>VDFB02281492.1:80505548-80765215 GCA_007258455.2 Sequoia sempervirens | reverse complement strand
CACAATTCACTGGGGCAGAAAATTAATGGCATATATATTTAAAAAAAAATTGGCGG
This sequence comes from Sequoia sempervirens, assembly GCA_007258455.2. NCBI lineage: Eukaryota > Viridiplantae > Streptophyta > Pinopsida > Cupressales > Cupressaceae > Sequoia > Sequoia sempervirens. Next base: position 80,765,159 of record VDFB02281492.1, on the reverse strand, counting down.
TGAATTTGTCATTGGTGTTGAATTTTCCCACAGTGAATTGTTGGTGGAGTTTTGTAGATTTAACAGTGTAAGTATTTTTCTATCAATATTTTTTTATCATACTACATTTCTCTTCTTTATTTATCTCCATTTTAATGACAAATCATGAAATATAATCAGAAATATTATTAAAAAACTACTAACAAGCTCAAATCTGAAAACTTCAAAATAATTATTATCAAAGTAAATAACAAAAAAAACCAACACTATGAAAACTAAAATGATTGAAATCTTCTATCCCTTGAACTTTCTTTATGGATTGGATTTGTTTTCTCACTTTTATATAGTGAACTGCCCTTTCAAAAACACTTCAAACTGTGACTACATTAATGAAAATGATTGAGAAAACAATTGATTGTGCCATTTTTTTTGCTTTTTGTGAGAATGGGAAATGAATGACAGGAATGGCCATTTTATTCTCTTCTGCAGTAATGATGGGGTGGCAAGGAAATGAATTGGTGGTGCTCAGCTTTTAAGCACTTTCACATCTCTTTCTGTGTACGGGGATTACTGGTATATATCATTTAATAATGTCCTTTCAAATGGAAAGGAAAGATAAGTTTGAGGAATCTTCAAGTGTTCCTTTGTTGTATATGGCAAAGGAGTTATGGATGGAAAGATTTAAATAGTTTTAATATAAATGATAGAATATATTAGTACAGTATATAGTCAGATTGTTAAATCAATGGAGTTGGTAAGAAGCAATAGATAATAAAATAATATATTTTAAAATAATTTTTCAATGCATTTTAGATATTTTATATATTATATTGTTTTTATTTGAATTATTTGGGTTTTCAAATGATTATTCATAGTTTTGAAAGGTCAATTATTAATATGTCTATCATTTCATTTAGGACATTTTTGTTTTTAGATTCTAAATCTTTTGTATCTATTGTTGAAAAATAGGTTTTAATAGTTGTCATGGTAGTTAGAAATAAAAGGTTAGTTTATTTTTGATAAAAAGTTGAAAAAAATAGTAGTCACTCTTTTATAAATTGGAGTTTGTTTGTTTGTTAAATAAAAAATTATGTATAAATTAAATAATATTGATATATAATTTTTGTTTAATGATAATGTTTTTAATAAAAATATATTAAAATAATACCCAAAAAAATAGTAATAAAAATGTTTAAATAACTTAAAATTTATAGTAAAACGTGTAATGAAAAAATTTCAATAATTCAAACTAAATAAAATCAATTAAGTTGTTAGAGTAAGTTTAATAGATGTGAATAAGAAAGTTGATAAATAATAAGACTACCACTATTAAACATATGTTTACTTAAAAAAATCAAATATATAAAATTATTATTAATTAAAATTAAATAAATTGCATGTGTATGAAAGACTACACATATCAATATATCTCATTATAGTCAAGTTTATATAATCGACTTCATGAGAACATATCTAGCATAGAGGAAACATGAATATTCGAACAAAATGCATTACTTTGGGTTCTAAAATTTGAAAATTTGAGAATAATTGTAAACTCCTATTACTTTCAAAGCTTAGATGGATTGTAGTGATTGAGGATAAGGTCCATTTTTGTAAGGATGGATAGATGTATATGCATAAGTGAATTAGTGTGAGATACATGATTATATACATACTTATAATGGGATATGGGGAAGTGGAAATTCTTACATTAGGTGTCTTCAAAGCTCAAGTAAAATGGTTGACTAATCAAATTATTTCTTAACAAAATATTCTATGTCATCTAGGAATAGACATGATAAGCTTATATAGAATGGTTTTCAAAGTAGTGCACTTTTTTTTTTATAGTAAAAATAGCACATGTAGAAGTCATTGAGAGAACTAAAAAAATAAGAATCAATCTTCCTAGAGAATGGAACATTGTGGCAGATTGTTTGGCCAAGTGGGCCTCTGATCATATGCAAAATTGGAATGTTGAGGATAGGGGTTAATTACCTCTGGATTTGTCTCATGAGCTAGACAATTTAGTTGAGTTTGACAGGGTTGTGTAAGGCCTTGTGCTATACTTCTTCTTGTTTTAATAAATTTTTACCCCTCTTTTATTTAAATATATATATATATACTTTTGATGAATTACAAAAATCTAAGGCATTCATGCAGTTAGTAGTACAAGGAACAAGTCGTATTTATGATAGGAAAATGGAACAAGTCGTATTTATGATAGGAAAATGAGGCTAGGGATGCATTGTCCATTAATGTGTGCATTGTGTGGGGAAAGTGAATAATCTAACAATCATTTATTTGTGCATTGCTCATTTTCTTCAGATAATTGGTGTCACACATAAAAACAATATGGATGTAGCATGGTGATTCTTGATTCAAACATTTATCATAAATATAGAGCTTAAAGATAAATAATACAACATTAGCAATCATTTGAATAATCTACCTTTGGTTATTACATGAAATTTATGTAATGAAAGGAATAGAAAAATATATAGAGATTAAACAAGTTTGAAATCAAATTTACTATTATGGGACAAAATTGAGACATTGATCTTTTAATTCTCTCAATTAAACATACTAATGACTAGAGGAGTGTTAAGGATGAGGGGGAGTGGATGTAAAAATGGTACATGATTAGTTGGAGTGAAAAATAATAATTTGAATTTGAATATAAGTACAAAAGGTGGATAGAGATAAAGTTAAATTGCATGCACCTTTGAATGGGATAATAGAGTTTAAATTCAGTGATGTCATTAGGGGAAATCTAAGTTTGATTATTGGAAGTTATTTTTCTATGAGATCACAATGGTTAATATTTGTTTACAATGAAATTAGAATTTAGGAATAAAATAAATAATTAATCAAAAGAGATTTCCATGGTGATGGATTTATAATGGGATTTTATAAATAGGTTTCTTAGATGAAAGGAGATTTATTGATAACCATCAATGATATGAACTCTAGGAAGATTACGTCTTGGAAATTAAAGAAAACCCAAGTTTTTGAGAACATATCTTTTGTGCATATTTCAAAGCAAGGAAATAAGGTAGTTTATTGGAATTCTAAAATGGGTATATATCTAAGAAATTTATTGAGGATGAGATGAAATCTGTTGGAAAATAAATTATTGGGTGCAATAGCTCTTCATTATATATGCAATAAAATATAGATCAAAAAGAGAAAACAAATCAAAAAAGGAGAAAAAATGGAAATGAAAAGATAATAATCTATAGATACTATTAGGGATGGCCACCAAACCCAGGTGCACCATCTACAAATAACACCTTCATAAATATGAGAGAAGCTTAGGGCTCTTTCACCAAGAAAATGTAAAATGTATTGAGATCTGATGATTTACATATTGTACAATGCACCTTATAAAAGCAAGAAAAATAGGTATCAGGTAAACAACCACCCAAGAGATTAAATGAACTAATAAACTAAATGCAATAACCTAAGTAAACTTAAGCGGGTAAATGGTAAAAACCATTTACTCTAACACCCCCCCTTAAGTGCAACTTAGGGAGAATTATTATGCAAAATGAAGATGCAATGTGGGTCCCGGCTACACAACTGTGTTAGGTATCCATTTACAATACAATCTCTGACAACCGGAGAAAAGGAGAAGAACCTTGTGGGAAAAAAACCCCTCTCCAAAAGAGAGAAAAGAAAAACAAAACAAGATGCATGGATGGAGGACTCAATCACACCCCCAAGGACTACATGCATCATGTATATACAATCAATGACCCCCCCATAATAGGGAAAATTATAGGAGATATCATATCCCCCCCATAATGAAGAAGCTCCAATGCTGATGAAGTATGCCTAAAAATAAAAGAAAAAATCAAAGTTAGGCAGCTGGGCCAGTAAAAATTTGAATAAAGTTATCTATATTATTTCAAAATATGTAAAAATAAAGAATCACATGTAAAATTGAAGATGTAGTTTCTAAGCTACTAGGTTTGTTTAAAAAAATTTATTTTGTGAAAATTTGAAATTTCAATCTTGATAGTACTTAAAATTTCGGGGAAAAATAAAATTAGGTGTGTTTGACCACCCTAACCACAATAAAATGATAATGTAAGATTTAAGATATAAAGAGAGGATTCATGTCTAGATGTGATGCATATATTTTTGTAATTTTTACTCTAAAATAATATTAATTATGAATTTTTATTACAACTTTTTAAAAATATTAAAACTTGTATGGTGACCACCTTAGCGAGGTCAAAACTTCATGAAATTTATTTTTATTTTTTTAATCTATAGTATCACGAGAAGCATAGAATGTGAACATGTTTTGGAGTTGAAAAATGTGATATCGTTTGAAGCTATAGATATTTTTCAATCAATCTATCAATTGGGACATTAGTGTAAATTTGAATAAATGATAATAATTACTTATTAAATTCAAAGTAAGTATAATTTATATTGGTGGAAAGAGAATATCCTTTAAAACCCTTTTAGTTTCATCGAATTTTGGGTAAAAAAGTTGTCAGCCACATACCCATCATATTGCAGCACTTTGGCCCATTATGATCTGCACATACCCGAAATAGGAGATATCATATCCCCCCCATAATGAAGAAGCTCCAATGCTGATGAAGTATGCCTAAAAATAAAAGATGATCCAATGCCTACAAGCAACACCTCTTCCCTTAGGAAGAAACAAGTCCACCAGGTGATGAAGAAGCCACTCCATGTCCAATTGAATAGAGGAAGGAAATCTCCAAATATAACAATCCACCACATAATCATGATAAAAAACAACCAAGAAATGTGATGAATCAAATGAAAGTGAAGGCTCAACAATGTCGACCTCCAAAGACAATCCAGATGTATCAACTGCCATACTGAAACTATCCTCAAAGAGGAGAGAAATCCCCTCAAGTATATCTCCCAAATCTGCAAGATGAGACTCCACAAACAAATCTAAAATATCCTATTGTGCTAAAAGATCAACCTTTGAAATAATGAGATATGTATCAACAGGAGTTTGAAGAACTCCAAAATTCAAATGACATATCTCCCCTAAGAAATTGTTGTCAACACTAGAAAGCGGGGTGCAAGGAACTTAGTCATCATCATCAACAAAGTGAGATAATGTATACAGACAGGACTAGTGATCAAAATTACCAACTGCAATGATATTTCCAGTACCAGCCTCTCTGATGAATACAGAGTCTACAGTGAATTCCACAGTCTTCGGTACCTCACCATGGGTGATTTGATAGATGGAAAAAAGATTTGTGTGCAACTCAGATATACACAATACATCCCTGAAACATCCATCACCTATCTCAACATTTCCTACCCCCACAACATCCAAAAGCTTATTATCTCCCAACAAAATTTTGGAAGTGTCAGTAGGATGAAGACCCATAAAAGGATAGGGACTAGAAGCCATGTGGTGAGATGCTCTGGAATCTAAATATATATGCATATATTATATACACACTATTATTTCTGGATACATGCATAAATATATATACACACATGCATGTGTGTGAGCACATGTGTGTGCATGCGCACATGTCTATGTAAGGATATGAAGGTTAGAATTAATAAGATAAATGTGAATTTTTATTTAATTAAGGATGAACTACATATGAAAGGAGGATAAAAGATAAATTAATTAAATAAATGGTTGACATTTATTTAATTAATGAATGAAAGGAAATTGAGACTATTAATTGAATAATTGGTCTTAGTTAATTAACACTAGAAGGGATAAAATCAAGTGTGGTTAGGTTTCAAAAATTTAATTAACCTTCCCAATCATCTATAAAAGTGTGGATGATTTTATGAACTTTGTGAAAGTGAACAAGGACTTGTTGAAAGAATTTTAATGTTTCAAAAGGTTGCAAATTGTTGAATATCACAAACTTTACAATTTTGTGAACCTTACAATGTGATTTGTCAAGTCACAAAAAGTGTGACATAATAAATAGAGAAAGAAGAAAGAAAGGACAAAAGTAAAAGTGTAGTAAGGTTTTGAATGTCACAAAGTTCATGAGTTTGAAAACCTTTCAAAAATGTGATAGAAGTTTTAAAGTTTACCAAAGTGATAAAATTGTGATGAAGGTTGAAGATTGAATGAAGAAAAGAGAGGTAAATTTGTCAAGTTCTTAGAGTCACATAGTTCATGAGTTTGTGAACTATACAAAAATATGACATATTTTACACTCAAACTAAATCTTTGATGAGAAAAGAAAAGGAAATATGATGGGATTTTCTAAATGTAGGGAAGGATGCCAAAGAATTTTTATGCACCACAACTAACTCTATATGTTGAAAGTACTCTCTAGGCACTATGAAAGTGATAAAGCAGCCCTCATCTACTAGGCATCCCTTGTTTCAGGATTGACAAATATAAATAAAATATCTTCAAAGGATAATTATAGGCCTCAAACATTTGTTCCTCATGTCTTACATGTACTTTTAAGATTTTTTGAGTGATAATTTATTCATGAATTAGGAAGAAGATCCTTGAAATCTATAGGAACTTACTACAACATAGCCATCTAAAAATTCAATTAATGAAAATTGGTATGCCCTACCTAGAAGGTAGTAAGGATTATGGAGCATTAATTTTGTTAGTCACTCAGGAATCAAGCTCTCAAGATTACCTACAAAACCACATCAATATTAGATCAAATATGATCAATATGTAATACTAAAATAATAGACCAAGGACTCATGCAAAATAATATTAGATCAAATATGATCAATATGCAATACAATGCAATGAATAATTTTTTACAAATTAGAACCCCTAGGTTATATATCCAAAGTGAGACATAGGATTAGATAGGATCATGACAAGTGTCTTAATCATATGTCATGAGACAACTAACTCAACTAATATTAAATGATCTAGGACTCAAGAATTAAATGACATAAGATAAGATAAGATCTAAATAACAACTAAGACTTCTAGAAAGATTGCTAGGACCTAACTAAACTTAACATGTGAATAGAACCTACTAAATACCTTATTCACACCAACTCCCCCTCGTTAAGTGCAACTTAGGGAGGAAAAAACCAATGAAAATGATGCAAAGATGGGTCTCAACTACTAGGCCATGTTATATACCCATATACAAATGCAATCCCTCACAAATGGAGAAAAGGAGAAAACCCAGTGGGACAAAACTCCTCCCCAAAAGAGAGATGAGAAAAATTCTCTTAAAGAAGAGTGAGAAGGACAAAACACCATGTGAGGAAGAGGACCCCCCATAAGAGAGAAGAAGAGAGACCATGCATCCCCCCCTCAATGTAAATTCTCTTACAATGATATTAAATGCTTGACATTGAATGTTGAAGATGATCCAATCTCATCGAGCAAAATTCCTCCCCTTAGGAAGAAATAAAAAAAAATGGTATGCATGATGTAATCCCATTATTGAAAGGAAGATGAAGGAAGAAAGAGGATGAGTGATGTATTTGAACTATGTTAAGTTTCTACATGTCAATGTTCAAGGATGACACACTCCAAACACATGCTCTAGGCCACATTGATGAAGAGGAAAGTCCAAAATCTAGTAGAAAAGATTGCAGAAAACAATCCAAAGCAAAGATATCTCCTCTAAAGATAAAGAAGCCTCCTCCAAATTCTGCCCAAAAGTATTCACACTCATGTCAAAATGTGAAGATTGATCATGTATAGAATGAATAGAAGGGTCAAAGTGTCCCGTCACAAGGTGATCCCACAATACTGGTTTACAATTCCAATGAGGAAGGAAAATTGCAAAAATACTCCTATGATTTTTTTTTGCTTTTTAGGGGTTCGCACAAACTAGGGTGTTTGAATGGACCCAAAAGGGTTCAAATGGACCTGGTTCGAGCGAACCTTATTAAATGATGGGACCCACTTTTTTTGCATTTTTTTATAATGAAGACAATGGAAAATTCAATAAAAGGGGTGGTTCACTCAAACCAGGGCACTAGTACACAAACAACAATATATGACTAAATAAACTACTAAAAATTACATATAAATACTAACTTTAGTCACATGACTATTAGTGGTTTATTTGTAGTCATTTATAACACCACTAAATTTATGACTAAACAATTTAAGTCATTTATTTAGTCATTGATTTTAGTTATTGATTTGGTCATTGATTTAGTCATTGATTTAGTAATTGATATATTTAGTCATTAATTTAATTCACATGACTATTTTAGTGGTTTATTTGTAGTCATTTATAACACCACTAAATTTATGACTAAACTATTTTAGTCATTTATTTAGTCATGGTAGTGATTTGTTTAGTCATTTTATTTAGTCATTAAATTTAGTCATTGATTGTTATTAACTAGTCATTTATTTAGTCATATATTTAGTCATTAGTCATTTATTTAGTCACTAATTTAGTCATATATTTAGTCAAATATTTAATTATTAATTTAGTCATTAATTTAGTCATGTATTTAGTCATTAATTTAGTCATATATTTAGTCATTACAAATCAATCTAACTTAATTAATCCTCACAAATTTATGCATATAAACTTCAAGTATCATAGATATTCAAATGTTAAAAAACACCATGAAATGAAGACTAAAATGCTTGCTTGAACAAATATGATTGATCAGACACAAACACAAACAGATTACAAATCAAGAGGAGCCACAACACAATATTTATGAGTGGAGAAAAAACCACTCTGAAAATTTACTTCATTAAGCCTCATTGGCAAATCAAAATCTCATTGGTTACATTCAATGTTTCAATGACACTGTACAACTTACAGACACTATATAAACAAAATACTCCTATTTTCATATACTTATACTATTTTCCCCTTCCTTAATTGCAGTCCTTTTGGAAGGGCAACGACCTCCTATAGGGGCTTGACCCATTTAATTCCCTTGCAAATCCACAGCTTTCCCATGCTATTGGTTTCGGCTCCTCCAAAATATTCCTCGCTAGTATTCACCTTTCACTTCTCCAATTTGGAGCTGCAGCCTGAAAAATAAGGTTTCAAAATTTGCACATCAAAAACTCAGAAAAGTCAAATAATACAGAGGATAAAATTCAAACATTTTCTTTTCTTTTTCCAACTATGGCACCCTAAACTTAGGCACTAGATATAGTGAATGTATCAGAATTAGATATAACATCCATCAAAAGCATATTTGGAAGTAGATTTTTATCAGATATTGTAGTTGCAAGTTCCACTAATTATAATAAAGATAAATAGTTTTACCTTTTTGCATCAACTAATGCAATTCTAATAACTTTTAGAGGATCAACAATGCTAGCCTTTATCATATCAACATACTCACCTGCAAGTTGCAACACAACATTAAACTTATTAATTAGACTCAACATCTAAGAAAGAAAAAGAAACTTCAAACATTATCAATTTAGTAAAAAAATCATCAATTTCAAAGATCAAAGTAGCCAATGCTTCACTCTCTACATCCTCTGCTACAATCAAAAGAGGCCTTTGTTTCTGTGATAAATGCAACAAGAAATTATATTATTTGTCAAAACTTATCACTATGTACTTATGAACTCAAGATCATTTAAATTGTCAAACTAATCAACATGACTACCTAATTTCTTTCTATCACATACACTTTGGGTATACAAGATCATTGAGAATCCCAATTATTGAACTATGAAATTCAGCAATGCAACGAAATTATATCTTAAGTAAAATGTAAATCAAATCAACATTACATGTCTCAGCTTATCAATTGATCTCAAATTGTATATACACCTTTTTCATATAGCTTAAGGACATCTACAATAGATATGCACAAAATGAATTTGGTGGAAAGACTTTAAAAACTTTCAAGTGAATACAATTTGCAGGTGTAAAGCCAAATTCCACAACCATTGCCAACATCCTCCCTGCTTGTGCCAAAATGGGAGCTTTGAAACAAGATATGAATATCCATCAATGCATAGACAATACATCCCTATAAGAAATATTATACTCCCTCAAAATATTATTACATATTATTCTATTGGGGGAAATTTACTTTATCGAGGGGACTTTACTTTATCGGGGGACTTTTATTTAGAAAACCTAGATCACCAGCATATTAGCTCATGTGAGAGGTCAATAACCCACTATTAAGCCTACACATGGCACATGCATGCACAAAATAACAAAGAAAAATAACAGATCATGCATCACACAATAAGTATAAGACAAAAAAATGTCAAAAGAGCTATGCTAGGACTAAAAAAAAAATCCCACATATTTGCAGTAACATCTATTCATTTATCTCCTAGTCCTTACAAAATCTCACCAAACTCAATTTCATGATGTAGACAAATTATTGAGGTTCATGTAAAAAATCCATTTTTGTAACTAGCATACCCAAATAATCACATTCATGAAATCCATTGAAGTCATTTGATACCATCGAGCTAACAATACTCTGTCGGTGGAACTCCCATCACCACCCCACCGATAGCCTAATAGGGTCAATTCATATCCTTACATCGATGTAATATCCTTCCATTGCGCTAACTTCCAAGGTAGTCTCCTCGACGAGCTGATGGAAACAACAAAGATTATCACATCACCGCAGCTCTAATGCATCGGCGGAATGAATGATGAAGCTCCCCCGATAGCCCAATATACTCATGGGGTATCAAATTCTAATACTTATCGGTGAAGCTAGGATGCATTAGGGTAACATTGTTTGATGTCTTACCGATAGACTGGAAGAAAAACACTTATCGATGGAGAAGGTGGCCATCGGTGGAAAACAAACCAAGGTCCTAATTGTAGTGTCCCTCCAGTTATGACACTTTGTTCTAGTTTGATTCAGTTTGATAGATAGATGCTTTAGTTGTTTATGATACTATATTATTTTTTTTCTATTATGACTCTGACATTATGTTGTTTTTATACTCTGTGGATGATACATTTGACATCTTGACTATCTAGTTTTGTTTGTGTGATGATATTGAGATAGACACGTATGTGATATGGATTATGTTGCTTATGAGTTTTTATGTGGTTATCATGATGAAATGGTTGTTTATGATATTTGATGCTCGTCAGTTTCGGTGAAGAAGACAGTGTGACACTACTCATTCGTGAGTACCCTACTACACTGTGATTCTTCTTCACAATGTGTTTTATGATATATGTTTATATGTTTAACAATGATGTTTCATGAAAATACAAGTACCGGGTATTAGCTCCACCTGCTTGTCAGGTCTGAGTGTACCCTAATCCAATGAAATTATGTTGATCTAGAGATAGTGTCAGGTCCTCATATAAGCCATCATTCTTCATTGAACGAGTATCTATTTGTCACCCTTCCTTGTTGTTTAGTTTGTTTCTGTTGTGTCGTTCTGGTCTGTATTGTTTTGCTTGGGAATTCAATATTTTAGTTAAATGATTATTTGTTAATTTATTTATATTTGATTAAATGCTTATGTTTATGTTTATGGTTTAATTTATTAATTTAAATTAAACAAGTCATTTAATTAAAAGAGAATGCTAATTTTGTAAAAAGGCATTTAATTAAAAGTAATTGTTGAATTACTTGTGGAAATGGGATTTACATGAAAGATAGATATTTTAAAGAGATAGTCTTCAACATGTTATGCAAATTGGAATTGGAGTTGAAAATGTAATTTGGAGTTAAATGATTAAGTTAGAACTAATTCATCAATTTTCAATGCATGATTAACAATCAGTTAAACTTTATGAATTAGAGTTAATTAAATGCATTAAAAAGCTTTTGGGGTTGCAATTTTTTGATTTCATGGCAATTTTCTGGAAGAATTTTGACGGCGGTAGATTTTATGAAATTTTTGCATGGTAGTTGTTTTGGAAAACTTTTCATCTCAGAATTTGATTGCAAGCATATTATTGGATTGGATTGTTTTTGAATTTCTTCGTCAAATAGCTAGTGTTTTGAGCAAATTTGACATAAGCTTCAGATTTTGGTTCGAAATCAATTTTCAAGCCTTTAAAACAGGTTCCCTTCTTGTTTTGCAATATTATTTTATCTATATTTTTTGAAAAGTTTGCTAGAAAGATTATCTATTTGGAAATTCATTTCTTGTTGTTGGAAAAGAATTATTTTGCTAAACCTGCACATAACAACAGAGAAATCAATTAGAATGATTTTTCTAATAAAAGAAATTCGAAGAATTTGGTTATAATCAACAATTTTATCATATGAATTTGTTCTACATGGTTTATTCCTATTCACCGAAAAAGGAGATGAATTTGTTTGAATTATGTATATGTTTGAAGAAGTTATAGAAAATTAATTCAATTACCCCAATATATTTAAGGAAATAAGATTCCTGTAATTTAGAAAGTATTTCTTGTTGTTGTCGTTGCCTTGTCTATAGTTGAACATATTTTATAACCTCCTAAATTTGTCTTGATATTATACATCCCTTTGTCAATTTGGTATTATGTCTACTTCTTTGCATTCCTTCCTTCCTTGCATATATCGATCTAGTGATTAGGAGGGATAAACAAATAAACCATGATATAATTTATCAATTAAAGAATTAACTATGTTGTTGGCTTAACCGTATTTATTAACTTCTTGTTATTTCTTTTGAATCATGAATTCTCCTTTTTACTCAGCGCCACTGCTTGCATAGGATGGAAATGGTTCATATATTTAGCAAATATCTCATACCTTATGCCACACAGTTGATGTGTTTTGAATCCTTAGATCTTAAGGAAATTTCCTTAACATAAACCTCTAGGAAATATTTATATGTCAATAAGTCTAATATGTTGTGTACATCAATATTCTCTATTTGAAATTCAATTCTTTTATCAATGGTGTTGTCCCTATTGAATCACATATTTACTAGCTTTTATGGCTTTGTTGAATTTTGATCTGAAGTTTCTTCTGAATCACCAGCGCATCCTTCTTTGCTAAATATCATTGGTAGGAATTAATCAAACTTATCAATTCGAGAATGTGCCATTACTTCCTCTTTAAATCCGCCATCCCTTATTGCATAAATAACCTTGTGAATTGAAAAATGTTTAGTCAACTATAGTTGTCATTGAATATATCTTTGCTTCCTTATTCTTTTTGATCGACTGATTTCTATCTTTAGTATTGACTGAAGATTAACTTTGAAGTCCTTGTTTGACATTGAATCTTCCTTGGATCTACTTGGTTCTCAGGAAAATTTATTAATATACTTCTATTTTGGTCGTTGATCTAAATCTCCTCCTTAATCTTTAATTTTTCAATACATATATTTTAGGCTATAATTTTTGTTATAAGCTGTCCCCTAAACTAGAGAATTCGGCCTTGTCTTGATAATTAGTTTCTTTGAATCAATGGCTGAGAATAGTTTACTTAAGGACTCTCTATTTTAGCATCTGAAGAGTATGGAATTCATTAGTTGGACTTTTACTTAATCTATACTTCAGTCGATATTTCATCATTTATGGGGCCGCTGAATCTGTCGCTTTAAGTTGGTAGTTTAATTTCATGATCTACGCCACTTACACTCTTTATCTTTAAGTTATCCAATTAATTTGCATGCACATTTAGTAAATAAATTTGTTGTTAACTGAAGTGGAGTGCAACCACAACAGTAGATAGATATATATGCGATTTATCAATTAAAGTCTCTTATATAAAATGAACTATATATTATAATTCCTTTCATATTTGGTAGTAATTGTGGTTGATTCGTTATATAATAGTTTGTACAAAAATTGAATCTGTCAATTCATATTACTCTTGATAGAGAACAATCATATAAATTGTTTAATTTTAAGTTGTTAACTTTGAAATTGGTGAAAGAGATTAAGAGTTTATTTGAAGCAACTTTAGTTTATTAAATTTTAAATGAATATAAATATTTAGATTAGGTTTGTTTATTTATAAACGAATATGGGTTTAAATTATTGCCTTGAACTATTCCTTTATTATTGAATAGATGTCAAGGAAATCTTTTGTGGAAGAAAATATTGTTTGTGTTAGGAAACTCTTTGAATAAATGGTTTAGTCTATTTAAATCATGAAATTGTGGTCATTGTGTGTGATGGATGATAACGTATTGGTTTAAGAGTGTAATTTTGAGTTTTATTGTGGAAGAATATGGTTAAGAAACATGTGTTATGTGTTCTTTTTGCTTCCAGAGGCTAGAGTGTTGTTTTTAAAGGAAAAGAGCTTTTAATGGTTATTTATTGATGTTTAAATACCTTGGTCTATTTTGGGACTTTTCCATGCAAGTGTTATTTGTCACCTCTGAGGTGTTTGAATTGTTCAATGATTGGGATATGAAAGAGATATGTTTTATTATGGCGTTGTTGTATATGCATGTTGGCAGTCCTTGGTATTTTGATGTTGCATCATATTTATAGGAAGAGTGGCTTGCGATAGGGGCCGAAACCCTAAGTGGTTGTCAGGGTAACCTCTTGTGGGTTTTTGTAATCCAGTGAAAACCTAACTAATGTATTAGGGGTGGGGTAGTATTTAACATTAATTCAAATAATAGGTATGCCTCACCTAGTGCCTTAATGCTTGTTTAGATTAAGGGTAGGTTGAGAAGGCTTGCAATGGCTTGTCGTCTACCTTATCTTCTTGAAAGGTAATTCGACTCCACATGAGTTTGTCTAGGGGCCGAGAATTGGTAGAGACTGCTAGGGTAACTTTGGATGAGGGTCAGTAGTCTAGGAAGATTCACCAGGGTAACCTACAACAACTATGTGATGACACTCTATCCTGAAGCATGTTTGTGGTCTCTTATGTAGAGTCACCTATGTTACAGTTGTTGCCTCTGGGAGTTTATTAGTGATCATGTAATTTTAATTCTTTCATGTGTCATTATGTGTTTGTCAGCCATGTTATGTAATGTCTATTCTTTGTTGTCTGTTTGAATGTTTTGAGGACCTATTATTATCTCCTAGCACGAAGGGAGTGGACCTTTGGGTACCACAAAGTTGGGAGGAAACCGTGCTATTATTCACCATTGGGTCCTCTTACAGATATTGCTATACTTGGATAACATTGTTCGTGGAGTAGGTTCCTGTCACTTTCTTGTTCATGATGATGGGCGCTGAACATGTTCAGAGATGTGGATGTTAGTTTTGAGGAGATTATTATCTTCTTTGTATATTTACCTCATGTGTATGAGAGTACTCATTGTAGCGAAATTATGATGTATCGAGAATTACTAAAATCTCACTTGATGTAATTTGGATATGCATATATCTTGATTGTATAAAGTTTATGAAAGAGGATCATAATGAATGTGATTTGTACTTATGTTTTATGACTTTAATAATATGGTGTGATGTTCTTAATTATAATGTTTAAGTAACGTCATCTTGGAATCCTTAAACATTTATTTAATTGAACGACTTTAAAAAAAAAAATTAGTTAATTTGTTCTTTACACTTTGTTTTCATGGAATCCTTGGCGGGGCATTACAATAATGATATAGCGATGAATGATTACTACTAGTTGATGTGGCATCAAAAGCATCATCGAGATATTTAACATAAATGCTCTCCCCGATGACAAGACTGAAGAAGGTGGTATATTAATGAGCCAGCACAGAGGTGAATTGCACCATGAATTAATCATACAATTTGTAGAAACTAGAAAGGCTACGCTAAGGGCAGAAGTAGAAAGGATAGAACTCAGAGCTCTCACGCAGTGAAGCCGGAGAAGCAAAAATTCATGTAAGTACTCCACTCTTAGCTAGAAAGTTGCATTTTTTTAGAGTTTGCAATGGAAGAAAATGTGGAAAAACCTAAGGCAAAGAAACAAAAAACTAAAAAGAGGAATTTAAACCAAGACTTGATAGATCAGTGTCCAGGGTCAGGGCCAAGACCCAGAAGAAGTGTTCAAGCAAGTAAATTGTTAGATAAACATAGGGGTCTTGGGGATGTTTGGATGCCACATCGGGCTATGAGCTTTTTTATGTATCACTACAAAAAAAATTCAAATTTCAACTAGTCTATAACCCATGGAGACTGAACTTAGGAAGACTTGTGGTGCCAAATGTGTTCATCAACGTAGAATTGGTGAAAGCTCTAGCTAGTCGGTATAATGCCAAGAAAAGAACTATCCAATCACCAAATGGGGCCGATATGCTTGTTATCTCCCAAGACCTGATCTCTAATGTATTTTAGTTAGAAGGTCCCATGAACTTGCCATTCACCATTAGAGACTTTTTGACAGAATATCGTTGCATGGATACTAGTTACAAGAGATGGAAGCTAGCTTTGCACAGACCTAAGAATGAGCAAGGTCAACTCAAAAAAATTTTTGAGCAATGAAAACCCTCCATTTCATATAGATTTGTTTGAAGAATACTTCCAATATACCTACTACTCAGCTGGTCAAGTCTTGGGAATTGAGGTTCCACCACTTATGTCTATTGCACCGATGGTTCTAGCAGCTTGATATACAAAGCAAAGATGCTAGGTCATTTGACTATGCAAACTATTTGGCGAATTCCCTAAATCAAGGGCTTGAAAGAATAAAAAACAACAGTGATTGCATAGATTTCAAACACTATTCCTTGTTAATGCATTTACTTTTATATGAGGGACATGCTAGAAATGTGTGGGGTAAAGAATTAAGAATCAAAGACACAGATAAAGATGGAAACTTTAAACCTGTACAGATGTGGACTGCACTATGGGATAGTCGATGTGAGAGGTCTCACTATTTATATTTTGAAGAATATTTTGTTAAACCACTAATGAAGTTGCTAGGCTATTCATATGATCACAATTTATCCCTTAGGTGCAAATATTTTTGAGACCAAAGGAAAACAACCCGAGAGGCAAGGTGAACCATAATTGGGGAGACTGGTATGCCTTCTCTAATTGCACAGTAATAAGGGTTTATGGATTTGAAGGGGTTCCACATTTGCTACCCCGAGTGGTTCCTAATAGAGTTGCTTATTTGGAAATAGTACGACAATTAGCAAGGTATGATACTAAACATCTCAAGAGTCATAATAAACAATCACTCTTGCCTAGCACTCTTTGTTTTGGAGATTTCACAGTATGTGCCATTGAAGGATATGAAGAAATTGATGCTAAATTAGCTCATTACAACCTTCCTCTTGGGTATGAAAGAAAGAAATTTGATGCAGAGGGATTTATTCATCAAGCAAGATTAACTCAGAATTTGTTCAGGGTATGAGCATTGGTTTTCACTTGATGATGTGATCAAGGAACCAAGATGAAGCTTCCACTGGTGAGAGAATGGCTTCATATAATAAAGTTGTGCTTGAAGAGGAATGGAAGAGAAAGAATGTCCCATCATATAGAGAAGCATTTGTGATATACAAGATCCCTTGGCTAGGATTGAGTAGCTTATTGCTCATATGAATGAAATAGTAAAAGATGTGCCCTCATACATTTTTGATACATCTCATACGAGTTACATAGGAATGTAGGTTGAGGATGTGGAGCCTTTGGATCACATACCCCCACAACCCACCCCTGATGTATGTTTCTCCACTGACAACAGTGAAGAGGAAGGAAGTGATGAGGAGAGTGATGGAGAGGAGCAACAAATAAAGGCCCCTGTGATTACACAATATGAGCCCCCTTGGGAACAAATAAAGGCCCCTATGATTACACAATATGATCCCCCTTAGGAACTTGTAAAATTTGAAACATCAGATGAGTTATCTGATGAAATTAGGGTCAAGGCTGGTCATGAATTCATTTCTGATAAATATTTTGTTAAAACTCCCGAGTTCAAATCATTTGTCTATGAGTATAAGGGGAAGAAAATAAGACAAAAGGAGCAAGACATTACTCTTGAAAAGGAAGTTGATGCCTTAGAAGAATTGAAAAAGGAAGTTGATAGGGAAATGCAATCCATCACTCTTGAAAGAGGTAGAGAATTACTTCAAGAGGCTGGGGTACTACTTCTACCAGGATGGGACATGAGCTCAACAATTGTGTTTTGTTTCAAAAAAAGAGGGGATACAACAATGAACTTATCAGAGGAAGCTAGTGATAAGATATATTCAGGGTGATCTAGATACAATCCAGATGAGGATGCCTTGGTTACTTGGTCACTATACCCTCATGAGAAGAGGTCGACAGTGATTGACAATCCTAATCAAGTATTTGGACACCTTTTGATCAAAAGAGTTGCGAACACTAATCCCTTGGAAACTACAAAGCTGAATGTCAATGTGGCAAAATTCACTAGAGCACAAATTGAAAAATTGGTCAAAGAGAATGACAAATTGAAAAAGTAGTTATCACATCAAATGGAGAAGTCATCTTCCTCTTCTGCTCCAAAGCTATACGCTTCATGGCTTGAAAAGGATAAAAGAGTGTTAGATGCATTAGCTGATGTAGCCTATTGGAAAAACTCCCATTTGAAAGCCAATGAAAAGTGTAAAACACTGGAAAAGGAGGTGAAAATCATTAAGTACAATGTTGTGTCTGAGATAATCAAAGAGAGGTTCAATGAGCTGATAAAGCAAGCTGACGATTATTGGGGTGTATTTAAGCAAATACAATCAACACTAGAGGAGAATGTTCGGTTACAAGGAAGAATGATTGATAAAAAGAAGGATCTTCTGGGTAAACAAATCCTGAAAGACCAAACACTGCAAAGATATAATGACTTGGTGAGATCCCACAACCAATATCAAGAAAGACTCAAAGAAGACCTCGATTTTTTTAATTTGGTTCCTATACTCCATGATGATACAGGGAATCTTTGAGAAAGGGATGATTGGAAAGCATAATTTACAGAGTTTCTAACAATTGCATTGCAGGAGATCAACGATGAGGATATGGTCTTGCAGAATACTCATAAACAAATTGAGAAATTCATGCACATAGAGTATGATATGAAGGTGGTCATATCCAATGCTGACACTCATGCAGAACAGGGGTACATTGATCACCTCTCAGCTTTCAATCTGTTTATAAATTGGGTAGTGGATAATCCGAGCACAACTAAGCAACAGTCAAAATTGGTCAGTGGTAATGATGTGGACCCTATCATACAGTAAAAGCTTTGAATAGGTCTTAGATGACCACATGATTTTACTCAGAGATTAACGGATTGGTACACATTTTTATGATTGTGTTAGTTTCTTAAATTAAGTTCAAAATCATGTTTTGTTATCAAGAGTCATGTCTTTTGGTCTGAAGCTTGTTGCCTCTTATGTATATAAGAGAGATTGGGAACAAAAGAAGGATATAGGAGAAGATAGGAGGTGAATAGGGATAGATAGACAACAAAAAGCTTCCATAATGTTTCCATTTGAAAATACTATGTTGTAGATATATTTTTGAGGAAATCAATGAAGGATCTCTGATTCTGTGGCTTTATATTGGTATCAATTGTTTGTTGAAAATATTCAATTATCTGGTTGTCTCCAGTTTAATATTTCCTTATTATTTAAATTGGTATATCAAGTATAGATTCAATTTATCAATGCACATTTGTTGTTCTTGTGTGATATGATTAATTGGTTTCTCCAAAAGAATTAAAATCCTTTTAGTCAATCACAGTAATCCGGAAGTGTTATTTGGATCAATAAGAAGAACCATATAATTAGGATTGCCATTTTGTCTCCAGTTTGATATTATCTATTGTTTTTGTATGATCTATCCAATTGGTTCTTTCAACTAAAGATTAAAATCCTTTTGATAAATCATAAGTAACCTGGTTGTGTCATTTGGATCCATAAGTAGAGTTTTTCAATCACTTTCCTGCACGTTTATACAAGATATAAACCAACATAAGTGTGCCAAACAGTTTGAGTTACAACCAATATAAGTTATACATTCTAGATCTTAATTTGACTCCATTTACCCAACAAGGCACTAGTCTTATCCATTTCATCATTTAGTTTTATCAAATTTGTTTTCAAAACCTCACATTTGTTAACTGAACATATTAAATTTCACCTTGATATTGCTTATACAATTTATACCAAATTAGGATTACATCTCTCCACTCTCAATTGCCATTGTGGATAGATTGTTCAAGTAGGAAACAAATAGTCTGAGTCTGCTCCATTTGCATAGGTACACCCACCTAGGTTTGGAAAATCCTAAAGAGAAGAAGGTTCAAGTACATCATTTTTCCTTGTTTGTTAGCCTAAAACACACCAAGAGCTTGGCAACCTCTTGTGGTTTTTCAACCAACATTTTTGAGAACTAACAAGCTGCTCTATGTTTCCCAATAGTTACAAGTCATTGATTCGATGGAGGAGCATCTATTTTCCTTAGACATGCAAAATTTGTCATGTTGCACTATATTTAGCAATTCTGCAAAACTTGACAAAAATGACCTGCAACAACTTTTGATAGTTTGCAATTTTACAACTTTTTTGCAACTTTGTCTCTTTTACCCAATTGACTCTAAAATCATCCTAATTCATAGTGAATGGTCTCACAAGACCTAATTAACATAAAATGACCTCCTCAAATGCTAAAATGACCTACTAAGATGCAATGGCCTTCAAATTTGAAAATGGAAGCTTAGGTGCTCCTACACCAACATGTATGCTAAATGTGGGATCATAGACAAGACACTTGAAGTGTTCGACAAAATGCCTCAAAGAAATGTGGTCTCATAGACTACAATAATTGTAGGATATACACAAATTAGATCTGTTGAAAAGGCTTTAGAAACTTTAAAGCAAATGCAATTTGTAGGTTTAATTGCAATTTGTAGGTTGTTCCAAAACAACCTATGGTGAATTTGGGATATGTTTTAGAAGTCATTAAAGGGTATCTAAAAATGGTTTTATATCTTGTCTACAGTGCTTGAGGATTGAAGGAATTGAGAGGTTGAAGCCTATTTTTTGTGAAATTTGTCTAAGTGAGGTTGAATGGTGCTCCTGATTGCTATCAGGCTCCATGTTGGAGATGCCCATGCTAACAATAAAGACCTTTTTGGCAGATCAATATATGGATATTGAACCCACCATGCCAGTCTACCAAGATTATAGGACCATTATCCAATCATAAAACAAACAAGATCAAATCACTTAAATGAAATATAACCTCCTATAACAAGTCAATGAAAGAATATAATAGAAAGGTGAAGGCAGAGGAAAAGTTCTTGGCCTTCACATCAATTTTATGAACCAATTTTCCATTAATGCAACTCAAGAACTCAACCAAGGTAGCAAAGAATTAAAAATCAAATGGGGGCAAGGAACCAATGCTTTGGAAAAGGATTTAGCCAACCACATAACAGGTGGGTGCACATTGTACTAGATAAAGTTTATGTAAAATTTGATTATAGTGGAAGATTATTTTGTTTCTAGAACTCCTCACAAAAAAACCAAATCCTATTGAATCATTCTTGGCTGAATTATCTAGCAAGTTTAACAAGGCTACACAGAGCCACAAAAAGATCAGTTAGATTGGTTTTCAACATCCGTCTCACATCTCAGTTGGTATGATTTGGTCCTCAATTGAGCTATGAGCATCTTTATTTTCCATTTGTTAGTGAAATCAAGCCCCACAATTTTTTTTTCAAAGACTATCTCAAGTGGGTTCAACTAAATATGAAGCTTATCTACTTATCCTTTCAACACAAGAAGACCAAAACCTTGGTTTTGTTGGTGTTGACTTAGATTATGAGCGCCAACAACATCATCCTGTCGTTGGAACCACCACCCTAGTCATAGTGATAGGTACAAACTCTATCAACAACATCCCCATTGGACCATCACAGGAATAGGAGAACTCGTCCTATTGATGAAAAAAAATAATTGTTGATGCATCATTGGAACTAGAAGACATGTACGACTGATAGACTAATAAGGTGGGGGTAGTCAGTTCCATTTTTTGTAATGTGGTAAGAGTCATACATGTAAGGCTGGGGAACTCTTCTTGAAGGTTCTAAACAATTTGCCTCTTTTTTTATAGGATTGTGTTGGAAGTGCCACTTGGATCACAATTGTTTGGTGGGATTCCAAACCAAGACAATGAAATGCGGTTAATGGAAATATCATAGAGAAGCTATAAGCTACCATGATGATTTTTGAGTGAATTTATAACAAAGTCTTGCTTAGTGGCAAGACGTAATGCGGTGATATTCTCTCTGAGATAGGGAAGCAGGGGAAAGTATTTTTCTTGATCTTATGAAGGTGGCAAAGGAACTTCTTGTGAGAATGAAGACATTGATCGAGAGAACAATGGATGAATGCGGATGCATTTGAAGGGGCTTAGATTAGGTAAAAGCATTTTTACCGTTCAAATGTTGAGTTTCCATGGAAATGCATGTGTGAGATTGTTTTGAAGGACTCAAAGAGTCTGTGGGATGAACTTTTTGAAAGCCTGTTTGTTAGTAGGATGAAACAAATAATAGCTGATGGATTTGCAGATCTGTGTGAGAGAGTTAAGGTTGGTAAATGCCTTGAAGCCATAGTTACATCTTTGACAAGTTACAAAGATGTTGAAACCCATTTGCACAAATTAACCACTAGTGAGGGCTGGCTTGTCAAGAGAGGGGACATAAAAAGTGTCAATTTACCTTGGTTGAGTTTAGATTTATGATGACAAATGATGAAGATTGGTTTGGTCACCTTAACACTTATTTGGGCGAGGTTAGTCAAATAAAAGATACCTGCCATAGATGAGGGGTCAAGGATGATACAGGAAGACCTCACAAGTTTTGTTCATGGACATAAATCTCCTTCAAGGATTAATGATTTAGCACCTTATTTGCAAGAGAAATGCTTCCATTTATCTCAACATTGATTGTTGAGATTGAAGAACATCTTGCACATCTTTCAGAAGCTCTCTATCAAGAAATGAAAAATGAGGAGATGCCAAAAAAAATGAACAAGGAGACACTAGAACTAACAATTATAGTGGAAAGGGCACTTTTCTTAGGAAGGCTTTTAGTTGCTCTCAGTTTTCATTCAACTTCCCTTCCACTAGTTCTTGGCTCGTCTCAGCTCTAGTTTTTTGAGAACAAAGCTTCAATTTTAGGGAAAAGGATCTTAGAGCTTTTAGATATTCAGTCTTGATTTTTGCAGTTACCCTCTTCTAGGCAGTTCTGCGGAAGAAAAATACTAATGAGAGGGGTTGGTTTGAAGCCTGAATCACAGGATAAAAATAATAGTACCAAATTGAATAAACTGAGAAGAACTATGCACAATCTTTGTATCAAAGCTCATAGCATGTGGATATTGTGGATAACTGAAGAGCTTTCAGGCATTCTCACAAGAGATCTAAGGGAGGATGATTCTTTATCCATGACAACTCCTTTGAAGGCTTGTATTCTCATTTGCATTGCATATTTTTTTTGTTGTGGCTTATGGAGTTGGTTTCATTTCCATGATTCATCTAATCATTGATCTCTTCTTGTAGTTTTCATGAGATTTCTTCTAGTTATGATTTAAGTCATCATGGTCTATATCTGGATATATTAATAACCGAATGAGAATAAAACATCTAGAGTAAAGAGTTACATTTGATTCTTTTAGTCACTTCAAACTCTTTATTGCCCAATAAATGGAAAAGACTAACATGTGCCCTTTCAACCCTTCCAGTCCATATTAATCATGGAGATGTAATCTGTAAGTATGCATAAAAGTATCAAAGGGGAGCCAAAAAGTTAGATATTTTCATAGGGCCTATGAATCAACTCTTGTTATTTTTATATGAAAATATTGTTGTTTGTTTTCTATTTATAATATCTATTAGCGTCATTTGGGAACTCCTATTTTTGGGAATTTAGTAAGAGTTCTCAAACAAAGTAGGATGACATCTATTGTACAACTGAACATTTAAATGGAATTTGAAGCATGATTGTACTTAATTTTTAATTTGCTTCCTTAAGGAAGCCTCATAAAATTCCCTTTTCTGATTGTATATCAAACTTCCTACTACTTCTTTTCTTTTACTGTTGCAAGTCACAATTTTAATGGTGTATGCTTGCTCCATCTCTTGTAGTTTTTTGTTCCATGATTTCAAGGCTTACCATTTATTAGTCTGTGATTTTTAGGGTTGGGAAGAAACTAAATTGAAACAAGAGCATGAGGGTGGAGGTCAACTAGAGTTAAGGTTGGTAAATGCCTTGAAGCCATAGTTACATCTATGGCAAGTTACAAAGATGTTGAAACCCATTTGCACAAATTAACTACTAGTGAGGGTTGGCTTGTCAAGAGAGGGGACCTAAAAAGTGTCAATTTACCTGGGTTGAGTTTTATATTTATGATGAAAAATGATGAAGATTGGTTTGGTTGCCTTAATGCTTATTTTGGAACTAAGGTTAGTCAAATAAAAGATACCATAGATGAGGGGTCCAAGAATATTATGGAAGACCTCCTAAGTTTTCTTCATGCACATAAATATCCTTCAAGGATAAATGATTTACCACCTTATTTACAAGAGCAATGCTTCCATTTTATCTCCAACATTGATTGTTGAATTGAAGAATTATATTGCACATCTTTCAAAGATCTTCTATCAAGAAATAAAAAATGAGGGAGATGCGAAGGAAAAAATGAACAAGGGAGACACTAGTATGATTTATAGTGGAAAGGAGAACTTTTCTTAGGAAGGTTTTAGTTGCTCTCGAATTTTCATTCAACTTCCTTCCACTAGTTCTTGGCTTGCTTGTCTTAGCTACAGTTTAATGAGAACAAAGCTTCACTTTGAGAAAGGATATTCAACTTTTAGATATTCAATTATTGATTTGATTACCCTCTTCTCGATAGTTTTGGAAGACAAATACTAATGAGAGGGGTTGGTTTGAAGCTTGAATCACGGGATAAAAATAATAGCACCAAATTGAATAAACTAAGAATAACTATACACAATCTTTGTATCAGAGCTCATAGCATATGGATCTATTGTGGATAGTAGCGAAGAGAGCTTTCAGGAATTCTCACAATAGATCTAAGGGAGGATGATTCTTTATCCATGACAACTCCTTTGAAGGCATGTATTCTCATTTGCATTGCATATTTTGTTTGTTGTGGCTTATGGAGTTGGTTTCATTTCCATGATTCATCTAATCATTGATCTTTTCTTGTAGTTTTCATGAATTTTCTTCTAGTTTTGATTTAAGTCATCATGGTTTATATCTAGATATATTAATAACCGAATGAGAATAAAGCATCTAGTGTAAAGAGCTACATTTGATTCTTTCAGTCACTTCAAACTCTTTATTGCCCAATAAATGGAAAAGAATAACATGTTCCCTTTCAACCCTTCTAGTCCATATTAATCATGGAGATGTAATATGTAAGTATGCAAAAAAGTATCAAAGGGGAGCCAAAAAGTTAGAGATTTTCATAGGGCCTATGAATCAGCTCTTGTTGTTTTTATATGAAAATATTGTTGTTTGTTTTTTATTTATAATATCTATTGGCATCATTTGGGAACTCCTATTTTTGGGAATTTAGTAAGAGTTCTCAAACAAAGTAGGATGACATCTATTGTACAACTGAACCACTGTTCCACTACACTGTAAACGTTAAACCTGTACCATCCCTACGCTCATTTCATTGTACTCTACATGGTCGATAGAAGAGCCACTTTTCACTTTATTATTGTTCAGCCTTTTTCTTTACATGCTACTCTATTTTTTACACTTAACTTCAAAAGTGATTTGCATGCCCCCTCAGAAAGTGGAAGCTAATTTTAAGAGTTCAAATTCTGAAATTTTTATAGAGAACTCAATCTACATGTCCCTTAATATCATTTTTATAGTTAAAAGTAAGTTCTCCTATGAACTATGCAATTTGATAGTGGAAACTTCAAAAAGAAAAGATCACTTTTAACATCTCATAACAGAAAAGAAAAGAATAAGCATAGCTTGATTCCAACTTCTCTATATAAATCCTTAACTTTTGCAACACAAGATGGATCTGCTCTTCCATAATGAGCCTAAAAAAGAACATAATCACTATTAGTCAACAAGAAACTAGTAAAATTATTAAAAAGAATGGATCATATGGATCATATGGCCTAACCGCGTATAAATTTGAAAAGTAAAATTAACCAAAACCATGGAAAGTGACTTACCACAAGATTCTGAACAAATTGTCTAATGCGGAAAAATGGGCAGAGGTTGCAATCCAAAATTAGGTGTCAGTTTACTTGTCCATTTTGGTGAGCTGCCTTGAAAATAAGGTTTCAACTGACTAAGCTCCATTTTGGTGAGCTACATGAAAATAAGGTTTTCACCAAGGTTTTAGAGTATGTTTATTAAAATGAAAATTATGCTTATAAAAAAAAATTTGGTCCTTTTTCCTATTAGATTATTTGGTTGCTTATTCTTATCTTTTGTTTTTTCTCTTCCTTTTGCTTATTTTTTTGTTTTTCAAGGTTTTTGGGTTTTAGTTTTTTAGGTTCTCTTATGGTTTTCATTAATTTTTATAATTTGGTGGTTTTTCATCAATTTAGAAGAAACTTTGGTGTTCATATGATGACACCATAAAACAAAATATTCATTCCACAAAAAGTATTTATTAGTAATCTTATTTGTAATATTTTATTATTAATTATGGTGGGCTATGATTGAAAATAAGGTCTTGACAAAGGTTTTAGAGTATGTTTATTAAAATGAAAATTATGGCCAAGATTTTAATAATGAGCACATTTATTTAGTTATTTATTTAGTCATTTTTATTTTTCTGATATTAGTCATTTATTTAGTCATTTAGTTATGATTTTACTCAATGACCAAATTAGTCATTTATTTTCCAAATACTACTAGTGTTAGTCACGTGAATTAAATTTTTAGTCACGTAGTCATTTATTTGCCAAATTCTACTAGTGAGGGTCCATTCGAACTGCCACTTCCATTCTCCTTGCACTAGAATTTCTGCAAAGAAATTTTCCCTTAGAAGCACAAGTTGAGGATGAAAATGGAGGAGACTTCTGAGACCCAACTAGATGATGGTAGTCCTTAGAGCAGGAGCTATCCATCAAATATAATTTTTAATATGTTTTGGTTTTATTATGTATTTTATTTTTAGTTTGATTAAACTATAGGTTTTCACCAAAAATCAAGCTCTTTGTTTTGCACATGTGGAAAAATAGCAAATTATCATTTTTTTTTTGAAAAATATTAGTGCACTAGATATTGATGTCCTTGATCCAACAAAAAAAAAATTGAATTTTGATACATACAAAAAAAGTTATGCTTTAGCTAGTGAATCATGTCTAAATTGTAAAAGGTTTGACTTTGAAACTTAATTAAGAAAAAAATATTCAATGAAATGCTATGAAACCAATTCCATGCACTAGATATCGTAGTTGTGAATCTAAATTCAAAAAAATAGAATTTTATCCTTCATAGAAAAAAAGTTATGTGTTAGCAGTGACACTCTTAAAAAATGGTATTTCATAAAAAATAGTTTTCAAAGGAGATGGAAAAATAAGTACAATCTGATTAAAAAAATTGAAAAAAAAAAATTTAGAATCTACGACAAAATGTCACAAATCACTAGTTTGCATCATCTTCAAATTTCTCATGGTTTAGTCGCTTATAGGTGCCTCGAAAGTGAAGATTTAGTTAAAGAAAATCAGTTCAATGTCCAGTTTGGCCAAAAATTGTAAACCAGTATTATGGGATCACCTCACAATAACTATAGAAGAATCATCTCCATCAAAGAAAAGATGTATGCAATCAACAGTGTCTCCCAAATCTAAAATTTAGGACTCAACAAACAAACTTGCAATGCCTATCAAGTATGTGTCCCATGTAATCATATTTTGAAGATGATGTATATCCTACTGCATTGAAGCACAAGAAGCCAAAATTATGATAACACAAGCATCATCAAATGCTTGATAGAAGATGGTGGAGATGGAATGCAAGGCTCAAGAATGGGATCACATGTGAGAACACCCAAGTTCAAGTAGCCAAAATTCTCCTCAAAATCATGGTCCACACTAAAAGTCTGATCAACAGTGGAAGGATCAAAGCAATAATTAGAAGCAAAATATGCAGAGTTGTATAATTGATATGCATGATCAACCATTCCAATAGCAATAAAATATCTACTCTACAATTCTCTAACGATAATTGAATCAGGAGTGAATTCCATAATCTTCCCTACTCCACCATGGGTAATTTGATAGATGGAAAGATGATTATTTGACAAATGAGGTACACACAAAACATCATGTTAAAATTTCCCTCCCCAATATAATAAATCCATTCCCAATTATATTCATGTATGTATTATTTCCCATCAAAATAGGTGACATAGCACAAGGATCAAACGAAGAGAAAATTGACCATGAATATGCCATATGGTGAGATGCTCTTGAATTTAGAAGCCATATCCCTAATTCAAGACTTGTAGAAGCACAAAGAGTTTGTCCTTTATGGTTACTTGCTGTAGTAACAAAACCATCATGGAAATTCTCCTTATTAGAATTTTTGAGGAAGAATATGTTGACTTAAACATTCAGGAAGGTAGATCAATATGATTATTTTTAAGAAGACGTTTCAATTCATCAATTATTGCTTATAACAAGAATTCTCTTCATGTCCAGTATTCTTGCAATATGAACAAGTAGGTTTCTCCTTCTTAGATTATTTCTCTTTGGAAGAGGATTTATTTTGTGCTTAATTTGAATGTGGATTGTTCTTTGATTTCTTTTGTTTCTTATCAAATTGTTTTGACTCTTTCACCCAACTAACCAACAATGCTTGAGATTGAGGTGGCTTTTTGAGAACCATAGAAATAAAATTTCATTGATCATGTATTAACATCTCATAAATAAATGCAAATGAAGGTGTAGAGTATGAAGAGCACACACTTAACCTATATGATTATTAAAGATGGAAACATAAGTTGCATAATCAAGACAAAGTATTTTCAATACATTATAGACCAATAGAATGTCCTTTTTCTCAATTCCAATTGTTTTATATTGCTCTCTTAGATCATTAACCTTAGTGTTGTAATCTTGAATGTTATCAAAGTTCTGAGGATCAAGGCTCATCAATTCATTATCAATTTGGTATCCTTTTACTTCATCTATATTTCCATGTACAATGTTTTCAATTTATTCCAAGATTCATGAGAATCCTTACATGATTCAATTTGAAACAATAGATATTGGGAAATTAATCTACAAATACATCCAAGATATTTTGTATGTTTAATCATCCATTTTATCTTTTTATCATTATCTTTAGGTTTAGGTACCTTTTTCTCTTGACATATAGAGATTGACATTGATTCATTAGGGAACTCTATGCATGTTGATGTCAAGGTGAATAGTTATATGATGTTAGCAAAGGAACCATAGAATTATCCATGGAAAGGAAGAGCACTAGAAAATAGATCAAAATAAATGCACCAAGAGACCCCCCCAAATTAGTCAATCAAGAATCCCCCAAGATTGTGATTTGACACGTTATATGTGCGATTACAATGCTATAATTACTTTCTAGAGTTTATAATGCCAAGATGGACCAAATATGAAAAAATATATTAATATCTCAAAATGAGATCCTCAAACTAAAATTAAAATTTCCCAATATGATCTATCTACTAGAAATGAAATCTTCTGAAAAGGAAAAATCTTCTTTATGTGTTAATGTGTCCAAGTCATCAACTAGAATGCAAATACACATAAATTTGAATAAAATATTCATAGGGTTGAATCTATAAAAAGTGCATGGATAGAACTATAAAGCTCCTTGATACCTTTCTAATATCGTAAAAATCATGAAAATTGGATAAATTGGAAAACAAAGTATAAGCTTGAAGATCTAAAAAAGAAAACATGACTTCAATCAACAATAAAATTCACTTGTAAAAAAATCTAAGAAAATGGTTTGCACCATTGTGAAGTTCTTGTAACTAGCTTTCTATTAATATCTCATTTGCAAAATTTTGAAACCTTGGCAGAAAGTTATGGAATTTTGAAAAAATGCCCTATTAGGGCTTTAGGGGGAAAATCTGGACCTGTAGGCACTTAGCCCTCAAGTGCCCAAATGATTGTGGGTTTGGTTGGGTAAGAGAATATATGTTGTCAAGCACGGTGGAGCCACTTGGGTAGTGGAAAGACTAAGGGTGACAGGAAGAGCCACACCACTTAGGAATTTAAGCCCCTTCCACTACTAATAAAACCACAACCTAGCACTTAAAATTTTAAGCCAGTGGTAAAAATAAAATAATATTAAATTTTAAATCACCAACATACCTCAAATGACAACATTGAGGCATGGGTGTACCTTGACTATGCAGTCTGCAATGAATATTCTATAGGTATATGTCGTTGAGTACTACAAATCTGACACTATCTTACACCATCAATAGTACAAACGATACAAAATTTGTATGGTGTACAAACTATAAGGACAACCAACTACATATTTTCGCCAAACCATCCAAAAATAGCTAGAAAATGTTTTCGACCAAATATCAATTACTATGCAAATAAGGGTTTTTGGGCCTTGAATTAATGGTGAGGTCTGTTTTTCCCAAATGTGCACCCAAAAATATATCAAGACCAAATCACCCTCAAATCTGAGAAGGGAATTTGCAGATCTAAAGCTTTGATACCATGTTAGAGTCACTCAATGACTCAAGCTCCTAGGATCACCTACAAAACCTAAAATAACCTTATACAAGAGAGAAAAGCAAGAGCATAAATTTGCAATAATGGATGCAAAATAGTATTACATCAAATGTGGGGTAAGTGCACAAAGTTGAGTCCACAAAACATGGAAGTTTTTTCCTTAGCAAAAAAAATGAAATCGGCATTGCAAAAATGAGATCCCAATTTTGCAGCAGATCGATTTTTAAAAATTAGGATCATTTAACCCGACATCTCTAGCCTAAATGTCAAATGGGATCCTGCTTTTTAAGGTGGGATCCCATTTGTTAAAGGTCACAGATAAACAAACGTAGATGATATGTCTCGATTAATGCAGCGGGATCCCAGACGCAAAATCGGGATCTAAGTTTATCAACTCATCGAGGATCGACCACAATATTGTTGTTGTTAAAAGGAACAACACGGGATCCTAATTTGGTGGGCAACAATGACTACAAAACTAGCCTCCAAGTACGCCTCCACCCCCACTTTTTAGCATTTTTTGTTTTTTATTGAAATTTTTAATAGAAGAATAAATTTTAGCATGTTTCTTTTTAATTTATTTGACATTTTAAGCATTTTATTTCCTATAATAGTAGAAATGAGGAATTGTAGAAATAGATGAAAAAATGCAATGAAACCTGAAGATATTGAATAGAAAGGAAAAATGAATAGCCAGATTTGTATTTTAGAAATAAAATTTAGCTTTTATTCAATTGTTCAATCAAACAAAAAAAGCATTTAAAAACCCTAATTGAAGGAAACAAAAAATTGCATTTCAAACCCTAGAAATTGAGGAAATGAAATAAAAAAATGGATTTGAAAACCCTAGTTTGAAATGAAACAAAAAAATTGCATTAAAAACCCTAATTGCTCATATTGAAACCCTAAATTGAATTGAAACAAATTTTTTTGCTAAAACCCTCAATTGAAATCGAACAAATCATTTTGATTTTGAAAACCCTAATTTTGAAATCAAGAAAATTCATTTGCATTGCTTAAATGTTTTAAATTTCATTTGCATTGTATGGAGAAAACAATATGTTAAACTTTAGTTCCAATGTTAAATTATAATTAGATTAGAAAACAATATGTTTTTGATAAAGTAGAGGCAGCATTTTTAGAAATTTTGCCGCCGTGAGAGCCACAAGTTCAATAGAGGTTCAAGATCAAAAGCAACAAAAACAAATCAAAACAAACAGATATAACATGGGTTTAAAAACAAACTAGCAACAAACTAGCTGGTATTCTCCCAGTTCTTTGACAATAGCTGAACCAAATCATCACCGATCCACTCCTGGTGGTCTTCAACCTTCTTCATCTCCATCTCTTCCTTCATGACAACCGACAGGGTACTAGTGACATAGTGAACTAATTTCACTGTGAAACGGGTCAAACCATTGAATTTTTTGTCCATTTTGTCCAATTTTTCTTTCAGCACACCGAGCTACTCCCCTCTACCCATAGTGTAGTCAGAATTATTTTTCTTAATATCTAGTGGTTCTAAAGAGTGAGAGGTCAAAACCTCCTTCTGAGATTTACCCTTGTTGGGAATGGAAGAGGGACCTCTGGCTTTCTCACCTTCTTCACCATCTGACACCTCTTCAACTCTGTTATCTTTGTTGTTTGACAAATCCTCTTTAGTGTCCAAATCTCTAACCTACACTTTTTTCTTGTTCTTTTCCAACCTACCAGAGCACCAAATAATGGCATCACATCTAATAACCATAGTCTCCGACACCACCATATCACCCAACAATTCCTTTCTCACAACATTTTTCCCTTTATTTAGAGGCTCCTTCTCCTCCTTACCTTTCTTTTTCAAGGTAGGCTTACTAAGAGTCTTAGCAGGGGTAGACTTGAGGTCACACATGCTCACCACCACATTGGTTTGGGCAGCTTCCTCAATACCCTTAATTTTTTTGGTAGCAAGTTTGGGTTTTTGGGAATCAACAGGGACCGAGTGACTTTTCCTGATAGGGCCTTTTGATTCGACTAGAGATAAGTTGGTCTTAGTGGGTGGCTCAATTTCCTCAATTCAGATGGTTGAAATGGGTTTTGAAGGGCATAAAGCTAGGTGAAAGTGGTAGAGTCTTAGGATAAGACCCTAGTGGAGTGGCAATGGAGTTGGTTCATTAGGGTTTAAAGTAATAGACTCCACAAATTTTTTGACCAAGTTTTCAAGGTCCATTAGTAGAAAAAAGGGAAAGCTCAGTAAAAATTTATGCCTAAGGTGATTTAACAAGGGAAAATGGTAGAAGTAATAGGTCTTGTACCTTCTAGCATGACATATTTCATCAGCGCAAGACACACCTAGTTCCACGACTGAGGAAGAGTCTCCCAGTCAAACCCAAACTGGTTGTGCACTGGATTCTCATCTCCCAAAAATAATTTTCCCATACTAACATTGTCTTCGGTCTTCAAATGTTTAGGATGCTTCATGTTAGAGCTCTGGAGGCCCATTTCCTGTGCAATAACTTCCTCATCCACCATAAAGGAGATGCCTCCTAGAGACACATGTCAATTCTTCCAAGAGTTGATGAACTAGATTGATAGATTAGGGTTGTGGACCATGCTAGTCTCTCCATCAGAGGAGCAATGGCACCTTCAACACAAATGTGCCAGACCAGCAGGTCTTTGTAGAATTCATTGCAATTATCCGGCTCTGTCCTCACCCTATCCTCCCCATGATTTTGCACTATACACAGTATAACTAGGAACCTTGAAAAAATAGAATGTTAGAGATAATTGCAAGGTGAAAAATCACCCGCACAATAAGGAATTTAGGCCATAAATGACAATCTTTGGGAATCAAGCCTAAGGAAAAGTCACACGCATGAGTTAATAATTTCCCTATAACAATCTTAGCATAGGAATTAATAAAGATTTATTCACATAAATGGCTAAGTAAAAAGGACAAGATCAGTAGGGAAGGATTTCCTTCCATGTAGCAAAAATACTGAAATCTAGGCAAGATAGTCGTGGGGCCATATTTAGAAATCTCTAAATTGATAGCAATTAGAGGTTGGTCAATTTTAGTTATACCACAGATAGAAGTTATAAGGCACGAAACCAAAATAGTGGATAAAGAAAAGAAAAAAAGGAGCTTTGTCTCATAATTACAAGTCACATCAAATTATAAAACACAGAATTTGAAACTCCACGATCTTAAGAAAATCCCCATAAGGAGATTACAACAAGTACGGTCTAGCTTAGAGTAAATCAATAGGTACTTGTTGTAGCAAAACATGATTTCCTTTTTCCAAACGGGCTCCATTCTATAATTTGAAAAAATCTACTTGGTATCCATCCCATCGATATAGCTAATCTTCCATTTCAACAAAACAATAAGACCACAAAACCCAACGAAAAAGCTTGTGGACCCCCCAAGAATCTAGCTAAGCACATGTATTTCCATCATGAGTCAAGTAAGGTCTTTGTTCCTTCACAATAATACTCTGAATATTTAGTAGAAGAAGACTTAAATCATGCCAACATTTGGACAAATTCCAATGAGAGCCAAAGTTGGCTAAGCAATCAACCACTTGGTTCCCTTATCTATAAATATGACTGGCCACCTTTAATTTTAATTTAGACACAAGGAATCTAATGTCAAGAAGAATATCCTTAGTGTTCCACCCCAGTAATCTATCAAAATTAATAGCATCAATAATAGACTTAGAGTCACCTTCAATGTGTAGGTTCTCTATTCCCAAGGAAACAACTATTTGTAAGCCCTTTAACAACGCTCTAGCTTCTGCTATCATAAAGGAATGGAGACAAATCCCCCCAACATAACCTGCCACCAACCTTCCTCTGTGGTCCCTAATGACACCTCCTATACTTGCTCTACCTAGGTTTCCCTTAGCAGCCCCATCAAATTTTAGTTTAAACTAGCTCCTGTCAGGGGGTTTCCAAATAGTGGCTCTCCTAGCTAGAATTTTGGAGTTGTCATACAAGTTGGCACCTAGGTTTTGATGCCAAGCTTTAGCTATGCATATTTCCAACTTTGTGGGACCTTTATCCAAGGTTCTCCCTTTAAAGAAAGAAATATTTTCCTCAATGAGCCAAGCTCCCATACCAAATACCTCTTTTGGGTTCATCTCAGTGTTCCTGAAGATCCTATAGTTCCTCTCTTTCCATAAGCACCATCATATAATGGGAGGAACTTGGTTCCATATTTCACCAGTTAGTGGATGGGTAAAGGGGCTAGAACATCTCAAAATAAAGGATGTGATGTCCTTGCACATAATCCACTATATTCCTAATCTTTTGAAAGCCATCTCCCACACCTTAGTAGCAAAGGGGAAATGTAACAACAGATGATCAACCGATTCTTCATTGCATTTACAAAAAAGGCATCTATTGGGGATATGGAATCCCTTTTTCTTAGATTATCCTAAGTAAGAATTCTATTATGGCATATAGTCCACCAGAAGAAGTTAACTTTCAGTATCATGTATCTATTCCAAACCTTTTTCCATAGATTATTGACCACACCCTGATCAGTCAACTGTTTGTACGTAGATTTAACAGTAAGATCACCTTGATTATCATGGATCCAGAAGAATTCATCCCCACAGTGAGAAGGGGGTATCTTGGTGAGAGAAACTCTTTTAGCTTCTTAGCTAGAAGACACAGGTCAGGGGATAAAGGATAGCATAGGAGAATGCCATTCCATTTCCTAGATCTCAAGGGTCCAAGAAGATAATCACTAATATATATACCAAACACTTGTTTAGCCTGAACCTTAAGGAACCTGAACTCAAAAGAGTCTAGTGGAGAGTCAAGTAACCAAGAATCCTCCTAGAATATGATTTTACTACCATTACCTATCTTCCATTTGATCCCATTCCTCATAAGGTCCTGAAGACTGCATATACCCTTCCAAACCAAGGATCCCATAGGGTGGGCCTCCAAAAGGCAGATAATCAATGACTGATTCAAAAGGTATTTGGCATTCATTATTTCACACCATTCCTTCCTATCCATCAGATGATCCCAACCCACTTTGTCCATAAGAGCTTTATTAGAATTAGAAATGGTTCTTATCCCAAGACCACCACAAATTTTTGGTTGATAAACCTTATCCCATTTAACCAAGGCGAGTTTCTTTTTTTCCTCAGTGCTCAACTAGAGGAAAGATCTTTGGATTTTCTCAAAATTTTCAGCAATATATCTATGTATCTTAAATATGGATAGGAAATAGATAGGGATACCTTGAAGAATAGAAGAAAGAAGTTGAAGCTTACCAACATGGATGAGAAGAGATCCTTTCCACCCAACAAGCCTCCTTTGAATCCTTTCAAGGATAGTATTTCAAAACTCAGGAGTGACATCTTTGATAGTTAGAGGTAGCCCAAGATAAACCGAGGGGAGAGAACCACTCTGACAAACCAAAATAGTAGTCACCCGATTTTGCTGGTTAGGAGTGTTGTTGAAGAAGTAAATCATTCTTTTATTGTAGTTAATGCATTGTCCAAAGCAAGCATCAAAATTGTTGAGACAATTTTTCCATTTCTTGGCTTCCATCACTGAGGCTTTCCCAAATAGAAAAGTATCATCCACAAATTGTTGAATCATAGTTGGCTCAAGGGTGGAAGTAACCTTAATCCCTTTTATGGACCCCTTCGACAACATATTAGAGAAGTTCTTTCTTATCACATCCACCACCATTATAAACAAATAGGGAGACATGAGATCTCCCTGTCTCATTCCTCTCCTAGCATGAAAAAACCCAAAAGGAGAGCCATTAACCAAAATAGAGTACTTAATTGTAGTAATACATTCCATAATAAGATTGATCACTAATTGATTGAAACTAAACTTAGCAAGAAATTTAGGGACAAAATTCCAAATCACCTTGTCATAGGCCTTAGATATGTCCGGTTTAAGGTCCATTCTAGCATAGTTGCACCTATCCATTGAGTGAATTAGTTCATTTGTTGTAATGGTAGCATCAAGGATATGCCTCCTAGGCACAAACCCTTTTTGAGTAGGGCTGATAATTTTATCAAGAAGAGGTTTGATGCGGTTGACCAAAATTTTTGAGAGGATTTTATAAAAAGTATTGCAAAGGCTAATAGGTTGAAAGTCTTCCATATGTTAAGGATCTACCACATTGGGAATAGGAGCAATGAAAATGTGATTTAGTTGCTTATGAATCTTACCAGATATGAAGAAATCACGAGTAGCTAGAACAAGGTCCTCACAAATGATCTCCCAGAAGGTTTGGAAGAAAGCCAGAGGGAAACCATCAGGGCTAGGAGCTTTGAAGGCCCCCATACTAATTTAGAAACTTTTATATAAATGAAAACTAGCATCATGACTACCTATGCTCAAATTGGAGCTTCGAAAGAGGGTAAAGACATGGACATCAAAGCTTAATTGAAAATGGATTTTTTTTAATGTTATAATATCAATTTCCACTTCCAATCACCATATAATTAATAAAAAATTATGTCAAAAATTCAATAAAGAAGAATTTATGCACAAATTATCTCTTGAATGATTTCAAATTGTGACAAATTTATTTTTATCTTATATGGTAGACATGTATGCAAAATGTGGTAGCATAGAAAATGAAAATGAGCTATTTGTGAAACATGTTCAAAAAATGTTTGTGAAAATTCTTTAGAAACTTTTAAACAAATGTAGACCAACATAATACCTACTTGTGCTAAAATTGGAGCTTTGAAAGAGGGTATGGACATCAACATCAAAGCATAATTGAAAATAGAAATTTTAGATGTTGTAACTAAAAGTTTCACTTCCAATCACAACAACCTTCACAAAAATTATGCCCAGAACATGTGTTCAATTGTGTCAACATGGACTAATTAAGTTGTGTACATATCAATGACATACTACATAGGAATGTGCTAACATAATTATAAATTTGGGTTAAAAAATACAAAAAGAAAGAAAAATGAAAAGGATTACAATTGAACTATGTTAACATGGTGGCTTGCACAAAAAGGTAGAAATAAAAAATAGAGCGTACCTTAAAATTCAAGATTATATTTGATAAATTTCACACTTATGTCTAGTTCAATTTTTTTTGCTTCAAACTCCTCTAAAATTTGATATTTTCACCAAGTTCCCTCAATTTCAATGTTTAATTTATATAAATCTAATAAAATTAGTAAAAAATATGAAATAAATGAATCAATATTATCAAATTAAAACAAAAAAAAATCCTAATTAGCATTCCAACACTAGACTCATGATCACATTAGTTCATATAATTAAATTTGATCTAAAAACTCTGATATTTACTTCTTCTATGTTATCAAACAAAAACGGTGGTGGAAAGGTGGTGGAATATGTAATATATTCTTGTGATTTTTTCAACACCATGCAAAATAATTTCTTTATTGAATAATGCATATAAAGTAGAGAATAAAAGAGCATGTTGGAATGATCAGGAATGGACTGCTATATACTCTTCAAAGTATTTGAGGGGGGTAGATAAGTTTAGAGATCTGTTGAGCGAGGATTTTCCCCCCTTAAGGGATTGACCCTTTGGAATTTCATGTTGAAAGCTTGTTCCATTGTTGTTGTTGGTCTACATTGGGTGTTCAGGAATGGTAGGAGGATATTTTTTGGGGATTGTTGGTGGATTAGGCATGGTCCTTTGAAGGATGAACCTTGGGTGGCCCCTTTTAAAGAATTTTGTGTTAGGGAATGGGGCCTTCATGTGTCTAATTACATCTTTGAGGGTAAGTGGATTAGACTTGATCTAGTTAACAAGGATTTGGAACCTCTTTTTCTATTCCTTTCTTTGATTCACATTCTTGCTTCTTCCCCTAATGACTCTATGGTGTGGAGGTTTTCTCCTAATGGCTAGTTCTCGGTGTCTTCAGCCTTCTCTTTTCAGACTCGGTTTGTTGGTACCCCTCCCTTTTGTGGTCGATTATGGAATGTGAAGCTTTTACCTAAAATTAATATATTCTTCTAGCTTCTTTGTCAAGATAAGATCTTGACTCTTAATCTCACGAGGAGGGGTATGGCTATGTCGAATAGGTGCTTTTTGTGTAAAGAAGATGGTGAGGATTGTTATCATCTTTTGGCTAGTTGTAGTTTCACTTGGGATGTGTGGGCTCTTATTTTTCAAAGGTGGGATATTTTGGTAATGTTGCCAAATTGCACCTAGGGTAAATTCCACATTTTTTCTCTTTTGCCTAGCATTTATGACACCTTAGAACATTAATGGAAAAAATACCATAGGTCAGAATTTCACAATTTTGACCCCATGTGGACCAGTGGCAGAGAAACAAAAGCCTAATTAAACATTTCCCAAAAAACTAGGCCTTGGACATTGCATGGTGCATGGATTTTTGTGTGATACGCTAGCATCCTAGCAATTTTCTGAGTTTGAAATGAGGAACCTAGAATCTTGACTCTCTCAACATGTGTCCCAGTAGTTAGAATTTGGATGTAATGGCTCTTTTCCACCCTTGCATGCAACAAAACCCCTCATCTATTCCCATTTTGGGGGTTCAAGTTATTAAATCAAGCTCTCTCTACACTTTCACTCTTGAGTTCTCTTCATTCTTGATAGCAACACTCTCACAAGCGAATCCATGCTAGATTAAGGTCCTTCCAGTAGCCATAGCTCTCAAGAAAGCACTCAACAGTGCATTCGTGTGATCTAGAGAGGGTCTAGGCTTGTAAGTAACACACACACACTCTCTCTCTCTCTCTCTCTCTCTCTCCCTTTTACTCCTTTTATATCTACTTTCTCATTTACTACTTAGTGGTGTGGGTTCTACTCCCTAAGCAGGTATTTCTTTCACCATATGCTTTGTCTATTTCATTTACTCTCCCTTTCTATCTGGCTATCTGTGGAGGTGGGAACACCAAAAGGGGGTCTAACTAAGGCAGACCCCTATACAGCCCCAACTTTTTCCCCTTCCTCTTTTGTATGTAGGTTACAAAGCAGAGCTTGGAGTGAAGACCCGAATGTTTGATTGAAGGTAAGTTTTCTCCAAGTTCTCCTTGTGCCTTACTCTAAGTTTCTTCTTTTTGTTTGATTATTCTATTGAGAAGATCCTAGATCCAAGTTAGGAGGAGAAAATTTATTCTGCTTACCAGAGTGCCTAAGCTTTTTGTTTCTTAAGATGCCAGTGCATTATCTAGACAACAACACGCTGCACTGGCATCTTAAATCTATGTTGAAATCTTTTGGCCGAGAGCTCCTCTGTTTGAGGTATAAGTCTAGAAGTTTCACTCCCTCAGGATTTAAAGTAGTCTTCTCTGAAGTATAAATAGTGTACACTTCTTTACAATTTCTTCATCCTATTTACACTGATGTGGATAAGTGTAGTTCATTCCCTAGTGATCTCTTGAGAACAAAGAAACCCATGTGCAATGAATCCCTCTTATCTCACATTTTGGTGAGCCCAACATGAAACATGTTGGATCTATTTCTATAATGTTTCCATGTTTATGATAAAACCTTCTCTAAGGAATATTTTGATATGCTGGATGATGCTCTAGATGACTTCTTATAAGCACCCTCCTCTGTTCGCAAACCTTAAGAGAAAACTTCCTCTCTACAAGTTGCGGAGTCGGTAAATGTAGTGGTGGTCTCAGCTGCTCCTCTAAGCCCTAAGAAACCCATCTTTTACCTAACCCTGCTAGCCCTTCTTCTAGGGAGGATCATTCCATCTATGAAATTTCATATCAAAATGACTCACCAGACTTATACTCAAGGTTCGTAAAAGCTACGAACTCCACTTTTTATAATTTTGTTGGGAACACATATAATACAAGAAGAAAAAAATAGAACTTGGATAAATAACCTTTTGTTCCTATGTCTCAACCCACTCACGTTCCTACTTATTTACCACCTTCTCAACCAAGTATTCCTTCATCACATAAACCCACGATTAAAATACCAGGTGATTATGATCTTGTCAAGCAACTTTGTGTTACTCTGACTAAGATTTCACTTTGGGATTTGCTTCAAACTACTCTGATTTATCAGGTGATACTTTAGGAATCCTTGTAGAAGATACTCTTACTGGCCTCTACTAGGCCTAGAGATTTTAATGCACTATTGGATCATATTCAAGTAGATTCATTGAATATCATGTTCCACCCACAAGAATTCCCACCTCTGGATGTGCAGAAGCAAGTAGATCCCTTGATGATTATAATTAATGTTAATAATTTTGGCATTAGGTGTACACTTGTTGAAACCAACTTGTCTCTCAATGTTTGCACTATTAGCCAACTACCTAAGATTAAAGTTGATTCATTTTCCCTAGTAACTTCTTCCTTGTACATTCATGGGTTCAATAACATTTCCTTTGTAGCTAGGACCTATTACCTTACCTACTTTGGTTTATGTGATGCCTAAACCTTTTCCTTACAATCTTCTTTTGGGGAGACCCTGGATTCATGCTATGGGTGCCATAACTTCTACTTTACACCGTTCCTTAAAGTTCGTA
This sequence comes from Sequoia sempervirens, assembly GCA_007258455.2. Taxonomy (NCBI): domain Eukaryota; kingdom Viridiplantae; phylum Streptophyta; class Pinopsida; order Cupressales; family Cupressaceae; genus Sequoia; species Sequoia sempervirens. The sequence continues at coordinate 80,724,193 of VDFB02281492.1, read as the reverse complement.
ACAAATAATTGGGTGGTCATAGTTAAATTTGATCCAAAAAAATTTCACCTTTGTGAGCTAGCGGCTACCAGTTGGGCTTTAGTCATATCCACTCTTAAGAATTGTATTCCATCCTTAACCACTAACTGTATGACATGTTCCTCAATGATACCGTTCATGGCTCGGTTGTCCTCAAAGTGAATGTTGTTAGAGATGAACCACCTAAAACAGAAATTCCTAAGCCTTCCTTGTCTTCTCCTTCTTCTTCTCAGTCAAATTCTTTCTTTGGTGATGATTGGGGCTCTCTAGAATTCTTATAATTCTTCATTACAAAATACAAAGCGATTGCCACTCGTATAGAGTTTCCAAATGCCTCTAATGTAAAGATGGATGATATTCCCATTAAGGAAGAGAAATGTGATCCTACCCAAGAGACTAGGCCTTCCTCTACTGGGGAGAGTAGTCCCACTCTTGTGAAGGACACGTTAATGTTTGAAAACCAAGCGAAGAAGTTGGAAGCGCTCCCATGGATGCATTTAATGTTCATTGGTGGAATGAAAGCCTCTATGTAGAGCTGCCACCTCCCAAAGTTTTGTATACTCACTATGGTTTTGGATATGAACTCGCTTCTTGGCATGGTTATGGGAAAAAAGGCCTAGGGTGTATCAAGCAGGGAATTCAATTCCCTATCTAGTTCAAGCCACAAAAGTTATCTGGGTTTGGGATGCTTTATTGAACAATCTAAGTAGAAACATTGGCAAAGTGTCAATATGATTTCGACCAAACCATTGAGTTTGGTCCATTCTGAATTGATAGAGGATAGGAGGAAAGATGAGAAAATCCCTTTAGATGTCTTCTCTTCAGATGAAGCACTTGAGAAATTCCTAGGTGCTTACTCCCCGTTGCCTCCCTTCCATCACAAGAAACGATTCATGTATCACCTACATAAACAAGCATACTTCAGAGAATTTGTCTTGAGTATTGACGAGGAGGACCCTCTATCCAATGTTGGTAATGATGTTCCAATATTGCATCTTGAAGATTGCAGTTCTCTCCTTAAAGGAGATACTACTAAAATCTCTTTGGATCCTAAGTCCTCTGAAAAAGTAATTAATATTGGGAAATTTCTTTCTTCAGAAGAAGCAGATGAACATTCCAATCTCTTACATTCTCATCTTGATATCATTGTTTGGATGTATGAGGATATTCCTGGTATTGATGAGTCTATTGGCAACAAAAGGGCATACAACTGAGAGGGGGGGTGAATCCATTGTCACAAAATTTTAAACTTATTCAACTTATTAACCTTATTCTTAGATATGATCAATAACCATGAAAGCATAAATCAACAACACATCAGAAAGACACATAACACCAAGATTTTTTATGTGGAAACCCTGTTAGGGGAAAATCCACAGTGAAGGTTAGTCCACAAGATTATACCCTGTTAAAAGTATAAAGAAATATGAATGGGGAATGTACATGCATTCAAGCGCACTACCTAGAGCTCATTTCTCAATTACAAAAGGCTTACTTCCCAAAGGAAGACACATTGTCTTAAAAAATATTGAATTACATCCATAGGATTTGAACTGAGAAAAATAGCACCTGCTAATGCCTGATTATAGTTTTGGTTAAGCACATGAACATTTCTTCACTCTTCTTCACTCTTCTTCACACTCTGCTTCTTCCTTTGAAAGATCTAAACAATATTCACACATAGGAATCACACATTTCAAACACTCATCATCTCAAATGATAAAACAATCACTCTTATATATTCGCAATAAGGAATTACATCACTACAAATTGGCCTTAAGAAAATAATAAAATGAATGCAAACTGTCAACCCAAAACATTAAAGATTATTAATGAAAATCAACCAAAGTCGGCCACAATATAGTGAAGTACCAAAACAAAATTATCAAACACAAACCAATTTCAAAAATTACTCCTCAAGGATCCACAAAATGTTACAACACCCTGTCAACCAAGAACATGAAAATCATGAACACACAAGATAAAATCTCGAATTGCAAGCACAACGATCAATGCAGACATGCATCACAAATAGAGAACAATATAGAAACATCCAAAAACATCATGAATCACTAGAGAAGCATCCACAACAACTGAACTAACTAAAATCACATCATCTTCATTCAGGAACACCAACTAAAGCAACAAAAAAACTGTCAGAATACAAATCTTCATAAGTCAATCAAATCTTCATGCGGATCTCTGAAACTCAACGTGGATAAACTAGATATACTCGACAAAAGAATCTTTAATCCACAACCTCTGATCATCAATGTACTAAACTCACTGAAAGACTGAACTTCACTTCACCACTGACAACTTGCTGTGTGTGGGAAATGTTAGTATCAAAATAAGATAACAAAAACACACCAATGCAACATTAAACTAAAGAAAGCTAAATAAAATGAAATCAAAGAAAATAAAATAGAGCTTCTTCAAAATTGTTCATTGTCCTCTATCTCCAGTGATTTTCTTGAAGCTACTGCTCTCAGATTGTGTAAGGAAAGCTTCTCAGAATGGCAACCTGCAGAACGAGTATGCAAAGAGAGAGTACTTCTCTATCCTATATGCTGGTGAAGTGAAATGTTGATATACGGATATGCACAGGGGCTATGGATTATGAATGCTATTGAAGCTATGATATGAGGATGATAGGCCATGATATGGATTGCTAATATGCTAATCTATGCTATGCTATGATTCTAAAGGCTATGGATGCTGGAAGGTTGATTGACTATAGTTTTCCTGTATGCAAGCTTCTCTCTTTTTCAAAGACCTGGCAGTCCCTTTTATAGATTTTTACAGACAAGAGCCTAGCTGGCAAAGATCAATGGCTATGAGATTGTCTGGTAAATTTGAATGGTGAGAGATGGAGAGGTTGAGAGGAAGATGGAAGATGTTGGGAGGTCAGAGAGAAGAATGGAGGTTTTTCTTCAACCCACGGGAACAACTTTGCTCAGAAATAGAGAAATTTGTTAATTTTCTATTTTGAAGTTATTTCACGGTTGCTGTAGATAATCCAAATTAAATAAATAAATTTATTTAATTTAATGTGAGTTTGAGGATTTAAAACATTTTTGAAATATTTGATGTGAATGGACATTAGAAGATTTAGTTAAATATTTGGAATATTTAATTGCGAATGGACTTTAGAAGAATTAATTAAATATTTGGTATATTTAATTGCGAATAGACTTTAGAAGATTTTTAGAAGAGAAGAATATTTAATCTTTATTTGAATAAAATATTCAAGCCAAGATTATATGATAATTAATATAAATAAATCATAATGTTTATTTAATTAATTAATAAATGGATAAGAAAAGTGATTAAATAAACTTATTTATTTAATAAAAATGAAAGAATGAACAATATAAATAAATTATTTAGATTTATTTATACGCAGATTGAATTCAGAGATTTAATTAAATATTAAAAATATTTAATTAATTACCAGACTATTGTGATGTGACCATTTTTAGGTGTATACATTTTGTGCCTCTTTGAAGTGATGTGTTTTACACATTAGTTCAAAGAATTTTGAAATTTTTCCCAGATGCTAATTGTCGAATGTTGATATGTATATGCCCCCTCAGATGATGAATCGATACGTTTTCGATGTTTGTGAATTTTTTTTGAATTTTTAGGTTTTTTGGAATTTTTCAATTTTTATGATTTTTAAGATGTTGATTCATCGTTCAAAAATGATGATGTGAAGAATTTGACATGGAAAGACATGAGATGAAAAATTGATGACCTACATTGCCCCTATAATGATAGAATGTGATAAAATGCCCCAATTTTGCCTTTAAATAGGTTAAAAATGTCATTTTCCTAGTCATTTTCCCATTTTAACCTAGTAAAAATTGAAATTTTTGAGCTTTGGAGTGAGAAAGATGGCAATTCCTACCCACCAGCACCATTTTGAGTGCATTCGACGACATCAGCAGCTGGCACACTATGGACCCGCGGTACGTACCCCATTAAACTTTTGCTATTTGAAAATTTTCTGTTTAGGGCACGTTTTCCAACCTTTTTGTATCTTTATGCATTCTTGTAGCGCCTTTTAGTATTTTTGTAGTGCCCATTTTTTTTCCATAGTGCCCTTCATTCTGTAGCGCCCATTACCAATTTGACAATGCATGACCTTGTATTGATTGTTTACGTATTGTGTTGTCCTGATTTGATGATGTTTTGTGTGATTAATTTATTCCCAAGGTTGTGGAAAACAAATAATAGCTGATAAATTTGCTTTTAAAGTTGTTAAAAACAAATAGTTGTTGATAGGTTTGCTTCTAAGGTTGTTAAAAACAAACAAGATTTTGATAAAAAAAAATTCATTAAAATGAAAAATAAAATAGTTTTGATTGATAAGTTTTCTTCTAAAGTTGTTAAAAACAAATAGGATTTTGATAAATTTGTTTTCCATGATGATGAAAAATAAATAGTTTGTTGATAAGTTTGCTTCTAAAGTTGTTAAAAACAAACAGGATTTTGATAAATTTGCTTTTATGAAAATGAAAAACAAAATAGTTTGTTGATAAGTTTGCTTCTAAATTTGTTAAAAACAAATAGGATTTTAATAAATTTGCTTTCATGAAAATGAAAAACAAAATAGTTTGTTAATATTTAGATTTGATTGATTTGTCTTGATGAATCGATATTGATTTTTCTTTGACTTGATGATTCTTCCTATTCAACAAGAGAGATTGAGTGTCTTGCAGTTACGGGAGAAATTCCCGAAGACATGGAGATTGATTCCACAGCTTGTACAGGAAGATAGAGATGTGATCAAGGCATGTAGACTAACCTCGTTACTTGAGATGCCTAAGGTGCATCTCAATAGAGTCTTATTGACAACACTTGTAGAGAGGTGGCACAGCGACACAAACACCTTTCATTTTCCGACATGAGAGATTACTGTGACTCCTGAGGATGTGTATCACATCTTGAAGATTCCATTGATGGGTGAGATAGTGAGATTTGATAGTCGGGAGGCGAGAGGTACTGATGCTTTGAGACAAATATTCAGAGATGATTATATCTCATGGGTGGAGATGACGGATTCGTATGCACCCTTACCCTCTATACTTGCAGGCTTCATTGGAGGTGTTTTGTGCCCTGACCATAGGTTGAAGGGTTTTGCAGTCGGTGGGGTTGTGTACTTGAGAGTATGGTGATGTAGGGTACATGATATGCTTGGGGATCGTGCATGCTTGCACATTTATATGATGAGCTACACCATGTTGTGTATAGTCGAGGCCAGAGTTTGGCTATTGGTTGTTCACTTTTACAGATATGGGCATGGGAGCACTTTGTCGTTATGCGACCATTGACTCGTGGATGATGGCCTATTGGTTGATTGTATAGATTCAGATATACCGATGTCATTGCTCAGCCAAGGCTAGGAAAATTGGATCATTGGCAACATCTTCTAGATGATCTTGATACAGTATGTTGGCGGCCCTATGTAGATTGTGAGGCATGGCCAGAGGATGCTAAGGAGATGCCCTATGTCTTTACCGCCAGATATCTGATTGGTCATACTACTGGGATTATTGAGAGGTTTCTTCTTAGTTGAGTGTGGCGATAGTATGGTCAACCTCAGGGTATGCCCCAAGGTTTGTCTATTTATGCACGTCGGTAGTAGGAGGTTACAGTGTGGGGTCTATGGATTGCATATGATGCAGCAGTGGTAGAGTTCACCAGTTTGGGAGTATAGATGTGGGACTACAAAGCTGATATTCTTGACGGGGGGATGAATCTAGAGTATGGTCAGTATATGTTGGAACATCCTATGCCACGATTATTTGATCCTGATGAGCATGCCACTCCAGTTGCAAAGCAGAGACCACATATAGGGGGACATAGGTGATAGCGAGAGGTGGCTTTAGAGAGTGATGACTTCGGGGAGGATGATGATGATGAGTCAGATGGGGATGGAGATAGCAGTGATGAGGAGAGTGGGGGTGATAGTGGTGGAGGAGGTGGCAAAGGTGGCAGAGGTAGCGACAGAGGTGGTGGCAAAGGTTGTGGCAGAGGTGGACCACAGATGAGACATTCAGCTCCATCATCTTCAATAGATCCAGTGGTGCCGAGTCAGATAGCTACCTTGCAGAGTAGAGTGCAGAGCTTACAGGGTTAGTTTACAGGGTTAGTTAGCACAGGCATAGGTCTTGGTTATATAGCTATAAGGATAGTTAATGATAGTGATAGCTGAGAGAGATACATCCAGATGATAGGGTGAGTAGGCCATGGCCCTAGCTAACAGTCTGTAGAGAGCAACAACAGGTGCCTCGATTGGTGACATGATGAGAGAGGTGACCATTGCCACCCGAGAGGTAGAGTTCTATAGGAGTAGGTATCATGATGCAGTGCCACCCAAGTGGAGAATGAGTTATACATAGTCTCGGTCTACACATAGTCTCTCTCGGGCTACTAGCAGGGGTGTATCTCAGCCATTACCTCTAGGAGGGTCATCAGGAGTAGGTGGAGTAGGTCCATCAGGTATAGGTGGGCAGGTCCCAGACCAGCAGCATCAGAGGATAACACTTCGTAGTGTTGTTTGCATGATGTCTTATATGTCTTATTGATACTGTGTTGAGACATCTATATACACACTGATATGATCCTATTTTTGATGATGTTATGTCATGTATAGTTGACATCTTTTGTACATTTGACATTCATTTATGAGATATATGATATGTAGTGATGATTCCTTATGTGATGAATGTGTCTATTTTCTATATGCATGATGTTTTATGTGATGGTTTCACAATATTATGCTCATGATGTATACGTATGCATGATTCTTAGATATGAAAATGCAAGTGCAATTTTATGATATGATTGCAATCTATTGATGAATGATTTTATGAATATGAATGTGAAATGATGGATGGTACAATTTATAAATTCCCATGAATGTTTTGATTATGATATATGCTTCTTCTTTTTTATGATTTTTTGATGCAAATATGTATGAAAAATGTATGTGATGATGTTTTTGTGAATGTCAAAATGTACTCAGTCATTTATTGGAAAGATATGAAACTTTGATACTTTGCCAACTTTTTGGAAAAATCTATAAATGCAAAATGCAGATTCTAAAATGAATGTAATCTATACTAACCATGCAGGGTATTTGTACAATATTGCCATTTTGAGAGCTTATTTGTGCTTTTTGTGTCATCATAGAGCATTGAAATGTTGAAAGTTAATACAATCATCAAAGGGTATGTTAGCACCAGTGATGACCTGAGTATTGCTTTCATGAGTTTTGATATAGCAAGATAATACAAGCATCTAGGTATAATTGAACCGAGATGACCTGAGTATCACTTGCATAAATAGACAAGAGTTAACCCATTTCACATGCAAATTATGAAATGTCATCAATGATACTTAGTAGAGCATGTCTCACAACCAATTTACATAGTACTAATGGTTTCCTCGCAAACAATAGACAAAGAAAAATCATACTCCTTTGCTTTTCTAGTTTAGTACATCATCGAGTTTTCTCTAGAGATATGATAGAAAATAAATCAACAATTCAAATTTTGCCTAAATTATTTCAAACATTATTTAGATTAAGATCATCCAACTTGGTTATCAACATTGATGTTTGTGTTTTGATTAACATTGTTTTGACCATGTTGTTTGATTTCATTGGTATTGAGTGATCATTTTGATGTTGTGGTTGATTTGATGCATAAATGTATGTTGTGTTTTGTCAAACCATCATTTTTCAGTTTGTGATGTTCTAAAAGCTCATTGACCCTTCCTTGTTTAGTCTTTGTTTCTACCCCCATGTAAACACAACCTGAATATTATGGATATGTACAAATTTCATCAAGCCATGATGAAACACAAGGATTCTCGTTGCATGATATGGATATGATAGATACGTACAAATGATAGATATGGATAAATGATGCCGTAAAGTGAATGGAAGACATAAGCTAATAGATAGAGGACCCCATTTTGATCACAAGTAGTGCTTGTTTTCCAGGTTTTCACCACTTTTTTTTATTGCACTTTTTTAGATCATGTGATTTTTTTAATTTTTTTTCTGTTTTTCTAATTTTTATGTATTTTTTCAGGACTTTTTCTGATTTTTATGTATTTTTTCAAGACTTTTGATGATTCAGACATAGAACTTCTTCAAATGAATGTTGTTGATCGATTCTTAAAATAGGTCCCCTTCTGAAGTAGATAACCGATATGCTCCAGAACCATATGTTGCAATGATGACAAATGGACCAAGCCAATTTGGTTCAAATTTTCCTTTCTTTTCTCTATCTTGCTGATTGTGTGGATTTTCTTTCAAGACTAAATCACTTATTTGAAATGTCTATGGTTTAACTCTATGATTGTAGCTATGGGACATAACTTGTTGATAACCCTTCAAATGATCAGCTGCATGTTGACGTCTTTCATCTAACAGTTCTAGCTCTTGCAAATGAGATACTCAGTAGTCTTCATCATTTATCAATCCTTTCAATGAGACCCTAAGTGAAGGTATTTCAACCTCTAATGGTAAAATCACTTCTGCTCCATATACCAAGGCATATGGTGTAGCTCCTGTTGGTGTGTGAATGCTGGTTCTGTATGCCCACAACGTTGGATTTAACTGGACATGCCAATCACAACCGACATCATTTACCGTCTTCTTCAAGATCTTCAAGATTGTTTTGTTTGAAGCTTCTGCTTGACCATTTCTATTATCAGTGATGATAGAATTAGGAATTCCATATTGGTAGATGATGTAATTTAGGATAAATGAAGAGATTTGTTTACCGGTCATGGTTGTCAAAGGAACAACTTCGATCCATTTTATAAAATACTCTGTAGCCATGATGATGAATTTATGCCCATTTGATGATGAAGGATGAATTTTTCCAACAAGATCTAGTCCCCACTGAGAAAAAGGCCATGTTGAAGTGAAAGGTTGCAGTTCCTGTGCAGGTGCATGAATAAGATTCCCATGGATCTGGCATTTAGAACACTTCTTAACAAAAGTAAAAGATTATGTCTCCATGGTAGGCCAATAATATCCCATTCTAACAAGTTTCTTGGCTAAGGTTAAATCACTTGAATGAGTTCCACAAATACCACCATGAACTTCTTGTAAGGCTTGTTCAGATTTGTCACGTTCAAGACATCGAAGGAGCATACCATCAAGACCACATCAGTAAAGGATATCGGCGATCAAGGTATAATGGGATGATTGGCGTATGAAATTCCTTTTTTGGTTTCAGGATAAGTCCGGAGATAAGATGTTATTTTTTAGGTAGGTATAAATCTTGCCATATAAAGGTGAATCACAACTAGTTAAATGACATATGACTTGGGTGTCAGGATTATCATAGGTGGGAGAAAATAATTGTTCCACCAAGAATTCGTACTGTTTTTTATTTTTTGATAATTGTAACAAGGAAGAAATTGTAGCCATTGTATTTGCAGCTTTATTATCAATCCTTGGGATTTGTGAAAACTTGATTGCCACAAAATAATTTTTAAAATCATCCATCATGTTCTTGTAAGGTAGCAGCTTATCATCTTTAGTCTAATAATCATCATTGATTTGATTAATGACAAGTTGTGAATCACCATAGACTTGCAACTCTGTAATCCACCAATCCAATGCTATCTTCATTCCTATGAGCAATGCTTCATATTTAGCTATGTTATTTGTGCAGGAAAACATCAACCGATATGATTTTGGGATGGTATGTCCTTCAGGTGTAACAAAAAGAATCCCTGCCCCTGAGCCATGTTGCATGTAAGATCCATCAAAGTACAATGTCCATGATTTCTTAATTGTTGCTGTGAAGACATCTACATCAGGAAATTCAATGTGCATTGGGTTTTCTTCTTGTAAAGGTGCTTCATCCAACTGATCTGCGATGACCTGTCCTTTTATAGCTCTTCGATCTACATAGTGAATGTCAAACTCACTTAATATCATTACCCATTTTGCAAGTCTTCCTATTAAGGTAGCTTTGCTTAATAGGTATTTTAGTGGATCAATTTTGGTTATCAGCTTAATTGTATGAGCCAACATATAGTGGCGCAACTTTTGAGAAGCAAACACTACTACTAGGCAAGCTTTTTCAATGAAAGTGTAGTTTAGTTCATGACTTGTTAAAGTTCTGCTGATATAGTATATGGCTCTTTCTTTTCCTGTAGAATCCTCCTGTGCTAGTAACGCTCCCAAAGATACTTTTTTTGCTGAAATATAAAGTATGAGCAGCTTTCCTGGAACTGGTGGAATTAGGACTGGTGTATTCATGAGATATTGCTTGATCTGATTAAATGTTGCTTCACACTTTTCCTCCCATTTGAATGGGACATTTTTATGCAATAAATGTGTAAATGGTAAGCTTTTGTCTGCCAGTTGAGCTATAAACCTCCTGATGGATTGTAGTCATCCTTGTAGTGATTAGAGCTGACTGATATTTTGTGGTGGCAACATGTCCATTATAGCTTGTACTTTTCTTAGATCAACCTCTATGCCCTTTTTTGAAACAATGTATCCCAAAAGTTTTCCAGATTTAACGCCAAAGACACATTTCTTTGGATTGAGTCGAACATTGAACTTCTCCATTCTGATAAAGATCTTTGACAAAATTTCTAGATGTCCTTCTCTTGTGTTAGATTTGGCCAATAAATCATCCACATAGTCTTCCATGAAGGTGTGCATCATGTCATGGAAAATGGTTGTCATTGCTCTTTGATAAGTCACTCCTACATTTTTAAGCCCAAATGGCATGACATTCCAACAATAGGTATCCCAAGGGCACGTGAACGCTATTTTATCTTGATCCTCTGGTGCAATCTTTATCTGGTTGTATCCTAAAAATCCATCCATTAATGAATACATTGCATGGCCAACAGTTAAATCAACAATCATATCTATGTTTAGCAAAGGGAAGTCATCTTTAGGACACACTTTGTTCAAATCTCTAAAATCTGTACAAATTCTAATCCTTCCATCCAACTTTGAAATAGGTACGATATTGGAGATCCATTCTGCATAGTCGATATACCGAATGAATCCAACATCTAAAAGCTTCTTTAACCAATAATGCAACATGTGGATGCATTTTTCTGAGTTTTTTCTTCATAGGTTTTTCCCCTATGTTTATAGATAAATGATGCATGTTATCAGATTAGGATCTAACCCTAGCATATCAACATATGACCAAGCGAAATTGATTTGATTCTCCTTGAAGAACTCTATGAATTTTAGTACTTCTTCCACTGTTAATGATGTTGCCAGTTGCAAAAAAATTTGGCTACTCTGTTGTACTTATGTTGATTGATTCTGTGGGCTCAATCAAAATAGAAGATCTTTCTTGATAATGTTTGGGAAGAGTGTCAAATTTCTCATCCTCCAGTGCCTCAATAAAAATTTCACCGTCGAATTCGCTCTTTATTTTTCTCTTGTTGTGATCTACCACTGTCGTTTTTTGGTTTTCACTGATAGATCCATCTTTTATTTCATTTATTTTGTAGCTAAGATACTTGACACCCTCCCTATCAAAATCTTGAGTATGATATTCTTCGATGGAACACGTGTTTTCTTGATTAGATGAACAAAGGAAATTTACAATATCCTCATCATTGTAGACACTAAAAATTGTCCTAGGCTTGTGATTTCTAAATTCTCTATCATTTCCCCTTTTGTCTTTGCTAATTAAATAATTTTTAATTATTTAATTATTTTCTAAAGTCATGTCTTCTATTAATTAAATTATTTAATTATTCATTAGCCTCTTCTCTCATAAATTAAATAAATTTTATTTATTTAATTTGGTCCACTCTCTTGAATTTTGAATTAAATCATTATTTAATTTAAAATAATTACTTTTGTCATATTCTTCTATAATTAAATAATTATTTTAATTATTTAATTATTCATTGGTCACCTAAATTAAATAATTATATTATTTAATTTCTCCTATCACCTCTTTTTCTGTGCCAATCTTATCTTCCACATCAAATCTTATCTCTTGACATCTCATTCAATTTTATCCCTTGATTGAATTGTCTCATAATTCAATCTCAACCCTTCATTTCTTGTCATTGCCCTAATTTTGACCTAACCCTAGTCCATACTACAACTTTCAATTTTGGCCATTGATTTAGACATCTTATTGACATCCAATCTCAATCGTCAATCCAAATCAGACATTTCCTATAAATAAACTCTCTCATAAGCCATTTGGGGGGGTTGATTCTTCAAGTATCCTTATGCTGTCAAAATAATTCTTCAATCTTTCATCCATTCCTATCTATTGTCATTCATCTATCATCCCCATGTCAATGTTATGCTATTGAATTGAGCAACCAACATTCATCCAACAATCAACCTTCAAAATATTGCATTCTCATTTAGGTGGAGAAGAGCCATGGAGGTCAATCAAGTCTAGTTTGAAAATTGGTTTGCATTTCCTTTGTTTATTTGCATTTTCATTCTAGTTTGTGCTTCATGTTGCTTGATAGGGTTTAGTAAATTTGTTGTTTTCAATACATTAAATATGAATTTTTCCCTATTTACAATCATCATGGAATGTAGGGATATGGATAGGTGCATCGTTGTCCCAATCAATAAGTTCTGGATAGACTAAAGGGATGGGATCATTAGGTTGGGTAAGGTCTTGAGCGGTCAAAGTAATGACATAGCTATCATTTTCATGATGAAAAAGGTCTATGATGGTATTCTCCTATTGACTATCAATCTCATTAAAATCTGAATCGTCTTCACTTGAGTCATGATCGCTTTGTAAAACATAATCAAGTGGAGGCCTTGAGCCCTCCCCTTGTAAGAACATGGATGTGAATTTGTGTATGACATCCACCCTTTTCTCTATTAAGAATGTATCATTAGAGACATCATCCCATTCATATTCATTGGAACCAGTGTCTGAACTATTCTGCAATTGGAAAACTGATCCATAAAATTTTTGTAGAGTGACATCTTCATGGGGTTTATCTGAAATTGATTCTCCTTCATGAGTTTGTTGTGCTTGTTGTGAATTTAAATCTTTTATATCCTTACCATATCCAAGTCCTATTTTATCTTTTGGATGTATTGAAATAGGTTGAATTGGCTCAATGATTCCTTCTTTTCTTTTTCCTATAGGACCATTTCCTTCATAACCCATTCTTTGCATGATAGTATACCCTTTACCATATTGTTTGGTAAGTAACTTGATGTGCAAGACAAATTCATCTTCATCTTTGTATAGCCAACTTAGGATCTCCCTATCTTCAGCTTCTTCCTCGGTGGTGTTAGCTTTAATGAATTGTCCATCAAACTTCATGATTGGCACATAAGCTTGGGATGTAGAGGTTGTTGCGATCTTTTGATTTGATAGGGTCTGCTGACCATGTGACCTCAGAGAAGGAGGTAAGCTAGAAAGGCATAGTGAATATTCGCCTACTCCTTTGTCTTTTAAATGTAGCTTGGTGTCAAGATTCTTTGTCAATTCTTGCAATTGACCTTGTAGATTAGAAGAAGAGGTAGTAAGAGCCTCCCTATTGTGCGGCACAAAGACGTCTTGAGTTGCTTGAAGATTTGAAATAGTTTGGGTGCTATTATAATCAACTTGTATGGTTATTTCATGTCCATCATATGGAAACTTGAGGCATTGATGGTACGTTGATTGTACCGCCTGCATATCATGAATCCATGGATGACCCAAAAGTTTATTATAGGAAAGATCACGATCTAAAACCTGACAAAATATATTTTTCACAATAGGTCCCACTCTGATAGGTAGCATTATTAGTCTTTTAGAAGATCTTTCTTCGTCATCATATGCCTTGATAGTTATTTTTCTTCATGGATCAATGGAATTTTCTGATATTCCTAAGGCATGTATTAGCTTTAAGGTACAAATGTTTAAACCAGCTCCTTCATCTATCAAGACACGTCTGATTCGGTGTTTATGGATCATGACTTCAAGATAAAGTGATGAATTATGTGGATGTGTCATGGAGGCATCATCTTTTTCGGAGAATGAAAGACAAGTTGGGGAAGACAAATGTCCCACCATGGCTTGAAATTTGTTTACATCCAGATCAGTGTCTACGGTTGTGTTTACAAGAGCTTCTTCTAAAATATTCTTGTGCACGGGAGATATTTTGAGAAGTTTAAGGATGGAAATTTGAGCTGATGTTTTTCTCAATTGATCAACTAGATTATAATGACTTGGAGGAGGAATAACTACCTTAGATGAAGTTCCTTTTAGGACAACTTTTTCTTGTCCTCTCATAGTCACATTAACCTATTGATATTCTTGTTTCTCCTTGGTTTTAATAACATTAACCCATTGATCATTTCCATAGATGTGGCAGATTATATTATCTTCAACATTATTTATTCTTTTCACTTTGGAATCTGATGTTTCCCCCTTTTGATAGTTTGGTAAAGGATCTTTGAATGCTTGATGATCATCATTGGTATGATGTCCTTCGATTGTGATGGTGCCATTGTCAATTAAATCTTGTACTAGATTTCGCAAGGCTTAATAGTTATTTGTTCTATGACCTTTACATTGATGATAATTGCAATAATACGAGTCATTCCATGATGGTGGTTTGACTCGTGGCTCATAATCTCTTTGTGGTGGTAAGGTGATAACCTTACAATTGAGAAGCTCCTTGAGAGCAGACTCAAGAGATTGACCCAAAGTGGTAAAATTCTATCGATTTGAAAAGAATGGAGGTCTTGGTAGATTTGATGTTGGGGTATTGTTAAGATTGTTATTGAAATTACCATGATTATCCTTGTTGTTTTGATTGGTCATGCTTTCTTGATTGTAGTTTTGTCCTTGTTGATTGTTGTTTCCTTGTTGGTTGGTATTTCCTTGTTGGTTGTTTTGTGGAGCACTTGATAGGTTGAAGATAGATGGTCTTGTTCATAGATTGTTTGCATCCACTATACCATCATTAATGACATTTTTATTTCTGTTCCAAAACCTATTTTTATCATTGTTGTTATGGTTGGATGAACTTGGATTATCAAGTTTTATCACTCCTCTTTTGACTAAGGCCCCTTCGATGGTAATTGCATTTTCAATCAAATTTTCAAAGTTATGAGGACAATGAAGATTAAGCCTGTAGCTTAATTCTTGATCTAGGCTATTGATGAAGATATCCATCTTTTCCTTTTCAAGTATAGGATAAGAATATCATGCAAACAATCTTCTCCATCTTTGCAAAAATGTAGTGAAAGATTCCCCTACTTTTTGTTTCACTTTACAAAGATCAATCATGGTTATCTGGTGTTGGATGTTGTAGGCGTATTGTGATATAAACTGATTTATTAACTCTTCAAAGGTTTTGATGGGGGGAGTGATCTTGGAAAGCCACTCCATGGATTGTCTACCGAGACTTAGTGGAAACAATCGCATTAAGTAGGTGTCTTCATAAGCGAATTCTAGACTCATATTTCAGAAATCCCTCACATGTTCAATGGGGTCAGTTTTCCCATTGTACCTATCAAATTTAGGGATTTCACAATGTTTTGGAAAAGGGATCATTTTAAGACTCATATCAAATGGATAAGGAGATATGTCATCCAAAACATACTTCTTTGTTGCACCCCCTTACATTTCCTTTATTTTCCCTTGTAATTCTTTTATCTATTGAGTAAGGGCACTAAAATCATTAGGAGGAGTTTCAGGATTTTCTTTAATCCCTTCTATATCAAAATCGGTAGGTAACTTAGCTCCTTGATTAGCTAATGAAAGAAAATATCTTTCTTTGTTTCATTCTAAAATTCTTTCCATAAGAGTATGGAATTGGGGATCCTGCTCTGCTTCTTGAAGCTCTTCTTCTGTTAACTCTTCAGTATGAAATGGATTCTCTTCTTTATCACTATTATCACCCATTTTGCTTGTGGTACTTTCTCTTTCATATTTTTCTACGTGCTTTTGAGATCTCATGACAACAAGCATAAGCTTTGCCCAAAATTCTACTAACTTTTGATCAAAAGAATGAAATAGTGCAATTTTTGATGATTATGAAAGTCAGGATAGAATGAAGATTCTATGACTTAAAAGATTTCTAGTCTTTAGCTCATGTTTTTACCTGATTGAATGGATGAAAATCCTGTTGGTGGGAATTTAAGCAAAATATCAAGAAAAAATGATTTTGCACTTTATGAAGTTTGATCGTAGCTTCGTAAAAAGATGGATTTGTGATAAATTCCCAATGTGATTGAATTCTCTATTGCAAAAATTGATTTGGACGAGTAGAATATTCAATTGCAGGTTGGGGAATATAAGAAGAACGAATACGCTGATTATGATTGTGCCTTTGAGAAAGGGCTATTCTTTGAAAGAAAGCTCATGAGTATAATGGTTCTACAACATAATCATCAGTGAAACCTCTAACACAGTCATGATATCGATGGATAAAGGTTCTATGTTTAAGTAAAACCTTTCGAATTTGGTACAAGAATTGTCTTTTCTTCAATAGTTTCTTGTAGCTAAGTGGTAGCTAAGTGGTTTCTTTGGATTTTTGATTTGTTTGAGAATGGATTTCTTAACAAAGGTTGTGGATTTCCAATCTCTTAACATGAGAGTAATCAATGTAATTATGAGTTTTGGATGATCTTTACTGAATTAATGTTTTGAAGACACATCAAGCAAGTTTTAGAATAGTTGTTTTTAAGTCCTATACTAAACATCAAGTGTATGATCAAAATGTTTTTCAAAAATTGTTTTCACAGGTTTTACACATGACAGATAGTTCAAGTAGACTCACTCTTAGTACTCAAGTAGGTCACCATAATAATCAACAACCCACATCTTAGAATTACGTCGACTCACACAACTGTGTCACCCCCAAAGGGGCGCCCGTGTTTTTGTCTTTTCCAGGTGCGTACTTAGAGTGATAGAAGTGGATACCAGATTCCCTGAGCAAACGGTCCTTGGCAGTTATATGGTGAGTATCTTGGGGGTAAATTCTTCCCTCCCCTGCACTATGATTTTTATGATGTTCGAAAGCTAACTTTGGCTGGATAATACACTAAGTTCGTAGTAAGGGTTTTTGTTCGGTGCAAAAATAATAAACTCCCTCAGGAGACCTCCCAACCTTTAGAACAAAGGCTTTAGGGATGGTTATCTTGCACGCTACCGTTAAATGGGATTTTCATCAGCCATCCGCATTTGATTAAAGTGGGCTAGAAAGCTTGGCTTTAGTTGTTCCCACTTAGGTCATTCCCGTAGGGTGAGTACTTTTTCCCACTACAGCAGGCCTTCTAAAAGGTTTTAACAAAGCTTAAAATTACATGAAATAGAATAGATGAGTTTGGCATTTTGATCACCCAGTTAAGGGGAGAGCATAGGCCTATCACCGTTTAATCATAGCAAGCAAGAGTTCAATTTTAAGCCCAAATAAATAGTTTTCTATGCTAGGTGAAGATATTGCTTCACAAAGACATGGAGTTATTTTTAGTCCAAAATAGAAAATGAGGTGACTATCCTAGGATTGCTTGATTTTGAATTAAGTGACTATCCTAGGATTGGTTTTTTTTTTAAAGATCTTACTAGCCACAGTCATGTCGGATCCAGTCAAATCCTACTTAGGTTACAGATTACAATTACAGACTTCCAAATTCTATGCTAAAATAGAAAAATGCGCTAAAACAGACATCAAGAGCGCTAAAACAGAAATGCTCTATGAAAACAGTAAAGAGTGCTACAGAATCAATAAAGGGCACTACAGGATCATTAAAGGGTGCTACAGGATCATTAAAGGGCACTACAGAATCATTAATGGGCACCATAGAATCTTTAACAGGCGTTATAGAATCCTTAAAGGGCACTGTAATAGAGTTAAAGAGTGCTAAATTGGGTGTGATCTGCATTGAAGTATGTTTGATGCGCTAATACACTCTTTTAGCCATAACCTATTAGAAAATCTATGAAAAGATGTTAAAATTGGGGCAAGAGCCCCATGGAGGGTGCCAAAAATGTGTGTGGGAAATGTTAGTATCAAAATAAGATAACAAAAACATACCAATGCAACATTAAATTAAAGAAAGCTAAATAAAATGAAATCAAAGAAAATCAAATAGAGCTTCTTCAAAATCATTCCATTGTCCTCTATCTCCAATGATTTGCTTGAAGTTGTTGCTTTCAGATTGTGTAAACAAAGCTTCTTAGAATGGCAACCTGTAGAACGAGTATTCAAAGAGAGAGTACTTCTCTATCCTATATGCTGGTGAAGTGAAATGTTGATATACGGATATGCACATGGGCTGTAGATTATGCACAGGGGCTATGGATTATGAATGTTATTGAAGCTATGATATGAGGATGATAGGCCATGATATGGATTTCCAATATGCTAATCTATGTTATGCTATGATTCTAAAGGCTATGGATGTTGGAAGGCTGAATGACTATAGTTTTCTTGTATGCAAGCTTCTCTCTTTTTCAAAGACTCGGTAGCCCCTTTTATAGACTTTTACAGACAAGAGCCTGGCTGGCAAAGATTAATGGCTATGAGATTGTCTGGTAAATTTGAATGGTGAGAGATGGAGAGGTTGAGAGGAATATGGAAGATGTTGGGAGGTTGGAGAGAATAATGGAGGTTTGTCTTCAACCCACAGGAACAACTTTAATCAGAAATAGAGAAATTTGTTAATTTTCTGTTTTTAAGTTATTTCACGGTTGTTGTAGATAATCCAAATTAATTAAATAAATTTATTTAATTTTATGTGAGTTTGAGGATTTAAAACATTTTTGAAATATTTGATGTGAATGGACATTAGAAGATTTAATTACATATTTGGAATATTTAATTGCGAATGGACTTTAGAAGAATTAATTAAATATTTGGTATATTTAATTACAAATAGACTTTAGAAGATTTTTAGAAGAGAAGAATATTTAATCTTTATTTCAAATAAAATATTCAAGCCAAGATTATATGATAATTAATATAAATAAATCATAATATTTATTTAATTAATTAAGAAATGGATAAGAAAAGTGATTAAATAAAATTATTTATTTAATCGAAATGAAAGAATGAACAATATAAATAAATTATTTAGATTTATTTATACGCAGATTGAATTCAGAGATTTAATTAAATATTAAAAATATTTAATTAATTACCAGACTATTGTGATGTGACCATTTTTAGGTGTATACACCTGCAACTAATTTCATTAAATTTTGTCAATATTAATGCTAATAGTGTTGACATCAATGGAAACCACATATCAACAACACAACCACAACATCGAACAATCTCCCCCTTTGGTATTGATGGAAACACATGACGTGAAAAAAACCATCAATGCAAGTATCTTTAGCACTTACTCCCCCTTAGGTTTTGACTCTTCTATTGTCAACAACTCTTCTCCCACATGACTCTTCTTCATTAGATAATTCACAGTTTTTCACATGACTCTTCTCCCCCTTTGACATCAATGGCAAATCTATTTTTCTTTTCATACAATCTCTGAACCACATATCTGAACATTTGACTACTCCCCTTGAGTAGAAGCCACCACATCATCAATCCAGATCAAAATATGACCATAAAATGCATGGATTGATGCAATTCAATGCATCTTAGTTCTGATTAGGAGGGGTAATCACCCCTAGCTTCCCTTTGAGATACTCAAAAGTATCCTTAGACAATGACTTTGTAAAGATATCTACAATCTGTTCCTTAGTAGGCACATACTCCAATCTAACTTCCTTTCCACTCACCTTCTCTCTCAAAAAGTGAAACTTGATATACATATGCTTGGTCTTTGAATGCAGCACCAAATTCTTAGAGATGTTAATTGCAATTGAATTATCATAGAATATGGAAAAGGGTTCGCCATACACAACTTTGATATCTTTCAACATCTGCTTCATCCATAATACATGAGTACAATTATTAGCAACAACAATGTATTCTGCCTCTGCAATATATAAAGAAATGGCATTCTACTTCTTACCCAAGAAAATGTGCCACCACTAGTACTCTTTCTATCATCCACATCACCTGCCCAATCAGCATTAGTAAAAGGACTCAAAGTATGATTATCATCTTTAGCATACCACAGGCCAAAATTAGTTGTTCCTTTCAAGTATCTGAAAGTCCTCTTCACAGTTGTTACATGAGATTCCTTAGGATCAGCTTGAAATCTTACAACAATACATACAACATTCATAATATCTGGTCTAGTTTGAGTCAAATAAAGCAATCCACCAATCATTGATCTGTATCTAGTCTAATTTGCTTTCAGAGAATCATCATTTTGTGTCAACTTGCATCTAGTCACCATAGGTGTACCAACTATCTTTGAATCTTCCATACCAAACTTCTTCAACAATTCTTTCACATACTTGGATTGAGATATGAAGATCCCTTTATCTAAATGAGTAATTTGCAATCCCAAAAAGAATTTCATCTCACCAATCATAGACATCTCAAACTCATTTTGCATCTCATTAGAAAACTTCATGCACAAACTATCATCTCCTCCAAAAATGATATCATCAACAAATATTTCCACAATCAAAAATTTATTATGATCAATCTTGAAATATAGATTACTATCAACACTACCTTTATTGAATCCAAGCTTCAACAAATATTTGTCCAAACTGGCATACCATGCTCTTGGGGCATGCTTAAGTCCATACAATGCTTTCTTCAACTGACAAACCATATATCCTTGATTAGTCAATTGAAATCCATCAGGTTGCTCTACATACACCTCTTCTTCCAATTCGCCATTTAGAAATGCTAACTTGAAATCCATCTGATAAACTTTATAGTTTTTGTAAAAAACATAAGCAATAAATAGTCTCATAGCTTCAATCCTAGCAATAGGGGCAGAATTTTCTTCAAAGTCAATACCTTCCATCTGGGAATATGCTTTACACACAAATCTTGCTTTGTTTTTAACCACTTCACCTTGCTCATTCAACTTGTTTCCAAAGACCCATTTAGTTCCAATTACATTTTTCGTTAGAATCCAAGATAAAAAATGCAAACCAGATAATACCTTCCACAAGAGAAATACAAAAAAAGGAAGAGAAATTTGCATGAAGATGTGCAAATGAATTGTATTCAGGAATTGAGAAATTACAAGGGATAAATTTATTTATAAAAGGAATGTATGCATAACCCTAATGTTGACCTAAAATAAGCTCAACTAAATAAATTACTTATGAATTAAGTAAACTAATTATTACCTAAGTAAAACCTAAGTAAATTTAATAAAGTGTAATTAAATAATTAATTACACCAACACCCTCCCTTAAGTGCAACTTAGGGAGACAAAAAAAGCATGCACCTAATGCTATGATGAATGCAAGAAAGAATGAATAGGTCTTGAAAACAAGGCTTGATCAAGTACCCATGTACAATTGCAATGAATGAGAAAGATGAGAAAACCCAGTTGGACAAAACCCCCCCTCAATGAGATGACCTACTAAAAAGAAGCATTGGAAGAACACTGTGGAGTAACACTATAACATGAATCTAGCAAGCAAGGAAAGATACTTCTATTTACTACTGAAACCAAATGAGAATCATTGATTGAATCAAGGAATCATGATAAAGCAACAATAGACCTGATGCCATAGAACACTAGAAAACTCACAAACTAGAACAAACCTAGAATCTGTGAAGAAACAGTAGATGAATAAATGATGCCCCCCATAAGAGGGAATGATATGATGAAAGAATTTGGAAGCTATGTATATCTTGATGCTAATGCCAAACTGTGACTAAAATTGATCCATAGGAGCAAGTACCATGAAGATTCGGGAACATTAACCATAAGTTTAATGGACCTCAAACTGAGATGTGACCCGATGTGAATCTAATATGATTCAGGATCATTAACCATAGGCTCTCGATCTGAGATGTGAACGGATGTGAACCAAAATGTGTCAAGCTATGAGAAAGATGTGGCCAAAAGAAACTACATAATCTAGATAAAACCCATGCAAGTTGTCATCAAAATCAAGATGAGATCAAAGTGAAACTACACTCTAATTAGATTATTATGTAAGTAACCCCCCTGATGGAACTTTATATCAGTTCATTTATTACAATAACCCATGATTTTAAAAGGAGAGAATGCTAAACATGCATAAACTAAAGAGAGAATGCAAACTTGCATGAAAACAAAAACATAGTGCATGCACAAGCCAAAGTTCACATCTACCTCCCTGATAAAAATGGACCTCAGATCTATGTAGAGGACTGAACTAGCTTTCCAATTCTATGAGAATGGCGAAAAAAGGATAATTGAGTCAAAAGATATGCCCTCCAAAGTGAAAAAAGCTTCATCTGAGTTCAAGAACCTACAAAATAAATCTAGAACAAAATTTAAAAAAAATACCTCAACCACTAGATTTGCATCAAAATAAGCTTTCCAATGGTATCTCATTTGTGAAAAAGGGACATTGTACACAAAAGTTACATCCGATTTATTGAAAGTTGCTCCAAAAAGGCAAATATGGCCTACAAGAAGCCCAGGGGACTTAAAAAAATAGGCCCCTGGTCCTGTGCACAACTAGGGGCTAGTGGGAAAGGGCTTGGTTTGGTCGGGGATTGGGTGCATAGTGCCCTATCCCCCATATGACTATTGTTGGGCATAAGGGGCCCACAGGGGCTAGGTGCAGGGTGCCTAGTCACCAATGTGATCGGCGACCTATGCAAAATTGCCCATGGGGGTTGAGCTCGGGCCAACTGCAAATGGGTGGGTGCCACTACTCCTAGTGGCCATCGGGTGGCATTGTGGCGGCAGAGCACTTTTGAATGGGAGGTGTTGACAGATGGAAGAAAAAATTCAATTTTTTTAATTTTTTTAAAATTTCTTACCTCAATCTACGTGCTAGGGAGGCTGTACGCCCCCCCTGGAATTTTTTTTGCCTCAAAATCAACTTTCTTTGAAATCAATGAAATGATAGGCATTCTTAGGGTTTTTGGACATTGCAAATGTGATGGTGACCTCCATTTGTTCCCAAGAGCCCTGAAAAATTAGATACCCCCAGAGCTTACAAAAAATCACTGAGCTTGAAACCCTCATAGATTTCTTCAACGATGACCAAAATCAATAAAATAAAAGCCAATCTTGACTTTTTATAGTGCTCTAAATCCAATGGAGATGCCTGATCTGATCCAAAATTTTGTATTAATGGAACTCAAGGCATGAAACCCTCGAGGAACCTTGAACATGCTCTGTAATGATTTTATCCAAAAATCTAAGAAGGGGTTGCAAATCAAGGCTTTGATACTATGTTAGAAACCAAGATCAGACATGCAAACCAGAAAAATCCTTCCACAAGAGAAAAACAATAAAAAGCAGAGCTTTGCATGAAGATGTGCAAATGAATTGTATTCAAGAATTGAGAAATTACAAGGGATAAATTGCTTTATAAAAGCAATGTATGCATAACCCTAATGTTGACCTAAAATCAGCTCAACTAAATAAATCTTACTTATTAATTAAGTAAACTAATTATTACCTAAGTAAAACCTAAGTAAACTTAATAAAGTGTAATTAAATAATTAATTAGACCAAAAATTTTGTCCTTAGGTCTAGGAACAAGAATCCATGTATTATTCTTCTCAATTTGCTGTAGCTCTTCTTTCATTGCTTCCACCCAATGTTCATCTTTGTATGCTTCATTCACATTAGTAGGCTCAGTCTTTGAAATCAAGCAGTACTCTTCTGCAATCTTTCTCCTAGTCTAAACACTTTTGTTCTTATCACCTATAATATGATCTTTTGAATGACTTAGTCTTACATACATTGGAGTCTTAGGACATTCTTGAACTTCTAGCTCTTCTGCACTTTCACTAGTTCCTTCCTCTTGAATTTCTTGATTCACCAGAATGATTTGAACTTGATTTTGAGTTTGAACTTTATTTCTTGTGACTGCACTGTGATTTTGATCATTTGAATCATATCCACAGGTTCTAGATGGTCTAGCTATGTCTTCATCACCTTGACATTTTCACTTTCAACTACCTTCCTCAATCTCTTATTGTAGCACCGGTAGGCCTTGCTCTTAGTAGAATAACCAAGAAAGATTCCTTCATCACTCCTAGCATCAAACTTTCCTATCTCTTCATCTTTTATGATATAACATTTACTTCCAAATATTTTGAAGTATCTAATAGTAGGCTTCTGACCAGTCTATAGCTCAAAAGGGGTCTTACCAATATCACCTTTAACTTGTACCTAGTTGTGGATGTAAATAGCAGTACTCACAAATTCTCTCCAATAGATATGAGGGTCATTTCCTTCCAACATCATAGTCCTAGTAACATATTGAACTATCCTGTTCTTCCTTTCAACAACTCCATTTTGCTGAGGGGTCTTCTGGGTAGATAATTGTCTCTTTATCCCATGCACTTCACAAAAAGAATTAAACTCATGAGACGTGAATTCACCACATCTACCTAATCTCAGACATTTAATCTTTAGAGTTGTCTCTGTCTCAGCCATAGCCTTAAAATATATTGAACTTCTCCAGAGCTTCAAATTGATCCCTTAAGGAAGCAACCCACATCAATCTAGAGTAATCATCAATAAGTAGCATGAAGTACCTATCTTCCTTGTAAACTTATGATTCTAGAAGGACCACACAAATCAGTATGAACAAGCTCCAACACTTTTTTTGAACAATGTTGTTTGCCCCAAAATGAAATTCTGGTTTGCTTCCCTAACTAACATTCCTTGTAGATAGTATTAGTAGGATTTACCAACTTAGGAAGATCTCTCACTACCTAAGTAGAGCTTATCTTGATAATTTTGTCAAAGTTTACATGACACATTCTCCTATGCCATAACCAACTTTCATCAACTTGAGCAATTAGAAAACTTTTACTAGCAACATTTAGGTGAAAGATGTTACCTTTTGTTTTTGTACCTAAAGCAATCACATTTCTAGAACTTCCCAATATTCTACACTTCCCATTCTTGAATTGAATATTGTATCCCTTGTCAACCATCTATCTGACACTTAAGAGGTTATGCTTCAAACCTTCTACATAAAGAACATCATCAATATTATTCTTACCATCAAGAGAAATGGACCCTCTACTATAGATTACACTTGCTTTGTCATCGCCAAATCTTACAACACCACCATCATACTTTTCCAAACTCACAAATTTTCTTTTATCACCTGTCATGTGATAAGATCATCCACTATCAATCACCCATTCATCTTTCTCTTCAACTCTGGCCGCTAGAGCTTTCTCCACATTAGAGCAACTAACATATTCAATAGGGGATGAATCAATTTCCTTGATAGCAATAAATGCCCATTCATCCTCACTTATATTTCCTTTATTAGATTCATCATCTATCACACCTTCATTAGCAGCATAATAGCACTTTCTTTAAAATCTATGCTTGTTATGTCTTGGCTTAGGGACTCTTTTTGAATACGTTGATGCAAAATGACCTATCTTATTGCAAGAAAAACATTTAATATGAAATTTACCATTATACTTACCTTCTCCTCTAGCTTCTCTCTTGACAATAAGTGCTTCAAACTCTTCTAGCTCTCTTTCTTCTTCCTCAATTTGTCTCATTTTTTCCTCATACTTGAATGTCTTTCTTGATGAAATTTCACCCGGATCATATCTTTGTTTATCTCTACTAGAAGTAGTAGCTTTGAATGCAGATTCTATCTTAGGAAGAGAATCACCAAATTCACTCAACTCAAAAGTAGTAAGCTCACCAATCAACATGTCTCTGGTTACATTTGTTACAGTCTGGAGCTCTTCAATAGCTATATGTTTGACTTTGTATGAAGCAGGAAACGATCTAAGCACATTAGCAACAATATCCAATTCGTCCAATTGTCAACTAGCACATCTGATACCACACACAAGTTCATTCACTCTTTGAATGAAAGTAGTAATGTTCTCATCATCACCCATTTTCAACATTTCATATTTCCCTTTCAGACTTTGTAACTTAGCAATCTTCACATTAGCATCACCTTCATACAAAGTTTCCAACTTCTTCTAGATCTCATAAGAAGTCTTCAAATCCATAACGTTTGTCATCTCAGAATCAGTCAAGGCACTCAACAATGCTTCCTTAGCCCTTATATTGTACTTAGCATCCCTAATCTCAACAGTAATAGTAGGACCATTATGAGTAATAACATACCTATTTCTTGTAATGATCTAATAGGGTTCACCAATGCATCGCAGATGGCACTCCATTTGAGTCTTCCACAGAGAGTAATTTGTTCCATCAAATCTTGTACTATCCTTCTTGTATGTTTCCATCCCAGATCACCTCAAACTATTAAACTTCTTCCAAGGAACCTACTCTAATACCAATTGTTGGCAACAAAAGGGCGGGAAATTAAGAGGGGGGTGAATCAGTTTTCACAAAATTTTAAACTTATTTAACTTATTAACCTTATTCTCATATCTAATCAATAACCATGAAAGCATAAATCAGCAACACATCAAAAACACACATAACACCAAGATTTTTTACGTGGAAACTCTGC
Organism: Sequoia sempervirens; assembly: GCA_007258455.2. NCBI lineage: Eukaryota > Viridiplantae > Streptophyta > Pinopsida > Cupressales > Cupressaceae > Sequoia > Sequoia sempervirens. Next base: position 80,697,638 of record VDFB02281492.1, on the reverse strand, counting down.
TAGGGGAAAAACCACGGTGGAGGTTAGTCCACAAGATTATACCTTGTTAAAAGTATAAATAAATATGAATGGGGAATACACACGCATTCAGGTGCACTTCCTAGAGCTCACTATCTTACAAAAGATTGAATTACATCCACATGATTTGAACTGAGAAAAATAGCATCTGTTAATGCCTAATTATAGTTCTAGTTAAGCACATGAACACTTCTTCACTCTTCTTCGCTCTTCCTCACACTCTGCTTCTACCTTTGAAAAATATAAACAATATTCCCACATAGGACTCACACACTTCACACACTCGTCATCTCAAATGATAAAACAATTGCTCTTATATATCCGCAACAAGGAATTAAATCTCTACAAGTCGACCTTAAGAAAATAATAAAATAAATGCAAACTGTCAACTCAAAACATTAAAGATTATTAATGAAAATCAACCAAGGTCAGCCAAAACATAGTGAAGACCCAAGAAAAAAATTCTCAAACATGAGCCACCTTCAAAAATTACTCTTCAAAGATCCACAACACATTACAAAACCCTGTCGGCCAAGAACATGAAAAACATGAACACGCAAGAGAAAATCTCAAATTGTGAGCACAATGATCAATGCATACATGAAACACAGATAGAGCATGATCTAGAAACATCCAAAAACATCATGAATCAGTAGAGAAGCATCTACAACAATTGAACTAACTAAAATTGCATCATCTTCATTCTGGAGCACCAATTGAAGCAACATAAAAAATGTTAGAATACAAATCTTCATAACTTAATCAAATATTCATGCGAATATCTAAAACTCAACATGGATAAACTAGATATACTCAACAAGAAACCCTTTAATCCACAACCTTTGATCATCAATGTACTAAACTCATTGATAGACTAAACTTCACTTCACCACTGACAACCTGCAGCTTATTTAATTACAATTTTCTCAATATCCTCGACATATACAGCCTCTAAGATATTAATGCTAATAGTGTTGACATCAATGACAACCACATATCAACAACACAACCACAACATCCAACAGAGTCTATAGTGGTTCATAATATTGTCTTATGTCCTGAAGCCAAGTCGGTTAAACAAAAGATCTAAAAGATCAATCCCAGGGTGGCATTGATGGTTAAGACTGAGATAGAGAAGTTGTTAAAAGGAGGCTTTATCCATCCAATTGACTACTCCCCTTGGATCTCAAACATAATTTTCATTAGTAAATCTAATTTCCATATTGGTATATGCATTGAATTTCATGATCTTAATAAGGCTTCTCTTAAGGATGATTTTCTATTGCCTAATATAGATATGATTGTAGATTCGACTGTAGGCCATGCATTGTTATCTTTTATGGATGGTTTCTTGGGTTGCAATTAGATCCATATTAATCTAGAATATAAGTACAAGGAAACCTTCACTACCCCTTGGGGTAACTTCTATTGTCATCATTCCCTTTGGGTTAAAGAATGTAGGAGTGACTTACCAACAAGTGATGGCCCTAATTTTTCATGATTTTATTCATAAGATCTTAGAGGAATATGTTGATGACATTTTAGCGAAATCTATAAATTTTCAAGATCATGTAAAGAACCTTCATCTTATTTTTGAGAGGCTTCAGCACTATGGGATGAAACTCAATCCCCTCTAGTGTGTCTTTGGCATGGACACCAGAAAACTTTTGGGTTCATAGTTTTTCACTGTGGAATCAAAGTTGACACAAATAAGATTGATACTATTGTTAATATGCCTCCACCCAGGAATATTATTGAATTACAAAGTTTACAAGGGAAAATTCAAGCAATTCATAGATTCATATCTCAATTGGTTGATCATACTCTTCCCTTTACTCATCTATTAAAGAAAGATGTTCGCTTCATATGGGATGAAGAGTGCCAAAAAGCTTTTGAGTAAATCAAAGCCTATTTGGCCAATCCTCCTATATTGATGTCGGCTATGCAAGATAGACCCTTTTTTCTTTACCTCGTAGTGTAACCATATGCTTTGGGAGCTTTGTTGGCCCAGTATGATGATGCCAGGAAAGAGACAGTAGTCTACTAGATTAGCCATGTTCAGGTCGACTATGAAATTTGTTACTCTACCATGGAGAAGCAATGCCTTGGTCTTCTCCTTGCCACACAAAAGTTAAGGCACTACTTTCTCCATGCTAAAATGCATGTCATTGTAAAAAGTGACCTTCTAAAGCATTTATTCTCTAGTGTTGACCTTGTTGGGAGTTTAGCGAAATGGGTAATGTTACTCTCTGAGTTTGACATAAATTTCATTACTTAGAAGTTAGTAAAGGGTCAAATGGTTTCCAATCAATTGGTGGAAACTCCCTCATCTCGCTCCTTCCCGGGGTTGGATTTGATTCCCAATGAGATCATTTTTGGTAGTAACTATGACCTTGAATTGAAAATTTAGTTTGATGGGTCATGATGTTAGTTTGGTTTCAAGGTGGGTGTGGTTTTAATTTCATCCGAAGGTAAACCAGTCCCTCATTTCGATTGGACTTTCCTTGTACTAAAAATATCACCAAGTATGAAGCTCTTATTTTTGGCTTGCATGTCATGATTGCAATAAAGATAAAACATCTCTGCATACTAGGTGATTTTGAGCTCATTGTGAACCAGATTACAAGAGCCTATTGAGCTAAGCAAAGTAAGTTGTCTCAGTATCGAAAACATCCCTAGAAGGGAGAATGGGAATGTAGATGCCATGGCAAGTGCTGGTTCCCTGGTACCCTTGGATGGAGATACAAAAGAATCACTTTGTGGTTTAGGTCCTGCAAACCCCAATAGTTTCCGATCAACCTGAATTTGATGCCTTTGTGTGTTCTCACATGGATGCGGGAGAATCATTCTCTAATATTTACAATTACCTAAATATTATAAACTTTCCTGATGATGTGAGAAAGAATGATTGCACTTGTATACAAAAACTTTTAGTTTGTTATGTTATTTTATTCGATGTTCTCTACCAAAAATATTATAATGGCTTGCTTCTCTGATGTCTCACTTAAGTGGAAATACCCCTTTCCCTTAAAGAATCCCGTTCAGGCTTTGGGGGTGGACACTTTGGTGGTAAATCCCTGGTGAGGAAAATAATACACATGGGGTACTTTTGGCAAATGATGGAACAAGATTCCTTTGATTTTGTTAAAAATTTCCCTCAATGCACACAACATAGTTTCCTTATTCATGTACCTATGCAAGAGTTATAGAATCAGACCTATCCTTGGCCATTTGCAAATGGGGGTTGGATATTATGTGAAAAATATCACCTCCTTCGTCTAAGCGACATACTTTTATCATTACCACTATAGATTATTTCATGAAGTTGGTCGAAACCATTACACTTCAATCCATGAATGTTGAAGCTATATGTAGTTTTCTCCTAAACAACTTTATTTCTCATTTTGGATTGCCTGCTACGCTTGTCTTTGAAAATGGTACATCCTTTAAGAAAAAGTAAAGCAATTCTTAGATAAATTTTACATTCAACATATATTTTCTACACCTTACTATCTACAATCTAATGGTCAAGCAGAAGCATCTAACAAGAGTCTTGAGCTCATCCTTTGTAAAATAGTTAATAAGCATGGTAAGGATTGGCACATTCAACTAACATATGATTTGTGGGCCTATCACATGAGCATTTGTACAATGACGTGAACAACACCTTACAACCTAATGTATGGTGTCGAAGCTATCATGCCTTAGAGTTGGAGATTTTGTCTCTATGGGTTTCCCTTAAAGGATTAATTGATGATGAAACTTATCGAGCCAATCATTTGCATCAGCTAGAGATGATCAATGAGCACCAATTATAGGCCCTTGATCATCTTAAAACTTATCAATGATTGTTATAGAGACAATATAATCAAAGTGTGCTTCCTAGAACTTTTAAGTTGGGAAACTTGGTTCTGTATGAGAATTAGAGAAATGTAAATGCATCACTTGATCAAAGAGGAAAATTTAGTCCTAACTAGTTAGGCCCTTACATTGTCATATCTATGTATGGTTTAGGTGCCTACTGACTAACATCCATGGATGGAATTCCTCTAAAAGAGCCTACTAATGTGATGCATCTTTGTCAATACTGTGTAGTGTCCAATGTGTCATATGTGTGGTGTTCTCTCTTTAAGGGTAGTAGCACTACATGTGTTGACATTATTCACTTACACATTGTGAATTATTTTGTGTTATGATATGACCATGTGTGTGTATAATATACATACATGTGTCTTACTATGTTGTGTATCCATGCATCACATTACATCTTTTAAGGAAATTAGATCATCATTATATTTAATTAACATACAACCATGTGTGTTCATTAAATCATATTAGAATCTAATGTAAAAATATATCCACATAAGCATATAATATCCATTGCATCAACATACATAGAATTAAAGAATATATGCATCAAAACTACACAATGCCATGATGTCGAAACTAGTATATATATATATCAAATTTCATATACATGTACTGGAACACTACTATAAAAAATGAGTGGCTATAGAATATATGTCTATACAAAGGCTCTATAAATATATATATATATATAGCTACAAAACTGACATACAAAATGAGAGTTCCCTATGGTTGTGGTGAGTGGCTCCCAGAGCCCTTTGGCTCTGGCCACTACTATGGTTTGGGGAGAGGCTGAATAGTGGTCATGGACCTAGATTGATGGGAGCGTGATGTGGGAAGAGCTACTTGAATCCCCTTGATCTATCCTTGTAGGGAGCATATTGTCATTTGCACCTGTGTCAGCTCTTGCCCTAGCTGTTGAGCATTTTTCAAGATTATGGCTATCGACTACCTATCAAGGTCATCAAGGAAGATTTGAAGGGCGTCACATGCCTACTTGATGGTATCATTCCTCATCACGGTAGTGTCTCAGTCATCAAGTTTTGTTTGTAACTCCCTCGATAGCTAGTCGTGTTGCCCACAGAGAGTTGTCACCTTTTCAATTAGCTGCACTATCTGCACTCCCCGCTCCTCATAAGTGGTCCTCAAACATGCTACCAACTCAAAGATGTGGGAATGTTTCCTCGTAGAAACTAGGTAGTATGCCTCAAGAATCATACCTTGAATAGGAACGTTAGGGGCCACCTCTTATATGCACTAAGCCATCAGCCTAGTCCATCCCTATGCATCCTTTATAACCATAAAAAGAAAGAGTGAAATTAGTACATGGCATATGTGTATAATTATAAATAGGGGAAATTGAAAAATACTGAGATATAAACAACATGCTCTATATACCTAGGTCCCCTAACTTCCATGTGGTGTCAGGGTGAGGAGAGACACTAGGACCCACACTGCTGACATTGGTAACTAATCCTGGTGTGGCCAAGGCCGCCACCGCTATAGTAGTAGGTGTTGGTGGTACCAACGAGAAGGGGGTAGCTAGTGGAGGGTTTGACCTCCTCCGTCACCTCAAACTCTACGATGTTGCCTCCTCCTATGGTCTCTCCTCCTCCTCAGTTTGTTTCCACACTCTCTGCCTATCCTAAGGTGTTGGCAATGCCACATCCCCCTATAGGCCCAAATCCCCTCTAGGAACATCCTTGTCAAATAGTCGATAGGGATGGTTCCTATCCCACAACCCTCTAAAATCCATAACAACATCAACATTATCTATCAGTGCTATGGGAGGAAGATCCTAGTTGGGCTTGTCATCAACTAAGAGAACAAGATTGGTGATGGTGGGGCAAGGATGATCCTCGGGTCTCACTGCACTCTTGTAATCCTGTGTGTATGTGGGCACATTAGGAGGGCTGATCTACATGTGGCCATGCTATCACATGACCCAACTCTAGTAGTATGGTACAATGATATGATCGTAGTGACCCATGAAAAAATGGTCTTGCTATAGGTTCCTAAGATACCTGTCATCATCTACCCATCTAAAAAAGTGATAGGGTCTCCATCTAACCTAGTCTGCAGCAAGTGTATCAAACTATAAGTGCCAAAACTATAAATCTGCATGCTTCCACTGCCCCATGATATCATACCAATGGGCCATGGGGATATGATATGTCCATTGCTAGGGAAAACTGACCAACCTCATGCACATAATGTGGGAAAAATCCCACCTACAATATTGTGCATGCTTTGAGGCTATGGTACTCATAATGGACGTACCACCCCAACTCTTGGTATAGGTGCACTAGCATACTGCACAAACTATATGATGCTATACCATCTCCCAAATAGTATGGATGAGGCCCCCATGCAGGTGAGAGACTCACTCATCTATTGTGATCCAAAAAGCCATGGTCATGACCATCACTTGGTGTAGTAGGGGTGCAGTAGTCTGCGCCTCGTCATACCAATTTGTGTAGATATGACCTGTATCATCACCTCTATCATGTTATGCCTTGCATAGCCACCCCATTTTTTTTGGTTAAAATGGATCCCCCCTCTCTTTTTGTTTTGTCTCTAGTGTTCTTGTTTGGGTCTTAGGAGTTGTTCTTTTTCTCCTAAGTCTTTGTTTTCTATGTTTTTCAGGTTTGAGTTTCAGGAAGGAACATGCACTTGTTACTTTTCAAAGGTTCAAGTCCTTGTTCATGTCCCGATCCTGGCCCCATCTTTTTCCTTGTGTCTTTTCATTGTTTCTTCAGGTTCAAGTTGCATACCGACACTGACACTTATTGTTTTGTGAAGTAGTTCTTGTGCATGTTTCGGTCCCGGTCCCATGCTTGGTCTTGTCTTTTTCTTTATGTGTGGGAGTCAGGTTTTGGATCAAAAATATTACTTTGCACCATTCTTGGGTGTTGGTTCCTACTTTTGGACCAATCTCAACCTCTGCTTGTTTCCTTGTGTGTTTCACTTGTGTCATAATCAGGCTTCAGACCGGAACTGGAACCAAGAACTTTTCAAAGTTCTTGTTCCTATTTCTAGCCTGATCTCAATGTCTGACTCCTTTCATGTCTTTCTTTGTTTGCTTCAGGATCAAACTTCAGATCATGACCTACACTCTAAACTTTTAGAAGTTCTAGGTTAATCTCTTGACTTGATTTTGACTCTCGTGTTGCTTTGTCTATTTATCGAGTTTTGAGCTATGGGTCATCGAATGAACTTTGTACCTTTTGAAAGCTCAGTCGTGGTTCACACCCCGATCTTGACTCCCACTTTCCTTCATTCCTGCAACCTCATATTTGTGACTCTGCTTGGATCCTGAGGCCTGACCAACCTGCAATTAATGTCATAACCATTTGTATGTGTAAACATGTTTTTATCCCGCTGCTCCTTGATTTCTATCCATTTTATTTTGAAGAGTTTGGCAAAGAGAATGAAAGTGATGCCGAGCTAGGGTTTGAGGAATTTGTTGTGATTTGTTAATGTGCTACCAGATTTCTTGTGTGCATTTGAAGGTAAGTGTTCTTGTTTACGTTTCTTGTCCTTTTTTTGGTTCTTGCTTCCCTATGTTTCTCGTGTTTCATGTTTTTGTTGTTGCTTTCCATTTTTCTTTTATTGGTTTCTTTTTTTTGTTTGTCTATTTTCTCCTTTGCTCTCGAATCGTTTTTGGGTTCATTTTGCATTGTTTCATTTTTCTTGCATTGTTGGGTTGTGTTTTGGTCATGGGATTGTCCATATTACTGTATCCTATTTTTCTAGGGTTTTTCTCTAAGTTTGGGTCAGACTAGTTTGAATTTCCAAATTTGAAGTTCTGACTATTTAAAACCAAAGGTTCTTGATCCTAGTCATAACCCGATCTCAGAGGCACATTCTAATATATAGTTATCACTATTTTCACCTTCATTATCATTGCCCTACAATTTCCTGATTCTCGCATGTATTTCAGGGTCAGGAATTGAAGTTCCACTTAGGTTTTTTGAATGCTTGGTCTCGGTTCTTCCACTTTTCTAATCCCCACATTATTATTTGGATTAGACGTTAGATCAACACCATGAGCTTGATATATATTTATGACTAAGTTCTATTCCAAATCCTACTTCTGATCCCCACATTACCATTAGGATCGAAAGTCGATTCGACACCGAATCATTAACACATCTATACATTGACCTGGTGACACCCTGACCCTGATTCTCAATAGCCTATTAGGATTAGAACTTAGGAAGCAACTAACACTTTTCCATTATGAATGGATCTACTTATAAAAGACCATCTAATCCCAACTTTTGATTCAACATCAGGATCAAAACTCTATAAGATCCCCTTCATCGATTTCATTGGATAACTACCACTACCTAGTCGCAACCCCATCTCAACTTCCGACCACATTGTGGGATCAGACTATAGATTGATACTCAACTTGTTTGCCATTATATGTCTAGGTGCCTAGCCAAGACCTAATCCTAATCTTGACTCCTAAAAACTGTGAGGTCAGACTATGGAATTGTGCTAAACTACTTTGTTAACATAGGTATGGTACCTAGTCATGACCCAATCTTGACTTCTGATAAAATTTAGTTTATGCTTAAAATGGTTAAAGTTCTTGGTTCTATTTTGAACTCGAAACCTAAAAATGGTAAAATAACTTGTTAAATTAGATTATAGATTGAATTAATGTGGATGTCATATGAATTCTCATGTTTAAAACTACTCATAAATATTTCCTTTTTTCCTAATAATGAAAACTTGTAGGATAACTAACAAATGTATGACTTCGAAGAGGAAGTACATACTAAGGAAGTGCCTACTAAGGGAACATCTAAAGGAACATAAAAGAGACCAAGAGCTAATAGATTAAAACTAGAACAAGTGCCTCTCACTATGAAGTATAAGTTCTAGGGAATCCCAGTTCCATCTAAGTTTGACTTTGAGGTCATGAACATTATTGACACATTGGTAGGACATATGGATTTTGAGCAATTCTGCACAAGTACCATTTCAGAGGATGTTTCCCTAAGAGCAAGGAGAATTGCAGAGTAAGGGCTAGCTTATGTATCTAGTTTTCCTGTTGATGTATAGTGTCTTGAGTTTATTCTGACCGCCATACAAACATACAATCCTACTTAGAGACAATGTATTGATTCTCAGGGTAATGTAATCATTGATTTAAACCTGGCAATGATCATACACATTTTTTAACCTCCTCCTTACCCCAAACTTAAGATTATGATTGAGGCTAAGGCACTTGAACTATGGGAAAGGGATGTGGAAGGAAATACACAACTTATCAACAAATAGTGGCTAAAGAAAGAAAAGAAGTCAGTGAAGAAAGTTCCACCTAATCTCAAGAGGTTAGAATTTTTTGAAGATATAGGGTTATTATCACATTACTGGCTAGGGTATTTGGCAAATCAAATTCTTGTGTCTTTGAACACTGGATTTTTCCTTTCATCCAATTGATTCTAGATGGAAAGTAAGACTTATATTTGGGTAGATCATCTTAGATAACATTTATGACTAGCTCCTCAAAGTAACACAAACCAAGACATTGTATATGTCTTCTTGTGTCATCTACTATGCAGCAAGGATGAAAAGGTTTCCTAGGTTGAACACTAAAGGATCAATGGATGATGGCCCAGATCAAAAGAAGGTTTGGGAACATTATGACCAATTAGAGCTTAGGGAATCAAAGAAACATTTCAAAAGGGTAAATGATACTTTTCTATATGTTGTTATAAATTAGTTCACAGGTGACATTGGTTTGAGATTGTCACGAGAAGCTATAGAATTCATTCAGGAATGGGGGTATTGGTTTATTCAATATTCTAGGACTAATTATTTTAGACTATTTGGTTTTGATGGTCACCCTTTTAAGCTTCCAAGATGTTTTGGCAATAGGTGGATTCTTATGGAGTTTTCTCGACAAGCTGTAGAAGTAAATGCTATATTCTCCCCATAATATAAGATTGTTGCTCATTCTTTTCCCTTGAAATTGGGATTCTATTCTTGTTCTTCTTCAATAATGGATAAGTCAGCAACAAAGGAATTTCAGGCTTCAAATTTGCAGTAGCACACTTATAGAAAAATTTTGATCCTAAGAGAAAAATGTATGCAATGTACCCTTCTCAGTTTCCTCGGCATCTTCCACTTCTTGAGGATTTTTGGAACAACCTTCAAGATCAGTTTGAAATAAGGAAAAGGCGATATGAGAGATTAACAATTCCTAGGATGAGGGATTTTGATGTTAAAAAAATATTCTTGAAGGAACTATATATGATGGGATCACACTTGATCCTCATTATGATATGAAAAAAGTGGCCACAAAGAGTTTGGAGCCCATTAATTGGGAAGAAAAGGAAGAAACTAAGATTAGGAAAGTGTCACTGGGGGTGGTGAACATGAGCTTGAAATGGATTGAACTCCATTTAAAACAACCAAGAGTTGGGGTTTCAAAGAAAAGAGGTTCTAGCAGTGAACCTACTTCCTCCACAGAGACTAAACAATATAAAAGGTTGAAAAAAGGTGTTGTAAAAGTGGGAGCAGCCATAAAAGAGCCTCCCCAAATAGAAGAAGATATCACATTACAACAGATTGATGATGTTTTGCAAAAAAAAAAGGTTACTTATGAGGTGACTACTACTGGGGTTACTTTTGGTTTTGGTACCACACCCTTAGCTATTGTGCATCCCGGTGAAGAAATTTTTGAAGGACATGTTGTTGTTCCTCCACAAACTAAGGAAACCACTCCTACCATGCCATCAACTTCGTATACAATAATTGTTAAAGAAAAGAGATCTCTTGTGATTGATGTAGTAAATATTTCTTTAGATTCCAAAAGAACTCCATCCTAGGAAGGAGATGGAATTGAATGAGAAGAATATCTAAGGAAAGTTGAAGAAGAACTAGGAGAAGAGGAAACCAAGTTTGAAGTTGGTAGTCTACATAGTGCAAAGGTGGAGCTAAATGATGTGTTGACTCCAAAAGAGCAAGAAGAATTGATGAAAAGTGCTTGGAGGCTAGCTGTTGAACAAGCTTCCTAGGAAGAAGAAGAATACAGGAGGAAAATTGAAGAGTTAACTTGAGAGAAGGAAGCAGCTGAGGCATGAAAGAAAACAAAAGAAGAAGCCCTTGAGTGGGAATTTAAAGTTGCACAAGAAAAGGTAGCAGAGGAAGAGCTTCATGCTAAAGAATTAGAGCAGTAGAGGTTGAAGGATGAAGAGGAGGCTGCTAGACAAGAGGAAGAAATGAAAAAGCTAGAATAGATAAGGGCTGGGTATGAGAGAAGGGAACATGAAGATCTACAAAATCATTCTTCTTATCAAACCATTGGGACAATTTATCCTACATCTCCATCCTCGACACCTCCCAATGTTCAACAAGTAGCCACTCAACCAGCTACACCCACTTGGCTAAAATTGAATCTAGAAAAGAGGAAGCAAGTACAAGCCCAACCAATAATGTGGGATGAGATGAGAGAAAAAATAGATAAGGTAAAGTCAAGGAAAAAGCCTCATGTTGTACATTCAACCAAGTTGACGAATGAAGGAGATCTACTTGCGCAAATTGTGACTCCAATTGTTGATAAATATGATAGAGAATTGTAGCCTAAAGATTATCAGATTAGTACTGTTAATCTAGGGAAGCATACCAAAAATTAGAAAATAAATCTGATAGATATTATTGCCACCACCACCAAGTCAAGGTTGATTAAGGATAAGTAGGCCAGAGATGAGCTTAAGGAAGAAGTAGGAAAAATGAATAATTTTCTAAAGGAGTTAATTTCATCTACTTCTAAGTAGCCTACACCATCAGAGGTCCCTATTTTGATGAGTAAAAAAGAGGTGGATGGTCTTAATGAAATGAAGAAGGCCACATGGTTTGATAACTAGTTTAATACTTTTAAATATGACATGGAAGAGAATTTGGATGAAGGGTTTAAACATTATGTCAAGAGCCTTAAGCTAGTTAAAACCATTGAAGAATCTACAAGAGAATGGTGGGAAGAAGAAGAGAAGCTCATATAGTATTTGGGTAAACTAAGGGTGATTGACAAGATTTGTGATGAGGAATTGGTTCAGTCATAGATTTTGGGTGATAAATGCCCTAATTTTATTTCAAAATATATTAATGTATCTATTTTCAAAACACAAAATATTCTTGAACAAAGAATAGCCATGCTTAAAAGCATTCATGATATATGGGAACAAGTAGGCATTTTTGAAGATATTATTTCAAAGCTTATTGATAAAGCTTTACCTCCAGATCACAGAATTGAATCGTTAGGGGAGATAAAAGATGCTTGTGAGGAAAGGATTGATGAAATAATGAAGAAGATGGTACTGAGCTAACACTTATGGATAGGATGTTAGATATCAAATGCGACATGCGGTGGGAAGTCATAGACATTGCTCAATTGAGAGAAATCGTTGCTACAATAGAGAGGAAATTTGAAGAATCAAAATTTAAAGTTGACTGGGTCGATGGTCTTGATGATGATACCTTGAAACAAGTTTTCTCCAATTATGATGAGTATCGTGGGGCCTCTCATGAGGGTGACAAGTGAAGAGATTGTTTTAGTTATCTTTTTGATAGCAATACTTTCATTGTGGGTTTTGAGCAAGTGGATGACTATGGATTAGGATTGGAAAGTTAGAGGTAACACGTGGTGATCATCAGAGAACTAAGTCAAGACTTGTAGTTCGGATTTTGATTGAAGAAGCAAATGGCATACCTTTTCAGCTCCAACCATTTTTGTAGATACAAACACTTAGAGTTAACTGGGTGTCCCTATAATTGTGGGTTTGGGCCCTAAATTATGGATTTTAATTTTTGATAGGATGGATTGGTGCAAAATTGGTCTATATTTTAAAATTCTCTCCACATTGTAAAGGTTAGCTAATTGAAGTCAAATTAGCTACTTGAATGAGAGATTAGATGTAGTTTATTGTTTTTACAACTTTTCAGGTAGAGATACTCAAAACACTTTTTACAGCTTTAATGCAATTAGTTTTATTTTCAGAAGTTTGTCAGTTTAACGATAATGTTAATGAACAATGGTCATTCATATACCAATGAGCTTTGTTAAGCATAAATGTCTCTTATCTGATGAAAATAAATAGAATATTATGAATCTGAAACCATTTCGTTGAATTATCTATGGATGATGTTTCTCTATATTCGTTGATCTATTAATTTTGGTAATGAGCTTGTGATATTTTGTCATTTGAAAAGAAGGTTTAAAAAAAAAAAGTGATGATGAATCATTGTATGCTTTAAAATTTGCACTGTGAATAAATGCAATGGTATGGATTATTCTATAAATTGTCTTATTCTATGGTTTTAGTTGGTTAAGAAAATGCTCATTACGAAGTTTACATGTCTAAATTAAGGGAAATATGTGTTCATGTGTTTTTTCCTAAGCATTGTTCTATCTTATGCCATTTATTTACACCCCCCAAACGTTAGATTAGTTTTTACTATTCAGTTTGTGCTCTTTACCAGTAGGCCCCTTGAACACTACAGTTGCATAGGCCATTGAATGATGATAGCATAGTTGAGAACCAACTATAGAAACCTTGGAAGACAAATGGTTTTAGATTATTTATCTTTTTCAGGAGAAATAGAGTAGCAATATTTTGTTTTAACATTGTTGTGTTAGTTTGACCATCAACACATGTCGTTCTGCCTTGAGTAGTACAAGACTCCCTTTGACTGCTCTCGTGCTGATCGGGTGTCACCAATAGCCACCTGTTGTCTACAAATGGGTAGTCTGAGGATTCAGTACACATCCTCTAGTGTAATCGTCATCTTCCCAATAGGAAACTGGAAAGATGATGTGGTGGCATATGACTTTAAAGAGTTTTCTTTTGAATCAAGGGTATGTGTAGGGTATGTGGCTAATGACTTTTTTTTTACCCAAAATTGATGAAATGAAAAGGGTTTTTAAAGGAGATTCTTAGCTTTCCACCAATATATATTATGCTTTACTTTGAATTTAATAAATGATTATTATTCATTTTCTATTTGAATTATGACTAAAGTCTTGATTGATAGTGTTGGCCTCCAACAATGATCTAACAACTAAGCCCTTACAACTGTGATTCGAAGATTGGACATCTAAACTAAATAGCTATTTCAATCATCATGAAGGTCCATTTAACTTGTCAGCCTAGGGATGTAAACTTGAAATAGGTTAGCACAGTATGTGCACTAAGGATTAAAAGTAGTCATTTTCATTCTATAGCTAAGAAAGACACAATGTTGAAAGTAGATTGCTTAGAAAGAAATAACATAAATGTTGAGGATCAACCAACAACTATACTAAGCTTAAATGCATGAAAAAAATGAAAATTTGAGCAAACAAACAAGAAACTACTCTGTCTACTTTGGTTGTAGGAATAGTCACAAAATGGAATTCTAGTGGCTACAGGAATAGTTAGTGCCAAATTCTTAACTAATTACTGAACATAAAGTAATCACTAAACTAACCTAAACTAAAGAATAGAATTCTCACCAAGTGGGCCTCCTTGCATGAGTATCCTCTAAAACTAATGTAAACTTAGATGCACAAACTTATAACTTTTTTTTATTCATTGGAAAACATGAGTACAATAGAGCAGTGTAACTGGATTACTGAAAACTAAGAATACAAGTACAACATTAGATCACGCAACCTCCTAAGAAGGAGTGCCAAGTATTATTTATACTACCAACTAAGCAAGGCAGTCAACTCCACGAATTGGGAGGACGCCATTTTAGGGGAAGTAAAGAAAGTGGAGAGGCAGTTACACATGCATAGAATCTTGTCAGACGTGCATGCCTCAATGCAGATTTAGCACAAAGGTAACGCCTATATTCACTCAATAGACAATTAAGATCATTTAGAAGGCGATTACAACTTGATTTTCATGAGGAATCTCCTGCTATCAATAGTATTCCCTTTGTTGACATTTGCATGACCACTTTGTTAACTGTTATGGTGAATGACCAGCTGGTGGAATCTTCTCAATTTAGTGGCCTCTAATCATATATGCATGACAATATTAGTACGCACAATAATCACATATATGTAACTTTCATAAGAACATTCATTAATCCACATGTAGAATTAACACGGATAGTCCATATAACATGTCAATGTTATTAAAGATTTGTAGAAATGAAATTAGGCCCAATGTTTATGGTTTTAAGGAAATACCAACATTCAAACATCAAGGTCCATGACAACTTCAACAAATAGATCATAAATTCTACCAAAATTAAACCATAAACTAGACTCATCACTCCCCCCAACCTAAGATTTTGTTGGTCCTCTAGTAGGGGAATGGTTGTTCTTCTGCTTAGTTAATGCCCTAAAATTTGCAACTACCAACTCTCCTACATTAGTGTTTGTTGTGCGTGAATCAGGATCCCAATAGAACCCTTGTTGTATGTCCAATCTATTACATCTTTGTCTCTCTGCAGAAATATCATAACAATAATACTTGAAATTTGGTATGGGCCACATCAGGATGGGTGGCTGAAAAGTTAGTGGGAGGAAAAATCATCCCTTTGTCCTTCCAATCTATATATATCTATCAATCCTTTTAAGTGTTGAAGCACAATTTTGTATAGAGTGGGGCTCAACTTGTTTATCTCATCAATTAGGTTGTTCCATCTTTGTGACAGGTATCTCTCCACAATTTCCCTTTTTGCTTTTTCCACTACCTCATATTCACTATAAAAATTTTCTATCCAAGAAATGATCCTATTACCATAGCTAGATTTGAAAAGAATTATGTGCTAATCCTTGTAAATGCCCCTTGGGTTTCTTGATTCAGCCCTGATGGGTAGAGGGATTTTGGATTCCATTTGCCTATAAGCCTCGTATTATTGTCCCCAACTGGTCTCATTTTGTACCCAAAACATAAATGCCCTTAATTGTACATCCCCAACATACAATAGTGGATTCCAATCATGGTCTTGAGTCACAACATAATTATGCAAATAGAATTCACACAATAAATACTTCATCTCAAGGGAAGCAATCCAATAAGCATTGAAAAATTCAATAGGAGTTTCAATGGAAGGGTTCAAGCCTGAGACAATCCTTTCTAGCTTAAAAGAAAGATATTTCTCCTTCAAATGCAGAGCATAGACCTTTGGAGGAATCCTATATTCTAAAATTTATGGTACCAAGGTTGTCATATCGTCCACCTTCTTCTTTAAAGTAGCAATTTTTGCATCCTTGTCTTCAATCTCCTCATCTCTCTTTTGAATTTCCTTCTTCATCCTACATTTCTCCTCCTTCAATTCTTCTTCCCTTCTTTGTATCTCTTTCCATAAATTCAAAATTGTTGTGTGTACTATACAATCAAGGGGGTTATGTATTCCTACCAAAATATTTTCTAGCACTTATGTTTGCTCTCCATATAGTACCTGTTGCAGGGATTCAAGTTGTTTAGTCAATTCTAATTGTAGGGGTACTAATTGTTCTCCCAATTCTAGATGGAGGGTCTCTTGTTCTTGTTCTTGATCATGCTACAAAAAATCTTGCTGCAAGAACTCCTAATTTTCTTCATACCCTTGATTCTCAACTTGTTCTACAATATCAACAAGATTTGCCAATGTTATGTTTGTTGCTTTCTCAAATATTTCCTCCTCCTCAGCATTCACCTACCCCATTGGAGGTTTTGTGTCCCCCTGTGATATTTCTCTAAGCTTAGGGCTTTCCTACGAAGGCATATCAAAGGCTAGCCCAACTGGTCTTGATTTTTTGGGAGGGATTTCACATTTTTCTTTGGCTATAGGATGAACAGTGTCAGCCTTCTGCTTCTTAGAGCTTGATACTTCTTTTTTTGTTGGCTACTTTTTAGCTTTTCCTTTTCTTATTTTTGCTTCTCTCTTTTGTGCCCTAGTTCTCATTATGATGCTGAGAGGAACATCATCATCAAAATCTAGAGAGGAACTTTCTTCGTCTGAGTGCTCTATCTTAGAAGAACTAATCTCTATGGTTTGTTCTGTTGCAAGAGGGTTTACACTAGGGCCTATGCTAGAGGTTGAAGCACCAGGAGTGACTTCAACCATGCTCAATCTCCTGCTAGACCTATGAGGTTGAGGTAAAACCCTAGGTTGCAAATGCTCTAGTTTAATTTGATCAATATTTATGAATTCTTCCCATGACATCTCAGACACATCATGCAAAGACTTCTCAAATAACAATTTGATCAAACAATGGTGGGAAATGGAATTATCCCTACCTTTTTTAGTCTCGGCTGCCATGATAGAAAGAAGGTGCTATAGCATGTTCGACACATTCATCCTCCTCTGGTGCCTCATGTGATTCAAGATTTTGAAGTGCACGAAATGTAGATTCGACTGGAAACCTTCACAGGTGAAATATTTTATAACATAAATAGCTATTTCCTTCCATGGCTTGGGCAAAGAGGTTCTCTTCACATCTTGTTTTTCCACACTCAATGGAGGGTCACCAGGTTCTGTAAATTTGGCCCTAGATGATCCGACATCTCTAGAAGTAGGGTAATTTTCACCGTCGGAAAGAAACCTTGTAACTTATGCAATTCTTTCCTCAATTGCCATGACCTCCAACCCTTTTACCGTGGCTTTTCCTTTAGACAATGTCTAGGAAAATTCCAATGAAACATTTTCATTGAAACCATTAAGATTCAAGAAGTAGTCTAGCAATTACAGTTTATGAATTTGGCCTATGAAAGTGCATCCTATAGTAATACATCATGAACTATGGGTTCATTCTTGATTAACCCACCTCCCATTCTCTATAATTAACAATCACTCTACAAAGTGTTCCCTTCTGCAACATTTCCAAATTTCCAATGCTAATGTCATTTGAATTTTCCCTTTTTGTTTTACCTTTTTTTAACTTAAGATTATGACATGATCAATAATGGCAGTAAAGGAGTAATAAAGGAAGGTTATGATGGAAAAAAATGGTGGTGGTGGTTGTTGTCACCTCACACATACGAGTCGTCATCTCACTCAGAATTCAAATTGGCTCGATTTAAACTTTGCTGACGTAGACTAGCATGGACTGACACGTGGGAAAAGTACTCACATCTTTCCCCCTCCTAAAACCTAAATTTGAGCATGTGTCCTCACATGCAAGGTTGTAATGATTTGACAGGGATAGGGAATAATGACATGTTATGGTGAATGTCCATATTAATTCACAACAATTAAATGAATGCACTAAAGACAATTAAGATATAGCAATTAATGCACACATACTTGGATTCATGGAAGATTCATTGCAAAGATTATGGAGAAAGTACCGATTTCCTTTTAAGAAATAATTTGAGCAATTAATGAAAATGAGGTGGAATGAATTGAAGTGGAATGAGGTGAAGTGATGGAAGAGAGAGAGAAAGGTGGAGATGGATGGTCGGATGGGTGGATGGGTGAAGAAGTGGACTCCCATAAAAGTGGAAGTCTTTATTATGACAAGGTGCATACCTTAGTTATCCAAAAGGAGGAACACTAGGTCCACTTCCCTCGACTACTAGAAGCTTGGGTGTTGCATGCTGAGTGAATTGTTGCAAGAATTCCTATTTGGAAATTTTCTTGTGATACAATTTGAGGTGATGACCATTGACAAGCAACTTGAATTTGACAGGGTCAATGGTAGTGAGTTGAAAAACACCATCGAGGAAGACTTCAACAACCTCATATGGTCCTAGCCACCTTGTCTACAATCTTCCTACATTATCTTGATACCTTGAGTCATAGAGCAGTGCCCAGTCACTTGGCTAGAATTTCTTGTCCTTGATGAATTTTTCATGCCACCTTATTCTCTAATTCTACACTACCTCTATGTGATGCAAGGATGCTCTCCTCATCTCATCCAAAGCATTCAGTTGCATGATTCTCTCTCTTTGTGCCTCAAAGATATCCATCCCCAAGTCTATTGTAGTCCTAAGAGTCTTATGTTCAAATTCAATGGGAATCATAACTGTCTTTCCATACAACAACTCAAATGGAGTGAATCATGTAGTTGTTTTCCAAGTAGTTCTATAGGCCCAAACAGCTTCTGACAGCCTGTTTGCCCAATCCTTTTTATGAACAGCCACTATTTTGTTTAGAATGGCTTCAATCTCCTGGTTGGTCACCTCAACTTGGCCATTGGATTGAGGGTGATAAGGTGTGGACTTCATGTGTCTTATGTTGTACTCATTGACCAGTGTTGCAAAAAGGTTTGATGTGAATTGAGCCCCTTGATCAGTTGCTCTCTCTTGGAACTCCATACCTTGTGAAAATATCCTCATAAAGAAATTCAACAACCTTATTATCTCTTGCATGCTTCATGGCCTTAACTTCTACCCACTTAGTTACATAATCAATGCAAAAAAAGATATGAGACTTACCATTGGATGGAGGATCAATGATTCCTACAAAATATAGTCCCCATTTTTCAAATGGAGTGATTACTACCTGAGGGAAAAGTGGCATCTCATCAGATTTGGTTGGCCTGCCCACCCTCTGGCATCTATCACACTTTCTCGTATATCTCTCTGCATCCTTGTGGAGTGTTGGCCAGTAATATCCAGTATTTAGAATCTTCATCGTTGTCCTCTTGGCTACAAAATTTCTTCCACATGGTTCATTGTGGCATGCATGCAAAATATCATGTCTCATATTCTCTCATACATCTCCTCATAATATGGTCTAGCCTAGTGTAAAAACAAACATCCTACAATCCATGAAAAAGGAAATGGTTTTTCAATGAGCACCCTTCTCTCTTTTGGAGAGAAGTGGGGAGGAACTCTCCCTATGACCAAATAGTTAGCTATGTCAGCATACTAGGGTGTTTGCACACTGATGGAAAATAAGTGTTCATCAGGGAAAGAGTCATTTATGATCTGATTGTCTTTTGATGTAGTCAGCCTTGAAAGAAAATCTGCAAGAACATTGGCCTTCCCTAGTTTATCTACAATGGTTAAGTCAAACTCCTGCATCAACAATAACCATCTTAAACTCCTGCATCAACAATAACCATCTTGTCAACCTACCTGTGATGAGGGGTTTATTCATGAGGTATCTAATGGCTGCATAATTGGTGTGCACAAAGATCTAATAGCCTGTTATGTAGTGCAGGAATTTGTTTAGGGCATAGATTACTGCCAACATTTATTTTTCTATCACTTTATAGTTGAATTCAGCTCCTTGCAAGTTTTTGCTAACAAAATAAATAGCATTTTCAACAACTCCTTCTTTTTGTCCTAGGAAAACTCCTATAGCATAGTCTAATGCATCTATATGGACGTGAAAAGGAAGCTCTCAATTAGGTCCTTTGAGTATAGGAGCGTGAGTCAAAGCTTCCTTCAAATTAGAAAATGCTTTGTCACAGTCTTCTGTCCATTGAAATTCAACATCTTTGGTGAGAAGGGCATACAATGGTGCTACTATTTTTCTGAAATCCTTGATGAACCACCTATAATAGCTTGCATGTCCTAAGAAACTCCTAACATCTTTTTTTTTTTGTAGGGATAGGTAGATTGGTGATCACCTCAATCTTTGCATGATGTACTTGAATTACTTTGTGAGAGATGTAGTTGCCAAGAACTACACCTTATTCCATCATCATGAAACACTTTTCACTATTTAGAGATAGAGTGTGGTCTTCACATCTTTGTAAGACTCTCCTAAGATTCTCCAATGCCTCATTGAAATCAGCACCATAGGTGGTGAAATCATCCATATAAATTTCCATGCAATCATGAGAAATGTCTAAAAATATTCTAATGACTGCCCTTTGAAAAGTTGTGTGTGCATTGCATAAGCCAAATGGAAGTACTAAGTAGGCATAGGTTCCCCATGGATAGGTAAAGGTGGTCTTCTCCTGGTCCTTAGGTGAAATTTGGATCTAGTTGTAGCTACTAAAGCCATATAGAAAATAAAAGTATTGTTTTCCTGCAAGTGAGTCCAAAAATTTATCTATGAAGGGTAAGGGAAAATGGTCCTTTTTGGTGGCAGCATTGAGTTCCTTGTAATCAACACAAACTTTCCATTTCCCTCCCTTTTTGGGCACAATCACCAATGGAGACACCCACTAGCTATCTGAGATGGGGTAGATAAATCCTACATCTAGCAATTTTTGTAGTTCTCCTTTTATAATCTCTCTTAGTGTAGGGTTAATTCTTATTTGTGGATGTCTAACTAGGGTGCAATAATCTCTTATGTAAATTCTATGAGTGCAAAGCTTAGGGTCCAATCCCTTCATATCATGATAGTCCCACACAAATGCATGTTGGTGGGTCTTCAGTAAGGTTGTTAATGATAACTATTGTTCTTCACTCAATTTGTTGTTGATGTGTAGATGTTTTCCTTTTGCCACTTGCACTTGTGTAATTATCTCTATCATAGTTGCTTCACTAATTCTTGGTAGTTTGAGTTCATGTAGCAACAATGTATGAGACATACCTATTGTTGTAGGAGGTTTGGCTATAGGAAGAGTGTTTGTAGGAAGAACGGATATAGGAAGAGCAGATAGAAGTGTCTTGACTAGAACAATAGAATGAGAAGATGATGCTTCCACCATTTCACAATGATTTTGAATGATGTTAACTAGTATTTCATTTTCAACTTGAAGCTACATGAAAGATCTTCTACCTAACATCATAAGCTATGCCACAAATTAACTTCTTTGACCTCTTCACCAACATGTGGCCATATAGAATTATCAAGATCTTGGAATGGCTGAGTAGGAGGGTAGAGAACAATATTTTTGGTGCTTTTTCCATAAAAAATGGTCATGTCTCTTGTCCTACATCCAATATATGCATCTGTTGTTGCTAACCATGGTATTCCTAGAATGATAGGGTACCCACCGAGTGTGGATTTAGGAGAAAGAATCATGAAATCTGTTGGGTACTCCCATGAGTCCAGAGTTACCACAAGGTCATCTACTACACCATCAGGTGTAACAGTTGAACTAGCAACAATCTGCAGGAATGTAGGAGTAGGTCTCATCCTTGCAACATTTAGTTGTTGCAGGATATCCTTGGTCATTACATTTATTGCTTCTCCTAGGTCGATCAAAGCATTCTTTGTCTGGATCCCATTTATAACAACTCCTACTACAGGACTCCCTAGATCATTATATTTGGGAACAGTCACTTTCCCAATCATAATGTCAGCTAGTTGTCCCACCACATGAACCATAGTGAGATCTTTCTTCTTCTTGCTTGGCTTCTTAAGGCATTCTTCCTTAATTTCCTTGCCATAGATTGGAACATCTTTTATGGCCTGAAATAGAGGTATCTGGACACATATATGCTTTAGCTGATCTATAATGTTAAAGGTTGTGTCCTCCTTTTCTTCCTTTTTCTTGGCAACTTCCAATCTCTGAGGAAATGGTGGTTCCTATTCAGTCTGCTTGATTGGAACTGGTTTAGGATTTTTAGGTGCACTTTGTTGAATGTGATCATTCAAAGGTTCCTCTTCTTCCATAGGAAGCTCAGTGATAATGGGTGTGGAAGGAGCTATCACAATAGTTCTTGAACACAAGTGGATATCACTCACACTCATAGAATATGCAGGGAATTGATTTGAATCAGTAGAGTATACTAGTTGTTGTTGTGGTTTATTATTTGGGTTAGGTGTGGGTTGAGCTGGTAGTTGAGTATGTTGAGGTGTAGTTGAGCTTGAGCTAGTAGTAGGAGGCATTATAGTAGGTTGCTAGGGATGATAAGGTGGTTTCATGTAATTATTTGTTTAGGTTGTCCATTGTTGTCCTCCCCTCCATTGATTTGTTTGTTGCCAATTTTTTAGGGGTGGCTGCCAATTCCCTTGAAACTATTGCCAATTCCCCTAAGGTTGCTGCCATTGGAGTGGAGAGTTTTTTGTGATTAGGCCATGTATTTTGAGGGTTACTCCAAGGATGTGGTGGATATCCTCCATAATTGGATGGATATGGTGGTTGCCATTGGTTACTAGATGAATACGAATTGAAATATGGCCCAGCAAAAGAGAGTGGATCTAGTGGCATACCTTGTCTTGGATCCCATGGCCTCCTTTGTGCAACATAGTAGACTTGATCTTCTTCAACCTAGATTGGCTTGAACTCAGGTGCAATATGCTTGCTATCAATATTAGCTATCATCTTGCATCTGCAGTCCTTCTTGTGTTGTTTGCAATGAGGGAAATATTTTTCCAACATTGCCTTTGCCTCCTCTTGTTTCTTCTTGGCTTGAGGTGTGTCTAGCTAAGTAGCTAGATTGTTTATAATGTCTTTCTTGAATTCTTCCAACAAATGAGTAATATACATTCTTGAAACTCCACTGGTAGATGACTTACCCATAGAAGATTGGTAAGATCTCTTTTTCTTTGAAGCTGCCCTAGAGTAGTTTTGGAATATCTTCTTGATATCCTCCCAAGGAACTTGTTAGATATCTCCTCCTCCCATCAGGTCCAAAGCATCAGTGCAGCTATCATTAATTCCTCTTAGAAAAAGTAGCTTTTGTGATTCTTCATTGAGTGTATGGTGTGGATATTTTTGTAGGAAAAACATAAACCTTGCAATGTAATCCTCTAGGCTCTCATCTTCCTTTTGTTGCATCCTAAAAATATCATCCCCTCTCATGTCATTGCCCCTGCAATACTCTTTGTATTTCTCAAGGAATTTTGTCTTCATGTCATCCCATGTCTCAGTATTTCTACCTAGGCTCATGAATCATCTTAATGAAACCTCTTTCAAGGTGGTAGGAAATAGCTTAAGCCTATGGGAATTAGTAGTATAGTCATAGCTCCTACAGAGTATGTCAAACTTGAAGAAGAAGGTATCAGGATCTTCTATGACAAGTCCATAGAACTTAGGAAGGATAGAAGCAGGGATATTTTGAGGTTGTCTACTTCATTCTGATGAGCATTGGGGAAAGGAAAATCTAGTTGGTTAGGTTTGTTTCTATTTGCATCACCTATACTTGCTTGATGTACTTCCAAAGCAAAGGGGCTCTCAATCAGATTTTGATCTTCAAAGGAAACTTCAGAGCTAGTCAGATCAGGAAATGCATCAACAAAGGGGTGTGGATCTTCTTCTTCTTCTTCTTCTCTTGGTAGGTTTAGATATTCAACTAGTTGGAATGGATCAGGATTGTTAGGAAGGAATCTCCCATTAGCATCTCTCCTTCTTCCTCTATGCATGCAATATCAACTCACTATCAACCAACTCGCACAAAGAATTGGAAAAAGAATAGTGGATCAAATACCTTCCTAAATGAGGGGTATACTAAGAACAAATTTTAGAAATACTACAACAAGAAATCTATCAATGACTCCAAAGAACTCCCTAGTTTCACACCATCCCTGGCAATGGCACCAAAAATGTTGGCCTCCAACAATGATCTAACAACTAAGACCTTACAACTGTGATTTAGATATTGGACATCTAAACTGAATATCCATTTCAATCATCATGAAGGTGTATTTAACTTGTCAACCTAGGGACATAAACTTAAAATGGGTCAGCACAGTATGTGTACTAAGGATCCAAAGTAGCTACTTTCATTCTATAGCTAAGAAAGACACAATGCTGAAAGTAGATTGCTTAGAAACAAATAACATAAATTCTAAGCATCAACCAACAACTATACTAAGCTGAAATGCATGATAGAAATGAAAATCTGAGCAAACAAACATGAAACTACTATGTCTACTTTGGTTGAAGGAATAGTTACAGAATGGAATTCAAGTGGCTATAGGAATAGTTAGTGCCAAATTCTTAACAAATTACTGAACATAAAGTAATCACTAGACTAACCTAAACTAAAGAACATAATGCTCACCAAGTGGGCCCCCTTGGATGAGTATCCTCTAAAACTAATGTAAACTCGAATGCACAAACTTATAACTTCATTTTGTTCATTGAAAAACATGAGTACAGTAGAGCAGTGTAACTAGATTATTAAAAACTTAGAATTTGCAAGTACAACATCATATCACACAACCTCTTGAGAAGGAGCATACAAGTCTTATTTATACTACTAACTAAGCAAGGTGGTCAAGTCCAAAAATTGGGAGCACACCATTTTAGGGGAAGCAAAGAAACTAGAGAGGTGGTTATGCATGCAAGGAATCTGGTCAGATGTGTTTGCCTCAATGTATATTTAGCACAACAGTAATGCCTATATTTGCCCAACAGACATTTAAGACCCACTGTCAATAGTCTTCCCTTTGTTTAACTTTGCATGACCACTTTTTTAACCGTTATGGTGAATGACCAGTTGGCGAAATCTTCTCAATTTAGTGGCCTCTAATCATATTTGTGTGGCAATATTAGTACATGCAATAATCGCATAGTGAAGCTATACCATAATGAGGTCCTTCCAATAGCCATAGCCCTCAAGAAAACACTCAACATTGTGTCCATGTGCTTCAGAGAGGGTCTAGGCCCATGGGTAACACTCTCTCTCTCCCTTTTACTCTTTTCTATCTACTTTCCCATTTACCACATGCTTTGTCTATTTCCTTTACTCTCCCTTTCTATCTAGCTATTTGTGGAGGTGGGAACACCAAAATGGGGATCTGACTGAGGTAGACCCCTATACAACCCCAACCTTTTTCCCTTTCTCTTTTGTGTGTAGGTTGCAAAGCGGAGCTTGGAGTGAAAAATCAAACGTTTGATTGAAGGTAATTTTTCTTCAAGTTCTCCTTGTTCCTTACTCCAAGTTTATGCTTTCTATTTGATTATTCTATGCAGAAGACAATAGATTTGAGTTAGGAGGTGAAACTTTATTCAACCCACCAGAGCACCTAATATTTTTATTGCTTACGATGCTAGTATGCTATCTGGACAACAACAAGCTGTCTTGGCATCCTAAATTTGTGCTAACATCTTTTGGTTGAGAGCTCCTCTGTATAACTAGTCTACACTTTATAATTTCTTCATCCTATTTATGTTGAGGTGGATAAGGGAAATTTATTCCCTAGTGATCTCTTGAGAACAAATAGACCCGTGTGCAACAAATCCCTCTTATCTCACAATTTCTTGGTGTTTCTTGCTTCTATTTCAGAAATGTAGTTTCAGTGGGTGGCACCTTCTCAAAATACAACTCTCTAGATGCTTTGGTATTTTATCTTACCGCATGTGGCTTGGGGAGTGTTGAAGGAATGAAATAACCATGCTTTTCGTCAGTTGGAGCTCCCTCCTTCAAGGTTGGATTTCAAAATTTGTGAGGCTATAAAGAAAAATTTTCTTTTTGAATTCTTAGTGCTTCCTACCTCAGGTCCTAAGGCTATTGTTTCCAATTATGATTTGTTGGTGGGGAACTGTTGGAACCTCTCTTGTGATCTTTCTATTTTGGTGAAGAATATTAAGGCTTTGAGGGAGGGGGTTTGATGGAAAGCTCCCTCTCGAGGTTGTTTCAAAGTGAACTTTGATGATGTTGCTAAGGGGAACCTGGGACCTGCTGGCTATGGGGGAGTGTTATGTGATGAGAATGGTAGGTTTTCTCTATGTTGGCGCTCCCTTCGGGAACCTAGACAAACCACTTTACAAAGGAAACAACAACCTATCATGGAATCTTATTGGCTAGAGTTACAAGGGTTAATAGACTTTGGTTAGAAGGGGATTCCCTTAATATCATAAATTGTCTCCTAAAGATTAGTTTGTTGTCTTGGTCTATATCTCATCTAATTAATGATGCTATTTCTATCATTAATTCTTTTGTTGAGGTGAGAATTATTTAGGTTTTCTAGGAGGCTAACTCACTTGTTGATGGGTTTGATAATTTAGGAGTGATGGCTTGTAATTATTGGAATACTTATGATTCCATACCATTTAATCTTCAAAATATCTCTAATTATGACTAGATGTCATGTCAACAAAGTGGTTAAGGGGGGAGATAAGTTATTTTATTTCATCCTCGATTGGTTTTTTCACTTTGAGTTTAGTACATGCTCATCTAATTATTGATTTTTAGATGATTTTGAGATCATGGGTTGGGAGTTGAGGTATGGTAGTACTTGGTTTTTCAAGCTCACATGAATTGTGGGTATTTTTTGCATTTGCTTCTGGTTGTTCACTTAACCATTTCTATGCAGAAGACCAAAGAGCAGGTTGTGTGTAGATTATTTTAGTCCACCATGGGAGGAGCTCATTGTAGAGTCGAGCCAAGCTCTTGTGATGAATTATGTGGTAATAAGCTTGTTTAGGAGCACTTGGAGAAGGGTGGAGTTTACCCTTATTTATTGAGGCTTCACGATTATGAACCAAAGCTGATAGAGTATTTTGTGAATGGTTGGAACAATAGGGTCCTATGTTACCAAGGTGTGGAATTCAACATCACCAAGCACATCATTTCTGAGGTTACAAGTCTTCCTTTGAAGGGAAAGAATTTTTATAGGGACCAAGTTGTGGCCAATATGATCTTAGCAAATTTCTTTAAAGGCTTGAAGAAGTAGAAGATTAGGTTCATTGGCAGTGGTGGGTATGCATGTAAATCCATTAAGCTACTTTGGAGGGACATTGTTCTGGAAATTATGCAATTCTTCACTCTAGAGGGTAGGTACTCTATTATCTATGGTTATCATTTCATGTTACTTAATCACTTCTACCACAACAATTTGGTTTTGTTTCCTTTCTACATGCTTGTATCCATTGAAACCAGTATTGAAGATCATAGAAAGAACCCCAAGAAGGCTATTCTTCATGAAGGCCTCATGAGTCTTATATTTGATCACTTTCAAACAAAGGTGTTACCTGCTATCCCTAAGCTCTCTACTCGTAAAAAGGGTAGAAATAACAATGGGTATGAAACTGGTCAGTTAGCAAATGAGTGGGAATGGGAATTTGAGGAAGAAGACTTTGTTTATGATGAATCTTGAAAGGATGAGGGTGATTTTGTGAATGTATTTGAGGACTCAAAATCATGGTCTAAGGGTTATGAAATAGATATTGAAATGAGGGAGGTCGGTGTCTCTTTGGTGAAAAATAATTTTAAAGGAAAGAAAAGGTACCTTAAGAAGGGGGAGTGTGTTGTCAAGAAAAGTGTGGATGAGATAAAAGGTTTGGAGGATTCCCCTATTCTGGTTGATAAAGGGGTTTAGGGTGATATTTATGAGGGAAACAATCACCCAATGGTAGACATTGGGTAGGACAATGAGCATTTTGTGAATTCCAAGGTGCCTAGTCCTAGACAAGATGATTTTGAGTCTCCTATTAGTAATAATTTTGAGCAAGTTAAGCAGATTGATGTTAAGGCAAAGCAAATTGAAATTTTGGAAAATTTGGCCGACATCCTTAAGAAGCACTAGGTGAAAGTGGAGGTAATTGAAGTTGAGAATCCCCTGTAGAGGAGGATTTGGAGGAAAATATGGGGTTTGGGAGGAACCCAATGAGAATGTTAATATTCTTGCTACTAAGCCAGTCAACTAGGAGGAAATTATTATGGACCTATTTTTAGAATGGCAAAGGATGACACTCATAACCTAATCTCACTTGTGAAATGGCTTTTCTTGGAAGTGAAGGAGCTTAATACCAAGCTTAAAAATTGGAAATATTTCCATGTGTTAGTGAATTTCAACCAAAAGGAATGGAAGGTGAGAGGTAAGGTCAAGACCATGAATGTGATTCTTCATAAATTAGCTATGGACGTAGAAAAATAGTAAAATTCATCAGGAAAGATTGACCTCTTTGGAAATTTTTGTTCAAAGGATCAATGAGGAGCGACTAGTGAGTATGGAGGAAACAATGAGAAAGATCAGCAATGATTTGTAGAATGTAGTTTGAATTAGTAATCAGTTGTTGAAAACTAGTGCTAAGGGATTGTAAGTTTTGAATGATAAATCCATTAAGTGGACTAGTCAATCTTTGGATTTGGGTGAACATGAGGCAGCCGTTGCTAAGGTTAACCTCATGAACCTAAAGGATAAGAATGAGGATAATGGTTCTTTTAAGGAAAATAATTTGTGGGTTAGTCCATGCCTATAAATTAGGAGCAAGAATAAGAAAAGGGAAGACATTTTGTTACAGGATCTTCATGATGTAACCCGGATGTAGGATAGGGCCATCACTGATAATATGGACTCAGCCAAAGTGCTTGATAAAATGCTATAGTTTTGTTGTTGTTGTTTTTGGTTGTTCAACCTTAGTGATGATGTTTGGCTATTGGGTTGTTGATGGATTTTCTAGCTTTATCTTTTGTCAATATTTTTGAATTTTGTGTGCTACGAGTGTTACTGTTTCTATCTTTTTAGAAAATTTCCTTCATTAAAAAGGGTTTCAGGGTTCCTTCAAAACCTAATTTTCCTAATAAAAAATAGAGCGTGTGGGCTTAAAGGATAGGTCACATGACTTTTTACTATTTTTTAGTATTCTCTATGACATGCTTGCATTAAAGAGTGAGCACATTATAACCTGTTTGGAGCACAAGTGTGTTATAAAATTTATAGAAACATATAACCATAAACCTAACACCCTCAATCCTAAGCCCTACACCCTCAACCCTATACCCTATATCCTCAACCTTGAATCCTATACCTATAGCATCATAAATTGTCACCCATGATAATTTCACACTTTGCTTTCCTTCCCCTAAGTGAATGGAGATAATTGAAAACCTAATTTCCTAAATTATGCATTATGTGGCCCAATTTAAAATAGTTTCTAACAATTTTCAAGAATAAAACAACTTCTCTCATTTAATACTTTTCCCCCGAATCTTTAAACTTCTGAAAATAGGGTTGGGACAATGGTACCTAGGGCACATATGTCCCCCTATTTTGGCTCCAAATTCAAATATGTTGGATATGAGCATTTTAATATTTAAAATTCAAATATCTAATATCGGCCATCAAGATTTAATTTTTAGGAAATTAGAATAATAGCATATAAATACCTAGTTATTGCATCATTTGAACATTACATGGAAAAGTTAAGAATCAAGAGCAAAAATTATTATCAAGAGAAAGTTAAGAGCAACCATTAGAGGATTTAGTGCAGAAATTCAAGATCCAAGCATCATGTCAAAGTGTATGTGATTTTTTTCATGTTTATGTTTTCATATTATTTGTGAAGGCTAACCCTTGTAGGTCTCCAAGAAATTCAATCCATTCAAGCCAATCAAGCAAGAAAGATCCAAGACCTTGAAGTGATGTACATGACTTCAGTCCTTCAAGGAAGCCATTGAAGGGTGGTGAATTGCATAACTTTGTGATTTCATCATTCCTTCCATTCATTTATCACTTTATCATTGACATTACCATTGTATAAGTGGAAACACTAACATGAGGTTTGATCAAGGAAAGCCCCTAAATGGCACAACCTTTCTTCTCTCTTTGAATGTGTAGGTTTTAGGTTTGAAGAGGATTGAAGGAAGTTTGAAGTTCAATTATTCATTTTTGCATTTGAAAACCTACACCTTGATAACTGAAAAAAACTTAGTTACAAAAATATCTAAGTAATCTAACCAGTTTGTAGATGGAAATTAGAAGCTCTGATCCGACTCTCCAAGACTACAAAAGAAGATCTGGAAAAGACCTACAAGGAAAGTGGTGCCTCAAAGGAAACATCCTAAGAAATTAAACTAAAATTTATACCATAGGTGCCTAGTATCTTACTCACTCTAGATCTTGTGTTAGAATTTTTGTTACAATTTCTCAGTTGTTGAAATCTTGCATTTTAGATTAGGGCAGATATTTTAATTAGCTTAATAAAATAAATTCAATTCCAATCTATTTCCAAGACTCTAAAGGATCTTATCCAAGTCTGTTGGACTCACCTTCATGGTTGAAAGTCAATCTAAACACCTTTAT
Source organism: Sequoia sempervirens (assembly GCA_007258455.2). NCBI lineage: Eukaryota > Viridiplantae > Streptophyta > Pinopsida > Cupressales > Cupressaceae > Sequoia > Sequoia sempervirens. The sequence continues at coordinate 80,666,993 of VDFB02281492.1, read as the reverse complement.
TTGCATTCTAATGTTCTCTTGAGAAAGGAATTAATCCTAGTGTTCTATGTGTTGGACCTAGGATCCCTTTTTCATCAAAGCATACCCATTATCCTAAACTCTATACCATTAACCCTAAGCCCTATACCCTGAACCCTATACCTTATATCATCAAATATAAACCATATACCCTTGACCCTATACCCAATACCACCAACCCTAAATCCTATACTCTTTATAGTCAACCTTATACCATCAACCCTAGGCCCTAAAGTGTTGGAACACAATAGTCTACTGAGGGGAGGGAATGAACCAGTAGATATTCAAATTTTTGCCCTTTAACACATAGTGTAGATTAATTATTTAAATTCTTAAGTTGAAGATAAAAAATTAATAAGAAAAAACATGAGAAAGTACACATACAATCATCACATAACACCAAATGTACGTGGAAAACCCAAGATTGGGAAAATCTATGGTGAGAAATGCTGCTAGGATCTACTATCCTAATCCAGCCTCACAATCAAAGATTTGTTACAATGATTTAAGGGCACCAACCCTAAGGAGACACTAATCCCCTAGTTTTAGTAGCACCCACTCCAAGGAACCACCCACTTCCTAAACTGAACACCTACATAGATATCTAATGGAACCCACGAATCGGATTTACCATGAAGGATATTAAAAAATTTTCTATGTTGCAAATTATTTGCAACTACACATACATGCATGTTGCACTCTCTACAACTCTTCCTTTGCTCTGCAGCTCTTTATTTGATCTTCATTTTCTTCTTTTTCTACACCTCTGGTCTCCACATCTGCAACTTACTCAGAAACACGTCCCCTTTTCTATAATGTACCAGATTGAATGAGTGAAACCCAAAAAAAAAGACAAAAGACTTTGAAGGTGCAGCAAGATAGAACATTCTCTTTTCTAATAATTGAATGTAAACCCAAATGAAATATCTAATTTTTTTTTTGGGTTCAACTTATTCAAGCTTATTACATTCTCTATCTGCAACTCTTCTCTCCATGCTCTTCTATCACAAACCATTCTCTTTCTTCTTCTCTTATAGCCTCATCTCACACTATTCTCAATACTTGTAGACACTTCACACATACACCTTAAGACAATTTTCTAATTGTCTTTCTTTTCTATATTGACCTGTAGTACCTTCCTCGAGCTATGCATCATTGACCAATGCATCTGAATACTTCCATTAGGGTTTTTTTTTATAGCTTCTTCAATAAGCTATATGTCCATCGAGCCAATAAATCACATTCAAATTATGGTATGTTGAACATGGTGTTCTCCAAAACCCTAACCCTGGAATACAATCAATGCCTTGAGCCACTCACAGTGAGAACAAATCTTTAGTTAAGATCTCCTCATCTTCCTTCTCACTAAAGTTACATGATATAACATAAAATATGGTTCATTGGTTTGCATTTAGTGCATTCCCTGGTGATCTAATTTTGACCCCAATCTTTATCATAGTAAGTTCCAACATTTTGCAACTCAAATCACCAATTAAATCGATTGTTGGAGCAAGAAGACCAATTAATTTCATTCTTTTGGTCAGATGCTAGTCAAAAACCATGTACACAGACTTATTCATTTGAAGCATTCAACTTCAAATTCTGACTGTTGATTCTATCTCTAGGCACCATGATCCACAGTTCTCCATTCATCTTGAAAAATTTAAGACACCGCTATCAGATTGTTCTTCTTTAAACCTCTATCATTGATCTTACAACTTTATGATGATCATGCATCATTACATCGAAGGGACTTATAAACTACTTACTCTAAAATATTTCTTTATCTTTGATAATTTTCCATCAACCTACATGTCCACATCATCGCCATGCAATTCACAACAGGGATGTGAATTGAAAAAATGTTCAATCACTCTTTTCCACTTGTTACACATCACCAACTACCTATGTCACTTCCTAGTCAAGTCCCACCAAGTCATCACCATGCATCATGATGTCAAATGGAAATCTAAGTAGCTCCCATAGAAATTCACGAGTCACTCTATTTATGCTCTTATCAGAATGTCAAAGAGACACCTTAACAAATATCACTAACAACCATCAGTCTATTCGATGAACATTGTAGCACCAAAAGGGTGATCTCTACTAACCATGTGTCACCCTTTTCTGCATGTGATATGACATGTCAATCAACCACACTGTTCCACCTATCTTCCATGTGAACTACAGTAACCATCATTGCTATATTGAAGGGACACAAAGAAATGTTTCTCTAAAATCTAATTGTCACTTCTATGGCATTTTATCACTTAATCCTTGAGGGCATGAATTCCATGAACTCTTTTGTCCTTTGGTAAATTTGTGGACCCTTGCATTTCCTGAAACTCTCCTTTTCATGGAATCCATGGATGTACAGATTCCTCAAATTCACCACTATTTCACTAAATCCATCAACCTGCGGATTACCTGATCTTCACTATTTTTGCGAATTCCTTGCTCAAACGGATTACCCAAAATTGACCAACTTCACTTCATTTTTTGTGAAATATTTTGTCTTTTTCACATCTTCTATATGAAATTGCACAAAAATTCTTTTGACTTCAATAAAAAAATTATGTCAACAATTTTCTTTTAGAATCAGGGACAACTCATCTATGATCTCCTTTTGACATCAATGACAATAATATGCCAACAATATCCCCCTTTGTCATTGATGGAAAAACTTAAATGCTCTAAACCAAAATATGTACCAAACAATATATTGTAGACAAAGCATAAATCACCATCACACAATCATTTTCATAGCTCCCCCTTAGTCATATCTTCACCTTTGAGAAAGAAGATATTTTCTCTTACCTTCTCTGAATAAAGCATTTTCTCACTTTCTCCCCCTTTGACATCAATGGAAAAGGGTATAACTATTCTCTACCTCAAGACATAGTATTGCTACTAATAATATCCCCTTATGACAAACCATACAAATAGAAAGAATGTGTCTATACTACTACAACCATCAAGTCATTAGAAATTTGTAAAACTAATTTTACCTGACTTGATCTTTCTATCTTATCATTTCCAAGGATAGAGGAAGAAACAACGAAACTCACCTTGGAATAATTCCCTATCACTAATGCTTAGTGATATGACATGGGAGAAACTACTCCCAACTTCTGCCTTAGATATTAAAATTGCTCTATAGGAAGAGGCTTGGTGAAAATTTCAGCCACTTGTTCTTTTGTTGGTACATACTCCATGCTAACCTCTTTGTTTGCAACCTCATCTCTAATGAAGTGATACTTTATGGATATGTGCTTTGTTCTAGAGTGCATCACTAGATTCTTTGAGATATTTGTTGCACTTGAATGGTCACAAAGAATAGAGTTAGGTTCTTTTTATTCCATCTTGATGTCCTTAAGTGTTTGCTTCATCCAGAGGACTTGAGTATAACATGCAACAACTGATACATATTTTGCTTCTACACTAGATAGAGTGACTGATTCTTACTTCTTGTTCATCCAGGAGACCAATCTATTTCCCAAAAATAATGCTACACCACTAGTGCTTTTTTATGTCATCTACACTTCCTTCCCAATCTACATCTATGTATGTTGTTAAAGAAAAATCATTGCTCTTGGGGTACCATAGCACATAGTCAACAATACTTTTGATGTATATAAATATTATTTTTACTACATTGACATGAGATTGTTTTGGTGTAGCCTAAAACCTTGCAATTAAATATAATTCTTGCATAATATTTGTCCTTGATGTAGTTAAGTACAACAAGCTACCAATCATTGACCTATAAAATGTTTGATTTACATATAGTGATTCATCTGATTTTCTTAAGTTACATCCAGTTATCATGGGGGTACTAACTAGTCTACTATCCTCCATACCAAAATTATTAAGCATTTCCTTAGCACATTTGGTTTGAGATATAAATATCCTATTTTTAGTTTGTACAATTTGTAAACTAAGGAAAAATGATAACTCCCCTAACATTGACATGTCAAATTTATCTTACATATGCATAGTAAATATTTTACACATCTTATCATTGCTACCTCCAAAAATGATGTCATCTAGATATACAACAACAATAATCATATGCTCACCTTCTGATTTAAAATATAATTTACTATCTACACACCCCTTTTTTAATCCTTGTTGTTGTAGGTACTGGTCCAATCTAGAATACCATGCTCTAGGTACTTGTTTTAGACCATACAACACATTTCTGAATCTGCAAGCATAATCCTCTTCTTTTGAAAGTTGAAAAACTTTTGGTTGTTCAATGTAGAATTTCTCTTTAAGGTTTCCATTCAGAAATGAAGATTTAACATCCATTTGATACACTTTAAATCCTTTATAAAATGAAAATGCAAGAAACATTTTGATGGCTTCTAATGTTGCTACAGGTGCAGATGTTTCTTCAAAATCCATACTTCAACTTGTGCATATCCTTTGCATACTAATCTTTCCTTTTCCCTAACCACAATTCCATCTTCATTTAGCTTATTTTTGAATACCCATTTGGTGCTTATTACATTTTTTCTTGATGGTCTAAGAACCAATTCCAATGTCTTGTTCTTCTTAATCTAATTAAGTTCCTCCTCCATGGCTTTTATCTAGCTCTCATCCTTGCTATCTTTAATGAAGCTCTTTGGTTCAATATAAGATAGGAGAGAAAAATTTACTTGCTCCTTATTCCTTGCAAGTCTTCTCCTAGTCTAAACTCCTTCATTTTCTTCACTAATTATTTGATCTACAAGATGATCCTTTTGCACATATTTTGCAAGGGCTCATTAAACCTCTTCTTCATTCTCTACTTCTTGTTCCTCTTCTTCAATTGTTGCACCTACATCATCATCTTTAGATTCAATCTCAAAGTTGTTTCTACTTGGCTTACCCTGATTTACATTTTCATCAACCTTGACATTGATAATTTCTACAATCTTGTGTATCCTCTTGTTGTAACACCCATAAGCTTTGCTCAGAGTGGAATATCCTAAAAATATTCCTTCATCACATCTTGTATCAAAGCTTCCCAAGTCTTCATTTTCTCTTTTAATGTAGCATTTGCTACCAAACACCCTCAAGTACTTGACTATTGTAGGATTTCCATAACAAATTTCATATGGAGTCTTAGAATTGTTTGATCTTAGAAGAGCTCTAGTTTGGATGTACACTGCAGTGTGAACTGCTTTCTTCAAAAATGTGTCTACCAAATTTTCCTCATTTAGCATAGCCCTAGCCATATCTTTGATGATTATGTTTCTTATTTCTACTACTCCATTTTGTGGTGGAGTTCTTAGTGCAGAATACTAACGCTTGATTCCATGATTTTCTTAATACTCCTTGAATTCACTTGATGTGAATTCTCCACATCTATCTAATCTCAGGTACTTAATTCTTCTTCCAATCTCCTTCACCATATTCTTGAAAATCTTAAACTTCTCAAATTCTTCATCCTTCTCCTTTAGAAACATTACCCATTCCATTATACTATAATCATCAATTAGCAGCATAAAATATCTTTCACCTTGCAACCCTCTTATCCTTGTGGGATCACATAGATTAGTATGAACTATTTGCAAGGGATTTGTGGTTTAATAATCCTTTGTTGGAAACTTAAAATTTGTTTTCTTTCCTTGTTGGCATCCTTTGGAAATTATATTTGAAGGCTTCGCTATCTTAGGCATATTCCTAACCAGTCCTTTTGAGCTTATCTTTACTAAATTGTCAAAGTTTACATGCCCTAATCTTCTATGCACAACCAACTCTCATCTACTTGGACGATTAGACAATTTTGACCTTTTACTTCACAAAGGTTGAAGAGGTTAGTATTAGTCCTTACTCCTTGTGCAATTGTCTTACCATTATTTCTTATCTTGCAACCTTCAGAATTAAATACAATTTTGTACCCATTGCCACACATCTGGCAGACACTAATAAGGTTATGTTTCAAACCCTCAACATAGAGGACATATTTTACCTTATTCTTCCCATCTAGGCTCAAAATTCCTTTACCAAAATTTTTGACAGTAGTATTATCACCTAAGCTTACTGATCCTTCTTTACACTTCTTGAGTTCAATGAATTTTCTTTTATCTCTAGTCATATGCTTGGAGTAGCCACTATCAATTACCAACAATTTTTGTTTCTTTGCATGTAGTGTTGTTTGGGATATCATAGATTGAGGGGAACTCTTCTCTTTCTCCTTCCACACCTTCTTAGGTTTCTTTTCAACTTTCACTTCCTTTTTCTCAGAAAATTTAGTTTCCTTTTCCATTTTGGGAGGTGAATTTTCTTCTTCTCAGACTGAACATTTAGTCTTATAAATTTTGTTCTACAATCTCCAACTACATGACCAAAGTTGTTGCAATTGTAACAAACTATATTCATGTCAACCATGGGAGAAAATAGATTTTTTCCTATAAAATTTGTATTCCTCCTTGGAATGACTCTATATTCTCTAGCTCTATTGCTAAAATGATTACAAGTATAACAATACCTATAGACATATGATGAGTACCTGGTCATGGTGTTTCTTTGAGCTAGAAGAGGATAGGGTATGTACACAATCATGATGGGCCAAAAAGTGGCGATATGATGGGTATGTGGCTGACGACTTTTTTTTACCCAAAATTGATCAAATGAAAAGGGTTTTTAAAGGAGGTTCTTAGATTTCCACCAATATAAATTATGCTTTACTTTGAATTTAATAAATAATTATTATTCATTTTCTATTTGAATTATGACTAAAGTCCCAATTGATAAGCTAATTGAAAAACATCTATAGATTTCAAACTATATCACATTTTTTGAATCAAACATGTGTCACATTCTATGCTTCAAATACTATAGGATTAAAAATAATAATTTCATGAAGTTTTGACTAAGTTAAGGTGTTCAATCATACGGTTTTTATATTTTTAAAATTTGTAATAAAAAATCACAATTAATTATTTACTTGGAAAAAATTACAAAAAATATGCATCACATTGGGACATGAGTCCTTTACTTATATCTAAAATCTAATAAAAATTATTATCATTTTATTGTGGTTAGTGGCTAGACAAACACCTACTTATTTTTTTTAAAATTTAAGTGCTACTTTGAAACTTCAAATTTTCACCCAATAGATTTAAAAAAAACCTAGTAGTTTAGAAATTACATTCAATTTTCTACATATTCTATTCCTACATAATTTTGAAATAATATACATAACTTATTCAAATTTTTATGTCAAGTTGTCTAACTCTGATTTTTCTAAAATTTTCACCACTTAAGGCCTTGTGTTTTCCATGATGATCATGCACATACCTGATATCTTCTTTGTATTAGATTCCTTGGATAATGCACTCTTGTGAATTCATCATAATCTATTCTTTTTTTGTTCTACTTCTTTTGTTGATCAGGGACTGACTGGTTGTCCTTCTTGTCTACAACTAGTTTCTACTCTTCATCAAATTTCTCTACCTCAACAGACTCCTTTTCATCTCCAGAGACTTTCATTTTGTTATATTTTTCACCACCAGAGACCGACCTTTCTTTTTCCCTAAATCTTTCATAGATTTTTGTAGAAGCATCAAAAAAGGAGCTCTTTCCTTTTTCCAATCCTAAGCCTGATTTCTTCTTATTAGCTAGGTTTTGTGTACTTAACAACTCATCTAGAATGTTAGAGCCACCCTTCAACTTCAAACCCTTATTGATCTTCTCCTTGACTTACTTTGATTCTTTTCTTAAGGCAACTACTTCCTCAAGATTCATGCATCTATCCATTTTAGATTCTAATTTGGATTTCATCACTTCTTCCCTTCTTTTGGCTTCCTCCACTTGAAGTTTCAGACTTACTACCATTTGATTAGATTCCTCAAGATCTTGAGTTATCTTTTCAGTCTCCTTTTGGGCACGCTTTTTCAATTTCTTGTTTTCCCTTTTAAGATCATCAAAATTATCCCTTAGATCATTGAGATCTTCAAGAGAATTGATCAATTCTCCCTCAAGATCAACAACTACTTCCTCTACGCCTTCTACACAAAGTTCCTCAACTTGTCCATCCTTCTAATCCTTAGAGTCTTTGGCCATGAAGAGAAATTCTTCCTCTTCCTCCATTACAAGAGCACAATCTTGTTCATCATTTGAACTATCACTAGCATCAGATGAGTCACTTTCTTCTTGAATGTATAGACTCTTCTTTTTCTTTCCAAAACTCTTCCTTTAGAATAATAAGGTTTATTATTTTTACTATCTCCTTCTTGCTCAGCCTTATCATCTTTATCATAAGGGCACTTAGAAGCAAAATGATTTATTATAGCATAGTTAAAACACTTGAAGGGAAAATTACCTTTATATTATTCAGACCCTCTCCTTAGTCTTACGAAGTTTTCTTCTTCCTCATCAATATCTTCATGGTCTAATGCAATGGTTGTAGCCTTGTATTTCTTATCTACTTTATCCTTTTTCATTTTTTACAACCTTGAATGAATCTTCTCTCCTAGAAGACTCAACATCTCCCATTATCATCTCATATACAGTAAATATGCCATGAAATTCATCAAGAGTGAGTTTTTCCATTTCTCTTCCTTCTTCAATTACAGTGATCTTAGGATCATATCTGTTTGTCATTGACCTCAAAGCTTTCAGTACAGTGATATATTCTTTCACTTATTCTCCATATCCTTTAATAGAATTCAATTTATCATTAACTCTCAGAAGATAGTCAAAAATATTCTCTTCTTATGTCATTTTTAGGCCTTCAAATCTAGCTCTTAGTATTTGAAGCTTTTCTAGTTTTATCTTGTCATCTCCTTCATAAATGTTTTTCAATTTTTTCTAGACATTATACGCAATTCAGAAATGTATGTAACCTTGACATACATAGAGTCATACAAATTGTTCATGATGGTAAACCATGCTTTTTCATTGTTTTCATAATCCTTCTTTCCTACAGTATCAGTGGGAGGAGTAGGAGGGAGATTACTATTGTTGTTCTTGATTGACATCCAAACATCAATTCCTATAGATCCCAAATACCCCTTCATCAATGAGCTCCAATTAGCATAATTTTTTCCATCAAACCAAGGTGGCTTGTTTGAACATTCTTGATTGTTCATTGTGTTCACACTACCACAATCTACCCAAGCTAATTAAACTTCACCTAGGGAACCTAGGGCTCTGACACCAATTTTTTGAACACAATAGTCTACTGAGAGGGGGGTGAATCAATAGATATTAAACTTTTTACCCTTTAGAACTTAGTGCAGATTAATTATTTAAACTCTTAAGATGTAGATAAAAACTTAATAAGAAAAAACATGAGAAAGCACACATACAATCATCACATAACACCAAATTTACTTGGAAAAGACAAGATTGGGAAAAATCACAGTGAGAAATGCTACTAGGATCTACTGTCCTAATCTAGCCTCACAATCAAATATTTATTACAATTATTTAAGGGCACCGACCCTAAGGAGATACAAATCCCTTGGTTTTAGGAGCACCCACTCCAAGGAACCATCCACTTCCTAAGCTGAGAACCTACGCAAACATTTTATGGCACCCACCAATCATATTTACCATGAAGTATATTACAATTTTATTACAATTCTATGTTGCAAATTATTTGCAACTACACATACATGTATGTTACACTCTCTGCAACTCTTCCTTTTATGCACCTCTATTCTCTACATCTGTATCTTACTCAACAATACATCCCATTTTCTATAATGCACCAGATTGAATGAGTGGAACCAAAGCAAAAAGAAAAAAAACATAATCAAGGGGTTTTACTTTGACGGTGCAACAAGATAGAAAATTCTCCATTCTACTCACTGAATGTAAACCCAAATTAGAATCTCTATTTTTTTGTTTTGGCTCAACTTATTCAGTATTAGTACATTCTTTGTCTGCATCTCCACTCTCCACAATTGGTTACCACAAACACTTCTCTTTCTTCATCTCTTATAGCCTTGTCTCACTATGCTTAATCCTTGCAGGCACTTCACACATACACCCTAAGATAATTTTGTAATTTTTTTCTTTTCTTTACCAACTTCTAGTACCTTCCTTGAGCTGTGCATCACTGAATAATGCATCTAGATACTTCTATTATGGTTTTTATTTATATCTTCTCAAGTAAGCTATATGTCCATCAAACCAATCAATCAAATTCAAAATTTGGTTTATTGACCAGGGCATTCTCTAAAACCCTAACCCTGGAATGCAATCAATGCCTCAAGTTGCTCATAGTTAGAATAGATCTTTAGTTAAGATCTTCTCTTCTTCCTTCTCATTGAAGTTACATGATACAACATCAAATCTGGTTCGTTGGTTCATAAATCATAGCCTTAAGCAATCCCTAACCCTATTCTGCATTTAACACATTCCTTGGTGATCTAATTTTGACCCCAATCTCTTTCATAGTAAGTGCTACCATTCTGCACCTCAAATCTCCAATTATATTGATTGTTGGAGTAGGTAGACCAATTAATTCCATTCTTCTAGTTGGCTATTAGTTAGAAACCATGTACAAAAACTTAGATGTTTGAAGACTTCACCTTCAAATTTTGACCATTGATTCTATTTCATGCCATGATCCATGGTTCCCCATTGATCTCGACAAATTTAAGACACCACCATTATATTTTTCTTCTTTAAACCTCTATCATTGATCTTACAAGTTTATGATCATTGTGCATTGTTACATCAAAGGAAATTATAAATTACTCACTTGAAAATTCTTTCTTTCTCTTCGATAAGCTACCTTCGACCTGCATGTCCACATCATCAATGCAATTCATAAGAAGGATGTGAATTGACAAAATGATCAATCACTTTTTGTCACTTGTCATTACACATCACCAGCTGCCTATGTCGCTTCCCATTTAGGTCCCACCAAGTGATTTCAATGATCATGAATTTGAAGGGACATCCAAGTATCTCCCACCAAAATTCACCAGTCACTTTGATCAAACTCTTATCAAAATGTCATAGAGACACCTTAACAAGTCTCACTAACAACCATAATTTTTTTTAATGAACCTTGCAACACTAAAAGGGTGATCCCTATTGACCATGTGTCACCCTTTTTTGCATGTGATATGACATGTCGGTCAACCACATTGCTCCACCTATCTGCCATGTCAACTCCACTAACCACCATTGTTGTATCAAAGGGACACAAGGAAATTTTTTTTCTGAAATCTAACTATCACTTCGATGGAACTTTATCACTTAATCCTTGAGGGCTTGAATTCCCAAAATTCTTTTGTCCTTTGCTAAATTTGTGGACCCTTGCATTTCTTGAAACTCTCCTTTTTGTGGAATCCATGGACGTATGGATTCCCTGAATTAACCACTATTTTGCTAAATCCATGCCCTTGCAGATTACCCAAGCTTCACCATTTTTGAAAATTCCTTGCTCAAATAGATTACCAAAAATTGTCTAACTTCACTTCATTTTTCATGAAATTTTCTAACTCTATTTCACATCTTCTATATGAAATTGCACAAAACTTCTTTTGACTTCAATGACAACATTATGTCAACAATTTCCTTTTAGAATCAGGTCCAACTCATCTTTGATCTCCTTTTGACATCATCGGCAATAATATGCCAACATAAATCATACTCACTAAAACCTCAACCCTAAGCTACATACTCTTAACTTTAAACCCTATACCATCGAACCTACACCTTATACCCTCAACACTATACCCAATACCCTCAATCTTACACTCTCAACCTTATACCTTCCATTGTAAACCATACACCCTTGATTCTATACACAATACCCTAAACCCTATAGCTTATACACTCAACCCTATACCATCAACCCTAAACTCTATCCCTTAATCCTAGTCCCTAAATCCTATAAACTAAAACCTCAACCCTAAACTCCATACCCTCAACCCTAAACCCTATGCCCTCAACTCTATACTGTATACCCTCAATTTTAAACCTATACCCAATACTCTCAACCCTAAACAATATACCCTCAACCCTAAACCCTATACAATTTTCGCTATACCTTATACCATCCATTGTAAACCATATACCCTCAACACTATACCCAATACCCTAAACCATAAACCACATACCCTATACCCTCAAAACTAAACATTATCCCTCAACCCTAGACCCTAAAGGCTATAAACTAAACCCTCAACACTAAATTATATACCCTAAACCCTAAACCCTATACCCTCAACCCTAAAAATTTTACCCTAAACCCTAAATTCTATGCCCTCAACCCTAAACTCTAAATAATATAGACCTAGAGAGGGTTGAAGAAAGAGGTAATGATCTAGAGAGGGGAAAGAGAGAGATGAGAGGGAGAGAAGAACAAAGAGAGAGAGGTAAGGAGGGATGAAGAGGCAGAGATGGAGATACCTATAGAGAGAGGAGAGAGAGAAGAGGGATGAAAAGAGAAGGTGAGGGATAGATGAATTTGCTTCACAATAATGTGTGTATTATAAGACACTTGCATTATTGTTTTCTTTGTAAATTTCAAATCATTTGTCTTGGATTTTCCTTGAGCTTCCAACCCAATGGTTTGGAGTGAATTTTTTATGCCCAAAGATATGTTTTTGTAAATAGTAAAAAAATGACTTGATTTCAAGTGTGCTCCTCATCACATTTGCACATGTTTCACTATCAAGTCAAAAAATTACCATGATAATTTTAAGCTCTCTCTTAGCTTTCTAACAATGTATTTTTTAATATATTATGAGTATGTTAAGGTTTTCATCTTTAATTTATTTTGTTAGTGTGTCTAATTTTTTTTCAAAAACCAATGTGTTGTATTTTTTACATTATTTTTTAACTATTCATCAAAATTTTAAATAAATTACATTTTTATAAACTAGAATCCATTCTACATGCATTTAAAAAATGAATTTTAGTCAATTTTTAAAATTTTAGGGGGAGCATGCTCAATTTTATATTTTTTAGGATCTTTCCTCTTTGAAAATTAGTAAAAAGTCATATATTATTAAAAAAATAGAAGAAATTTTAGGCATAAAGTACATGGTGTTAAATAATTTCTCATTGAAGAGATTTTTGAAATACTAAAAAAAAGCTAACATTTTAGGGGTGCCACACCAAACACTATGTTATGTTTTTTTGAAAAAAATGGGACTATTTTGTATGGCTTCCTTTTGAAACCCTTAGTCTCTATCATTTAAAAAAAAATAGTAGTTTAGAATGTAGATTTGGAGCACTACAACACTTTTTGAGTTGCATCTTGAAATTATAAGTGTAACTATCTTCAACTTCTCATTCAAGATTAGTATTTCCTAATTTTATAAAAAACTTGCTACTTAAGACCCCTTTTTGGTCCCCCATTTTCAAGAACTTACCCTAATGGGTTTAGATTTCATTGGTTTGATAAACCCACCATCCAGTGTTGGTGACAAGTGGATTTTGGAAGCTATCGATTACTTCATCAAATGGGTTGAAGCTATGGCACTGAAGAATGCTACTAAGGCCTCAATCCTTCAATTCCTAGATGGAATCATGACTAGGTTTTGATTTCCTTCAACCTTCATCTCTATTAATGATAATGAATTTTTGGGAGCTTAATTCAATGAATTGGTAGTAAAACACAATATTTATTTGAAGACCACATCTAATTATTACCCTCAAGGTAATGATTTGGCTAAGTCCACAATCAAGAATTTGGTTAGACTAGTCAAGAGAACTTTTGAGGACAATCAGATATCCTAGTATGTCAAGCTCAAGACAACACTTTGGGCTAATATAATTACCCATAAAAGAGTGATTTAAAATCCCCCCTTCATGTTAGTTTATGGGAGGGAGGCAAGGCTTCCATTATCTCTATAGTTTACATATCTTGAGTTAGCACAACAACTAGAACTAGAAAAAACATGATTCATGACAGTGATGCTATTTGAGCTAATAGAGTTAGAAGAAATAAAAAAAAGGCCATGCAAATTCTTGAGGATCATCAAGAAAAATTCAAGGCCATGAAAATTCTTGAGGATCATCAAGCAAAATTCAAGAAGAATTTTTATAGAAAGGTTGTCAATGGAGTATTCAAGGAAGGATAATTTATGCTTAAGTGGGATGCTTTAACAAAGAAAAGGATGGAAGGAATACAAAATTTTATTCCATCTGGAGTGGTGCATATATCATATTCAACTATAAGGAATTCAACACATTTGAATTTTTCAAGTAGAACAATGAGGATCTTCCTATCCTAGTGAATGGGTCACACCTCAAGCATTGTTTTTGAGGTTATGATTCAACCATTTGTTTATTAGCCTAATTTTTTTGTTGCTCAAGATTTCTTGTTGCACACTCTACATTTTTATGAGGAGAATGTATGATCAATGTATTTTATTGTTTTCCTCCAAGTGTATTTATACACATGTCTACTTTTATTGTTTTGAGGCTTCCCCATTTTAAGTTTTATAAGACCTTGTGACTCTATGGCATAGTGGATTCTTTAGGATTTTATTTTCTCCTTGTCCATTATGCTAACATCCCATAAAAACAAAAATGTTGAAATATCATTCATATCTTATAGTCCATTAGTTATAAATAATATGAAAGATCTTATCGGGGTCCTATTGCATGACTTTATCCTTATGGTTGTTTTCTTCCCTTCCCTTTAAATTTGTAAATTTTCTAAATGAAAAAATATCAAAATTAGCTAAGTATCTAGGTATTTTGACCTTTCTATCTTCTTGAGCACCCATATGGGTATCCCTAATTCAAATTTGGAGAAAAATGAGCTTAAATAAGCTAAGTTATGATTTTGTAGGTCTTCTCCCTCGATTCAAACAAGGTCCAGTTTGGTTAGGTTTCCTTAGGTGTAACACCCCACCAAGGAACCCCAGAGGACAACAAAACCATGCCACAATAATGGGATAATTTTTTTTATAAGAAGTGTAGACATGCAAAATGTACAATTTGACATTGCGCATCTAACTCTGATCTACTAACATTGTTTCTTCCTAAATCATCCCTCGGTCTAACTATTTAATCAAATTCCCTTATCTGATTAAGTTCATCAATATTCGTCTGTTAATTAAATAAATTATTTTTTTCTAATTAGGTCACTTTCCCTTGTTAATTAAATCAATTCATCTGATCTAATTATCCCTATTTTAATTAAATAATTAATTTTATTTAATTAAATCTCTAAAGTCTATCTATTAAATTGAATAAATTAAAATCTTATTTAATCTTACTTCAATCTCTTTAATTAAATAATCAAAACATGTTTATTTAATTAAACTCATTAAATCATTTCCTCTCTTGTTTGATTTAAATTAATCCAAAAATATAAGTCAAAATAAGTCAACTCACCTAATCATCATTAAACTAACATAATCATCATTTATTTAATCTAACCATGATTAAATACTAATCTCACCCACTTGCATTCTCTAGATATCTCCACTTGCACAAATAAATCAATTTATTGATTTATTAAATCTTCATTTTCCCTCAACAAAGCATCTTTTGGAGGAATATTCTTCTATTTCAAATTCAAAATTTGAATGACATGTCCTTCCAACATGTCATTTACTCTCTCTTACAAGTCCTTCCAACAAGGCATTTACTTCTTCTTACATGTCCTTGCCTTGAGCCAAGTGGCATTCAATGCAATTTTCTTTCCCCCTCTTACATGTCTTTTCTCAAAATTCAAATTCAAAAATGCATTTATTGGCACATTTGTCAAAACTTGCTCATTCCTCATCCAATCACATTTAGACAAGTGGCATTTTGCCATTGGCCAAATCTTTGTCCCACATTGCTCTATTTTGGCTTTGTTTCCATTTCAACATTCTATAAATAGAATGCTTCACCATGCATTTGATCATCCACATCTCAAGCAAAGTTACCATGCTAAAATACTTAGCAATTCTCATCCATCTCATTGAATCATAGCTAGGTTTTTTGCAAATTTTAGCTTGGAGCATACATTCAAAGTCTTCATCAAAGTGGATCACTCTCTTCTCATTCTTCTTCATTCGTTCATCATAAAGCTTGCAAAAGGAGTTGGAAAAGGGCCAATTTCCACATCAAATTGGCACCAACTCCCTCAAGAGATCAAGAGTTTGCTTGCATTAGATAGGATTTAATTGTTTCATTTGTGTTCTTCATTTTCATTTCTTATCTTTTGCGAATTTCAAATGGATTTCTTGAGGAATCATTTGTTTCTAACCTTGTGTTTGATCTAATTGTTTGCATGTTTATTGTGTTTGTGCAAGGTCTAGATTCAAATGGTTCACAAGAAGTAATAGAGGAATGCATATCATAACTTAACATATAATCTAACCTAATTCGTCTAAGGTTCCATGACTACACTACTAACATAACTATTATTCGAGAACTATAATTATTTTATTAACCATGATTTATCTAACCATCAAGAGTTCATTTTAGTCCACCACATTAAATGATTCTACAATATGAATTTACATAACATGTCATCGGCTAAACAACTTTAAGGATAATTTATAAACAACTAACAAATATATATACAAATTACATTACATGAGAATACATTATAATCTTCTTCAACATCACATTGTTTACAATAATGCTTCCTTGAATACAACTAGGAATAATACATCATATTATAATAAATGATACAACTGATACACAAGTATAGTACATATACATAAAAGATTGTCTTCTCAAACTAGATCATGAACTGGAATCCGCTAGACAAGGTACAACCTCCATGCACATGAACAATCAGCAAGGAAACCCAATAGAGGAAAAAACACCAACCTCTCGACCATGTGGAACCCTACAAACCACCCCCTGTGCTAGGATATAACACAAGGTACCACTACAAACAAACAATTAAGAAGACATCTAGCTAACATAAACAAGGGATATACATGGCTCCAACACAACATCGTTAACAACATTAACATCACATACCACACATACATCACTTACAATGTATTCACTTCACTTCCTAAGGCACACATACAAAAAAATGAGAACAACAACTAGAGAATGCTAGACTACAATAGGGAAGAATGTCATCACATGGTCCTGACATGGGTTGTCCTGGTATACCTCTCACTAGGTCCCAACCCCATAGGATGACACATGCAGAACCAACATTCCTTTCGTGAGGACAAGGAAGTTGATCTATCCAAAAAATTCTTCTCAACCCATCCTTAGCCTAAACGAACACTACATGCATGGGTGATTCATCCATCATCTTGTTTAATGTGAAATATACACATTCCTCTTAATTCATTTTTAGTTTATCACCGAATTAAGAAATTCTTCAATGGGTTATCCTAGTCACCACTTTGGGATTTGGCCCCCATTGAGAGCCACCCCCCTACTTACAACTAGTAAACTCTACACAACAAGCAAGGCATTACCATCCTACACACTTAGCCTAATCACATTAATCCCACACATAGAGAAAGGCATAGACCATCTTTCCCACATATCATAATCACGTGAATGTATACTTAATGCAAGACATAGACCCTCTTGCACACATCCCAAACACATTACCAACCACTTACATGTGAAACAAACATAAAACTCATACAAACAAAAATACTCCCTCCAAGCCTCTAGAAGTCAACCTTAACCAGTTAGCACAAAAGACTCCCACAGTGAACAATAACCATAATTAACCCAATTTCCAACAATCAAACACAATACTTTATACAAGCAAACAAATCCAATAATGCAATCATGAAATACATGGTGGATTTACTATTCGACTATTAAGTAATTATAAAAGAAACTAGTGTTCATAATTAACAAAGAAAATAATCTAATTTTCTCATTTAACAAATCTTCCAATTGTTTATATATAAATAAATCAATCTTTTCTTATTTAATTTTGTAATTCACTTTTCTACATAATCAATTAGTCTTAAGACAAAAATATTCTTTTGTTACAACCATAATAACTATACATGTATATATATTATTAAATACTATTGTTTACATTACAAAACAGTATATACTAGATTATATTATGGTAAACACTTATAAATATACATAAATATATCAACATATATATAAATATATAATCAAATACCTGTTGCAAATTATATACAATGAAATAACTATCGAATATTGAATGCATAGTATTTATAGCGAAATAACCATCCTATAGTGAATGCATAGAGTATACAGTGAATGCCAATCATGAAGGGAATTTATTGAATACCAAAGACAACCTTTGTCTATCAATTCCAAATACAATGCATTTCAATCAAATCCCAACCATTATTGTATGCATCGAATACCCAACACAATGAATATGTGCCAATTTCCATTTATAATGCAAGTTCATTGAATATAAAATACTAAATTCCCAACCTAAAGTATAAGCATCGAAATCTAAATGCAAACTATATTCTTAAAAAACCAAACATTATTCAGAACCATCTATTACTAAATATTTAATGCAAGAAAGGAACACATATTGCAGCATCACCAAACAATGTATTTATATCCATCGTATACTAAATATAATGCATTCAAATTAAATTTCAAGTATAAAAGATCCCATCGATAACCAAACAAAGATATATTTATACATCAAAATTCCATGTATGATGTTTTCTTCAAAATGAAATGTAGTAACAACAATCATAGAAACTATAGACTCATCCATATTCATATGCAAGCAAATGGGGTAGTGTGGGAGATGTTCGACTACTAGCTATGGATGGCATTGGGTGCCATGCCTAGCTCATAGACTGGTGCACAAAATAAGCAGACGACAAAAAAAAATCTCCTTAGAAAGAATAAGAAAAGTAGTGCACCCAAGCAAAAGTAAAAGGCTATGAATTCCTAGATCACTCAATGTAGGGATATGTCAATATATATAGCTTGAATACAATGGTTTTTAGATTAATAGCAAGGAGCCAAAAGGCAATAAATGAAGGATACATTGAAAGCTTAGAAACTTTCAAACAAATGCAATTGGAAGGCATTAAGGGAGGCGCACAATCAGACTTATAGAATAGACTTTTAAAACTTTCAAGCAAAAGAAAAATGACTGGAATAAATAATTTGACGCCATTATGTAGATCAAGATTGCAAAATATAAAAAAGATAGATTTTGCAAGGAAGCAATTGAAATCTTGGAATTTATTAAGCATTCTGAACACATCCAAACAATCAAGCAATCATTTTCAACAAGTAGAAAAGAGAGAGAGATTGATTGTTTTAATCATAGAAACAAAAAAAAAAGACAAAGATCAAATCCAACCTGGATCCAATGTAGGCTGGGACGGGAATCTGGTGTTGAGATCAATCTTCTGTAGCAACAATAACTCTTCAAAATCCCCAATCAATTTTTCCCAGAAACCCCAATTCCACACAAAAATCCATAGCATAAGAAATTTTCTTGTAGACCAAAAATTACTTTACTTCTCGGAAAAACAAAAAGAATAATCATGAAAATTTCTCAAAAGCATAATTATTTACAAAAGGAAGGCTATTCGATTTCTGAAAACAAAAATCTAATAAAATATCTAAAATCTCCAATAAAACATCAAGTTTATTTTCAACAATCAATTCAAAGTTATGCCTGTGCTCCATAAAAATTCTTTCTATCTTTTTGTATTATTTTTACTATTTATCCATTATCACATTTCATTATAATTCTATTTTATCTTATTTTATTTAATATTAATTACACTTTTAAATTTATTATAAACCATAATCATTAATAAATATATTTATATATATATTTATCAAAATAATTTTACTTAATAATTTATTTAATACATCAATTAATCAAAAACAACATTTATTTTAAAAAATTAAAATTAAACAAACCAAATATCAACAACAATTACCTAAACCCTCACCAGGGTTGAAAAGCAAGACCAACTAACCACAAACATCTAAAAACATTGATGAGGTAATGGAATAGATACTCATCCTCTTCGAGGATGATGGCTAGGGTAGGGGACCAATTGTTATCTCTAATCAACTGTTCCATTGGGTTAAGGCATGCTCATACCTACCAATTCAGGTGGATTCGATGCCTAGTACCTGCAACCTACAACGCACAAAATGGTAATGCTTATATACATAATTATACAATCAGGAACATCGTGAAAGGGAATCATAGCATAACAAGGTACTTGCAAGTGAGTAATGCGACACTGTCCCTTCCACCCAAACACATCAAACAAGTAACCACATCAACTCATAACAATCAGTTGCATAACAAAAAAGATAAGAAAAAACACAAGATAATTGCATAAAAGTCAAAATTAGATAACCACATAATGCTCAAGATAGAATTAGTCTACATAATCAAATAAACCATATATTATTCATAACATGTGCATAAAATCAAGTAATAGAAGTATCACCAAAGTATCATCAAAATATCATCATAGCAGCAAGTCCAACATCAAACAAAGTGTCATAATGTTTGACCTTAAGCAGATCAACTACTAGTTGTAATCAGGGGATTTCTAAGGATTAGGAGAGTTAGTAATAAACAATGAATAATAATCGAAACCCAAAGATTTTACGAAACATAAAGGAAGTAAATTAAAGAACAATTATACCTGATTGTTGATACCTCCATGATTCCCTTTCGTAATACCTTCTTGCTTGCTGGAGAATGTTGCCCTCAGATTCGTCTTTTGAGCAATCTAAAATGTCTAAGCCCTACAACAAGATTTGAAGGATTTGATATTGCCTAAATGCCTATATCTGAAAGCCAATGCCTATGCCTATGCTTAAAATAAATGCCAATATTAATCAAATGCCTATGACAATGAATGTGAAAATAAGTAAATAAATGCCTATAGTAATTACGTAAAATATCTATCCTCAAAAATGAGAAGAAGATGGCATTTTATAGAAAAGGCCATTTCGAATGGACAGACGAGATAAAACAATGACAAGAACCTAAAATGAATGATCCAAATTTAACCTGAGAATCCCTAATTAGGGTTAGGGAAAAATCCTTAATCGAACGGTCAAAATAAAATCTCAGATAATTGGATCGACAGTGGAGAATAAATGAGACAAATTAATTAGAAAATGAAGATTTTTTAAAAATCAACAATCTACCCGATTGCTTGATTTTTAGAAGATTAATTACTAATTTGAATTAAAATAATTCAAATTATGGATTTTGAGAGATAATAAATAATCTTTTTCAGATTATTTATCAAAAAGGACTGTCAGTTAGGATTGACATGACATTTTAAATAATTTAATTTATTTAAAATGAGAAGAATATTAATTGGCAATTAAATAATTAAAATTAATTATTTAATTTAGCAGATAAGACTAATTAATTAAATAAATTAATCAATTTATTTAATTAAGATAGTTAATGACGTATTAAATAAGTAAACGTAATTCATTTAGTTAATAATCAAGAAGAATTAAATGACAAAGGGGAATTAAATAAATTAAGAAATTTATTTAATTAAAGAAAGACTTAGCCAATTAATGACATATTTAATAAATAAATTTATTTATTTATTTAATAATCATGAAGAAATGAAAGGACATGAATTAATTAAATAATTATGAATTATTTAATCAATAGTCGAATGTGGACCAAGAACATAATTAAATGTCTTAATTATGTTAGGACAAAAGTGGCAAAAATGAAGCTTGCAGGCCTAGGTCATTTTTAGGTGTCTACACTAGTCTAATAGAGAACAATATGAGGGGCACTACATCCTTAACTCTTAGAATCAAGCTTACTCATGGAAGCCTACAAATAAGAAAGGGTATAACTCTCACATTCGGGATGCATCCTTCCAAGTGTTTGAAGAATCATTATTAGGATCCCACTGGACCCTCACCCGCTCAATGTCTCAACCCCTAAGGGTGAGTCTACTGTGTTGTAGAATTCCCATGGGCTCCAAAGCCAACTACCCATCCTCTACCTATAAAGCATTCTAGTCAAGACCATGGGAAATATATGGATAGTATGGCCTAAGAACAAAAACATGAAATACATCGTGAATGCACGATAGATTGGGCGGAAAAGCAAGACGATATGCAACGGGACCGATCCTCTCCAAAACCTGAAATGCCCCAAAAAAATAGGGTGTGAGCTTATCCTTTTCCATAGTAGATCAGGCTCTTTCATGGATGCACCCATAAGAGTACCTGGTCACAAACATAAAACTAGCAATCAACCCTATGAGCATCTGCATACTTCTTTTTCCTATCCTACACTATCACCAAATGCTCTCTAATACGAACAATCTGCTGCTCCATCTCTTGAAGCATCTCTGCTCCTAGAGGGAATCTGTCCTCACAATGATCCCAACTCAGTAGGGTTTGATAAGGACAACCATACAATTCCTAAAATGGGGCATACCAATAGAACTGTAGTACCCATTGTTATATGAAAACTCCACTAAGTATAAATAATCCTCCCAACGAGTCTATTGATCCATGTCATACATCCTGAGCATATCCTCAAGAACCTGGTTAACCCTCTCAGTTTGCCCATCTATCTTTGGATGGCAAGTAGAACTAAAGTTCAACTGAGTCCCCAATGCATGTTGTAAGGACATCCAAAGTGTTGAAGTGAACATTGGATCTCTATTAGAGATGATCTTGTGAGGAATCCCATGTAATATGACTATATCCTCCATGAAAATCCTGGCCATTGAAGAAGCATTATATGAATACCAAATTGGAGAGAAGTGCACCACCCTAGTCAACCTGTCAATGGTGACCATGATGGCCTCATGAAGATGAGAAGACACAAGAAATCTAACTATAAATTCCACTAAAATGATGTCCCACTTCCATTCTGGAACAAGATGCAGCTGCAAAAGACCTATAGGGTGCTAATGTTCTACCTTAACCCTCTGAAATTCTAAACACCTCGAGACAAAATATGCAATATCCCTCTTCATTCCAACCCAAAAATACAACTAACGAAGGTCTGTGTGCATCTTCTTGACACTCGAATGAGCTGAGTAGGGTGCCCTATGTGCCTCATAATTAGGGTGCAAAGACCCTCTAAAGGAGGAACATAAATACGCCCTAAGTGCCACAAAAGAACATCTGACTCAAGAGAATAGCCTGCAAACCTACCCTCCAAGTCTTTTCCTAACTCAACCTCTGACTTCACCTCCTGATACCAATTATCTAAAAGAATTCACACTTTGCCAAGTTTGCATATAGTTGATCCTCTCTCAAACACTACAATACGTGTCACAATTGCTCCTCTTGATCCTCCATAGTCCTTGAGTAAATCAAAATATCATCTAGGAACACAAGAAAAAATTTGTCAAGATAGGTACAAAACACTCCATTCATCAAGCTTATAAATATAGATGGTGCATTCATCAACCCAATAGCACAACGGTGGACTCATAGTGCCTGTAGCGAGTGTGAAATGTAGTCTTATGAATGTCTACCTCAAAGATACACAACTAATGATACCTTGACTTGAGGTCAA
Source organism: Sequoia sempervirens (assembly GCA_007258455.2). Lineage (NCBI taxonomy): Eukaryota > Viridiplantae > Streptophyta > Pinopsida > Cupressales > Cupressaceae > Sequoia > Sequoia sempervirens. Next base: position 80,643,562 of record VDFB02281492.1, on the reverse strand, counting down.
TCTTCAAAAACACCGTGGCTCCCTTAATCTAATCAAAGAGATCATCAATCCTCGATAAGGGATATGTGCTCTTCATAGTCACCTTATTCAGCTGCCAATAATCGATACACAACCGAAGGGATCTATCCTTTTTGTTCACAAAAATGACCGATGCTCCCCAAGGAGAGACACTAGCACAAATGAACCCCTTAGCCAACAACTCCTCTAGCTGCAACCAAAGCTCCTTAAGCTCCTAAGTAGTCATCCAATATAGAGCTTAAGAAATAGGTTCTACTCTAGGAACAAGATCTATCCTAAAATTGATGTCACGCTTAGGTGGCATCCCCAAAATTTCACTAGGAAAGACATCTACAAACTCCCTAAGTATAGGATAATCATCGAGGGACACCTCACAACTCTCCCCTAACTCTAAATCATTAACTGTCATAGAAAAAATTGGCAACCCTGATGCATACATCTCCTTAACTACGTAGCAGAAATCATATGTAAGGAGATGGGTCTCTAAATACCAACTACCTCTACCTCCCTGCCAGAATCATCCAAAAGTGCACTGACTTACATCGGAAATCTATTACTGCTCAATGAGCATCTAGCCGATCCATTCCCAACATTATGTCATAAGTTCCTAGGGGTATGATGTGAAGATCCATTGTGTTAAAGAGAGAGCCAATCATTAATTCACATCCGTACACAAGGGATTCTATTGCTACTCTAGTTTTGGAGGCCAATTTGACCTGCCACCTAACATCCTGCTTTACTGCTACTAGTCCACATTGCTCCACTAAAGAAGGGGAAAAAATGAATTAGAAGCACCAGAGTCAAAAAGGATACAAATAACAATACCCTGCAACACACATATAGCCTCCACAACTGTGCCCTGATGCTCTACCTGGTGGTTATCAACTTCTACAAACACTCTGTGAGACCTGCCTACATCACCCACTATCGGCTCTAAGGCTTTCAGCCTCTGATTGAATCCTGATGTGCTCCTCTGAGGACACTGTCTAGCTATATGGCCCTACTGGCCACAAGAAAAACATCTTGAACCTCCGCCATACCCCTTGCCACCTAAAGGTATACTAGGCTACTAGAAGTTACCTCTACTGACTGTAGATTGTGTGCTCTAAGCTAGCTGGTTGGGATGATAATTCTTGGCTTGCTTCCAAATCTAAAATTTCCTAGACTGAGAACCACTACCCTGTTGAGATTGAAAATTCTTAGTTTTCAACTAAGAACGCTATTGTTGTTGTCCACCCTTAGTGGGTACATGATGGCTCCTAGAGTAACCTGCTTCTCGAGACTGACCACCTCAGAACCTAAAGCCTACTAGAGGCACACTACCAATTTGAACACTAATCAACCAAGTCTCAGCCTCAAAACCACCACAAGAACAATTGAAGGAGAACGTTCCCTCAAGAGATCCCTCATATGACCTACTGAAATAGTCTCTTGCTCTTTTGTAACATCTCTCCTCCTAGGAGACCTTTCTCTTTCCCTAACCACCTATTGATTACCCTCCTATCTAGGGCCTAGGTGGGAAAGGATCTCCTCAAGTAAGGAACATAATTGAGCTCCGTCTAAAAGCAGTTGGCCACAATTCTAACCCCTGTTTCCCTAATCATTCTAAAAGCCATGTTGTTCCTCACGATTGCCCTCGTGGAAACCTTAAGGAGGGGTGTTCTAGTAGTTAGCCCCATGGCCACCACCTCGATGACCTCGACATTGACGACTAGACATCTTCCTACAAAGACACCTCCAAAGGATAAATCTAAGGTTGTTAGACAAGGATAAAAATGGAAGAGATACATAATCTCTAGAGTCTAAGCAACTAGGACAACATAATGGGCTCATATGTAACCAGAGTACCCAGTGTTAGAACTTGGGCTCTGATACTAGGTGTAACACCCCACTAAGGAACCCCAAAGGACAACAAAACCATGCCACAATAATGGGACAATTTTTTTTATAAGAAGTAACAAACAAATGCATATCATAACTTAACATATAATCTAACCCAAGTCCTCTAAGGTTCCATGGCTACACTACTAACATAACTATTATTTGAGAGCTAGAATTATTTCATTAGCCATGATTTATATAACCATCAAGAGTTCATTTTAGCCTGCCACATTAAATGATTCCACAATATGAATTTCCATAACATGTCATTGGCTAAACAACATTAAGGATTATTTATAAACAACTAAAAAATTTATATACAAATTACATTACATGAGAATACATTATAATCTACTTCATTGTTACGTTGTTTACAATAATGCTTCCCTGAATACAACTGGGAAGAATACATCATATTACAATGACTAGTAGAATTGATATACAAGTCAAGTATATATACATAAAATACTATCTTCTTGAATTGGATCATGAACTAGAATCTGTCACACAAGGTACAACCTCCACGCACATGAACAATCAACAAGGAAACCCATTGGAGGAAAAAGCACCAACCTCTTGACCATGTGTAACCTTAAGGTCCACCCGCCATGCTAGGAGATAACACAAGGCCCCACTACAAAAAATAGTCAAGAAGACAACTGGCTAACATAAATAAGGGCTATAAATGACTCCAACACAAGACTGCTAACAACATTAACATCACATACCATGCATACATGGATTACAACATTAAATTCACTTCCTAAGGCACACATACAATAGAAGGAGAACAACAACTAGATAATTCTAGACTGCAATAGGGAAGAGTGTCATTGCATGGTCCTGGCATGGGTTATCCTAGTATACCTCTCACTAGGTCCCAACCCCATAGGGTGACACATGCATAACCAACATTCCTTTTGTGAGGACAAGGAAGTTAATCTTTCCAACCAGGCTTTCTCAACCCATTCTTAGCCAAAATGAGCACGACATGCATGGGTGAGACATCCATTATCTTGTTTAATGTGAAATCTACCCATTCCTACTAATTCATTTTTAGGTTATCACTAAATTATGAATCTCTCCAATGGGTTGTCCTAGTCACCATTTTGGGATTCATCCCCCATTGAGAGCCACTCCCCCTACTTTCAACTAGTAAACTCTACACAAAAAACAAGGAATTATCATCTTGCACACCTAACCTAATCACATGAATCCCACACATAGAGCAAGGCATAGACCATCTTGCCCACATATCATAATCACAAGAATGTATACTCGGTGCAAGGCATAGAACCTCTTGTACACATCTCAGACACATTACCAACCACTTCCATGTGAAACAAACAAAAATACTCCCTCCAAGCCTCTAGAAGTCAACCTTAACCACTTAGCACAAAAGACTCTCACATTGAACATTAACCATAATTACCCCAATTTCCAACAATAAAACACAATACTTCATACATGCAAACAAATCCAATAATGCAATCATGAAATACATGGTGGATTTACTATTCAATTATTAAGTAATTATAAGAGAAATTATTGTTCATAATTAACAAAGAAAATAATCTAATTTTCTGATTTAACAAATCTTCCAATTATTTAAATATAAATAAATAAATCTTTTCTTATTTAATTTTCCAATTCTCTTTTCTATATAATCAATTAATCTCAAGACATAAATATTCTATTGTTACAACCATAATAAATATACATGTATATATATATTATTGCAGACTGTTGTTTACTTTACAAAACAATATATGTCAAATTATATTATGGTAAAAACATATAAATATACATAAATATATCAACATAATATATATATACGTATGTATATATATAATCGAATACTGGTTGCAAAGTATATACAACAAAATAACTGTCAAATAATGAATGCATAGTATTTACAATGAAATAACCATCGAATACTGAATGCATAGAGTATATAACGAATGCCAATAATGAAGGGAATTTATTGAATACCAAACAAAACCTTTTTCTATCAATTCCAAATACAGTGCATATCAATCAAATCCCAACCATTATTGTATGCATCAAATGCCCAATATAGTGAATATGCATAGATTTCACTTTATAATGCAAGTTCATTAAATATAAAATACCAAATTCCCAACCTAAAGTATAAGCATCGAAATATAAATGTAGACTATATTCTTCAAAAATAAAAAATTATTCAAAATGATTGATTACTAAATATTTAATGCAAGAAAGAAACACATATTGCAGCATCGCCAAACAATGTATTTATGTCCATCGTATACAAAATATAATGCATTCAAATCGAATTTCAATAATAAAACATCCCATCTATAACCAAACAAAGATATATTTATATATTGAAATTCCATGTATGGGGTTTTCTTCATAATGAAATGCAACAATAGTAATCATAGAAACTACGGACTTATCCATATTCACATGCAAGAAAATAGGGTAGTGTGGGGTATTTTCAGCTACCCGCTATGGCTGGCACTAGGCACCATGCCTAGCCCATAGATCAGTGCCCAAAATAAGCAAATGACAAGACACATTTTTCCTAAAAAATAATAAGAAAAGTAGTGCACCCAAACAAAAGTAAAAGGCTATGAATTCACATATCACTCAATGTAGGGATACGTTGATATATATAGCTTGAATACAATGGTTTTTTTATTAGTAGCAATGAGCCAAAAGGAAATAAATGAAGGATACACCAAAAGCTTAGAAACTTTCAAAAAAATGCAACTGGTAGGAATTAAGGGAGGTGCACAATTAGATATACAAAATAGACTTTAGAAAGTTTCAAGGAAAAGACAAATGACTTGAAGAAATAATTCAACACCACTATGTAGATCAATATTGCAAAATATAAACAAGATAGATTTTGCAAGGAAGCAATCAAAATATATAGAAACAAAATAAAGACAAAGAGAGAGAGAGATCGATTTCCTTAATTAGAGAAACAAAATAAAGACAAAGAACAAATCCAACCTAGATCTAATGTAGGATGGGACAGGAATCCAGTGCCGACATCAATCTTCTACAACAACTCTTCAAAATCCCCAATCAATTTTTCCTAGACACCCCAATTCCACACAAAAATCCACAACATTATAAAATTTTCTTCCAGAAAAAAAATTACTTTACTTCCCAGAAAACCAAAAATAATAATCATGAAAATCTTTGAAAAGGATAATTATTCACAAAAGGAAGGTTGTTCGATTTCTGAAAAAAATCTAAAAAAATCTCTAAAATCTCCAATAAAACATCAAGTTTTTTTTCAAAAATCATTTCGAAGTTATGCATGTGCTCCATAAACATCCTTTCTATATTTTAGTATTATTTTTACTATTTATCCATTACACATTTCATTATAATTCAATTTTATTTTATTTTACTTAATATTACATTACACTTTTAAATTTATTATAAACCACAATCATTCATAAATATATTTATATCTATTTATCAAAATACTTTTACTTAATAATTTATTTAATATATCAATTAATCAAATAAAAAATTTATTTAAACAAACCAAATCTCAACAACAATTACCTAAACCCTAACCAGGGTCGAAAAGCAAGACCATCTAACCACAAAGATCTAACAGTGTTGACGAGGTAACAGACTAGATACTTATCCTCTTTGAGGATGATGGCTAGGGTAGAAGACCAAATGTTATCTCTGATCAAATATTTCATTGGGTTTAAGGGACGGTCAAACCTGCCAATTCAAGTGGAGTTAATGCCTAGTTCCTGCAACCTACAACACACAAAATGGTTGTGCATATATATATACAATCAGGAACACCGTGAAAGGGAATCACAATGTAGCAGGGTACTCACAAGTGAGTAATGCAACACTATCCCTTCCACCCAAACGCGTCAAACAAGTAACCACATCAACTCATAACAAACAGGATAAGAACAATCACAAGATAATTGCATAAAATTCAAGATCAGATAACCACATAATGCTCATGATAGAATTAGTCCACATAATCAAATAAACCATATATTAGTCATAACATGTGCATAAACTCAAGTAATAGAAGTATCACCAAAGTATCATCAAAATATCATCGTAGTAGTAAGTCCAACATCAAAAAAGTGTCATAATGTCTAACCCTAAGCAAATCAACTACCAATCTAACAAAGAACAGTAAGAGGGGCACTACATCAGGAAGCATAGTTCACTTGGGTTTCCCTAAAAGCCAAAGAAAAATAGGAAACTTTCTAAGTCAATATTTTGTAGTATTTTGATGTCCAAGTGAACTTCTCTTTGTGATGTTCAGTTCACTTGATTTTTCTCACTAGCCCCTTGTTGAGTCATCTTCCCCTTGCATATTTTACCTACCCATTTTGAACTTGACCTAATAAAGGCTTGGAAAAACTAATTCAGATATCCTCTTCCACAAGAATAGTTCCAAGATGAATTTCTATAAGGGCCCAATGATTCCTATGGAGAAAATTTTTCTTTCAACATTTTTCCTTACTTCTTTTCCGCTTTATGATGAAACCATGCTCGAAAGACAAAGATTACTCTTGCATAAAGGCATGCAATGCACAACGTGGTGGTTGTGTGGAATTTCTATATCATTTTCCTTTCAGGCCAGAACTAGACACGTGTTTTCCTAGTAGGGATTTTCCCCAAAAATGTTCTCACAAATTCTAAAACCACTTGCTAGCTTGCCATGTTAGCCATTTCATCGGGCGAGTTGTGTCTTCCACGAATGTGTCTCTTTTGGGCGAAGTTTTTCGAGCAGTATGGCGGAGTTCTTACTCTTGGGGTGGACTTCTAGGATGGCCTCATCATTCATCATAGCTGATCAGATTGCGTTTAAACGACCAATCTAGGATTTGATATTCTTCTGACAACATATCTTTGTAGAGCTCTTCTATAATATCTAGAGCCATAAATGAGGTAGTTAAAACTTTATGAGCGAAGATTGTTGTGATCTAATTAGGTTCTAAGATTGGATTGTGGTCTATTAGATTTAAACACTTGGTAGATGTTCTTCTCTATCGATTGTGGTGGTGGCTTCATCTTCTAGCTATAAAAGGGGGTTTTCAACAATAAGGATCTTCTTTGAAAAAACTATTTTAGAGGAAGATAGATATGTTTTAGGGAGATACATTTTCTCAGGAGTAGGAAGATTTCACAAAGCACTATTTACACTCTTTGGCATGTTATATTTATCAAGACTATTAATTAGATTGGGATTCGACCTTTGTTTTTAGTGAATATATCATAAGAATTAGATCTATTAAAAATAAATCTTTAGAATTGTGCATTTTATGGCCTTTATCAAGTTTCTTTTCTGTATATCATTTATGTTGAGAGCACTATGTTAAAGCCTTACGTAGATATTTTGGATGATTATTTTACATGTTAGCTTTTATGTTTGATGCTATCTTTCAAAAATTAGATCATGTCCATCATACTCTTTCATTTTCTATAAAGGATATGCCATTTTTCATATTATGCTATAAAAGAGGAAGGATTATGTGAATATCTAAATATTCCTATTAATCTCTATGGTTTATTATTATTGCCAGACCTTAATGGATGCTTCCCACAAGGATATTTGAATGAATGCACTGTGATTTATCTAGCCTTTGGTGTTTGTTCTCTTTCCAACAATGAAGGGTCTGTGGCATTTTGTGTCCATCTCATCGGGACTAAGAAATAGTTAAAGTTTTGAAATGTTGTAAGAGCTTTGGCGGATTGTCATTTTTTTTTTGCATTTATCTCTACCCATTTCCCAAAACACAAAGAAGAGCTAGATTTCTTTAAAAATCTCAAAGGTTATTCAATAAGGCGCATGATGGTCCCCCAGTTGCTAAATTTCACATAAGGCTATATAGAGAGGCACAAGATTTTATGATCAATAGTTATTTTTCTGGCACACTTGGTGGGGCACAAGTTTTTCATATATTTGATTGGAAATTAGAATCATTTTATAAATCAGACTAAGAGGAGAGGCTAGTAATCTCATGTGCAAATTTCAAACAAGAGTATCCTTCAAGGAAATTTTTAGGACTCCCAGCTGCCTGTTTTGGTTCCTAGACGAAGATGAGTTATAATTTTTGTATCACAAATTGTTAAGAGAGAGTGATAAGTGCTAGCCAAAAAACTAGAGCTTTATCCACTCCCCCAAAAGGCCAAACCTTTTGAATCAAAATACCCGTCTACCCCATTCATAGGAATCTATTTTCAATGGCTCACTTAGGTGCTTCCGTTCCTAAAATTTTTGTAACCTGGGATAGTGGTAGCCCACTGCTTCCACCTACACCCCTAGATGTGTGGCCCACCATACCTACCAATGCTCTCAAAGCTATTCTAAGGTTCACTAGGGAGGATTTTAAAACCCCTTTTGAACACCTCCAGGATATAAGCGGAGGTATGTAAGGTACATAACATTGTAGAAGAAAATGTGGCCCTCAGACTACTGGTTGCATCTTTTAAAGGGAAGGCTCATGATTGGTATAGATCCTTGACTTTTGGCTCCATTCTCTCTTGGGATGAACTTAGAGATAATTTTTTTGAGTGCTTCTTAGAGAAAGGAGATTGCTCCTCCTCACTACAACAATTGATCACTATCAAGAGAGCCCCACAAGAGGCCATGATTGACTTCAATACCAGGTTTCACAAAACCTAGTAGAGGATTCTCATGATAGCTATGCCTCTAGAAGCTATGGAACATTCATGTTCTATCTAAAGGCTTTCAATTTGGACATCACAATTCTAATATAGTCTATGGGAGGAGACATCTTGCTCGACGCATATAATTTGGCTTTACTTGCAAAGAATAGTCTACTTGATGCAAGGAAACTTCCACCATGGCCACTGATGCCCATGTTCACAAAAATACCTGGTGGGCCCCAAGAAGAAGCAACTCCTAGTACCTTCACTCCGCAAATGAGCACGCTAGCTACACCACCGCCATCCATGTATGTATACCTAGGAGGACAACCCAACACTTGGGCTCCTGTTCACTAGCAGTGGATGTTAATGATATGAAGAGCCTCATGTTGTCCTTTGCAAATGAGCTAGTCCTTATCTGGTGCCAATAGGCAGCACCCACAAAGCCTCCCATACAAAACTATCAAGGATGAAGAACACCCTATCAACATAACACTTACCAAGGATCTCTAAAGGTAGGTAATATGCAACAAGAATCTACGAACCAAATAGGCCCAGTCACCATGTTGCTTTATACTATTAAGAGCAACTTGAACAAGGATTTGGTCCCAAGTCAGAACAACCTAGTGGAAGATGAGAACATGTGGTGTTTCCCATGTAACGATGTCCATATGATCCAAAATTGTTTGAGGGGAAATATCCAACAAAATATAGTGTTGATGATGATTTTACTCGCAACAAACAAGGTGAATAAAATCTTCACATACAAGACCACAAAGATCCTATCCTTCATGAAAGATATGGAACAAAGACAACCTAAGAGGGGGTTCTGCATTAACAGGGAAAATATTGGCTTTCATTCAATCCCAAGTCTCCAATAACTAGGTCATGGTTGCACTAGAGTCACTCTCGAGTACTAATGTGATATTGTTGTTAATCTTGAAGGGACTCTTTTTCTGAATTGAATATTTTAGGCATTGGATTTTCAATTGAATCATTAAGTTAAAGCATCATGAAATAAAATAAAAATACAATAATATTTCATGAACATCACAAATTCTTTGCTATCACTTAAGTAAATTTAGCATTAAGCATTCAACAATTTTCTGGAAAATAATAGATTTTCAATAAAATTCTTGCCATTTATTCAAATTTTCAAAAAATTTCAAAAATTTGAATATCTACTCTAAAATAAAGCATAAAAAATACTGAAACTTAAAAATTTCCCCCGGTTTTTCTCCATGGATGCCCCAAAGAATCAATTAAAATAAAGAAAATTTATTTATACTTCACAACTACATATAAAATGGTGCAAGCTTTTAAAGAGGGGGGTTTCATTTTTGGACATTGAGTAGGTTTTGTATGCACCCTTAAATAGTGCAGCATACAGTCTTGTTCAACTAAACTACCAAAACTAGCTACAAAAGATACTAAGATAGGTATCTATCGAATAATATCTAATATTAATGAATGTCTATGTGCATACAAATTTTTATGCCAGAATGGTTCAAAAAATAGGAGAAAATAAAAAACTTAAAAGTTTATGCTCCTCTGACATCCAAAAACTTTGAACTTAAAATGAAAATAGGGATTCTCTAGCCTTTTATAGAACACAAGGCTCATAAAGGATAAGAAAAATACACGAGAGGAAATCCAAGGGACCAATGTCATCAAGGCATGTGGAATGTAGTGACCAATAGGAGAATTGTAATTGAAGTCAATGGAAGTCAACTCTAGTTACACATTGAAGCTCTTCGGGTGTTAATATTTAATCACCAAGGTTCTTTATTGAACCAAACAAATCCACTCAAACAAAATATAGGAGCTTCCATAAAAATAGAGTGATTAGGTGGAAGTATAATTCTTATATCTTAGGCTCCTCAATTTGAACATTCCAGGAATGAGCTACCCCCGTAATAAATACGCTTCTATATTAAATGATTGAACTCTTGTGTCCCAAGATTTCGGTATTTGGCACATCTATATAAAGAGTTCTATTCCAGCATGAGATTTTAAAGTGCATCAATGAACCTGGTAACATCATCAGATTTTTTTCAGGTATGTGTAGGATCATCATGGAAAAAATAGGTCCTTAAGTGGAAAAAAATTCAGAAAAATCAGAGTTAGGCAACTTGACGTAAAAATTTGAATAAGTTATCTATATTATTTCAAAAATATGTAAGAATAGAATCTGTAGCAAATTGAATGTAGTTTCTGAACTACTAGGTTTGTTTTAAATAAATATATATATATATCTATTTGGTGAAAATTTGAAATTTCAATGCAGGTACTTAAATTTCAAGGAAAAAATAAGGTAGGTGTCTATCTAACCACCCTAACCACAATAAAATGATAATATTTTTGTATAATATTTTAGATATAAGTAGAGGACTCATGTCCCAATGTGATGCATATTTTTTGTGATTTTTTTCCAAGTAAATATTTCTTTATGAATTTTTATTACAACTTTAAAAAAATAAAAAACTTGTATGTCCGACCACCTTAACTTGGTCAAAACTTTATGAAATTCAATTTTCTTTTTTTAATCCTATAGTATGGGAAACATAGAATGTGATGCATATTTTGGATTCAAAAAATGTGATACCATTTGAAAGCTATATATGTTTTTCAATCATCCTATCAATCAGGACTTTAGTCATAATTACAATAGAAAATGAATAATAATTACTTATTAAATTCAAAGTAATGCATAATTTATGCTTGTGGAAAGTTGAGAATTTCCTTTAAAAACTCTTTTCGTTTCATCAATTTTGGGTTAAAAAAAGGTCGTCAGCCACATACCCATCATATTGCTAGTTTTTGGCCCATCATGATCTTGCACATAGTCGTTCGCAAATACAAATTTCCTGACCGTCCATATCGAAACTTTGCATCACAATTGATATCTCTTGCAATCACAAATTCCATACATTAAATCCCTTTAAAAGAAAGAAAAAACATTCATAACATCTCATGTAAATAAAACCATTATTCAAATGTTCATATAAAATCTCGTAATTAACACCCTTTTTTAAGCATATCATAAATCTTCACATATATACTGGATTACTAGAATCATTCAATAAACTTAAAATTTTAGCATTTTTACTTCACATTACAACCCGGTACTTGATACCTGGTATGAAGCTTTACCCACTAACTTTCTCAGACCTCAATTATACCAAAACTCCATCATATCGTCCCATAGCCTTCCATTCAAACTTCACATTGAATTTTTCCTTTCACATGTTTCCAGTACCCTATATCAAGTGCCTGAAACACTTTAATTATGAAGTTCTTTTTATTATCAAATATTTCTCTTTCCTCTTCACTTTCGGCGATCTTTCAATTTGCTAACTCCTACCATAAGAGTTTTCTTTCTCTTGGGTCCCCAAGTTTTCTCAATCTTGGGGCATGTTGTGAGACCACACAACAACTTGCAACCAATAAAATCAAATTTAAACCAAAATTGAAATTAAAGCACCTGTTGTAAATTAAATTTTATACATATTTTAAAACAATAACTTTTACCTTTACCTAGATTCTGACATAAAGAAGTAAAACTCCACTGGAAACATCTATGTGTGCTCTGATTAATTCTAGTTTTTGAAACTTAGTGAAAAGAATCAGTTCATCAATAATGAACTACATAATATATTAAACCTCCAAAGCTAACCAGGGATAGAGCTTTGCTACCAGTCAAGCATCCGTAACCCTGACAAGGTTATCTTTGTTATTCCCTCAAACATAGCTCTATTGTCGGTCAAGCATCTATAGCCCTGGTAGAGTTGTTTGGATAGCCTAAAGAGTTGATATGTTTTTTTATTATTTTTAGATATAGCAATGATAACTCATTTTTCTCTTTTGATATTTCAATGATAACTCTTTTATCAACTTGCAAGCAATGAAGCACCACTATTAGGTTGGGAATTATAGTGGTAGCAAAGATTACTTTTTTATTTTTCATTCAATGTAAATCCCTTCATCAATTCACTACTTCCCAAAAACTTATTTAATGATTTCCTATAAGTGTTTGTTTCCAGCTAACTTTCACTAATTTATGCCAAATCCTAGCTAACCGTAATTGGTTATATGTTAAAAAATATGCGTAAATTAAAATTTAGCAATAGACAACTTAATCGCCAAATTTAAATCTAAATTTAGAAACATCATTTACCACCCTTCCGATTAAATTTTATGGCAACTACTAAAATTTATGCTAGCAATTTTGACTTGACGGCGTTGCACCTCATTAATGGATCAGAAATGTCATGATTACCTTTAAGCATGATTAGATTATTCTGCATTAAATTCACACACCTTATTTTGCACGTATTATCTTCTCAACTTATTCAGGTGATGACATGTACTGCCTTGTCGGTTTCATTTTCCTTAATATTTCACACACATAAGCATCTCCATAATCAATACGACTCTTTTTAAAAAAAAATGAATGACCACTATTAATTTAAAAATCTTAACCTTGCTTGATTCACAATCTTTGTACTACTCAAATTTGAAGCAATTTATCACCAAATATGTGTGAAGAATTAATTTTATTTAACCTTTAAACTCTAAAGATAATTATCCAACTGCCACCTCACTTACGATTTCCCAAAAAAAAAAAATTAGTCAAGGCAACTATGTACTGCAACTTCCTTACAACTCTCCCATACAAAAAGAAAACTAACCCTAACTACCCTAACTCTAACATAACAAAAGGTTAACTCTACTAAAACAATTTATTTCAATTTTTATGACAATTTCTTCTACAGTTCTGGTACGAATTACAACAGGTTTATCTTTAAACTCATTCATCAAAATTTTCAATATTCTACTGTAATAATGAAGTATCTTAATTTTTTTTTGTTTAAAAAACATAAATTCAAAAGCACACTTACCCATGATTTGGATCATATGCATGAAAAAAAACTCATTAGAGATTGGTTGCACACATTTCATTTGATGCAACCATACTCTACCTTTTTCCAAACCTGGTCCATTTCCATGAATGATTGTGTCTATTTCTCTGCTTCCTCCTTTGAGAATCTTCATGTCTTCGACCCTGTCTTCACTTTGCATTTTGTAAGACCAAGATATATCACTATTTATATTGCTATCAGAGAGAGAAAAAGTAAAAATTTGATATTTTGTATCTTGTATAAAATAAAGAAAATTTCCTTTTATAGCTTGTGAATTTTTGACTTGGAGCAAAATAAACATGTTTCTTGCTCAATTTTCTCGCTTCTTCTCGTTATCTGTGTTTTCCACATATAGAGGAAATAATGATTCATCAATGTCATTTCCTCATTTGTGATGAAATATTTCTGAATCTCGACATTCTCCCCTATTTCCCTGCAAAATGTTAGGATTTTCTTTATAATAATCATAGTTTTCCAACTGTTTTGATGTATCTATTAATTTTTTAATATTTCCAATTCCACTAGGGGAAAACATTTTTCTCATTAACAATAACTTTCTTTTAGCAGTTAAAATTTCCTCTATTAATGGAATCACTTCACTTATGGCTAAACTTACCATAGTTAAAAAAAAATCACATTCGAGTTCACCGTGATCAGTCGTATCATAAATTTTGCACTCAGTAACTCTTCCAAAAGTGAATAAACTCAAATGATACAGTTTCTAGTTAAATATTTTCCAATTTTTTTTAGCTTCCATACTAAAAAGCTAGCTTGCAATCAATTTCTCATTTACAAGCTCCTCACTAAACTAAGAACTAAGGTTTCAAAGTATAACTCTCCAGTTCTAGAGAATAAAACCTAAAATATTGAACATGGCCCTCCTTCTAGCGCCAATTCCTATTGACAACAATTTTACTCACATAAAACAAGGTGAATAAATTCTTCATAGAAAAGAGCACAAAGAGCCTATCCTTCTTGAAAGATATGGAACAAAGACAACCTAAGAGGGGGTTATGCATTAACAGGGAGAAGATTGTCTTTTGTTCAATCGCAAGTCTTCGATAACTAGGTCATGGTTGCACTAGGGTCGCTCTTTGGTACTGATGTGATATTGTTGCTAATCTCAAAGGGACTATTGTTGTGAATTGAATATTTTAGGCATTGGATTTTCAATTGAATCATTAAGTTAAAGCATCATGAAATCAAAATATTTACAATAACATTTCATGAACATCACAAATTCTTTGCTATCACTTAAGTAAATTTAGCATTAAGCATTCAACAATTTTATGGAAAACAAAATATTTTCAATAAAATTCCTTCCATTTATTCAAATTTTAGAATATTTTCAAGAATTTGAACTATAATCAGAGGTTTTCTTACTAGTTCTTTCCTATCGATATGCTCCCCAGAACCATATTTTGTAATATCTTATTTAATTTATATAATATATTATAGTGGCTTGCCACTTTCACCAAAAAAAAAAGCATAAAAATACTGAAAAATTAAAAGTTTCTCCCAGTTATTCTTCATGGATGCCCCAAAGAATCAATTAAAATAGAGAAAACCACTTTATACTTCACTAGATTGCTTCACAGCTACATATAAAATGGTGCAAGCTTTTAAAGAGAGGGGTTTCATTTTTGGACACCGAGTAGGTTTTGTATGCACCCTTAAACAACACAACATACAATCTTGTTCGGCTGAACTAACAAAACTAGCTACAAAAGATACTGAGATAGGTAGCTATCTAATAAGCTTTGATATTATTCAATGTCTATGTGCTTACAAATTTTTATACTAGAACAGTTTAGAAAATAGGAAAAATGAACAAAACTTAAAATTTTATGCTCCTCCGACATCCAAAAATTCTGAACTTAAAATGAAGAAAGGGATCCTCTAGCCTTTTATAGAACACAAGGCTCAGAAAGGATAAGACAAATTTACATGAGAGGAAATCCAAGGGACCAATCTCATCAAGGCACATGGAATGTAGTGACCAATAGGAGAATTGTAATTGAAGTCAATGGAAGTCAACTCCAATTACACATTGAAGCTCTTCAGGTGTTAATCTTTAATCATGAGGGTTCTTTCTTGAACCAAAAAAATCTGCTCAAACAAAATATAGGAACTTCCATAAAAATGGAGTGATCAAGTGGAAGTATAATTCCTATATCTTAGGCTCCTCGATTTGAACATTCTAAGAATGAGCTACCCCCAGAATAAATACACTTTTATACTACATGCTTCAACTCCAGCATCCTAGTATTCCGATATTTGGCACATCTTTATAAAGAACTCTATTCTAGCATGAGCTTTTAAAGTGCATCAATGAACTTGGTAACATCATTAGATTTGTTTGCAAATATAATTTTCTTGATCGTTTATACCCAAAATTTGCATCACAATTGACATATCTTGCAATCATAAATTCCATACATTAAATCCCTTTAAAAGAAAGAAAAAAACATTCATAACATCTCATGTAAAGAAAACCATTATTCAAATGTTCATATAAAATCTCATAATTAACACACCTTTTTAAGCATATCACATATATATCAGATTACTAGAATCATTAGATAAAGTTAAAATTTTAGCATTTTTACTTCACATTACAACTTGGTACTCGATACCCGGTATTAAGCTTTACCCACTAACTTTCTCAGACCTCGGTTATACTAGAACTCCATCATATCGGACTCCATATCAGACTCCTTCATACTAGACCAGATCCTTCCATTCAAACTTTGCATTTTCTTTTTCCTTTTGAATGCTTCTGGTACCCGATATTTGGTCCCTGAAACACTTACATTACGAAGTAATTTTTATTATGAAAGATTTCTCTTTCCTCTTCACTTTCGGTGATCTTTCAATTTGCTAGCTCCTGCCATAAGAGTTTTTTTTCTCTTGGGTCCCTAAGTCTTCTCAGTCTTGGGGTGCATTGTGAGACCACACAATAGATAGCAGAACAAAGAGGCTAGGGTATATTTTCAAACATGGAAGACTATCAGTCTCCCGAAATGGAGAATTCCTGCTTTAGAGAACAAACATAAGGGATATGCTCAGAACAAGAGTTGAATATCTCACTGGACTAACCACTATTTTCTTGGATGGAGGAAGAAGATGTAGTATTTTCAAATGATGTTTTGAAAACCAACGCTTTGTAAGTACAATCAGACTATAACATGTGGTCCAAAAAAACTCACTAGAGAATACATGCAACAAGCTCCACAACATCCACAACCACAACAACTACAACTGCAAGTAGAGAAAGCCTCACTAATCTGACCCACTCAATAATCAAAAGCTTCGCCATTACCAGGGAAGGATATGGACAAAGCATTGAGCCCATGCACATCAAACTAGCCTCTTCCTAAGGTAAAGGAAATACCACCATTCAAACCTAGGGTTCTGCTAGTCAAAACACTTAAAGTGGTGGAGCAACCAAAGAAGGCACTTGCTAATGTGTCTCTATGGGATGTTATATCAATTTTAAAGAAGAATACATTGTTATAGGAAGCATTAAAAAGGGAAGAACAATCACTATAGGTAGATATAGCCCCACTACACAATCAAGATAGAGGAAAAGGGCCTATGTCAGATCCCCAACCTTCGAGATCTACAACATACATGAATTCCATAGACAATACAAATGCAAAAAAGGTAAGAATATTGAAGCCCACTCCTTTCTTTTTAATACTTATTGTGGGAGAAAATATTTTACACAATAATATGATTGATTAAGGAGCTAGTACCATACTCATGCCCAAACAAGTGGCTGATGCCCTAAATCTTAAATATGAGCCTCTTGAGAAAGGGAAATACAATAAGATGGGAAGAAATTCTTGACTATTAGTAGAATCAAAGATCTTTCTTTGACCTTATTCTCATGTCTAAGTGAAATTGTCACACAAGAAGTCATAATCGACATTTCCCCTATTTTTGGAATGTGTCTTTCTAGAGACTTCATGGTGAAGCTCGGTGAATACCTAGCAATTGATTGGTCTCATATGATACTAAGGAAAAAATATGGGGAAAAGATGAAGATCTTGTCTGAGCCTTTGCACCCTGAAGAAAATATAGTATTGAGCTTCAAAGCAGCACATACTTCTTTCTCCAAATAGGAGACATACTGCATAGAGATGTTAGAAGATGAGGAGAACATGAACAATTGAACCCCTGAGGGGGTCTTTCTCAATAAATTCATCGATTCCAACCCATTCAAAAACTTTCATACTATCTGGTTAGGTACCTATGTGATTTTTTTATGATAACCAAGTCCTCCCAAAATTTGTGAAGGAAAAAGAGAAATTTAACAGACCGGGTGACAACAATTTATGGAAATTATATTTTGATGGTGCCAAATGAAAAATTTATTTTGTATCTGGTGTCTCACTGGTATCTCCAATTGGATTAGAGAACCTTAAGGCTTTCCACTTCCAGTTCCTCTACTCAAATAATGATGTAGAGTATGAAGCTTTGGCCCATGGTTTGGTTCTCATGGAGTGGCTAGGTGTGTAAAGAATACAAGTATTCAAAGATTTAGAGTTGATTGTAAGAAAATTCCATGGATAGGTGGATGCTAAAAATGTGAGAATGAGATCCTACCAGCACAAAATATGGAACCTGATTGAAGGTTTCAAAGATTCTAACATACATGTTATCCCACAGACTCAGAATTTAGTCACAAATTAGATGGCTTTGATTGGTTCAAAGTGTGAGCCAACTCTTGAATCAGTTAGGAATCAACATGCAGTGCATACCATGATTTGACCATCAATACTTGACAATGATCATAATTGGAAGATCTTCAAAGATGATGCTCAGATCACCACCTTTCTATAAAATAAAAGGAAGTCTTTTGATTATTCATGGTCTAAAGCTAGAAGGATTTCCAAAGAATAGGTAATTCAATTAAAAAGAAACAAACTCCCAAGAGGCTTGATTTCTCTTGAGAATCTCTTCAACTGCAAGGATGAAAGAATAGTAAACAAATATTTTCCATTGAAAAAGGAGACTATGAAGACCTCAATGTTAGAGGAGGTAGAAAGTTGAAAGTTAGAAAGAATGTTCCACAGGTGAACAAGGAAAGGTTGAAGGGCCTATGTGCAAAATATGACAAGGTCATGGCCTGGACTTATGACGATCTCAAGGGATATGATTTGGGCATCATACAACATCCCATTGACTTAGCCGAAGGTTGAAGACCTGTCTAATGGAAACAAAGGTTGATTAATATAAAGTTAGAGGCATTGATGGTGCAAGAACTTACCAAGTTAATCGAATCAAAGATTATCTACCCAATCAAGAATTTGACTTGTGTATCCAATCTGGTCCTAGTCTAAAAGAAGAATGGTGACATACAACTCTATGTGGATTTTTGAGACATGAATAAAGTCTCACTTAAAGATCACTACCATTTTCCCTCAATGGAGAAAATTCTACAAACTATGGCTAGATTGGAGATGTTCTGGGTGCTCGATGGTTTTTTGAGGTATAACCAAGTTTATGTAAAGGAGGAGGACCAACCCAAAATGGCATTCACCACTAAGTGGGGGACGTTCGCATATGCAAAGATGCCATTCATATTCTCCAATGCAAGTGCCACCTTTCAGCGAGAAATGAATATTACCTTCAAAGGATTAATCAATAAGATCATTCTAATATATCTAGATGACCTAACCATCTTTTCCAAATCAAAAGATGATCATTTTGATCATCTGGAAATAGTCTTCCTAAAGTTTCAATAGTTCAAGATTTCCCTAAATCCCAAGAAATGTATTTTTGGAAAGTCTTCTAGAAGTGTCAACAATTCAAGATTTCCCTAAATCCTAGTCAACTAGAAGGGGCTACAATCCTTTCTAGGAAATATCAACATTGTTAGGTTGTTTATTTCAAATTTTGTGGGCATTGCAAGACCTATCATGTTGATGTTAAAGAATTTCTTAGTGTTTAAATGGACTCCCAAAGGTAAGCTTTTTTTTTAGAAAATTAAGGTAGCCATCTTTGTAACTCTAGTGTTAGCCAACCTGGACTTCTCTGAAGACTTCCTGCTCTATGTCTATGGCAGCTAGCACAATATAGCTTTGGTGCTGACTCAAAAGGATGGGGATGGAAGCAGAGAAAATGCCATCACATTTCATTCCAATAATCTTAAAGGATATGAAACCAAGTATAACTTTATTGAAAAACAAGCCTTTGCTATCATCAAGAGCATAAATAAATTTTGACACTTGGTATTGTCCAACATAATTACCATCCTCATTGCTCATCCTAGCGTTAGGGAATATATCACTAAAGGTGACATAATAGAAAAAATTCCAATTGGATCACCAAGATCCTTAAATATGATGTGGATATCCATCCAACCAAGCTAGTTCAAGGAACATGCCTTTATGAATACCTTGCATAAGAATTAGGCTCCTAGGTAGAAAAAGAGATCGACCAAGTCTATACAAACCATTTCAAGTCCGATGAGTTGTGGGTGTGTGATCAGATGTGATTTATGTAGAATGGGAAATACCTAACCAACATCCCTCCTCACAAAAGATGCTACTATCGACTGCAAGGCACCAGGTATGTACTAATTAAGGAGATTTTATTTAAAAGAAATTATGATGGAGTCCTTTTCTATTGCATGGACAAGCCACAAGTAGAAATAATTCTAGGCGAATTCCATAGCAGCCCCAAGGGGGGAATTTTTTTTGCCAAGACCACTACTTTGAAAATAATGTGAGCAGGTATTACTGGCCTTCATTGTTCGCTAAGGCCCATCATCTTATTTGGAAGTGTACTCATTTCCAATATTTTGTTGGCAAGCGAAAGAACTATGTCATGCCATTAATGGTGGCAAGAAAGCTTATAGACTAAGGAAAGGGGAAAACATGACGGAAAGAGCTCACTAACTCAATGCTAACAAAATGAGTATTTTCACAAAGAGGATGTTTCTATTTATAGAAAAATGTGCACTAGGGAGGCCAATGATGAAAAATATATCTCACATTAGGTGGGAATGGAAAACATATTTAGGTGATGAGAATCGAAGGGTAAATCATACAAAAGATCTCTAACCAAGCTTTGAGGAATTAATTTGGGTGTTGGGAGTAAATGCTCACATGTGCAATTTTTTGCCATGTGTCCATCATCATCACCAATGCTAACCTACTTACCTGTATGAAAGGATGTTTTTTAAAGAGCTAAACCTTGTTTAATTAAATTCAAATATATTTTCAAAGCAGGCTTCTCATTGCTCAAAGCATGCTTCCCATAGCTCAAGGCTTATCTATCAAAAGGAAAGTGTAAGTGTGAACCCCGATCCTGGACCTGCACAAACATAGCAAACAAACACAATATAGATCCATATGTAAGTTAGAACTAAGATTTCCCATGCAATTCATCTACAATGCTCAAAATAGGAAGAAATGAAGAACAAAATAAGAAAAGCTATTAAATCCCATTTAAGCATGCAAACTCTCAATCTCATGGGGGAATTAGTGCCAATTTGATGTGGAAATTGGCCCTTTTCCAACTCCTTTGCAAGCAAGCTTGATGAAGATTGATGCACTTGATGATGATGAACAATGTGCTTCCTTGATGAAATCCACAATAACCTAGCTATGATGATGGAAAAATGCTATGGAAATGGATGAATTTTCTCTAAATATGAAGATAGTAACTTTGCTCTAAGTTGTGGATCCAAAATACAAAGGAAAGCCTCTTATTTATAGATGAGAATGTTGAGGAATGAGGAAAAATGGATGAATGTGGGATAAAAGACCAACTATTAGCATTAAGCCACTTGTCAACATGTGAGTGGACAAAGGTGGAGCACATTTTGATGAATGTGCTAATAAATGATATTAGGTGGAATTTCAAATTTGTGAAATGACGTGTTGGAGGGAGAAATAAATAACTTAAATGTCACTTGGCTAAATACACAAGGATATGTAAGAGATATTGAATGCTTTGTTGGAAGGACAAATCCACTTGGAGGGATTTTCAAACTTGGAGGAATATTCCCTTTTGATGCCATGTTGAAAGTAATTAGGGGAATTAATAAATCAAAAGAAATGATTTATTGCACAAGTTTCTAAATCTAGAGGATTTAGGGTATTAAGATTAATTTAATCAAGATTTGATTAAATTAAAAGGAGATTAGTTGATGTGACAATTTGATTTATATTTTTGGATTGATTTAAATCAAAGTTGAGAGGAATATGATTTAGATTTAATTAAATAAAGATTTTGATTTATTTAATTAAAAGAAGATGATGTTAGATTAAATTAAATAAAGATTGATTTAATTTAATAGAATGACATTAGGGATTTAATTAAATAGAGACTATAGGGTTAATTAAATAAGATTGATTTATTAAATTAATAGGAGATGACAACTGAATTAGATAAATTTGATTATTTAATTAAGGGATGAAATATGATGAATTTAATCAAATAAGGGTTATTCAATTAAATGATTAGAAAAGGGGATGATTTAGGATGAAGCGATGTTAGTAATCAGGATCAAGTGTGATTGGTACATTTTCCATGTCTACATTTTGCCCCTCTTTGAAGCAATGCACTTGTTGCGTTGGTTCAAAGAATAAACTATCTCAATGAAAATTCAAAAAAAAAATCAATTTTAAAAATTGCCCCACTACTACCCTAGCGAGAAGAAACATGCTGATATATTACCTCCTCGAGAGATCAAACAAAAATTTTGATTTTTGGGTGATCTCATGAAAATAGAGGACAAGGTGCCCAACGGGTCCAAAAAGGCTCCGAGATGCCAAAAATGTGCAAAAACACAAGAAAACAATGCAAAACAGCCTTTAGTTGGGTGAACACAAGCTCGAGGGTCCAAAACCCTAGCTAAAAGGCTAAACAAGGTAAAAAAAACCCTAACTTTTAGGCTTAAAATAGGCCTCGGGGGGCCACTTCCAATTCATTTGCACACATAGCCTTTAGAATTGCTATGATTTGAGCTTTGAGCATTGATAAAGATGGTGCAACGTGTGCTTCCCCGCCACATTTTCGAGCAGATACGAGTGTTCCAAAGGCTTCTTGGCATAAGACCAGCGGTAAGTCATCTTGCCCCAACTTCATTTTTTTAATTTTGAGTGCATTTATTAGCGTCTAGGAGTCAACGAAGTCAAGTGGTGCTATATAGCTCCACTGAAAAGCTCAAATCGGCACTGTGTGGTCCTAAATCACGTTGCTAATGCAAGTTGTGCCATGGTGGTAGAGTTTAAAAATTAGGGTTTTGGTGCAAAGTGTGTTGCATATGAAATTAGCGTTGTGGTGGTGCTGTTTGAAATTTAGGTCCAGGGGTCAAACTAGGTCACTTGCAAACTGCACTGCGACAACAGAGTTTGGAAATTTTAGGCTCTTAGTAGTGCCATATAGCACTACTGACCTCTTCAAACTATGACACATATGCTGATTTGGTTGCATGAACCTCAAACAAGATCATGATTTTTTACAAAACTTGATGCGGTGATTTCTTGATGTAGAAGGACATGGAGCCGATCCACTCGTGAGAGTACCAATCATCCCTTTTAGCTAGATTGACCTAGGATCCCCCATTGGATGAGGTGCTCTAGGAGCACCTAGGGACAATTGGCTTATGGTACATGGAATATTCCCCAATTATCTAGACACATTTGGGCCTGATGACAACACTAGCAGAGCGCTAGCACAATGAGACTTCTTCCTTCCATCTCCCCATAGGTGAGGCCATAGTGACCTTGGAGGATGTGTGGTGCATTCCACACTTGTCGATCCATGGAGAGTAAGTGATTTATGATGTGAAGGCTAGTAAAGGTACTTGCTATGATGTCATGGGCCTAGATGAGATTATCTTTTGAGAGGGCCATATTGAGCTAGAACAGTACAGGCATGTGGTATCACCTTTCAGATTGATAGTAGCTACAATCATCTCAGGACTCGTGGCACCGGATTGATGTGAGCGATACTTCAACCTGAGACGGGGACTTGCTTAGGAGTGGATGCGCTGACGGAGGGAGTGCTTTTCTTGGGGGCCAATGATGTTTGCCTCCCTCTACCATGATCTACACGAGTTTGCATACTAGGATAGCTAGGCTATCGAATTAGGAGTCACACTCATGCACATTTGGGCTTGGGAGCACATTGTAGTGCTATTCCCTATCAGAGTTACATCAGTTGATATGGATCTGGATAATCCCATTATTTGGAGATACAGGGGTTCTCTTACTTTTTCTCATACAGGAGTAGCAGGGATTCAACATTCCTAGTGGGTCATCGATGAGATGATAGTTTTCACTTGGAGACCCTACCTTGGGCAGCTGGCATGGCATGACAATGTACAACAACTATTCTTTGCTAGGTAGGACCGACTGATGCAGGGTCACGGCATACCATGATAGAGCGGTATCTTCTAGGTCACGTTGCTCACTAGTTTGGGGACATACAAGACCATCTCGATGACCAGTATGTGGCCATCTTCACCCGTACTACGAGGGAGACAACATGGGGTTAGCCGATCCTAGTAGCAGATGTATTTTAGAGATTTATGTAGTTGGTGGCTAGACCATGGCCTTATGATCAGGGACAGGAAGACCCAGGCATGAAATAGGCCTACAGGGATTGGTTTTGACCTCTAGTTAGATTGATAGTGCCAGGTGCACAGATACCGAGGAGGAGACCCAGAGGCTGAGGTACAAGGTGGGGGTGGGAAAAGTAGGTAGGGGAGATAGTGATGGCAATGGAGGTAGAGGGGGAGGTGGACCATCTCCACACCAGCTGTACCAGCACCATGATCAGAGGAGGCTTGGATATCAAGGGCATCAGGATCAGCCTAGGGATAGGGACAAGTAGGACTAGGACATGAAGAGGACACCACCCATAGATGGTCATTGGAACCAGCCACCACGACAGCTAGACCCGAGGGATGGGAAGATATTACAATTGTAGGAATAGGTTGCTACCTTGACGACAAAGCAAGATTAGGCCCATGTAGAGCAGGACCAGGCCATCCAACAAAGACAATTTGTAGAGCTCAGTGCTACGCAGGAGATGGGCTATTGGCAGCAGCTAGAGAGCATGGCCGCATCCTCCTCTTAGAGTTTAGTTTCTTTATGAGCATACAGGGAGGCAGTCTGAGAGGCCGATTATTATAGAGTGCATTATCATTAGGTTGTGCCCCGAGCATCCCGGGTCCCATATTTTTCATAGCAGATAGTGTACTGGCCTCCAAAGGATCACAGAGAGAGACAGGTCGACAAGGGAGAGGGCAACCAGTAGGGCTAACTCACTTTTTGATCAAAGAAAGTATTTTTTTTTTGTGATCCATGGGCTTGTTTTTTTTTTTTTGATAGCCCCATGGGCGATTTGTACCATATTGATTGATATACACACTTGATCCCAATTTGTACCATGATAGTGCATATTATTTTGATGATATATGAGATGAGATGACTCGATGCGATGTGATGTGTCCTATTTTATTTATGCATTGTGGATGTATTCTATTTTCTATATGTGATGCAATGATTCTATCTTATGTGATGATGATGTGATCCTATATGATGCAATGTGATGATTCCATATGATGCAATGTGATGTATGACATTATGATGTTATGATGTGATGGATGTATTTATTTTTTAGTACATTTTCTTATGCACTTTTATGATGATGTATGCACATGTTATGATATGTGAATGTTTTAGACTAACAAATATATATTATGCATTTAAATGGTTGATGATGATAAAATGTATGAGATGCAATCTTCTTCATTTATCTCTCTTTATGATGTGATGATGCATATGTAATGGATGATTTGTATACGATGTTATATGACTATGCAACGAATGCAAATGAGTATTATTATGATGTATATATGATGATGTAATGGATGTGTTGATGATGTATATGATATGAGTTGACAATGCATATGTGATGGTTCCCTTTTACGCTTATGCAATGAATGCACATGTATGATTTATGAGATTCTTAGAATAAGCAATCTATATTATGCAATGATGAAATGCAATGCATGTGAGATTATCAGTGTTTCCTACATGTCATGATATTATATGCATTATGCTGATGGTTTGTGGATGCAAGATGGATGCAACAACGATGATTCATGATTACTGTCATGGTACCCTGTTAGCATGGAAAGAAAATAGAAGGAAATAAGAGACTCCAACAAGTCAAAAGATGATGACGATGTCGATGATGATGAAGATGATTTGCTTCCAAGGAGTTGGGATTTTAAAAGGGCCATTTACCTTATGTTTAATAACACACATAGGCATAATGCATCAAGGTATAAAGAACCAGGATGGCATTGCACCTAATGTGATGGACTTTGACTTGACAATCAGATAGGAGTATTCCTGTTCACACTTGACACATAGAACCTTGTTCAAAATGCAGCTTGGATATTCCTATGTAGTCAACAAGACACCTAAAACATCCTACCTACACCTAAACAAAGCATGTATAACCAAGGTTATATTACAAGAATATCCCACAAGCACAAAAAATAAAAAGATAATGATCATTTCCCCATTTATTTCTCTCTAAATCCCCTCATCTAGGACATCATCGAGAGGTCATCAAAATGAGCGCAATAAGATAAACCAAAAGACAAAGATAAAGTAAACAAACAAGTTAATGTTCTTCATACCGCTAGCCAAGACTAAACTACGACAATGCCTAATATTGATGTCCATTGTAGGAAGGGTGAATCCTAGGACATGATGTTATCAGATGATTGATTTGGGACTGATTGGATGATAGGCTATTGACACAAGAATTTGAACAACTTGTTTACTTACTGACCTAGACTTGAGACCTTGATGTTTGAGTTTTCACTTTTAACCTGCTAGACTTGTTTCTGATTGTTTCACCAAAGGTTGAGGATGATGATTGATTTATTATGAGTGATTCTTATTGCAGGTGAAAGTGAAATAGACCGGATGGATTTTTTCTTTTAAATATTTGGATGTTTTGGAGTTTTTTTGAAATGTTTTGAGGGGTTGTTTTAGTATTTTTGAGATTTTTCAAATGTTTTGATTTCAAAATTTCAAATGTTTTTAGGAGTTTTTAAGATTTTGGCCAATAGACTAATCTAAAGACCTATCCTAGGGGCCCTGAGGGCTGATCAAAAGATTAGTCTTGCCTATGTTATACATGCAGAGACCACGTAGTTTGACTGACACAAACTCAATTATTGATGAGATATGAACAAATGGATTGCTAGTTTATTATGACAGACTCCTAAAGGACTAACCTAAGTGTCTCGGGGGATGATCAAAGATCAACCTTTCCTACGTTCAAAGCTCAGAGATGTAATTAGACAAGATGACTCTTTTTTTGATATTTTTACCTATTTTTGGATTTTGATATGTTTTGAATGTTTTTGGATTTTCTTGGCCTTATGAATGTTTTTGAGTTTTTGTGAGAATTTTTGATGTTTTGGATTTTTTGTTTTAGGGATCTCTAGAACATACATGAATTTGATCTAATGAGAACATGCCCCCAATGTGATGCACTAGACTACTCTGATCAAAGGCATGACAAATTGACCTTGATCTTGGGCCGAGTAGTACTAGGAAGGATCATGAGGCGAACACATGACCAAGATATGATACAGATGCATACAAATGATGGATGGAGATATGGGGTGCAATGGATGATGGATGGGTGGATGGATGATGCACAACAAGCCATGGAGATCCTGGTGGATGGAAGGTGCTTATTTACACAAGGCACCTATTTTCGAGGTTTTCACCAAGGTACTTGCCCAAAGCACCATCGAAGTGGTTTTCATTAGAGGACGATTTTTCTCTTTATTGTTTTCAAACCTTTTTCTATTTTTTTTTCATTTTTTTTTTGTTTTTGTTTTTTTGTTTTCACCAAGATGCCTATTTGCCAAGTTTTCATCAAGGTGACCATTTTTTTTAGGACAATTTCTAATCTTTTATATTTTTTGGTTTTAAACCCTACAAGATTAGGCATAAATTTTTTTGAGATGAGAGTTGGTCATGGGCTCCTACAGAGGTTCCCCTTCAATTGTTGATAACTGATATGTCCCAAACTTGTAGCTTGCTATGATGAAGAATGGTCCCAACCAATTGGGTTCAAACTTTCCATTACCATTTGGATTTGGAACATTCTTTTGATTCTCCTTCAACAAAAGCTCTCTAAATTGAAAGACTCAGGCTCTGATCTTCTTGTTATAACTCTGCTTGAGTCAGTTTTGATACACTTGTAGATGGTTTAGGGCATCCATACGCCACTCATCTAACAATTCTAGCTTGTTTAACCTTGACACCTGATATGCCTCATCCATGATGAGATTCTTCAATGATATTCTCAGTGATGGAAGCTCAATCTCGATGGGTAATATGGATTATGATCCATAGACCAAGGAGAATGGGGTGGCACCTATTGGTGTGTGGATGCTGGTTTGATAGGCCCATAGGGTAGGATTTAGTTGGAGGTGCCAATCACGACCAGCTTCATTGATTGTCTTCTTGAGGATTTTCAGAATGGTCTTGTTTGTAGCCTTAGTTTGTCCATTTCCTTGGGGATAATACGAAATGGAAAAATGATGTTGGATTTTGAATTTATTGCATAGGTCACAAACATCCTAATTTTTGAATGGTGTCCCATTATCTAAGATAATGGCTTGTGGGGCACTGTAGCAGATTATTATGTAGTTTAGGATGAACTTTGATATCTTCTTTCCAGTGATATATGTCATGGGGATGGCTTCCACCCACTTGGTGAAGTACTCAGTGGCAGTAATGATAAACTTGTGTCCACTAGATGAGGTGGGAGTGATTTTTCCAACGAGATCGAGCCCCCATTGTGGAAAGGGCCATGGTGTGATAATCGGATGGAGCTCTTAAGCTGGTGCATGGATGAGGTCCCCATGCTACTAACATTGTAGACACCTTCTGACATAATCATGTGCTTCTCTTTCCATTGTAGGACAATAATACCACGTCCTCAACAATTTCTTGGCCAAGGTCATACCACTTGAGTGTGAACCACAAATGTTGTTATGTATCTCGGTTAAGGCAGTCAATGCCTCCTTAGTGTCTAGGCAATGTAATAGGGTTCCTTCAATGCTTCTATGGTAAAGGGTATCTCCTAGGATGAAAAAATATGATGCTTTATTGACAAAGGCTCTCTTAAGGTTCAGGGTTATGTCGGCAGGGAGGACTCCTATTCTCAGATAAGTGTATATATCATGGTACTAGGGATCATCAAGACCAATGATTTCGCACACAAATTCAGACTCTAGTACCTCAAATGCAGGCATGAGAAGATACTCTATGAGGAATTTTTTATTTTGGATGTGTAGTATTTCTAGGAGTGATCTGATTGTAGCCATTGCATCTACCACTCTATTGTTTTGTCTTGGTAACTACTCAAATGTAATTGTTATCACCTAGAAATGCACCCTAATGCAAAGTTGTAAAACTAAGCTTTCTAGTGAAACATTGGATCACTCAAAGGCTATGGGTCACCTGAAATTGGAGTGAACCTCCGAAGAAGGCTGGCTTCCTTGTTGGGTAATCACCTAAACTACTGATCTATAAAGGGAAAGAAGGAAGAGATGCATAAATTAAAGAACTACACTAGGGTGATACACCAAATTGATAAGAAATCATGAAATGAACACAGGAAAAACATACACTTGAAAGCCTAATTCCTATTCTCAGAGCAACATCTTTCAGACTTAATGCTTTAGTCCTAACAGGTTTAGCCCATATACACATCTCAGGAAGGAAAGATTAATTTCATAGCTCTAAGATATGAATACAAAATTATAAAACATAGTTAAAGACTTGCATGTTCAAAAGAAAGATACAAAAATGAGAATCAATACAAACATGAACACAAGCTTCCAAGGTAAACTTTGTGTTGTATTCAAGATTCCAATTGAGTTATAGAAACATACATTAATTGAGAAAGGATTGATAAAATATCACTAACTCCCTTGAATGCATAATCGAAACTATTTACAAAAAGACAAAAAATGCCTTATATACAGACTGATATCGACCCATTAGGGCTTACAAAAATATCAGAGCTCAGAAAAGATCCACCCTCAGATCTTTTGGATGAAGTTAATGCTGAAGCCTATGTGTCCCTGTTGTATGTGTCGGTGAAGAGTTACCCTCATAGAAGCCTTCTTCAAATATTCTTCAGCTACCGCATCCATTCGATCCATTGTGTCTGGTTGAGCTACTTCAGCTACACCTTGAATGCTCTGAGCCTACAATAGATACACATCACCCTTCCTCCTATTGATGCTCTTCAGACTACCATGGTTTACCCTCAGACTTCTCTGATTGGCTGAGTGAAATCCACGCAACTTCTTCGGGCGGTCAAAACTTCCCCTGTTGAACCGTATATCGGTGAGACACTAATCGTGTCTCCCCAATGTGATTAAATCTTCTCACAAGCATCAGTAAGACATCCTTATCTTGAGAATAGGTTGTGCCAAAGGAACTTTATCTTTGGTGAGCACATATTTCATTTCACTTCGGCAAGACTCCTTGGTATCGCTGAGACATCACATAGAAATCCTTTCCATTCGGCGAAATCTTCATTCGGCAAGACACCTAGCGAGACCCCCTACTGTCAGCATGACCTCTTATGTCATCGAGGCATTTCGTAGAACTCCCCCCTTCTTGAAAAATTCCTTTTCGTTCTGAAGGCTTCACTGCTTGGTGAGACTCACACCAAAGTATGAACCCTCGACCGACTTCTTTTCTTTCGGCCTGACTCCTACTGGTCGGGAAGAGGTTCTCCTAAACTCCAAATGTTATGTTGAAGGCCCCTCACTTTGGGGAGACCCTTTATAGTGACCGAGACATCTCGGTGAATCCCCTTAGTCACACCAAGGGCCCTTTCTCTTATGCATCACAGATATTTTTTGTCGGCCAGACCTGTCCTAAAAAATGCTTCCTTTTGATTATCGGGGAGACCCTGTGGCTTCAGGGAGAGGTCCTAGCGAAGCCCGCTTTCTTTGTCGGGATCTCCTGACTTCAGCAAGACATCTTCGATTGGTGAGACCTCACATAGACTGTATTTGCTACACCAAAAGGTCTCAATGCATTTTGAGTTGCTAGGAAAAGGCAATTGTTACACCGACAAGGACCCTTCATATTTTCCATTGGCGAGACCGAAGGTCACTCATCGAGACCTTACAGCGATTTCCGTAACCTATACTGATGGGCACATCCTACTGCCACTGATTGATGAGAAAAAAGTGAACTCATGCCGAAAGAAAACCATTTTGCACACTGTTCCTCTAGTCGGCGAGACAAGAAAACCTCGCTAAGACATAATGCAGATATCGCCTAGCTCCGCCGATGAACCACCATATACATAGTCAGGAAGACATGTTGAGATCAGTAAGATGCAACCCCAAAAAATAAGACATATGTTGATAGAAGCCTCCATGGTCACCAAAACAATAGAACCCTCCTACCGAATGAAGAATTTAGAGGACCTGTGATCATCGTGACACTCTTGGGGTCTTGGCGACTCTGTCCTTAGATGATTTTCATGCTGAACCAAAACAAGGCAGGGTTCTTCACTGAATTCCCCATGACCTAGCATCAGATTCATGACCTTTTCCCTAGGGTGAATACTTCATTTGGCCTCCTTGAACCTGTTAACATGATTTGCTTTGCTTGATTGAGCCAGAGGGTGAAAATTTAGGCAATAATTCTGGCTACCTTTGTGGGATGTTTTCCTGCTAAACATGAGAACCAATGACTGGGCTTATCCATTGGGCATGGAGTCATTAGAAGGCTCAGAAAATAAACAAATTATCAGTTTTGCACATGGCTTCAACCTCATGAAATCCACGGGTCATAACAGGTTGCCTAAAATGAAACAAGGGAAAACGACAGAGAGAAATACTGCGTCAAAAAGCATTCCAGGAATGGAGCAAAATAGAAAACAAATGAACCATAGTGCGAAGCACTTATTGAAACATAAAACCTAACTAGATATGTACAAGAAAGGCACTTATTAGGCTTGAAAGTAGGGTCTAAGGTGTATCCCATTGACTGGGATAGGAAGCAAATCCCCTTCTGTTGTAGCCAGCTGATAAGCATTGTGCTCCTTACAGCCTATGATAATAAATGGACCAGTCCACATATTGTTAAACTTAGTGTGATGTCCATGCCTACTTTTAAGAACATCCCACTTGAGCACAAGGTCTCCCTCCTTAAAACACTTTGTTGTAGCCCTTTTATCGAATGTCTTCTTTGTTTGGAGTTGATGATACTCTAAATATTTCATTGGTCTGTCCCTTGATTCTTCGAGCTCCATGAGCTCTACATACCTTATAGACATTGGGTCTTGTCCCTCAAGCATTTCCAACTGATGAACAATGTCTAGAGTTGGAAGCTCCACAGATAGTGGCAATCTTGCCTCCTTGCCATAGACCAACACATATGGCAAATTACCAACAGACCTCTTAGGGGTCACTCTATCAGCCCAAAGTGCATTCTTTAAACTACTGGGCCAGGTCCTTTGGTTGTCCTCTATGGTTCTTTTAATAATTCTAATGAGGTTCTTATTTGTGCTCTTAGCTAGGCCATTACCTTGAGGGTAATAATTTGAAGATGTGCTCAAATGAATACCATGCTTGACGGCCTAGTCAATTACCCTTAGACCCATGAATGCAAGGGCGTTATCAGATATGATAGAGTCAGGTACTCCAAACCTAGTGACTATATCCTCATAGAAGCTCAAAACTAAAGACTCTTTTGCTTCTTTCAATGTGACCACTTTTGTCCACCTTGTAAAGTAGTCAGTGGCTGTAAGTACCCACTTGTGACCAGCACTGGAAGGTGGGTTTATTGGCCCAATGAAATCAATGCCCCATCTCATGAAGGGATGCTCCACTTGAATTGGATGAAGAGGCATAGCAGGCAGTCTTTACTTCCCTGAAAATAGAGCACATTTGATACACTTCCTTGCCCAAGAGTAAGCATCCTTGAACAAGCTGGGCCAATAGTAACCAGCTCTCATGATTTTCTAGGCAGTAGTTCTAGGAGCAAAGTGACCTCCTACAGCTCCATCATGAAACTCATGAAGGAATTTTTTAATTTGGTCACTGTGAATGCATCTTAACAGGACACCATTTAGATCTTTTTTAAAAAGAACATTGCCCATTAGCACAAATGGTATGGACTGCAGTCTAGAGTATCTTATTTTGGCTCTGTTTAGATGTAATGGGCATTGACCAGTTTGTAGAAATTGGGTCATATCTTGAACCCAATTAGTTATCCCCATGAGCACATCATCTTGAGCATTTTGAGGCTCATTTGTATTGGCAAGCACAACATCCTTTTCTAGTTCACGTTCACTGCTCGATCCTGAAGCAAGTTGTTCACAAAGACCTTTACCTCTAACTAGCTTGGTGATCTTAATATCTACATCGTAGTCCATGACCTTAGTGATCCACCCAGCTCTTTTTTCATTTAGATCCTTATTCAACAGAAATTCCTTCACACTTGAGTGTGCAACCAGAATATGAACCTTATTGTTTGAAAGAAAAGGTTTAAATTTCTTCATACTTCTAATCATAGAGAGAACATGCTTTTCAACAAATGTATACCTTTCTTTGTAATCAGCAAGTATTTGGCTAAAGAAGGCTATGGGTTGCTCCAAATTGTCGCTATTCTTCTGAACCAGCATAGCAGAGATTGAACCACTACTACCAAAAGCATATAAAAAGAAATCTTTAAAGAAGTCTAGGTTTACCAATGTCGGAGTAGATGCTAATGCCTCCTTAATTTCTCCAAAACTGTGCTTTGCCTCCTTTGTCCAACTGAAGACTGCAATCTTCTTTAACATGGTTGTCAGAGGTTGTAGCAGGTTCGCCACATCTAGGATGAACCTTCTCAGAAAGTTGATCTATCCTAGAAAGCTCTATAGACCCTTCTTATGATTAGGTAGCAACAACTCAAGTATGGCTATGACTCTTTCAGGGTCAATAGTGATTCCCTGCTTTGACACTATGTTTCCTAATAGTTTCCCTTCGTGGACAACAAAGATACTCTTCTTTGGATTGAGGGACATACTGAAATCTCTGCATTTTTCAAACATTTGTCTAAGATGTAACAGATGTTCATCAGCATTCTTAGAATAAATTGTAATGTCATCCAAATAAATCAGTATAATCTTGTTGATCAAGCCTTGAAACGCCATGTCCATAGCCCTCTAAAACATGGCACCAGCATTGGATAAACCAAAAGGCATCCTTTTGTATGCCATGGTGCCCCACTTAGTTGTGAAAGCGGTTTTAAACTAGTCTTCCTCTTTAACCAATACTTGATTATAGCCCGAAAAACCATCCAATAAGGAAAATCTTTCAGAGCCAGCAACTTCTTGTAAGATTTGTGTATCAATGGATTTATTTTGGATTAGAGTGTGAGATAAACTAACATGTAAAGCGTATAACCCAAAGATCCTATCAAGAACAATGAAAACAAGAAAAATTATACATTTGATTCACAGGAGTTTCCATGATTCACCTTGATAGTACGTTCTTGCTTGTTGGTTGATGTGTTGCCCTTAGATTGGACGAACGAGCAATCTGCAAATAAATGTCTATGTCCTACACCAAGCTTTGAAGGATTTGCACAAATGCCTAATTCCTATGCCTAAATGACAAAATGACTCTAAAATCCCAAATTAATCTAAGTATTAATATGCCAAAATATTTTAATCTATGTGCATCTAATGTCTAAAATATTGCCTAATGCAAAAATAAGAGGAAAATGACATTTTATAGAAAATGCCATTTTGAACAGACAGATGAGATTGATCTTTGATAGAGACCTAAAATCAAAGGTCTAGATTAAATTTGATAATACCTAATCAGGGTTAGGGAAAAATCCTTAAGTGAGAGGTCAAGATTTCATCTAAGAATTTCGAATCGGCGGTGGAGAATAAATGAAATAATTAATTTAGAAAATAAAGATTTTCAACAATCAAGAAGATAAAGACTGCCTGATTTGTGAGATTCAAAAAATCAAGAAGATAAGAGTTGGACTGAAGATCAAATTTGGAAAATCAAGAATCTGCCTGATTACTTGATTTTTGGAAGATTAGTTACTATATTGAATTAAATTAATTCAAAATAATGATTTTATGAGATAATAAATAATCGATTTTAAGATTATTTACCAAAATGGACTGACAATTAAGAAAGTGATGACATTTTAAATAATTTCATTTATTTAAAATGAGAGGAATATTAATTTTGACAATTAAATAATTAAATATAATTATTTAATTTAGCAGATAAGATTAATTAATTAAATAAATTAATCAATTTATTTAATTAAGACAATTAGTAACATATTAAATAAATAAATGGGTTGGGGCCCTAGCCTCGGTTGGCTAAATCTTTCCTTGGAGGTTGGTCATGAGGGTCTAGTCTCCCCCACTGTGAATACTGATGTCGCGCCACGCACCCGTCCGCGTTAAAAAGTTTACAGTGCAACTACGATTTATAGAATTATGCTACGATTCCTGCTCTAATTAAAAATAAATAAAATTTATTTATTTAATAATCAGGAAGAAATATATGATGAAGGGTAATTAAATAAATTAAGAAATTTATTTAATTAAGGGAAGACTTAGACAATTAATGACGTATTTAATAAATAAATAAAATTTATTTATTTAATAATCATGAAGAATAAAAGGACATGAATTAATTAAATAATTATGAATTATTTAATCAATAGTCGAATGTGGACCAAGGACATAATTAAATGTCATAATTATGCTAGGATGAAAGTGGTAAAAATGAAGCTTGTAGGCCTAGGTCATTTTTAGGTGTCTACAATTTGTTCTATGGAGGGCAGTGTGTAGTGGTCTTTTAGAGAGGATCGGTTAAGATCCCTAAAGTCTACACAGAGCCTTATCTCACCACTTTTCTTTCTAACCGGTACAAGATTAGAAACCCAGGAGGTGTGTTTGATAGGAAAAATAATACCCCCCTCAACTAATTTAGTCATCTCTTTAATCATTAAGGGCTCAAGCTTGGGATTCAAGGGCCTTTGTTTCTGCCTTACTGGATTGGCATTAGGTTCTAATTCAATTATGTGGTGAGCAATTTGAGGATCAAATCCTTTCAAATCTGAATACTCCCAAGCAAAGACATCATGAAATTCTTGACATAAAGCAACAAAAGCTTGTTTATCTTCTAGTGAACAAATTTTGCCTATCTTAAGGAGTTTACCTTTGAAAATCTCCAACTCTTCATAATGTCCCTGTTTGATTTGCAAGCCAGCTTTGCCCTTTTTAAGCTGATCATCAGTATTGAAAATTGACTCTAGGGTAACAAGACCTTTGGGTAGCTTATTTGTCTTCAGCTGTATGACTTGATCACCGTACTACTGCCTAAGTTTTGCTTGATTCACCATGGAGAACTGATCTTCTTCAAGCAAAAAGGAAAGAATCTGTTCATCACTGTCAAAAACTTGCCAGTGAATGTTGTTGTCAGGAATTGATGGTCTGACTACAACCTTCACATACTGCTGCACTTTCTCTTTTCTGATGTCATTTGGAATATCAAATTGTGCTCCAATGGCTACAAGCCTATCAACATGTGTGTTTTGATTTCTTGGGATCGACACTAAATTAAAGGCATCAAATTCCTCAAGCATGTTCCACACTCTATTTCTATAAGACTTCAGTGTGTCATTTTTAGACACATTCAGGCCCCTCACTTGATTAACAATTAATTCACTATCTCCATGCACTTTCAAGCGGGTTATTCCTCTTTTTCTTGCCCATTCTAGACCTTGAACTAGGCCCTCATATTCAGCAGTGTTGTTAGAGCATGCAAAAGCAAAACGAAAAGCAGCATAGTACTTATCAGCTTATGGAGATACCAGCATTGCACCTCCCCCAACGCCATTTTTGCTTCTTGAACCATCAAAATACATTTTCCATAATTCATTCTACTACTCGAAATGACCTTCTGCACTCTTTTGAAGATTCGGCATTTATGTACCAGCTTCATGCAATATATAATTGCCCAGGCTAGTGTCCTGAATAAGGTCATTTGGATTATCAACCATGTTCTCAACTGCCCATTCATTCAGGAGCACCTCAGGTGCACTTTTAGCTTGTAACTCTTGTGTTGCAGGAAGCTCAACATCCTCTGAAACAATAGAGTTAACATTTATAGTAGATGGATCATAGGGCTCGATGTGATCCTTAGCAAGGGACTCAGAAGTTATGGTTACCTTAGTACCATATCTGGTCCTAAAAAGCATATGGGACCAATCTGAAGATAAATACCCTCTAATTTTAGCTGTGAAGTCTCTAGATAGGCATAAAGCGAAAAATGGTGGCAAATCTATGACAAACACATCCTGGGGGATTGAAAAGTTGGGATAGGCATGTAGTGTGAGATTCAAATTTTTAATAACACCTATAGTGTTTACTGTTGTCCCATCCAATTGAAGTACTCCCTTTTCTAATGGATGGTATTGCAACCCTAGCTATTCTGCAATCTTTTTTGGCATTACTGAACTGCTAGCCCCACTATCAACCATGCAATTATGCACTAATTTATTCCCCACTATTAAGGAAACATAGAAAGGAGGGGGCTTGACACCATCACTTTTTTGTGGGGTACTATCCAAAGGTGCATTGGTTAATACTGACTTTGTTTGGCCTAAAGAGACTTTATTTGGAGGATTCAAACTAACTGGACTTGATAAGGCTGACTGTAACAAATTGATTTGACCAGGGATTGCTAAAGAATCCCACATCAAAATTGAAACATTCATTTTTTTATATTTTCAACAATGTTGAAAGGTGGAGATATGTTTACCTTTGGCTGTGTCTTTGCAACAACATGGTCAGGTTGCACTTGACTTGAGGATGTAGCATGAAAATATTGCTCCTTACTAGTGTCAAGACCTTGCTACAAAGTGTGTGGTACTTGCTGATCTGACGAATCAACAACTCCTTTATCCTTATTCGCTGCTTGTTCAACCTCGAAAGCCCTCTTCTTTGCTCTAGTATTAGCAGCAACAGATGTGTCATTCTGGTTAACTCCATAGAATTATTCTCTTTGTCAATTTAGGAGGGTTGAATCATCTCCAGGCTGATCCTATTGTTGTAGATAACCCTCCTTAGGAAAATCTTGTGCACCTACAACATTTTGCACCATCAGAGCTTGATTGATGACACCATTAGAGCATGTAGCTTGATTATGTGGCTGATTACATGGATAACACCATTCGTAATCAGCAACCAAATTGTTTTGAATAGGGATGAGCTCTTTGACAGCACTAATTGGAGCTAGATTATAGGCCTGAAAAGGCCTTGTGTTCACATTTTGTCTTGTGTCTTGATAGTTGCCTTGATACTACTATCTATTCCCCTGGAATTGCTATTGTTGACCTTGAAAAGGCTGGCTTGAGACCTGATTTTGCTGTTGATAAGGCCTAGAATAGGTCTGTTGTTTTTCCAAGTTCACCAACTTGTTGCCAAAAGTCTGTAAAATGCTTTTGATCTCTTGTAGCTCCTGTGATGAGCCTGAAGCAGCACTCTTTTTCCTATCAACAGCTGGAACAATAGCTGGCAGTGTTGGTATAGCTGGTAGAGGTGTGAAAGGAGGTATTTATAAAGGAATTTTTGCATGAATTTCTAGAAATATTGGCATTGGTGGCCTAGGAGCAATTTTTCCTGCTTGTATCAAGCTATTTTCAGCTCTGATGGCTATTTCAAAGGCATCTGGTAGAGAGACTCCTCCCATTGATTGTATCATGACAGCTATATCGTTGTTCAAAGCTCTCAAAAAGTATAGGAATGCATACTTTGGAGGTGGTCTCACCATTGCAGGGATTCTATCCCAAGTTCTTTGGAACCTGAAGTTGAAGTCGTTCATCTGCTATTGTGGAGCCCTCTTTATTATGGTCAATTGTTCTAATAAAGACAAGTTATTAGACCTGTCTTGAAACTGTTTGTGCAACTTGTCTCCAAATTCATCCCAAGTTGCAATTGAACTGACTGGTAGGCTCCTATACCACTACACAACTCTTCCTTTTAGTGAAGCAGCTAGTAATCTATCTGCTACATCCTCCTGGGTTATGTGATGGACTCGACATAGTGAAGCCACATCTCGCATGTGTTCAATTGGAGTAGTTTGATCTTCTCCCATGAAAGTTAGCAAACTCTTCAAGGCTGCCATTGGGATATCATTGTGTTGTGCCAGATTCAAGGGGTTCCCTCTATTGAAAGGAACAAAGGGTTGATTCCTTGGAGCATCCATTGAAGGTATCTGAAGTGGATTTGTGGGTGAAGAAAGATGAGACCCTACGGATGGAGTGGACTGAGTTCTTCTAGAATAGATAAGTATTGTTCCTCTCTTTTCTATTGCTCTATCTTTTCTTCTTGGTGGTGATAGCTGCAAATATTCAAAGGGACCTGAGCTACCTCTTGTCTGAAATTTTCTCATAAACTATAGAAGGCACTGATTTCTGGGGTTATTCTTCCTTATGGAGTCGCCAAGTATGCCAAAGGACCTCTATAAGGTCTAAAATTCACTGGTTGCATACTAAACTAGTAGTTCAATCTAGTTTTGGTCCCATCGGGCGTGCTAGAAATTGTTATCACCTAGAAATGCACCTTGATGCAAAGTTGTAAAACTAAGCTTTCTAGTGAAACATTGGATCACTCCAAGGCTGTGGGTCAGCTGAAATTGGAGTGAACCTTCGGAGAAGGCTGGCTTCCTTGTTGGGTAATCGCCTAAACTACTAATCTATAAAGGGAAATAGGGAAGAGATGCATAAATTAAAGAACTACACTAGGGTGATACACCGAACTAATAAGAAATCATGAAATGAACACAGGAAGAACATACACTTGAAAGCCTAATTGTTATTCTTAGAGCAACATCTTTCAAACTTAATTCTTTAGTCCTAATAGGTTTGGTCCACATACACATCTTAGGAAGGAAAGATTAATTTCATAGCTCTAAGATATGAATATAGAATTATAAAACACAATTAAAGACTTGCATGTTCAAAATAGAGATATAGAAATGAGAATCAATACAAATATGAACACAAGCTTCCAAGGTAAACTTTGTGTTGTATTCAAGATTCTAGTTGAGTTATAGAAATATACATTAATTGAGAAAGGATTGATAAAAAATCACTAACTCCCTTGAATGCATAATCAAAACTATTTACAAAAAGGCAAAAAATGCCTTATATACAAACTAATATTAGCCCATTAGGGCTTACAAAAATATCAGAGCTCAGAAAAGATCCACCCTCAGATCTTTTGGATGAAGTTAATACTGAAGCCTATGTGTCCCTGTTGTATGTGTCGGTGAAGAGTTACCCTCGTAGAAGCCTTCTTCAGATATTCTTTAGCTACCGCATCCATTCGATCCATCATGTCCGGTTGAGCTACTTTGGCTGCACCTTAAATGCTCTGAGCCTGCAACAGATACACATTGCCCTTCATCTTCTTGATGCTCTTTAGACTGCACAGTTTACCCTTAGACTTCTCTGATTGGCTGAGTGAAATCCACACAACTTCTTCGGGCGGTCAAAACTTCCCCTGTTGAACTGCATATTAGTGACACACTAATTGTGTCTCCTCGATGCAGTTAAATCTTCTCATAAGCATTAGTAAGACATCCTTATCTCGGGAAGAGGTTGTGCCGAAGGCACTTTAGCTTTGGTGAGCACATATTTCATTTCACTTTGGCAAGACTCCTTGGCATCGCTGAGACATCACACAGAAATTCTTTCCATTCGGAAAACTCTTCATTTGGAAAGACACCTAGCGAAACCCCCTATTGTCAGCGTGACCTCTTGTGTCACCGAGACATTTCATAGAACTCCCCCCTTCTTGGAAAATTCCTTTTTCTTCTGAAGGCTTCACTACTTGGTGAGACTCACGCCGAAGTATGAACCCTCGGTCGACTTCTTTTCTTTCGGCCTGACTCCTGCTGGTTGGGAAGAGGTTCTCCTGAACTCCAAATGTTATGCCAAAGGCCCCTCACTTTAGGGAGACCCTTTATAGTCACTGAGACATCTTGGTGAATCCCCTTAGTCGCACCGAGGGCCCTTTCTCTTCTGCATTAGGGAGATTTTTTGTCAGCCAGACCTATCCCAAAAAATGTTTCCTTTCGATTATCGGGGAGAGCTTGTGGCTTCGGCGAGAGGTCCTAGCGAAGCCCGCTTGCTTTGTGGGGATCTCCTGACTTCGGTGAGACATCTTCAATCAGTGAAACCTCACATAGACTGCATTTGCTACACTGAAAGGTCTCAATGTATTTTGAGTCACTGGGAAAAGGAAATCGTTACGCCGACAAGGACCCTTCATATTTTCGATCAGCGAGACCAAAGGTCACTCGTCGAGACCTTACAGTGATTGCCCCAACCTACACCAATAGGCACATCCTTTCACCACCGATCAGTGAGACAAAAGTGAACTCATACCAAAAGAAAACCATTTTGCACACTATTCCTCCAGTCGGCGAGACAAGAAAACCTCGCTAAGACATAATGCCTATATCGCCTAGCTCCACCGATGAACCACCATATACATAGTTGGGGAGACATGTTGAGATCGATAAGATGCAACCCTGACAACAAAGACATATGTTGATAGAAGCCTCCATGATCACCAAAACAATAGAACCATCCTGGCGAATGAAGAATGCAGAGGACCTGTGATCACCATGACACTCCTGTGGTCTTGGCGACTCTATCCTTAGAAGATTTTCATGCTGTACCAAAACAAGGCAGGCTTCTTCACTGAATTCCCCTTGACCTAGCATTAGATTCATGACCTTTTCCCTAGGCCGAATACTTCATTTGGCCTCCTTGAACCTGTTAACATGATTTTCTTTTCTTGATTGAGCCAGAGGGTGAAAATTTAGGCAACATTAATATCAATGAAAAA
The DNA here is from genome assembly GCA_007258455.2 of Sequoia sempervirens. Lineage (NCBI taxonomy): Eukaryota > Viridiplantae > Streptophyta > Pinopsida > Cupressales > Cupressaceae > Sequoia > Sequoia sempervirens. The sequence goes on along the minus strand of VDFB02281492.1, from coordinate 80,602,094 downwards.
TTCCTTAAGAATTTCCACCAATTTCTTGTAGGTTTGCAACTTGTCCTTTTTTTGATACTCACCATTGACTTGATTGATTATGAGTTGTGAATCCCCATATACCTTGAGTGCCATTATCTTCCATTGCACAAAAATCCTTAGCCCTATGACAAGAGCTTCATATTATGCTATGTTATTTGTGTGCAAGAATGATAGCTTGTATGATTTTGGAACGCAATTTCCTTGTGGGGTTATGAAGAAGATCCCTACCCCTGATCCATGCTGAGTGTATGATCCATCAAAGTAAATTTACCAGTGATCCACCACACTTAATTTGAAGATTGATTTGTTAGGGAATTCTAAGACAAGGGGATTTTATGAGTAGATTGGTGCCTCCACTAGTTGGTCTACAATAGCTTGTCCTTTGATGGCCTTACATTCCATGTACTCTATGTCATGCTCTGTGAGGATCATAACCAACTTTTTTGTCCACTTTTTTGTCATGTACTTAAGGGGATCTATCTTTGTGATAAGCTTTATCTGATGGGCTAGCATGTAATGCCTAAAATTTTGTGCTGCAAAACAATTGCTAGACAACATTTCTCAATGGATGTATAGTTTAGTTCATGGCCCACCATAGTCCTACTGATATAATAGATAGATCTCTCTTTTCCATTTTCATCATGTTGTGCTAGGAAAGCACTGAGAGTTGTCGTTGTTGCTAATATTTATAAGATCAAATATTTTCCTAGAATTGGTGGCATGAGGACTAGTGGTGTGAGTAAATATTTGTTTATCTTGTTGAAGGCCTGATCACACTTTTCATCCCACTTGTATGTTACACCCTTGTGGAGTTGTTGAGAGTAGGGGACAACCTTGTCTGCTAGTTGATCTATGAATCGGCGGATGGATTGGACTCTCCCTTGTAAACCCCTTAGTTGTTTCATTTTTTTATGTGCCTCCATTTCAAGAATGTACTTGACCTTGGCAAGATCTATCTCAATTCCTCTCATGGACATGATGTATCTGAGGATTTTCCTTGACTGTACTCCAAAGACACACTTCTTTGGGTTGAGTCTGACTTTGTATTCCTCCAACCTATCAAAGATGGAGCCCAATGCAACTATGTGATCTTGTCTTTTCTTTGACTTGGCCAATATATCATCCACATAATATTCTAGAGTTTTGTGGATCATGTTATGAAATATTAGTGTCATGTCCCTCTAATAGGTGGCTCATGCATTCTTCAACCCAAATGGCATCATATTCCAACAATAGGTCCCCCATGGGCAAGTGAAAGCCATTTTATGTTGGTCTTCTTTAGCTATCATGATTTGGTTGTAGCCTGAGAATCCATCCATCATTGATAGTATCTCATGTCCCGCTATCATATCTATGATCATATCATGTTTGGTAGTGGAAATTCATCCTTGGGACATGCCTAGTTGAGTTCTCTAGAATATGTGTAGATGTGGATGCCCCCAGTGGGCTTTGAAATAGGTACAAGGTTGGAGACCCATTTCGGATAATCGATTAGTCGTATGAACCCTATATCTAGGAGCTTTTGTAGTTCCATTTTGACCAACAATGCAATATGAGGATGCATCTTTCTAAGCTTTTTTCTGACGGGCTTTTCTTGAAGATACACAACTAGGTGATGAACCACAACCTCTAGGTCAAGCCTAGGCATGTCGACATAGGTCCATGCAAAGTTTTTCTTTCTTTCTTTTATGAATGCAGCTAAAATTTCATGTTCTTCTATGAGAAGTGACTCTACATAGAATGTTATGTGTGATTGTTCCTTTGTTCCCAAGATAACTGGATTGCATTTCTCGACTAATACTACTGACTTCTCCTGATGAATTGCACTGAGAGGAAGATTGAATCCTTCATCCTCTGATGCCTTAGAGAGGTTTTCATCATTGGATATGTCCTTTATTTTGAATATTTTTGGGTCAAGAGTGCTACAGTGTGGTATTCACTCAAAGACTTAGAGATTATTCTTAGTTTTTCACTTTTGTGATTGAAGGATTCAATCGTTTCCCCTTAATAGGCATGTGTATCTAGTATGATGTCAAACTCGGCCTTGTGATCTCCATATGGTACCATATCCTATAATCCCATGAATTCCAAGAGTGCCTCGTCATTTTTGAAAGTATCTAAAATTGGAGGTCCTCATTGGTCATAATCGATGAGTTGGGATAGACTAGGTTTATTTCATGGGTTTGATGGTCATTGGTCTCAAAATACAAGGTACTTGAAGGGTAACTGAAGGGTAATTGAAGGGTAATCAAAGGTAAATTTTTCTAAAGGTTGACCTATGGATGAGGGTAATTGAAGGGTGGTTGTTGATTGTTGAGGAGGAGTTTTGACCTTTCTAACCAAGGCAACCTTGCCAAGTATGCTCAACCTTAGAGGGATACATCTAAGACCAATATTTCTTAGTCACTTCTCCAAAATGAGGGGTTCAAATAGGCCATTGTCATTCTGACTGAGCTTCTTGTTTCGATCATAGCCCATATCGAGCATCATTTGTAGGCCTTTGTTGCTTTCATCCATTAGAAGATTAGGCATGGGCATTTCATCTTGATATAAGAGACTGGATATGTCTATTTGGTGTAGGAGCACCTACACCTTATGGTACAATAAAAAGGAGTTTGGAAAGTCATCAAAGGAAACTTTGAAGGTTTTGAGTCAAAATGCAACAAGGAAGTTGCAAGATATGTAAAAACATGAATGTTACCAAAGTTGCCATCTCATGTCAAGGTAGAAAAGGCATGATTTCTTATTGTTTTTATGTATGAGGTCTTAAATAAGGTCTAAAAGACCATATTATATCTGTTTAGAGGTGTTTTAGGTTCTAAGGGTCCTTTAGTTGAAATAATGCAAAAGATGTTGAGTGCAACATAGCCAAAATTTGCAATTAAGAGTCAATTAGGTGCAATGGTTAGTTGAAGGAGTTGGTAGGAGGTAGTTGAGTGTTGAAAATATTTAAAAATACTTCTAAGGCTTGATCCAAGGATTTGATAGAGGTTGTAACAATAAAAAATAATAAAATACCACGTTCCTTGTGCAAATTTTTGTGCTTTTACCATTTTTCCTAAAGATTTTGTTGTTGTACAGACCCATACAAACACATCATGTGCTGAGAACATCATTGTTGGTAAAAAAATGTATTCTCTTTCAATTCCATTCAGTTTTAGGTATTAATTTGTTGTTTTGAGGAAGGAATCAACCCAAAACAAAGATTGCCCTATTTGGACTAAGTAAGGGTTTGCAAGCCTAACACAATGTTTTTCACCAATTCACTCACTATTTTGGAACTATAACTCAGTGGATTGGTGTGTATCATGTAGGGTTAGGTTTCAAATGCATTTGTAAGTAAAAAATAAGTGGTTTGATTGGTGCTTGTGAAATTTCTAAGGTTGAGCAAGGCTATTCTACTATGGAAATGAGAAAACTAAATAGGAATTGTGAAAACTAATGAAACTAATGACCTTGAAAGGGTTTATTATATTTTTGCAGAGAAATTTAAAGGTGTTTGGGTTAGTGTCTGGGCTTGGGAAGATTGACAAAGTACATTTCTAGCAAGGGTGCTTGAAAACCCTAGGTTTCTAAGCTACAAGGAGGGTTTTGTGAGTTGGGGAAAAAAACAAGTTCTTGGGGTTCTAAAATCTGGAAAATCCTGAGTTTGGAAGCCTTCCCTAAGACTATTTCAAGTTATCTTGGGCTGAAGGTCAGTTTGTAGAGGGGTTCCTTTGAAAAAAAGGGCTAATTGGGGCTTCAAAATAGCGAAAAAGGCCATTTTGGAATAAATGTTTTGAAGAAGTCTAGTGCACATGTTGGATATGTTGTGTGTCTCAAAAATGGGTATTTGAATCACCTAGGATTTTTTTGAGTTCCATGGAAATTTTTTGAGTTAAGGTCTGAAAATTGGGTTTCCAGTACTACTAGAGTTGAAGGGTAAAGTTGAGAAGTCGTGCTTCTGATGATTGTTGAACTTGGGGAACTGATTGAATTACTTTGTGTATCATTTTTAATCTTGTTAGATGCCTCTTGAAGGTAGGTAATCAGTTGGATTGAGATTGTCCCTTTTGGGTCTGCATCAAAGTGGTATCAGAGCCTGGTAGTAGGTCTTGTGTTGTTGTTTTGACTTGGTTTTATAGGTAAGTGAAAAAAGGATTGTGAAAATTCCACCCAAAGGTAGTGTAGTTGCAAGGAATATGGACATTCATGACATCGAGATAGAAGCCTTGAAAAGAGAGATGGATGCTTGGAAGGAAAATCATAGAGTGGAAGAAGATGTAAGTAAACTGAAGATGAAGAATAAGCTCCTAGTGAAGAAGAGGAGATGGATCCTGATGATGCAAGTAAAATGAATCTTTTGAAGGCTATGAAGGAGGAGGGACATGGAAAAATATATTTTCTTATGTATGGAGGAAAACTTGATAATGAAGAGCTCCTGGATTGGATTGGGGCTATGGAAAACTAGTTTGATAGTGAAGATGTTGATGAAGGACTTAAGGTGAAGAGAGCCAAAACAATATTGAAGGGAAATGCTTTGGTATGGTGGAATTTTGTGTAGGAGGAAATGGAGAGACAAGGGAAAATCAAGATCACTTCATGGGAAAGGATGAAGGCCAAAATGAAAGGTAAATTTCTTCCTGTTCATTACAATGTTCAATTGCTTAAGAAATTGCAAAATCTTAGACAAAAAGATTTAGATGTACAAACATATACTAAAGAATTTAATAAGTTAAGCATAAGGACTAAGCAAGAAGATGAGGATGAAATGGTTGCTAGGTACTTGAATGGTTTGAGGTACAACATCCAGGATGAGATCAACATTTTGGAACCTAAATCAGTTGAACAATGCTTTCAAATGGCTATGAGAGCAAAAGAAAAATTGAAGAGGAGACAAGAGAAGGTAGTAAGAGGTAGAGGAGGTACATCTAGGGCCAGAGGTACCTTTCAAGCACAAAATAAATCCAAAGAAGGACAAGAAGATGCTAGGAAAAGCAAGGAACAAAGAATTGAGTTTAGAGGTGGATGGAGAGGTGGAAGAGGAAATTATAGAGGAAGAGATTCAAATGAATTTGCAAGAAGGTGCTATAAATGTGGTGAGTTTGGTCATCTTTCTTTTAAATGTCCTAAAAATTTTAGTACCACTGCAAGTGGAAGTGAAAGAAAAGGAGATAAAAGAGTCCAATATGTGCAAGGAGATGAAGAAGAAAGTGTGAGCTCATCAAGCAGACTTGTAGATCCAGAAGTAGGAGAGACATTCATGGTGAGAAAAACCTTGTTGCAAGGACAAAAAGAAGAAGATATGAGTCAAAGAAGGAGCCTATTCAGAACCTCAAGTAAATGCAAAGGTAAAGTGTGTCAAGTTGTAATTGATTCTGGTTCTCAAGATAAAATGGTGTCTAAGGAGATGGTAGATAAGTTAAGCCTAGAAAAGATTCCTCATGTAGCACCCTACAAGGTTTCTTGGGTAAATGATAGCCAAAGTCTAGTAGTAAATGAATAAGCTTATTTGGATTTTCAAATTGGGGAGTACAAGGATAGGGTCCTTTATGATGTATTTCTAATGGAATGTTTCCATCTACTCTTGGGAAGGCCATGGCAATTTGATAGGAAGTCTATGTATGATGGTTGGGAAAATATCTACACCATTTGGAAAGACAACCAAAGTTTCAAAATAACTCCTTTGTAGGGGAAAGGGAAGGACAAGGGAAAGTCTAAGGTGGTAATTTTTGGCAAGAAGGTGCCTTTAAGACTAGAGGATAGTAAGCATGATATGTTTGCAGGTTTGGAATAGATTTATGATGCTAAAACAACAAGAGAGGCACCTAAGGATGCTACCAAGACAGTGGCAACTCATAATTTGAAGGTTTATGCCCACATGGAGAAGAAAATTCATGAGAAAACCATGAAGGAGACTAATCTTAGAAAGGATCATGGTAAGTTGTTGATGACGCCATAGGGAGAGGTCAAGCAAATGGAAGAAATTTTGATTGGGGCAATGGTTTGTCCTATAACAGTTCATGAAAAGGAAAGGCAATCCACTCAAAATAGGAAAAGGACTCTAAATTTTGAGGATACAGTGATGTATGGCACTATACATATAGGGGTAATAAGTCTGATGAATGACTTCAAGCAAATGAATAAGGAAGGTCAAAACTTTAAGGGATAGTTGGTTCATGAAAATAAAATGAGCTATGAGGTTGGGAGAATGGTAAATGAAGGTACAAAGGTTTGCAAGAATGCCAATATAGGGAATGATGCAGGTACATGTCTAACAGGGGGTGTGATATTTGATGGTACTATGGTACATGGCAGTACTAGTGTGTAGGGTCTGATGACAATAAGAGAAAGACAATGCCAACTAGGGGACAAGGATCTGAGTATAAGGTAGGGTTTGCAAAGAAAGAAGGGGAGTTATAAGTATATAGGTGAAACAAAAGAAGGGGAAGGAGTATCTGCTGCTAATAATTTTTTTTTGCAGACCTGAGGCATAGAGAAGCATCAAATTATGGTCCAAGGACAAGGAGGCAGATATCAAATCTAGAGATGCATGGAGCAGCAGTGCCAAGGCTTGAAGCACTTTGTACCTCTTGGGACAAGGGTATTTTTCTTGGAGAGGTGTATGGTGCAGGAGTACCTAAACCTTATGGTGCAAACAAAAGGAGTTTGGAAAGTGGTCAAAGGTGGCTTTGAAGGTTTTGAGTCAAAATGCAACAAGGAAGTTGCAAGATATGTAAAAACATGAATGTTACCAAAGTTGCCATCTCATGTCAAGGTGGAAAAGCCATGATTTCTTATTATTTTTATGTATGAGGTCTTAAATAAGGTCTAAAAGACTAAATTATATCTGTTTAGAGGTGTTTTAGGTTCTAAGGGTCCTTTAGTTGAAATAATACAAAAGTTGAGTGCAACATAGCTAAATTTGCAATTAAGAGTCAATTAGGTGCAATGATTAGTTGAAGGCATTGGTAGGAGGTAGTTAAGTGTTGGAAATCTTTAAAAATCCTTCTAGGGCTCAATCCAAGGATTTGATAGAGGTTGTAACAATCCAAAATCAATAAAATACCATGTTCCTTGTGCAAATTTATGTGTTTTTACCATTTTTCCTGAAGATTCTACTACAGTATAGACCCGTACACACTCATCATGTGCTGAGAACATCATTGTTGGTAAATATTTTTATTCTCTTTACATTCCATTTGGTTTGAGGTATTAACTTGTTGTTTTGAGGAAGGAATCAACCCAAAATAGGGACTACCTTATTTGGACTGTTTAAGGGTTTGCAAGCCTAAAACATAATGTTTTTCACCAATCCACCCACTATTTTGGAACTATAACTCAATGGATTGGTGTGTATCATGTAGGGTTAGGTTTCAAATGCATTTGGGAGTCAAAACAAAGTGGTTTCATTGGTTTTTGTGAAATTCCTAAGGCCGAGTAGGGCTATTCTACTATGGAGATGAGAAACCTAAATAGGAATTGTGAAAGCTAATGAAACTAATGACCTTGAGAAGGTTTATTATGTTTTTTCAGAGAAATTTAAAGGTGTTTTGGTTAGTGGCTAGACTTGGGAAGATTGACAAAGTACATTTCCAACAAGGGTGCTTGAAAACCCTAGGTTTCTAGGCTACAAGGAGGGTTTGTGAGTTGGGGAATAAAAAAAGTTCTTGGGGTTCTAAAACCTAGAAAATCCTAAGTTTGGAAGCCTTCCCTAAGATTGTTTCAAGTTATCTGGGGCTGAAGGTCAGTTTGTAGAGGGGTTCCTTTGAAAAAAAGGGCTAATTGGGGCTTCAAAACAGTGAAAAAGGCCATTTTGGAAGAAATGTTTTGAAGGAGTCTAGTGCACTTGTTGGATATTTTGTGTGTCTCAAAAATGGGTATCTGAATCACCCAAGATTTGGTTGAGTTTCATGGAAAGTTTTTGAGTTAAGGTTTGAAAACTGGGTTTCCAGTACTACTAGAGTTGAAGGGCAAAGTTGAGTAGTTGTGCTTCTGATGATTGTTGAACTTGGGGACTTATTGAATTGCTTTGTGTGATCATTTTTAATCTTTTTAGATGCCTCTTGAAGGTAGGTAATCAATTGGATTGAGATTGCACCTTTTGGGTCTGTATCACTATTTCATCTACTATTTCCCAACTTAGATCCCCCCAAGATCTGAATCTAGAGGGATCTACCTTGAAAGTATGGGATGATGTTTTAGTCATTTGGGGTTGCCCATGGGTCCTAGGAGATTGAGGTAACTCCCCTATGATGAAAGAAATTTTCTTCATTCTATAATCCCCACACCCATTGTCCTGGATAATGACCGTAATTTCAAATATGTTAGGGATGGCGAGTGTCTTTGTCTCAGAAGTAGAGGCTAATGTATTTGGGTCCACATACGAAGTGGTGGGGCCTTCATCATTTTTTGAAACTTGGGGGATTTTATAATATTTTTCTTCTAGGCTCTTGCAATAGGTGAAAGGCTCGGGATCACCATGGATTGTGACCTAATTTTGGTATGGAAACTTAACGCATTGATGGAAGGTTGAAGCAATGGATTGCATCCCATGGATCCAGGGACACCCCAAAAGAATGTTATAGGGTAAATCAAGGTCAAGGACCAGGCATGTTGTTTCCATAATGGTGGGCCCTACTTGAATAGGAAGTTGAATAGTGCCTTGAGACAATCTTTCTTGATCATCATAAGCTTTGATGGTAATGCCCTTGACTTTTTCAATGGAATCTTTTGAGAATCCCAGATTCTTTATTAATTTGAGGGAATAGATGTTGAGACCCCCACCCCCATCCACCAAGACTCTCTTTACTTTGTTTTTATCAACCAAAACTTTGAGGTGAAGTGCACAATTCTAAGATGGTTGTGTGGGGAAGTCCTGATCAGAGAACGTTAGGAGGCTTGGGGTGGTGATATTTCCAACCATGGCTTGGAATTGGTCAACATCTAGATCTGCGAAGATGATAGATGAAGCTAATGCTTCCTCTAGGATTTTTCTGTGGGCGGGTGATAATTGCAACAACTCCATGATGGTGATCTGAGTTGGGGTTCTTTTTAGTTGGTCAAGGATGTTATATCCATTGGGAATGGTTCTTGAATTTGAAGTGGATGACCTAGGTGGTTATGATGGTCCAACAATGGTGACCTTGCTACTGTGTGTGGTGACTCCACAATCAACTTTGGTGCCTTTGATGGTGACAATGGTGACCATTTTGTCAATGGATGCGACAACATGATCATACACATGGTTCGCATTGGCATACTTTTTTTTTCCATGGTTGTTCCCTTAGTTATGATCTGGTATCGAATTCATGTATATTTTCAAGTTCTAATTCCCAGTTGGTTGCTCAACATTTATGATCTTGTCATCAATGAGATCTTAGATTAGGTTTTTCAACCTCATGCAACTAGCTATTGTGTGCCCCTTGATTTTGTGGAAATCACAAAGGTGATTCTCATTGTACCATAGTGGTTTGACATGGGGTTCTTGATATTTCTCATAAGTGGGAATCTTGATGATATTTTCGTTTATTATTTTCTTCATGACAGCTTCAATGGGTTCCCCAAGGGTGGTGTACTTTATCTTGGGGAGATTTTTGTTTCACAGAGGTGGTCCCCCTTGATTATTTAGGTTTTTGACCTGATTGTTGGTTGGTTGTTGTGATACCACATTAGTTTGCATGTTGTTTTGATGGTTGTTGGTAGGTTTGGGTATTTTGCTTTGGAGCACTAATTATGACCTTGGCATCCATCACACCATCATTGGTGACATTTTTTTTCTTGCCCACATGCAAGGTTTCTCATTATAGCTGGTGGATGGGTGATTGTCTTGGTTTTCTTGATATTATGGTGTTCCCCCTTGTGCAATAAGGGTTTTTTCGATGTTGAGCGCCTTGGGGATTAGTTGGTCATAAGTGGTGATAAATTGTACCTTAAGATGGAATGCCAAGGTTTTCTCAAGGTTGGTGATGATGGTGCAAACTTGTTGTTCTTTAGGCATGGCCCATTTTCTTCTATTGGCCTTGGATTTCCATCTTTGTAAGAAGGAAGTGAATGATTCCCCCTTAGCTTGTTTAAGCATTGATAGTTCCTCTAGACTACCATACTGATATTGAAGGTGTAGTTTTTTATGAATGCATCTACGATCTCTTGGAACTTTTTGATTCCAGGAGGAAGGCAAGAGAACCAATCCATGGTCGGACTAGCCAAACTTTGAGGAAATAGCTACATCAAATATGTATCGTCATATGTGACCTCCATGCAATGCACTTGGAATTCCATGATATGATCTTTAGGGTTTCCCAACCCATGTTATTTGTTGAATTTAGGGATTTCAAACCCCTTTGGGAAAGGTACCATTGCAGGGCTCATGTCGAATGGATAGGGACACAAGTTTCTTGGTGTCTTTGTTGTCTTCCCTGATTGGAGATCAAGCACCTACTGCGAGAGAAGTTTGATTTGTGTCATTACATCATCTTGTGGATTAGGGGCTAGAGTGAATGTGTTTTGGAGTGGTTGAGGTGTCTGAGTGACGGGTGGAGTGTTGGGTGTGTTGGTGGGAATTTGTTGCGAGCTCTGCTACATGATCAAGGCTTGCTAATATGCCCGCATTTGCTATTATGCCATCAACACTTGTTGTTGATCATGTTGTTGTTGTGCCAACAATGCTTGTTGTTGGTCATGTTGTTGTTATGCCAACAACACTTGTTGTTGGGCTAGTAACGTTTTTTCTTGCTGCACTTGGTATTTTTGTAGGGCTTACTGATATGCTTGTTGTTGGGTCACTTGTAGTTGTGCTTGATATTGAGCCTACGCTTGCACTTGAGCTTGCACCTGAGCTTGGGCTTGAGCTTGTTGCTTGAGTTTGAGCTTTTTGGGAAGCTTGTGCAGGTTGTGTGGCTTGAGTATCCTAAGTGGCTTGAGTGGTTTGAGTAGCTTGGGAAACTTCTTGTTGTTGTAACAAAGCTTGAGCTTGAGCATCCTATTGTGCTTGTTGTACTTGTTGCACTTGTTGTACAGCTTGAGTTGCTTGAGAGGATTGAGCGGCTTGCTGAGCAACTTATTGTGTAGCTTGTTGAATTTGAATTTGCTAAAGCACTTTTTGATATGCAACTTGTTGAGCTACTTGTAACATGATGCTATAATGGTTTACTGTGTTTGATTTTGGTGGTGGTGGTGGTGGTGGGTTCAGAATGGTGTTTGTTGTCATGATGAGAGGTATCCTCGTATTGATGGCAAGGATTTTTTTGGTGGATGGTGCAATTGATATGTTTGGTCCTTGAAAGATAGTGTTTTCAGGTATTTGGGGGATGATAGATGATGTGTTGGTTGCTTGTTTTATTAGGATGGTTGACATCTTTTGTTGCGATAGTGATGGAAAGATTGGAGGATTTGGTATGATGCTTTGATTGATGATCAGGGGGTTGCTTATATTTTTATTGAGTGGTGGTAAAGGAGGTAACCCCAAACTGAGAGGTGATGTGGATGTTAATGGTAAAGGTGGAATTGGTGGAAAGATGGGTGGTGTACTTCCTTGGGAAAATGAGGATGAAGGGTCAAAGATGCCCCCTGGTCCAAATAGCCCACCTCCTCCTTGTGAAGTCATAGAGAGAGAGGTTTGTGTGTTGAGAGTGTATGTTGGTGTCATGTGAAAAGGTGATGATGGGTCATTAGGGTCCTGAAAAGTGAGCTAAACATGTGGATGTAATTTATTCAATGGGACGAATTGACCCAAGATAGTGTTCACATCCAAATCTTGATTATTCATAGGGGGGGTTGTTTTTAGTGCATTAAGAAATGAGCTCCCCTTGTTAACAATGGGTTGAGTTTGGGCTATGGATGATGTGATTTGGTGAATGCTTTGGGTGATGCTTTGTAATGGAAGTGTAGATGAGATTAGGGATGCGGATGAGATTGGGGTCATGATCTTAGGAGGCTTCTCCACAATAGTGCTCACATCAAAATTGAAAGGGAGTTTAGCCTCTTCTTTAGCTAATTCAAGCATGTATTGCAAGGGATTGAGTCTCATCATGGTATTGACAATTTTGTAGGTTTCAAGATTTTAAACCATTTCAATGATTTCATTTTGTGTCATTCCTGAGACATTATTGGTGACTTCCTCCACTTGGCCTTCCTCTTGAGGATTTTGTGATGATAGAGGAAGATTGGTTAGGGGATTGCTTGATCCAATGGAATTGATTTCGGTATTGGTTTGACTAAGGTCACTTGAAGTTGATGTTTCTTTGTTCATCTCCATGTTCTTCTTGTGTTGTGATCTAGTTTGAACCATAAAATGAGGATCAATTTTCTAGAATGTAAGATAAGAACCTCTATTTCTTTGGATTGATCAAATATTTAGGTGCAAAAAATAAAGTCTAAGACAATGAGGATCAAAAGGATTATGATGGTGATGATGAAAGGATGGAGGATTGGTGGATGATTGAACTCTTAGGAAACCTTAAGGGTGATTCTGAACCTTAGGACTTTGGATTTGATGTCTTGATTTTTTATTTTGGATTGATTTTATTTTATTTTGATTTTGATTGGGATAATGAATTCATACACTCTAGGAGATTATATTTTTTCTTAGAGTGAACTTTTCCAAAAGATAATAATTTGAATAAGTGTGCAAAGAAGGATTCATCTATACACACATAGTCAAACAAGATGATTTGGATTTGTTTTGATTTTTGATTTCAAGAGGATTTTCCCAAAGTTTAGCATAAAGGATTGTTTCAAGATTGACAAGAGTTGTTTGTGAGGTGAATTTGGATTTGATGTTTGAAGGATGGATGAAAGTTTGATTTTGATCCTAAGATACTTAGAAAGACTTTTGTTTACTAGACCAAGGTGTTGAAGAACATGCTAGTACTTCCTATGTGAGATACTCAAACCTTTTAAAAAGTGCAAGATTTTGACAATAGTAAAATGAGTACAAATTTGGATTGTTCCTTGATGCACATTTGTAAAAGTTGAAGGCCAGTCTTTCTCTAAACTCATAGAGAATAGACAACCTTTTCTTTCGAGCTTTTTGACTAAGACCTTTGGTCTTCGGTTTTTGAATCTTGATCTTTTAGGAAATCGTTTGAAAGAGCACATGTGTGAGATTCAATTGTTTCTTATCTTTTCTTAATGACTTCTTTTTACTACAAACAATTCTTGATTAGGTTTTCAAACTGAATGTCCAATGTCCCAATTTCTTCTCATCTCACAAGGTCCATTATGTGGAAATCAAGGAATTTAATGCAAAGGTTCCCTATTGTTGACTTTAGTGATAAAATTGAGATGTAAATTCAAATGCTTAGAAACCTTTAAGGATGAAATCCCTAGGGCGAGCAATAACACTTGAATTTTTTCAAAGATATTTGCTTCCTAAAGGGTTTGAAATTTTGATAATCATGTTGACTATTTTTTTCCAATGTTTAAGATCAAGCAAAGTGTTTTGATTTCAAGAGCATGCACAACCCTATGGATATTGATACAATATTTGTTGAATCTCCACTTGGATAAATCCAACTATGCCTACTTTTAGTGGATGATTAAATGCTTGAACACATAGGCTCCCCCTTACAGTGCACTTGCTTCTTAGGTCAGCCAAGCATCAATACCCATGAATCTCCCATGGCATACTTCTCATCTCTACAAAAATTTGTAAAAATGTGGGGTGGCTTCAAAACGATTGTTCTTGCACCAAAAAAATTTAAGGGTTTTGGTCTTTTAAACAAGGGGTTTTAATTTGGGCATTTCGTTCATGGGGGATCATCCATGTGGCAAGAGACCATTGTTGCCCTTCTTATTGAAACAATCCTTGTGACACTTTTCTTTCCTCAAGTACCCACACTTATATCTCAAGTGGAAGTTGCTTGGCTTTAGCGTGTTCCCGGTTGGGTCATTTCCTTGGGTGATTAATTTTTCCCACAAGGTAGGCCCTCTAAGATAGAACAAAAGTGTGCAAACACATCCATAGTTCAATCAATCTTTGTTGAGAAACAAAGAGATAACAAATACGATATGTTCCACTCACACTTGCAAGATTTGTCCAATTTTAGAGTCCAAATTGAAATGTGGAGGAAATCACTTACATAACCCAATATCACCAAAAGCCTTTTGATTCTCAAGATTTCTATGAGGCATGAGAGAAGTGCATATGTCTTTTAGATGATATTAATTTGGTTAAGTGATTACAAAACATAAATGCACATGTTCATTTTAAACCTTCAAAGCAATGATTGGATTCTTTTTAAAGAACCAAAAGGAAAGATAATTTTTTTTTGTTCAATTGTTAACCTTAAACAAAATATAGTAAGTTTTCCTAAAGTTCTTTTTAAACCTTTTGCCTTGATCATTTTAAACCCAAATTGAAATTAGTGAGCCCTAAAGAGCTTGAAGAAACAAAATCCCTAAATTTGTAATTATAATCGTTTCCAAAAGTGTTTAAGAACACTTGATACACTAAAGAGATGATGCCATGACTCAAAATTCTCCTTGCTCCTTCCTTGTTTCCACCTACAAAAATAGATTAGCCTAAGAAATACAGAGGTAGAAAATAGGTCAATAGCTAAAATTGGTCAAATGTAAAAAAAGCACGTCAAAATAACTTGAAATTTAACCTTTTACCCCACCCCAGCAGTGCAACCCACATATGCGTCGTAGTTTAGAAAGCTCAGTGGCATTATATAGCACCACTAGGTCTAACAACGGTGCACTACAACAAGACCATAGAGTGCAATTGCGGCTCTATTTTGATCAGCGACATTGTTTTGGGATTTGAAAAGTTCAGTAATAGGAAAATAGCCCAACATTGGAGTTTGAAAATTTGAATTTCTGGGTGGGAAGACTTCAACAATAGAGTTTGGAGTTTACATAGTCATTGTATGGCACCAGTGGACTGGTAGCATTGTTGTATGGCACTATTGGACTGATAGCAGTGTAGTTTCCTATAGACACAAAAAATACAAAAAACCACAAAATTGTGTTAAAAAATGTGTTAATATCTTGAAATTTTCCCTCCTTCTAGCACCAAAATGTGAACCCCAATCCTAGACCTACACAAACATAGCAAACAAACACAATACTAGATCCATATGCAAGTTAGAACTAAGATTCCCCATGCAATTCATCTACAATGCTCAAAATAGGAAGAAATGAAGAACAAAACAAGAAAAGCTTTTAAATCCTATTTAAGCATGCAAAATCTCAATCCCATGGGGGAATTGGTGCCAATTTGATGTGGAAATTGGCCTTGTCCCAACTCTTTTGCAAGCTTGATGAAGATTGACCCACTTGATGATGATGCCCAATGTTCTTCCTTGATGAAATCTGCAATAACCTAACTATGATGATGGAAAAATGCTATGGAAATGGATGAATTTTCTCTAAATATGAAGATAGTAACTTTGCTCTAAGTTGTGGATCCAAAATACAAAGGAAAGCCTCTTATTTATAGATGAGAATGTTGAAGAATGAGGCAAAATGGATGAATGTGGGATAAAAGACCAACTAATAGCATTAAGCCACTTGTCAACATGTGAGTGGACAAAGGTGGAGCACATTTTGATGAATGTTCCAATAAATGATATTAGGTGGAATTTCAAATTTGTAAAATGACATGTTGGAGGGAGAAAGAAATGACTTAAATGCCACTTGGCTTAATGCACAAGGATATGTAAGAGATATTGAATGCTTTGTTGGAAGGACAAATCCACTTGGAGGGATTTTCAAACTTGGAGGAATATTCCCTTTTGATGCCATGTTGAAAGTAATTATGGGAATTAATAAATCAAAAGAAATGATTTATTGCACAAGTTACAAAATCTAGAGGATTTAGGGGATTAAGATTAATTTAATCAAGATTTGATTAAATTGAAAGGATATTAGTTGATGTGACAATTTGATTTATATTTTTGGATTGATTTAAATCAAAGTTGAGAGGAATATGATTTAGATTTAAATAATTAAATATTTTTATTTATTTAATTAAAAAAAGATGATGTTAGATTAAATTAAATAAAGATTGATTTAATTTAATAGAATGACATTAGGGATTTAATTAAATAGAGACTATAGGGTTAACTAAATAAGATTGATTTATTAAATTAACAAGAGATGACAACTTAGTTAGATAAATTTGATTTATTTAATGAAGGGATGAAATATGATGAATTTAATCAAATAAGGGTTATTCAATTAAATGATTAGCAAAGGGGATTATTTAGGATGAAGCGATGTTAGTAATCAGGATCAAGTGTGACTGGTACATTTTCCATGTCTATAGTAAGGAATGTACTAAATACATTCTGGCAATAAATTTGGCATTCTTGAGGAGTCTGAGCCCCACTCTACACATATCATCTTGCTGGTAGCACTTAGTGGGCCATTTGTAATGACAACACATTTAGTGTATGTATGTGTGAAAACTGAATGTGCCCAAAAAGAAATTTTTTTGCTAAAGTGTTGGTACTCTCAAGTAACTGCTACTCTAAAAGAGGTTTCTAGAAAATCCTTCCAAGAACACAACAATGGTGGAAGCATCATCTTCAGGTTTACATGTTGGAGTCTTGTTCAAAGGGTGGGCTACACCAAGATCTTTGGAAAAATTTCGTATACTAATGCTCCAACATTGGAGGACCGAAGATTTGCACATACCAAAACCATAATGCTAGGAAACCTCATCAAAGATGAGGTGGTTAAGGATTTTGCAGAAAACATCTTTGACCCAAAGCTACATGTTAACCCTAGAAGCCTAAGAGAGGGAGAATTTCAAAAAATGTTTTCCCATGGGTTGATGGATGGCTTTGTGACTCGACTCTAGCATTGTGATTTTCCACAATTCGTATTGCCCTACATGCATCCATGCCTAGAGCTAGTTGATGCATGCACAAAAATAAGGATAAAGTAACTGAGGTTATTAATGACAATAGGTTAAAGGTTACCATCAGTGTGGTAGCCATTCAGGATATGCTATGTATCCATGCAAATTGGCAAGCTGAAGAATGAATTTTTTTGGGAAACTAGGGACATGCAGTTAAATTTCTATAAAGATGAAACAAATAAAGGGTTAGATAATAATCAAATCTTCTTCCCTTTGGAACACAGAGAGTTCAAGTCAGATGTACA
This sequence comes from Sequoia sempervirens, assembly GCA_007258455.2. NCBI lineage: Eukaryota > Viridiplantae > Streptophyta > Pinopsida > Cupressales > Cupressaceae > Sequoia > Sequoia sempervirens. The sequence goes on along the minus strand of VDFB02281492.1, from coordinate 80,584,979 downwards.
GGTCATTTAATCAATGCTAGATTTCATTTATGGCCATGAAAGTGATGATGAGGTCTACGAGTTCTTGATGGGCTTATCCTTCATGCTCAAGAAGGAAAGGAACCAAAACCATTTTAATTTTTCTGAGGCAATCATTGAGGGAATGCTAGAAAAAATAATAGATTATAGCACCTCCTTTGAGTTCAGGTATTTATCTTTTCTGGTACACTTGGTTTTACATTAGAACCCTTAAATCTTTAGTGGTTATTTTCCACTCAATAAGTTTGATGCGACGCAGTAATACAAGCTAGTTTCGACCTAGACCCATGTGCTTTCCAAAACATGGGAATATTATTCATTTGTTCATTATTTCCTACAATTGATACTCTTGGATTTGTCTCCACACCCTCTAGGAAGGTTCTCCCCTAAATGTTTGGAATCGATGAAGAGCCACCAGACCCCGATGGATTATTCTTTTGAAGCAGATTTTTCTTTCAAAAAATATCATGGTTTTATTGAGGAAAATTTTAGACTTCTTAAATTTTTAACAAATAGGACCCTTGCCTTGGAGGTGTGTCATTAGGAAACCATTTCCAACAAATCTTATGGTGGCAAGAGACACAAAAAGTGCTTTATGCACTTCCCCTTGCCATTTCCAAAAGTCAAGTAACACTTGTAAAAAGGGAAGAATGAGATGTTCTGACCAACAAGTTGGTCTGGCTCAACCTGGTCCTCATTTGTGATAATTGGAAGTACAATCCTGTTAGGTGTCTTCCAACAATCAAGCACAAAGAGCAGGAGTATTTTGAGTCAAGGAAGAACTCGATCGAGGAAATGGCAGAGGTTTACACTGACCTAGCTTTTATACCACTTGAACAACCCACATGGCTCAAATTCTACCCTAGGGTGGTAGAGTTTTGACAAAGTGCCCAAATGGGCTAGTCCCTTAAGACATAGCTAAAGCATTTGGGTTGGTAAAAAAAGAAGGCTGATTTATGGAGGTATTGATAGGAAATAAAAAACCTAAATGCCTTATATGGAGAAGTTAAGTCAAATGATGAGAAGTTTGACAAGATCTATGATGTTGAGGTTGGAACCAATGATAGTAATCTTGAATCAAATCGGGAGATCGGACAAGAGCACACACCACTTTTTTCTCTTTGCCTCATGTGCCCGATGTAGGAAAGTGGAAGGGAAAGGGGTTAAAACAAAAAGAATCACATATCTCTTTCTCCACCATAACCTTAACAAAGGGTAAGAGGACCTGGCTGTCTTTGAATATATCTACCATAGCTACAAAGACCCAGGGTCTGACATGATCAATCGCTAGAGAGTCTAAATCAACTAGTGTAGCCCCTGAAAAGAACAGATGAGTCCAAGACTTAGGCATACCGAGTGTATCAAATAGAGGAGAAGAAGAGGTGGATTTCATTCCACTAGGATTTTCAGCTTTGACAATCTAGGTAAGTCTTGTGCTTGCCATCCTTCCTTCTACTACATCTATAGTTTTTAATGCTCCATCATTTTTGGAAAGAAATCCTCCATTTGCAAGTTCTGACATCCTCATCCTTAATATGCCCCAAACCATATTTGACAATGAGCCCCACAAAGAGACCCCATGCACCGAATGTAAATCTTCCACTTCAGCTACAATTGACTCTTTGATTGCCTTGTTAAAGGCACCCATTGTAAACACTGATACACTTATACTACAAGTTTCATCATCCCCTTCTGCTTCCCAACAAATGCCTATTTTTCTGCCTACTTCCCCTTTTACTCCTATAGGTGTCCCTCCTTCTCAGTACATACATGGCATCTTTCCCTCTTGAATGATAACACTTCCTTTTGCTTACCTCTTTGCAACCTCATATGGTCCCTATTTCACCCTCTTTAGTCTCCCTATTGGTGTTTCACTTTCGGCACAGATTATTGAGTTTCCATAGAGCCTCCAAACTCATGCTGAAGTAACGAGGTAGACCTGGCAAGCAAGAAAGAAAAATTTGCAAGGAAAATCTGCAAAAAATTCAACTACCCAGAAGTTGGAAACTTGTTTTGATGAAGAGTGGAATGCTCTATTAATCTCAGCTATGAGGCCATAGACATCTAATCCAGAAGGAGAGATGTAGTTTGAGGATTATGAAAACTAGGATGTGGGTCTAAATTTAAGTGAAAATCTCTTGTGCAATAAATTGGTTCTAGCCAAAGAAACTCAGTAGGTGGTCTATACTGACTATGAGAAGCTGGACAAGAAATTGAAGAAGTGAGAGAAAAAAATGGTGAACATAAAGGTCATAGTGGATAGAATATAGGAAGAAATCAAAGGTAAGGATTTGGAGATGGACAATGTCAGCAAGGTGAAGCAAGTAAGTTGCTTGAAGAAGCCCATAGTGAGAAGGATCAGCTCATGCCAAGGTAGAAGGATTGAAATGTGAGATCACAGTTGAGCGTGTAACAACCATAGAGCATTGACAAAGGAGAAAAAGGAGCTATAGGAGATGGATGAGAAAAAAGTGGATATGTAGAAGGAATTGGTTAGCATTTGATATCAAGCCTCTGATGATCTTTAGAAGGCCCAGGAAGAAACATAAAAGGAGAAATGAGTAAAGCAATACATCAAGTCTATTTTACAGACTCACAATGAGGAGATTGGAAAGCTAGGCTTTGAACTTACAAATGCTCTCTAGGAGAAGAATCAAATAGAGGAAGATATGAGAGTGAGGGAATCCCAATTCCAACAAGAATTGATTGCAGTACAAGGATCTAAAATCCTCTCAGTGCTTAAAAAACTAGTACCTACTCATTGGGAGAGGATCATAGATGCAGTAGTAGCCTTGAAGCTAGTTTTGTGATTTTCAATAGATGCATAGGAGTTAAATGCAAAGTTCAACCTGGCAGTTGACCAAATTTTTCACACAATCACTCCTCGAGCTGAGGAATCAAGAGTATTGATCTCAAAAGTATATAAGACAAACAAGGAAGCTCTAAAGAGTACTAGGATTCCTGATCAGAGAGCGGCTAGAAGAAAGGAAAATGAATTTATCATTTGCAACCAGGTTGTGGTGAGAAGCAAAACTTGTTAGAAAATATTGAATAAGAAGGATGGTGAGATAAAGGAGTTCAAAGTTCTGCTCCAATCTAGATTACCCACCCTATTCTCATCAGAAGGAGTGTTGATAGTAGAATAGATCGTAGAAGCAATCAAGCTCAAGAAACAAAAATACACAACACTTCAGAATTTGAGCTCATCACCCACAATCAAAGAAATCAAGAAGGAAATTCTTCCCCTTTCCATACTTTACTAATACATTGGAGTTGTTTCATCAAGGTGGGGAGGATTTTCTTTTAAAGAGGTCGTTAATCTTGATCAAGCCTATGAGACATTGCATGCCCTCATCTTTCCCACCGATGGAGATTGGAAGACCCAACACACTGCTTTCCTCAAACTCAAAGGATTATTTGAGATCTAGGTTCATGCCTCTGCAAGTGAAGGCCCCCTGTGAGTCACTAGAAACTATGGAGAAAAATTTTCCTTCAACATTTTGGTTTTCAGCCATTACCTCATTTTTTCTTTATGATGGCACCACACCCAAAAGACAAATATTAATCTTGCATAAAGGCACACAATGCGCCATGTGTTGACTGTGAATTTTCTATATCATTTTCCTTTCAGGACCAAACTAGGACATGTTTCTTCCTAGCAAAGATTTTCCCCAAAACTATTCTCGCAAATTGTGAAATCACTTGCTAGCTTGCTATGCCATCCATTTCATCAGGCAGGTTATCTTCTACGGATGTATCTCTTTTGGGTAGAGTTTGTTGGGTAGTGTGGTGGAGCTTACTTTTGGGGTGAACTTCTAAGATGGAATCAACATTTTTTGTGGCTAATTAGATTGCATTTAAATGACCAATCTAGGGTCTGATCTTCTTCTGACAGCATATCTTTGTAGAGCTTCTATAATATTTGGAGCCATAAATTAGGCCATTAAAACTTTATGAGTGAAAATTGTTGTGATCTAATCAAGTTCTAAGATCATATTGCAATCTATTAGATTCAGACAATTGGTATTTGTTCTTCTCTGTCAATTGCAATGGTGGCTTCTTATAGCTATAAAAGGGGGTTTGCACTAGTGAGTAAGGATCTTCGAAAAAATATTTTAGAGGAAGATAAATATTTTTTAGGGACATACATTTTCTTAGGAATAGGAAGATTTCACAGAGCACTATTTACACTCTTTGGCATGTTATATTTATAAATACTATTAATCGTATTGGAATTTGACCTTTGTTTTTAGTTAATATATCGTAAGAATTAGATTTATTAAGAAGAAATCTTTAGAATTATGCATTTTATGGCCTTTATCAAATTTCTTTTTTCATATATCATTTATGCTGAGAGCACTGTGTTAAAGCCTTGGGTAGATATTCTGGATGATTATTTTACATGCTACTAGCCTTTGTGTTTGATGCTATCTTTCAGAAATTGGATCATGTCTATCATACTCTTTCATTTTCTATAAAGGATATGCCATTTTTCATACTATATTGTAAAAGAGGAAGGATTTCATGTATATCTAAATATTCCTGTTAATCTCTATGGTTTCGTATTCCTTTCAGACCTTAATGGATGCTTCCCAAAGGGAGAATTGAATGAATACACTATGCTTTCTCTATCCTTTGTCATTTGTTCTCTTCCCAAAAATGAAGGGCCTATGGCATTCTGTGTCCATCTCATCCGGAGTAATAAATAGTTAAAGTTTTGAAATTTTGTTGTGTGTAGCATGATTTCTAAACCTAAAATATGCAAAAACAAAGAAATGCAATAAAGAGAAATAACACAACACCACCTCAAGATTAGCCTAAGTTGACTTGAACAAAATAAAGATTAAAGTAAGAGATATAACTTGTCCAAGTGATCATTTTGGTTGTCCCTTTGATTGTTGATTAGTTGTATGCTCCTTGATGGCAAATATGATGAAATGATATGCAAAGTGTACTATATTTGGTGAAGATTGCAAAGATGGAAGTGGGTGTTTGACTAAATGTGTGAGATGAATGCAAAGAGAGCTTCAAAAATGCAACAATGGTGGATGAATGCAAGTAATTGAGCTTGAGAGAGTTAGATCTTGAATTGTGAATGCATGTTATGAAAAATGAGACCAAATCCTCTATTTTAGGGGAAAGGTCTCTAGAGAAATGAATGGCTAGGATTTAGCCAACATGGGCAAGATGGAGGACTATGGTGAGTTGGGGACTCACAAACCCTCACATCTTTCCATGTGGAAAAGGAGGTGGAAAAAGGACATGTGAGGTAGAGAGAGGACATGTGAGGTGGAGGTACTTGCAAGTACCTTGGGATTAGGGGAATAATTCCTCAAAAACAAAGTTCTTGTCCCCATGTGGGAAGGATGGTGACAAGTGAGGAATTTTAGAATTCCTCACTTATCATGGGGAAGAGAGAAGTGGTTGGGGAAATAAATATGAATTTTAAATTCACATGATTGGACATGCCTTGAGGATAAGACAAGGTCCTCATAAAGGAAGTCATTGTCCCATGTGACTGATGTGACTTATGAGAAGATTTAGAATTTCCCAACAACCTTCATGGGGAAGAGGAGAGCATTGAATGAATAAATGTGAATTTTTAATTCACATAAGGAAGAGGTCATGGCTTAATAAAGAAAACACTTATGAAAGGTTGACTTGGAGGACATACCAAATATGGCAAGAGGATTAGATTAAGGTTGTGCAAATAGGTTATTAAGAAGATTAATGAAGGATTAGAGACAAGTGGCCAAATATGGAGAATATGACATTAATCCTGATTAAGGGTGTGCACATCCTAATCACGGATTAATTAAACTAATCTAGATTAGAAGAGGATTATGGAGGATGCGGCAAGGAGAAAGAAAAGAGGGAATTTAAAATTGATTTAAATTCAAAAAGCTAAATGACTAGATTAAATAAATTGATATATTTATTTAATTTAGAGAAGAAATGATGAAAAATAAAGTATTTAATTGTTAAATTAAATACTTTAGAAACCTTAGAGGAAGGGGAAATATTAATTAAATAAGTCATTTAATTAATATTGATGAAATAGATGAATAAAGGATACAGATTTGACCATATGGGAGTGGTCAAATTTGGATGTCTACATTTTTCCCCTCTTGAAAATATTGTTAGAATAACAGTGTTTCAAAGAAAAATAAAATGCAGATGACTCTATAAAGGAAGCAATCAAAAAGTGATTCCCGAACATAGGAAAAGTTGTCTAGGATTTCCAAATGGTGGGAAATGTAGGGAGATTCCCCAGTCTCGCAAGGAAGTGACAATGACAAAGGAATGGAGGAAAATGGTAGGGTATGCCCCCTCATGAGTGCAGTTGGGGAAGAAAAAGGGGACCCAATGTGACTTCTCGATATGAGAAAATGGAGGGTACCATTGGATAGAGCTCAAAAAACTATGAAGATTGGCTTTTGAATGGAGTCAAATAGACACATAGTGCGCAAATGGAGGCCTTGAGAAGTTAGAGGATTAGTTGAATTAAAAAGGTTAAATAAAGGGTAAAAATACCCTTAACTTAAAAAAAACTTTAAAAAAAGGAGGGAAAAGTTATATATAATAATTTTAGAAATTACTATTCCTCATTTGCACACTTGGCAGTCGAGTGAGAAAGAGAGAAGAGGAGAAGAAGGAGACGAGGATGTTAGAGGACTACAATGATGACATCATCCACTAAGGAGATGAGGTACGACAGTTCTTCCACGAGCATGTGGTTCCATGCCAGGTTAGTTCCAAAACCCTCTTTGTGATTTTAAGCATTTTCTGTTATATGTTTGAGTTTTAATGCATTTTAAAAACATGGGTTTTGGGATTGGGGTAGTTTAGGAAAATGGGTAGGAGGAAAAATTGCAAGTTCACTCATCAAGTAGGCAGAATCGCTTGTTAGAGGTGGTGAGAAAGGGGGGAATATTTGCCCAATTAGTGGGTAAATGAGCCCAAAAAATTAAAAAGGGTACCCGCAAAGGGTGGGGGGGCATGAGGGAAGGGCAGGCTTGCCCTGGAATAGGGAAAATCTACTCAGAAATCAAGCTAGTGAGGAAGGGGCGACAATGCCTAAGACAAGGGTGAGCCTACCTAAAAGAGGGGTGACCTCACCCAAGACAGGGGTGATTCTACCCCGAGGCATGGCCGCCCATTTGGGGGTGGGCTTGCTCATCTGACAGGCAGGCTCTCTCACCTTTCGGGAGGGCTTTCCCATTCAGAAAGTGGGCTCACTCGTCATCCAGGCAGGCTCGCCCATAATTTGAGCAGGCTTTCCTGTCCTCTAAGCGGGCTTGCCCAACCAGCCGAGATCGCCCATCCACTAGGTGGGATCGGCCATATAGGCGGGCTAGCCCAAGGACAGGAAAGCTCTCCCATCCTGAGGGCGGGCTCACCCAAGGAGTAGGCAAAAGGAAGAAAAGGGAAAACAAGCCCAGAAAATGGGCAAGGAAGATAAAAAATAAGACAATTTTGGAAAATTGGGGAAATTTGTCCAAAAGGGGGGGGGAAGTTAGTGACAAGATAACCCAAGGCCAGAAAATGGAAACTGTAGACACCAAAATCTGGTTTTAGGCTTGCGACTTCAATGTTCTTTATAATTTGTATTCTTCATGGTCATGATTAAATAATGTCAATTATTTAATTATTCTCTATAGTCTTCATTTCTTCTATTAATTAAATAATCTTAATTATTTAATTAATTCACATTTTCTTTATTCTATCTAATTAATTAAATAAACACTTCTTATTTAATTATGTTACTAATTAACCTTATTCTTCTTGTCAAATTAAATAAATCATTATTTAATTTACTCTTTATCATACTTCAACTATAATTAAATAAATTCTTTATTTATTTAATTATTCTTCAAATATCGAGTCTTGAATTAAATGAATTATTTAATTCATTAATTCTATTTTAACGCATTCCTCTATATTTTAGATAATTATGTGAGTTATCTAAGTATTCACTTTTACTCGACTTGACATATATTTTAACCGCTTAGTTAACTCTTGATTTAATGTTTGAGTGGCATTCTCAAGTAATCTCTTCATCAAATCATTCAATCCTCCAGTTCTAACTCATTTGTGTGTACATGCAGATTAATTGAATATTCCTATTTAATTAATTAAACTTTGTGCGTGCATTCGAACAAGAGTTGATTTAATCAATCTTTATCTTTGTCATGCAAAGATATTTCTTTTGTTTTCGAATACTGAACTAAAGATTAAATCATTTATTTAATCTTTAATTCTATTTCTAGTTTGTATCACTCATGTCACTACTGACAGTTATCAGAATGCATGTCTAATTAGTCGATCTCAACCATCTGTTGATCTTTCAATCATGGCTTGTCGTTCGAATAATCAATTTTCTATAAATTGATTTGTCATTCTTCATTCCAATCTCTCGCGAAATCTTATGACTTTTGAGAGCACTCAATCTTGAATCTTTGATATTTTGCTAATCACTATCTTAGGCTATACTTGCACGAATTACTAAAACTCTGAGGGCACTTATACTACACAAGAAAAATGGAGAAGGGCAATCAAGATGAATGATGGAAATACATTTGAAATTGGTGAGATTGTTTTAGTTTGTTTACGTTTTACTTTCCTTTGTTCTTTGTTGCTTAACATTAGATTTGCATTTAGATTTAGTATTGCATGTTTGCTTCTAATCTATTTCTTATGCACATTCTTGGCGTTACATTTGGTGAACCCGACATGAAGACACCATCTTCGCAAATCCATAGATCTTTTATTTTTGATTTTTGCAAATTTTTCGTATGGAACGACACATCAGTTTGACAAAGCGACACATTTGAATTCTTGAACATCATCTGACACGAGAAATGACACATCTTACAATTCTTGAAACACAATTGACTAGTGAATACCGAGCCGCAATTGAAGAAAATATCGATGCATCTAACTGGTAACACAGTGACGCAATTGGTTGGTAAACTTTATTTCTATTTTCAGAAATCTGAAATTTTCAATTAATTTGTGTGTTACTAATATATGATTTTCAGCGTGTGGCCATTTGGAGTTAACAAGCTTTTGCAGGATGATTGACGAAGACGATATTGAAAATTACTAACGAGTTTTTCTGCAGGACGCTTGTTGAAGACCCTAGTTAATTTTGAAATAGATTGTTTGGTAGCGTAGAAAATCTTTCATTTGGTTAAAATTAACAAGTGTCTGTTGTGTTTGGTGCAAAAGCACAAGTTTTGTTACCCTCACGACTTGGTACATCAAAGTATCCTCTCCCCTTGCACATCTGTGCGATCCTAGGTGTAAGAGAAACGGTTACCAACTCTAGAACTTGGGCCTGTTCTGGTGGGAAAAAGTACTCACCCCAGGATGACTCAGACCGGTAGCACCCTGAACCCGAGGGACTTCCAGCTGATATATAAAAGTGGGTTCTTGGGGAAAACCCAAGAATCACGAGTATGGTTCTGACGAGATGGATTCAAAAGGGGACTCTCGCCATATGGATCATGCCCCACAAATGGAATGCCTGTACTAAATACCTTTTGTTTTAGAGACCAACCTATTTGTGGCCATTGCTTGGTATAGAGTAGGGTACAGTATCATGCCTGAAGATACTCACTACTGATCCCCTTGAGTAGAGATAGCAGTTCTTGGGAGGTCATTACCCAAAGAATTCAAAATTGGTGTGCTCGAAAGACGTTAATGAGCCATGGAGGGGAGTCAATGCCACCAAATTTCTAAGCTATCTGCTCTCGAGAAGGAAAGGTGTTTATCACCAATTTGGGGTATAAAAGGTGGGCTATACCAAGTATACAAACCCTAGACCTTTGGCCTATTAGGATGTGCTTGTCTGTTATCAACTTAAACATTCTTTGAGTCCAAAATCAAAACTGAAAACACTTTGTCTTATGATTGTCTTTGATTGTCATAATTTGATCACAGAAAATGGAGTTAGTTTAAATCTCATCACTAAAAATTCACAAAGAGTCACAACTATTCACCAGAAGCTCACAATTGATTTTTAGAGTCGCATCTTTTAAATCTTGAGTTGCATCTATTATTAGGAGTTGCATCTGTTTAGCTTTGAGTCGCATCTGTTAGTATCAGTCGCATATGCTAGTTTAGCTCACAATTGCTTTGTGAAAACCGCATGTGTTATATTCTGAGTCACAACTATCAGTACGAGTCACATCTGTTAGAAGGTTAACCACATCTATCAAAGTCACACTAAACTTTATCAGAGAAATGCAATTGATCACTAGAAAACCACAACTGTTAACTTGAACCGCAACTGTTGAATCCCACGACGCATCTGTTTGATTATCAGAAAACTAGAATTTACAGTCACTGTCCAGTCAACACGATTATACCAGTTTCAATTGTCTTTACAAATAGTCCTTGAACAGAAACCTGAAATGATTTGCTCAATTTTGCATCCTTTAGGTTCATTTAGTCACTACCATAGTTGTCTTAATTCAGAGTTTAGTTTCATCTTAGAATACATATTACCTTACATTAAACTTCTAGAAAGGTCACTTTTACAAACTTTAGGACTAGTTCACCATCTACACTCTAGAAAAGTCATAGTGTCAACAAAATTTGTCATTGAACCTAGTTTTATCAGTATATCCTTTGTCCTACACAGAGTCCTCCTAGCTCATCAGTCTAGTTAGGAAACTCAACTTGTCTTTGATCCTCATCCTATATTGGTTCCTTGACTTAAACTAAATTGACGTCTTGGTTAGACTTTAGGTAATTGGCCCCTTTGTCTTAGGTTCACAAATTTGACTACCTTAGAAGCTTGCTTAAAATTTGCATACTTAGACATTATCATCCTAGGATAGCATCATTTTAGACATACCTTACTTACACATAAAATACCAAAAAAATAGCTACATTCATTCCTTATTTTGCATACGAAAATCCCAAAAACATAGACTAGGGTCATACTGCTTATAGATATAGTTTTGCATTTCCCGCATATTGAGCTTGTCTTACATGGTTGAAACTAGGTCTAAGAGAAGAGAGAGAAAACATGTCGAACCCAAATGAATTCATCAATCCATTTTCTTCAAGACCTCATAAGACTCTATTAGACAAATTCACCACTAGAAACACTCAAGGACATATTGCAGTAGAAGACATAGAGGCTGCCGCATAGGACTGTAAGTTTGCCTCTTTCATAGATGAGTACCTAGCAAATGACCAACAACGATACTTAGCCAAATTGCTAGCTGAAGGTGCTACCTTACCTCCAAGATTTGATATCAACACCTTACAAACTCAACCTACAAAAGGGACAAATACCACGACTGCTAGTACTACTATACCTTAGGTCAACACAAGTATGCCATCTAGTACACCTACACAGAGTACAACAGTCCATACATACCCATTTGGTACATCTAGCATGACATCAGGATTTAATTTCACTATAGGGGCCTCATCATCCACTCCCTTTGGTCCTCTTGTTGGGAGCAAAAGACCTAAAACCTCAGTCTCTACACCTTATGTCCATGTCACAAGTTCATAGTCAACGACCATACCTAACACTAGTATTATGAGCACCATACCATAGTCAACGGCCATACCTAGTGCTCTAGTCACTAGTACTATACCATAGATTACACAAACAGGGGGCATTCACTCCTTCCAATATGGCAATCAGAATCCATTCACACAACTTTCGAGTCAGAATCTACTTTCCCAAACTAGTACTCAGAATCTGTTCACGCAGATTCTGAATCAGAATCCATTCTCTCAAATCGGTGGACACCAATCATTTACACAGATCCCAGGTCAACACCAATTTATGCAGATTCCAGACCAGAACACATTTTCCAACATTCTGAATCCAAATCCACCTTAGATGCCAACATTCAATCAAAACCTATCACAAGACTTTGGATTTCAGAACACATACACGCATCTGCATAATCCCCCTAGCACATCTTTGACCCAAGTCGATGTCTTGCAAACACAAATGCATGCATTACAAACACAAATGGATAACATGTCGGTGTCAACTAAGAAATTGTTTTTGACAAAGGACATATGCCCATTCCCATTTGATAGATCATTGTACATGACCCCTTTCCCTCATGGATATGTCATACCGAATCTCCCTAAGTACAATGGAAAATGAAATCCAATCGAACATATAAGGGAATTTTCTACCATATGCATAGATATCGCTTATGACCCCACTTACCTTATGAGACTATTTCCAAGAAGTCTTGTAGGAATTGCACTAGAATAGTTTTCGGGTCTAGATTCTAGCATTAGATCTTGGGGTGAACTGGTTGAGAAATGTGTGGAGCAATTCTCCTTCAACATAGATCACGAGATAAATATAGCAACCTTGTGTCACACAACGAAGACGAAGAGGAAACATTCATTGCTTTCTTCTAGAGATGGAGAACTATAGCTAGTAGGTGTCCTGTCAAGATACCCAAAAAACAAAAAGTTACAATGTTTCAAGAAAATCTTCATGCAAAACTCAAGAGTAACTTAAGGGTACATTGTTGTACATATTTTTCAAAACTAGTGGAAAAAGGGGTTATAATAGAGAAGGATCTCATTGAAAAGGGCGAACTCAAGACATCAACATCCAATAGAAACCCGATCGTACAAAACACCCCCACTGATAGAAACAGATTCTGGTCTCACAACAAAAATGTCACCAATGATGGGGTGGTTGATGCTAAAACACTACAAGCAGGACCCCTCCTCACATTACAAGGACCTTATACTTTTTCCATCACGCTTAATGCTGTCAATCAACCTCCTAATGTGGTCCAAAATACTCAACATCCACAACCAAGCAGATTTAAAAAATGTGAGTTTACTCCCTTAGGGGAACCCATTGAGTCAGTGTTCAAATAACTGTTACAACATAATCTCATATAGCTGCAGGAACCAAGACAATACGATCCAGGAAAATTTAAACTAGCTTGGTGGGATGACAATGCCTTTTGTGATTATCATAGAACTAAAGGACATAACCTACAAAATTTTTGACAACTAAAGAATATCATATAGGATCTTGTCGAAAAGAGAATCATTGAATTTAGTGGACAAAAACAAAAGTCATCAAACACTGATCATCAAGTCTTTTCTGACCCACTACATGACCATGGGAAAGGAATTGTCCCTAGTTCAAGTACTAAGACCAATCTATCAGCCAACTATGCCAATGTCAAGCACGATTATAATAGTGGAAAAATCATTCATTGCCTTTGCGCCGCTGATGAGAATATCAATACCATTATTATCAATACTAATCCTGAGTGTGTAGTCAATACTCATCATACTAAGTTCACTATTCAAGGCCCTCCATCATAGAAAACACCCCAACCTTCCAAGTTACAATATAACCTTCTTGACCAGTTGGGGAGACCCTAGCTCAAATCTCAATCTTGGAATTGTTGCATATTTCCCCTGAGCATTGATCTATCCTCAATAAGGATTTGTAGAACATGACGGTCCCTAATGATCTTGATGTCAATCATTTCTAAGAAATGGTGGGCTACTTGACCAATAATCACCATGTTGTGTTTTCTGAACAAGACTATGCAACTGAAAAGATGGACCACAATGACCCTTTATACCTAGAAGTCCTTGTTGATGACACCAAAGTTATACGAGTTTTGGTAGACAGAGGAGCAGGGTTAAATTTGTGAACTTTAAAACTAATTAAGGCTTTGGGTATCTTAGAAGCATGCATAGACACGACCAAGAGTATAGTCATTAAAGCTTATGATGATGAGGAATGAAAATCAAAGGGGGTGGTAACACTTCTGATTAGAATTGGTCCTATAGTAATGGAGACAAAGTTCCAGGTCTTGGATCTCACCCTCCCTTATAACCTTTTGCTAGGTAGACCATGGATTCATGCCATGAAGGCAGTCCCTTCCACGTATCATCATTGTCTTAAATTCCCTTACAATGGCACCAAAATAACTATAGATGGTGATCCAAATCCTTTCCAGTATTGTACCAATCTAAAGGAAATCCCCCAATGCCAAGTGCTAGTAAATTAGGAGGCCTCATCATCCAAATCATCCTCCTATGTTGATCCAGCCACACTCACTCGAACATTTATTTCACCCTCAGTTCCTACCACTCCTAGGGTTGAGATCCAAGACAAGGGTTGTGGAGAATATTACATGAAAACTGCTTATTGTGTTAGTCATTTGATTCCTCCTAAGTCATACAGTTTACCTACATTGGATAGGAGACAATCTATGGTCACTATACACATTCCTCCCACAACAACTTTTACTAAATGGGGTGAATTAAGCAAAGAGGCTGTAAATACAGAAGATGTCACTTCCTGGCTGTATAGGGAAGATGACGAGGAACCCCTCTTACTTGCTCATATTCCTACAAATATATATGGAAAGGGTTTTAAAATCATGCAAAGCAAAGGATATGATGGACAAAGTGGTTTAGGCTTAAACCAAGATGGGAGGATTGAACCAATATTTGTTTCTCAATGGCCAAAAGGATTAGGGATAGGATTTCAACCGATTCAGATTGGCATTCCTAGTACCCCATTACCCTTACTTGAGGAAGTAAGCACTTCAGAAGATATTAAGACATCTCACGAACCAGTGGACCAATATCATTGTGACTCCCCTGACTCTAACGATTATGAGTGGGATTCCCTATCTTCTACCTTTTCCATGGACCTCAACAAGTTATTTGGAGAACTTGACTTGATGTTAAGTTCCTCACCAAATCCCTTAAATTCCTGTCCACCAAAGAAAATGACAAAAGAGGAATGGTTTAAACACTACTATTGGGAATCACTTGACCCTACCTCGTGGCAACCTGAGCCAACTATTTCCGATAGTCAAACCTTGGCATTAGGCCCACCTATCCATCCACCTAGACCCAAACCTAAGAGCAAAAAGGACTTGGTACAAGACTTTTGTAACCACATGAATAATTCAATATTTACCTTGACTCCATTAAACTTTGATAACTTTGACGATGACATGCCCTTAGTCTATCCCCAACTCATTGATTGGGGCCAACAAGACACACCTGTCTTAGACATTTTTGAGAACGACGAAGCAATTATTGAGTTCCTGGGATTACAAGAAGGCATACCAAACGGTGATCATAAGGCTGGTTTTGCTATTGACTTGGACAACAAAGCATATTTTGGAGAATCTATTCAACCCTCTAGTCACAAAAATGAGAAAAAGAATAAACAAAATAAAAAGGATGAGTCTCTAGGTGAAAACCAAAAGGCACCTTTAGACAATGGAAAAGTAAAAAGAAAGGACGCATCCGAAGGTGAAAACCCCTTTGAGGCACCTAAGGATGGAGGTTTTAACACTCTCCCCATTGCACAGGAAAGGTCACCCATGCTCATTGAAGAATCAATAGAAGTCAACATAGGTACCAAAGAGAATCCTCGACTGGTTTATTTTGTAGCGTCATTGACAATAGAAGAGCAGCCGAAGTTCCATAACTTCTTTGCACAAAGACAGGTAAATTTTGCTTGGTCATATGCTGACATGCTGAGGTTGGATCCTAAACTTGTTCTGCATCATTTTCCCTTACGACTAGGTGCCAAACCAGTGAAACAAAAATTGAGAAAAATGCACCCACAGATTGCATTGTTAGTCAAGGAAGAACTCAAGAAACTCTTAGACGTTGGTTTCATCAGATCTATCAACTATGCAGATTGGATTTCCAATCTTGTACTAGTCACTAAACCAACTAGAGGCATCTGCATCTACACTGATTTTAGAGATGTCAACAAAGCTTGTCCTAAGGATGATTTTCCTTTGCCTAACATAGACATGATAGTTGACATGATGTAGGATATGACATGTTGTCCCTTATGGATGGATTTTTAGGATATAACTAGATTAGAATTGCAACTGAAGACCAACCTAAGATGGCTTTCACTTGTCCTTGGGGAATGTATTGCTGGAATGTTATGCCCTTCGGACTCAAGAATGTTGGAGCAACCTATCAACGTGCCATGACTACTATCTTTCATGATCTAGTACACACTCTTATGGAGGATTATGTCAATGACCTTATTGCAAAATCCAAGACAAGGGTAGAATATTTACAGGTTTTAGACAAGATATTTCAGAGGCTAAAGAAGTATAAAGTGAGTCTCAATCCAAAGAAATGTGTGTTTGGAGTCAAGTCAGGAAAGTTGTTAGGTTATATCATCTCTAGACAAGGCATTGAAGTGGATCTGGCTAAGGTAAAATCAATCATGGACATGCCTCCACCTGCTAATATTAGTCAACTAAGGACATTATTGGGAAGGTTGCAATCTATCAGAAGATTTATAGTGCAGTTAGCGGATAAGACACATCCTTTTCAACATCTACTTAAGAAAGGAGTACCCTTTGCATGGACAACTAGGTGTGAAGAGGCTTTTCAACTGATTAAAGAATATTTACTCACACCACCTATCTTAATGCCACCTGTTGAAGGAAGACCATTGATTCTTTATATTACAGCAACCCATTCATCACTCAGGGCATTTCTTGCACATAATGATGATGAAAGTCATGAAAAGGTAGTCTATTATATTAGTCAGACTTTGGTAGGTTATGAGCTCAACTATAGTACCATTGAATGTTCTTGTCTTGCAGTAGTATTTGCTACTCAAAAATTGAGGCACTATATGCTAAACCATCAAACAATCTTGATTGCTAAAATAGACCCTCTGAAATATCTTCTCAGCAAGGTAGCATTAACAGGACAACTGGCCAAATGGGTTATGATACTTAGTGAGTATGACATCTAGTATGTAGAAAGAAATGTTATTAAAGGACAGGTCATTGCTGATCAGTTAGCTGACACAACCATACAGGCAGATCACCCATTAGTTGCAGACTTTCCTGATGAGTTCATATTCACAATTGACACAAACATAATATGGAAACTGTACTTTGATGGCTCACATACAAATCGTGGTTCAGGGGCTAGTATACTGTTTATTACACCACAGGGTGATTCCATCCTTAAGTCATTCAGGATTGCATTCCCATGCACTAACAACATAGTAGAGTATGAAGCTTTGGTGACAAGGTTACGTATGGTAGTCAAGTGGAAAATTAAGATTTTCCAAGTGTATGGGGATTCTCAACTGGTGATCAGATAGGTAAATGATGATTATGAGACTAAGGATGAGAATATTGCTCCATACAAGCGCATGGCTGATAGCTTTAAAGAGTACTTTGACAAAGTCAAATTTCATCAAATACCTCATGTTTTAAATAGGGCAACAGATGCTATGGCTACAATTGCTTCACTTCTTAACATTCCTAACAATGTGTCTAAGTTTGAGTTCTTGGTAGAACAACTTTTGGTCCCAGCCTACGATATCCCAAATTTTGAAATGGTTTGTGACATTGTTGGTCCTGATTCCCCATGGTACAAAGAAATCTATGATTACCTTCATGCCGAAGTCATACCCACTAGCCTATCAAATAACCAACATAGGGCATTCCTCCGCAAGTCAGCCAAATACACCATCGTCGGAGACACCCTATATAGACACACCTTAGATAATACCCTACTGAGATGTCTTGATTCTACTGAAGCATAAGCAACCTTGCATGGGGTGCATGAGGGTATATGTGGTTCCCATTCTAGTGGTACTACCTTAGCCAAAAAGATTATGAGACTGGGTTATTACTGGCCTACTATGGAAAAATACTCATATGTCTTTGTAACGAAATGCCGCCAATGCCAAGTTCATGGAGACTTGATACATGCACCAGCACAGGAGCTTCATCCTATAACATCACCATGGCCCTTTTCCCAATGGGGACTCGACCTTATAGGTAAGATCCACCCCACATAATCTAATGGATACAAATTCATTATCACTGCCACTAAGTATTTTATGAAGTGGATTGAAGCCATTCCTATGACATACATTACCGACACACAAATTTCTAAATTTATCCTAAACTATATCATTTGTCAGTATGGTGTCCCTTAGTCCATAATCACTGATAATGGCCTCCCATTTAATAACCAAGAAGTCTGCCTATGTGATGAATTTCATATCCAACATCACTTTTCCACTCTATACTACCCAAGAGGTAATGGCCAAGTAGAGGCATCTAACAAGACCATCATTAGAATCCTCAAGAAGACTGTCAATGATGCTGGTCGTGACTGACATTTACAGCTTAACCCGACCTTATGGGCTTATCGCACAAGTATCCATACTCCTACTGGTGCTACTCCATATTCACTTGTATTTGGTTCTAAAGCTATTTTGCCTATTGAGGTCGAGATTCCTTCCCTAAGGGTATCCCTGAAAGGCCACATTGATGATGAAGAGTACCGAGTATCGAGACTCCATGAGCTAGAATTTTTGGATGAGCAAAGATAGAAGGCACTAGACCATCTTCAAGCATATCAGAATTTCCTTCGTCGTAGCTATAACAGGAAGGTATTGAACAGAAACTTTGATATTGGTGACCTGGTTTTAATGGAGAACCCAAAGAATCAAGTAAAAAGAGAAAAAACTAGGAAATTTTGAACCAAATTGGTTAGGACCTTATGTTGTTATGGAAGCTTTTGGATCAGGAGCGTACCAACTCTCTACTTCTGAAGGAAACCATTATCCTCACCAATCAATAGTTTACATTTGAAGAAGTTCTAAACATAGCTTCTGGGATCCTTTGTCTTAATTAGTAAAAATACAAAAAAAATAAGAAAATCACAAAAAATTGTTGTCAAGGTGAAAACTTGGCAAACAGGTGACTTGGTAAGACTAAAAAAATTAGATAATCTAGAAAATAGTAAAGACAAATCATTCGTCCAATAGTGAAAACTACTTTGGTGGCGCTATGGATAGGTACCATGGTGAAAACCTAGCAAACAGATGCCATGTGTAGTTAACTCTGCTCCTTTGTCTACTATTATTGTAATCATAGTCCTTAGTATTGTACATAGTCCTTATCATTGTATATAATCCATGGCCCTGTACATAGTCCTTATCCCTATACATACTACGTATCCCTGTACATACCCCTTATCTTTCATATCCATCACTTGTCTATACCATTCATAATAAGTGGTAGTCTTTCCCATAACTTGGAATGATTGACATCAAGTAAAGTTCATATCCCCCATTTTACCCTATTTATAATCAATTGGTCTTATACTCGATTGGGGGCAAACACTTGACATGTGTCATATTGCTTCTTACATTGGTTGTGTTGGAGACGTAAAACCATGGAAAATTCACGAACATTGGAAAATGACCTGAGAAAACACAAAAACATCAGAAAACTTCAAAAATATAAAAAAAAATTAAAAAAATTTCGAAAATCCAAAAACAGAGTCAGAGTCAATCGCACTTGTTAGTATTTGTTGTTTGTTGCACTACATTGCCTCTATGACTAGACATAGGCAACACCATCTACCGATGTGCCCCTGAGGCATTAGGTCAGTCTGTTTATGTTTTGTCTGTATAAAATCATGATTCGATCCATATGTTTATATGACAAGGTCATTGGTCGTGTTGAACTATGAGGTCTCTATGTGTATAATGTAGGCAAGGCCATCAATCGATGATCCCCTAAGGCCGCACTAGGTCAGTCCATTAGGGTTCGTCACTTTCATTTTCACACACATCTTCTATTTGTAGTTCGTCTTGTCAGTCAAGTCAAGTCAAACTACAAGGTCTCTGCGTGTATAATGTAGGCAAGGCCATCAATCGATGAGCCCCCGAGGCTGCACTAGGTCAGTCCTTTAGGGTTTGTCATCACACACAGTCAATTGTCAACACATCCTATCCAGTCATGCATGAATCTGGTGAACAAGTCAGCAATGTCTCTAAGTCAAATCAAACATCTTGCCACACAAAACAATAAAAAAAAATCAACAAATGTCTGCTATAGGATGTGTCCTTCCTGGAAACAGACATCATCATCATGGAAATTAACCTGTATCTTGTTCAAGATGAGTCCTTCCTAAATATTGATATCATCAAAACAATCTATCTTATATAGGATGAGTCTTTCCTGCATAATTGACAAGGTCAAACAATCAAACATAGCCTTACACAGGTTATCACATCAATGGCATCTGATTCAACGTCTTATATGATACATGTCTTTCTAAAACCAGGCTTTGTCATGCCTTTTATAGATAGTCATAACATCGAAACCAGACTCAAAGTCTTATCTAGTATGTGTATCTCCTGAAATCAGGCTCTGTCAATCAATCCTTTTATCAATCAAAACAAATCAAACAAACAAATCAAGTTTTGGAAAATATTTTACTGGCTTTTTGAATTTTTGACTTATTTATCTTATCTTTTCACTCGGCTTTATGATGGGAATTATGTTACTAGCTTTCTCAAGGATGTCCCATGAAGGATTTAGAGAAGCAACGATGTATCAAAATTCTATTTTCTTTGACTGTTGTTCGTCGACTGTCTTTTAAATTTGATTTTGAGTCATGTTACTAGTTTCCTCAAGGATGTCCCATGAAGGATTTAGAGGAGCAATGACGTCTCATGACTTATCTGTTACTTTGTTTGTTGTCCGTGGTTTGTCCTAACAAAAAGACTAGGGCAACTTGTGCCCTTAGTATGAGTTAATGACAATCCTTGTCTACGACTGTCTATTATTAGCAAGTGGATGACCTTGCACACCTTGATTTATGTCATATCATGATGTTTTTCTCCATTTGTATTAGTCCTGCCCAATGATGATAAAGTGCAAATACCTTTTGTGATACAGCGAAATATCGAAGATTGCTAATACTAACATCTATCTCCTATCTTTCATTCTTTCTCATGATGTTTTTCTCCTATCTTTCTTTCCACACTAACAGTTCTTCTTTCTTGCATTATGATGGAGTCCTGTGACACAAAACATTATATATCATCCTACATCAACATACATATTAGAAAAATACATGCATATAGGCATATTTCATATCTAGATCATCATGGAATAATAGACATTCATCATTAAATAATACATATCATATGCATTCCATGTACAAAGCAATTGTAAATACATGCATCACATTACATTTGTATAGCATCATATCTCGTATGCATCATACATATAACATCATATAGCATCTCATAATTTATAAATTGCATACATCACATAGAATCAACATTATCTCATTAGCTGTATAAACATCATAAAATACATATACTCATCCATCACATAGGCATATTATATAGACATCACATGTATAAATAAAGACTACATAATCAATACATAGAAATGTATATCATGAGAATCACCACCAAAATCATATATATATCACTCAACTATATCACATAACAATGTCATAATGTATCAATAATACATGGAAGCCCGCAGGCTATAAGATCAAAATACAATGTCTCGACAAGAAGTACCCCTATCCTGAATTGCCACCGCTATCATGCCTGGAGTGTGTGGGGGAATGATGATGGGAAGCCGATGACCTGTGAGTTCAGGGAAGTCTGTCATATGGACCTAGTCTACGTAGCTGCTCCACCCCCTCTATGCTAACTGTCCTACTGTGGGTCCTGGTATGGGACCTGCTACAATGTGCCTCTGAGAAACTGGGAGCCCGTCTCTCTGGTGGAACCTCTACCTCATACAGATCCCGATCGTATCTCTCCCTCTCCCTGGCTCTAACTAGCTCTCTGGCAAAAGTGGCTAATGGTCCTGTGCACAATGCTCTGAGCTCTATAAATATCTGCTCAATCTCTTGTCTTCGAGCTATCGCATGATCCCTATCCATCACTATTTTATCCCTCTCCATCTGATACACAACCCTCTCAGCCATTAGAACTCTCATCTACTCCTCCAAGGATGCAACCTAAGCACACAATGTATCGGTGTCTGGATCCTCTACCCCTGTATCATCCTGTCTGTCCCTCACTCTCCCATCCTCCTCCTCATCCAAATCCTCTAGGATCTGATCCCGGATCTCTCTCTCGTGATCATCATCTCCCTCATCATCCTCTTGGTAGGAACCTAACAAACCCAGAGCATCAATCTCTGCCTCCTCTCTGCCTGCCTCCTTTGTACCTATATCCTCCTCTATCAGGATGTCTGGAATAGTGGCCTCTATGGGATGCACCTCCTCTCCACCTCTCGCAATATCCTCCTCCCCTCCTCTCCCAACGTCTAGCATGGCCACATCCTCCTCTCCTCCTCCCTCCTCGTGGATCAGTGACAATGGTGGCCCTCATCCCCTCTGACCACGTTTCCCTCTCCTGCCTCCACGCTATCCACCTCAGCCATCATCTCCTCCATCACCACGGCCTCCTCTGCCTCCCCAGCCTCTCCCTCTACAGCGCCTACCTCGTGGACCTATCCCTCACCGCTCTACTGGCACTGGCTGCTCTGAATCTATCAAGGGGATCGGCTGCTGAACTGCTCACCACTAGTCGTACTCCGCTGTGGTCCCTGGATCTGCTGGACCATCCCTCCATCCCCATGGAAATGCTTGTAGTGCATCAATATCTGCCTCTGCTGTGGCCACTGGAATCTTTGGACCCCATAGCGGGATCTCTCGCAAGGATCTCACAAACTCTG
Organism: Sequoia sempervirens; assembly: GCA_007258455.2. Lineage (NCBI taxonomy): Eukaryota > Viridiplantae > Streptophyta > Pinopsida > Cupressales > Cupressaceae > Sequoia > Sequoia sempervirens. Next base: position 80,562,396 of record VDFB02281492.1, on the reverse strand, counting down.
CCTGTCCTCTAGGCACATCCTGCACCTCTCCAAATTGCCGCAGGACACGATCTGGTAGCTGATGCTCTATGATGTGGACATGTGACACTATCTATCCAACCAAGAACTATGTCTATCTACAAAATGGAAAATGCTCATCCTCATCTGACCACTTGTCACAGCCCAAGTATGGTCTCCATGTAAACTACTACATGGTGTCTATGGCATGTCTGAAGTAACCTGTATCTCCTATGTGGTGCTGAGTGTTCGCCCCCACATAATGGAAGTGTAGGGAGCTCCATGTGGAAGGTCAACTATCGCAGGTGGCTGAAAAATGGCAATGTGCTCCCACGCCCATACCATCAGGAGTGTGGTACCACAACTCATTGACTGTGCCTCTTGATAGGCAATATCATGCAAGTGAAAGTATAACATCCTGAGCACATAGGAACCCCAAGCATATGCCACTCGATGCTCGAGCATGCCTACTAGCATCTTCCCCCACCCCACGGGAAAGCCATGACCTTAGCGATTAGGAAGTACTATCCCGCCTATCAATTTACATAATAGACAGTCTAGCTATCTATATCTCTGTGCCAACACACGCCACCTAATCTCATAATCATCAAATCCTAACTGCCTAATGTCAACATGAGGGTAGTACCTACACATCTTGGCAACACCCCTCTGGGTATCATATGTCACCTGTGTGCCTCTAATAGGAAGTCTAAGGATCCTATAGACATCCTCTAAGGTAACAGTCACCTCTCCAGTTGGTAGGTGGAAAGACAATGTCTTCAAGTGCCACTGCTCACACAACACTATCAGTAATCCTCGATTTGCCTGAATCTGGGGCATTCTGTCACATGCAATAAACCCAGGTGCCATAGAATCCATTGCTCTACTGGCTGCAAACTGTCTCTGAATTGAAACATAGTTGGTCTCGACTCCCGTGTGCATATCGTGTCTAGCACAACCTGCAATGGCATTATACATGCCTCATGTCAGCCTCAATCATCTATTCTAGTGCAAACTGACTATACTAAACAAAATTCAAATGCCTCGTTATTTTGCACGTGTTATTACTTTTCACATACGTCGCTTTTTAACATATGTGGTTCATAAACTTCAAATGCGTTGTTATTAAACAAATGCAGCTAATTACATCACATGTGTTACACTAAATTCATATGCATTGAAAAATACATGTTGCATTGCAAATTATTCAAATGCGTTTCAAAATCAACACATGCGGCTATTCTAAATGCAAATACGATGCAAAAAGTCAAATGTGTTTCATAAATTCACACATGCGTTAAACTGTAGTCTAACTATGCAAAATGACTACGTGAAATTACAAATGCAGTTTTCCACAGAAAAATGTGTCATTTGCGCATACAAATGCAGTGTTCTAACAAAATGATGCATAACTAAAAATTGAATTAAATGCATCAAAATACGCGTAAATGAAAATTTTCAAAAGTTAAGTTTTAGGTACATATTGGGGGGTCCATGTGGCTAGTCTTTGGAAGGTTCGGATCCTGTATGCGCGATGGTGAGTGTGCAGAATAGGCAACATCCTCACTGTAGGTGTAGAGAAAAATCTAAATTTTAGGGCTAGGTGGGTGGAAATGAATTGGTTTTTACCCCTATTCCTATATATACCTAGGGCTTAGGTGGCATTTCTGTCCTACTGGCCATGTTAACTTCCCATCTTGATCATCCCGTACCCATCCCTGACATTTCCAAACTCAATTTTGCAAACTCCACTGCATTTCTGATAATCCTATGGACTAATCAAGATCATTTCCAAATTTTTCTGAACTTTTTTGAAAATTTGTCAATTTTCCCGAGGGGGAATATCTTCACCTGTTTTAATCTGGAGCATTACTGGGGCATATTTCTTATCAATTTTCTTTGACACAACGCCAAAATGACATTGTATCAAAGAGGGGCAAATGTAGACACCGAAATCTGGTTTTAGGCCTGCGACTTCAATGTTCTTTATAATTCGTATTCTTCATGGTCATGATTAAATAATGTCAATTATTTAATTATTCTCTATAGTCTTCATTTCTTCTATTAATTAAATAATCTTAATTATTTAATTAATTCACATTCTTTGTTCTATCTGATTAATTAAATAAATGCTTCTTATTTAATTATGTTACTAATTAACCTTATTCTTCTTGTCAAATTAAATAAATCATTATTTAATTTACTCTTTATCATACTTCAACTATAATTAAATAAATTCTTTATTTATTTAATTATTCATTTAAATCCCTTCATCACTTAATTAAATAAATATTATTTATTTAATTATTCTTCAAATATCGAGTCTTGAATTAAATGAATTATTTAATTCATTAATTCTATTTTAACGCATTCCTCTATATTTTAGATAATTATGTGAGTTATCTAAGTATTCAATTTTACTCAACTCGACATCTATTTTAATTGCTTAGTTAACTCTTGATTTAATGTTTGAGTGGCGTTCTCTAGTAATCTCTTCATCAAATCATTCAATCCTCTAGTTCTAACTCATTTGCATGTACATACGGATTAATTAAATATTCCTATTTAATTAATTAAACTTTGTGCGTGCATTCGAACAAGAGTTGATTTAATCAATCTTTATCTTTGTCATGCAAAGATATTTCTTTTGTTTTCAAATACCGAACTGAAGATTAAATCATTTATTTAATCTTTAATTCTATTTCTAGTTTGTATCACTCATGTCACTACTGACAGTTATCAGAATGCATGTCTAATTAGTCGATCTCAACTATCCGTTGATCTTTCAATCATGGCCTGTCGTTCGAATAATCAATTTTCTATAAATTGATTTGTCATTCTTCATTCCAATCTCTCACAAAATCTTATGACTTTTGAGAGAACTCAATCTTGAATCTTTGATATTTTGCTAATCACTATCTTAGGCTATACTTGCATGAATTACTAAAAATCTAAGGGCAATCGAGATGAATCATGGAAATACGTTTGAAATTGGTGAGATTGTTTTAGTTTGTTTACATTTTACTTTCCTTTGTTCTTTGTTGTTTAATATTAGATTTGCATTTAGATTTAGTATTACATGTTTGCTTCTAATCTATTTCTTGTGCACTTTCTTGGCATTATAGAAATGAGGGAGAGATGAGGAAAAGGATGAGATGACTAACATGTTGTGTGGTGTGGATGCATTGATTCGAGAGCCTGCAGACGTACGAGAGGTGATCGGAGGTGTTAGAGGCGACCATAGCAACTATGAATGGAGAGGATCATGAGGCATTGTCATGAGTGGGGTTGTTGCATATGCTGAGATACCCAACTGTTAGAGCACATCGGACAATGCTGAGAACCCTTATAGAGTGATGGAGCTCTGAGACTTTGATATTCCACCTCCTGACAGGGGAGATGATTATCACTTTGGAGGACATGTGGAGGATTCTATAGCTACCTATAGTAGCCTGCCTAGTGAGTGTGACAAGATTAGAGGGTGGGGTGTTGGATAAAATCATATGGGTCCTATTTAGGTGAAAGGAAGGGATTGGATGTGGACAGATTCTTGGCACTGGGAGTACCACCACTACCACTATACCTGTATGGATTGATTAGCAACCTATTGATACCAGACAAGAGTGGGCTCTTCTATAGTCTAAGTTACATGGAGATTATTCAACACATCATGGAAAAGAGAGAGGGGGAGTTTGCATGGGGTCCATGCGTGCTAGCACAACTATATAGAGATATGCACATTGTGTGCTATCGAGGGGATCTCAGCGTGACATAGGTGATGTTGTTGCAGTTATGGGATTGGGAGAACATTAGTGTGGCTAGGCTAGGAGTGGTGGCAGCAGGAGTATAGGATCTGACACTACTAGTGGCATACTGGTATGGGATGGAGCATGGTAGGGTATGGCATTATCAAGGTTTCAATGACTTGGATGGATGGAGGAGGAAACTGGATGATTTTTGGGAGGAGAAGATAGTGTGGAGGTTGTACATGACATGACAATTCTCCAGATGGAGGAGAGATGAGGAGAGACACAGAGGGTATTTCTATGTTAGATGCTCTCTAATTAGGAGAGAGCCGCGTATAGTGGAGGCACATAGGCCGGACCGGGTGATGAGACATATTGGGCTTCTATAGGACATTCTCTGTGGTTCAGAGAGATTTAGACAGATTTCATGAGAGCGACCATGGGGGCAGCCGATTATGGCCAGGTTTGCGATAGAGAATTGGGAGATACTGTAATACGTACCCTTCCCGGGTAGGAGTGAAGGGAGAGCAGATGCGAGAGTGATAGTAAAATTCTCCACGTGGTATGTCTATCACCGACCCATACGGATTATGCTAGAGGAGTCGATTATTGAGGCACTTGGCTTTGGGCTAGAGGAGAGGGTAGGAGGTGGCCGAGGCAGGAGGTCAGCAAAGGAGAGGGCAGGAGGGAACTGAGGCAGGAGGAGGTCAGGGAATTAGATTAGCATAGGAGAGGACAGAGGGAGGCTGAGGTAGGAAGTCACATAGGAGGGTGAGAAGGAGAGGGAGACAATGAAGGAGAGCCTAGGAGGAGGTTGAGGCAGAGGAGGAGAGAGATGAGGCAGAGGGAGAGGCAATTGATGAGAGAGATGAGTTGGAGGTGGAGGTGATGGATGTAGACATTCATGATATTTCCCCATTGGCCATGGTACCACCCATACTAGAGGATTTGGCTGTATTGTTGAGAGGGGTCATGGAGAAACTACAAATTACTGAGTAGAGACTGAGGGATGTAGAGGCTGCGAGGTGTAGAGTAGAGGCCAAGGTGAGCATGCTATGAGTAGAGGTGGTTAGGGTATGAGAAAAGGTGCAGAGGGACTACGAGATCCTAGCAAATGCTAGGATGAGGCATCATGGTGCATGGAGGAGATACAGGTAGAGAGGGATGGACTACAAGCTGAGGTGAGCTAGCTATGAGCAAAGGTGACTTGGCTAGAGGGAGAGGTGTCCAGAGAGCATGGGGAGGGGATGGTGGCAAGATGGGAGTGAGACAGGCTAGAGACAGTGGTGACTATATTGTAGGTGAGGGGCTAGTGAGAGCTTGAAGGAGTGACAGACCAGGTATCAGTGGAGACCTTGGCGTAGGTGGAGAGAGACTTGGATGATTTGAGGAGACAGGTGGAGGGGCTACTGAGAGATAGGACTAAGCTGAGATGGGAGTGGGATGAGCTCTGTGATAGAGTTGAGGTAGCAAATCAGATAGTTGGAGATATGGGATTGATGCAGGAGAGAGAGGAGACTATGAGGGCCCAAGTATAGACCTTGTAGACAGAGAGGGATACAACATAGACAAAGGTGTAGACCCTATAGGGCGAGAGTGATGTGGCAGTGGCAAGGGTATAGGTTGTGGAGAGAGAGATGTAGCATAAACACTGGCACAGGTAGTGCATGGTGAGGGTGTCTATATAGGGGCAGAGGTGCAGAGATTACAGACATAGGTACATGTCATGCAAGATGAGAGGGACAAGGCTATAGATCAAATGTCTCGAATGGGAGTAGAGATTGGCCAGCTATGGTTGGTATAGGAGAGGAAATCCATATGTGGATTTTGAGACAGGTACAGGGTGGAGCAGAATTTAGCCAAGTATCAGGCTACAAAGCATGATGAGTACATGTGAGAGGCCAGTTACTATATGGCGACCTAATTTACAGCAGTGCTAGATCAAACACAGTGGGTACCTACCTACATCTGAGCAAGGCCACATATGCCAACACCATCCCAATTAGCAGGGACACATACCCAAGGGTACAGTAGCTATAGAGAGACACCTCCTCATAGAGGAGGAGTGCCAGACTCACCACAGAGGTCAAATGTGAGCTTCTCTTAGTAGAGAGGATAGAGCACAAGTGACAGGATACCAGTTTTTGACAGGTACAAGATGGGTGTATAGTACAGAGAAGCAAAGATTAGAGTTGATTCAGAGCCTTGTACTTGTATTTTATTTGATGATTACAGATGCATATGATGGACATGTATTTTGACTATATGATGGAAATTATTATGGATCATGTGATGGGCATTGTATTATGATTTTTATATGATATGTGATGACCCTTATTGACACCATGTTATGTGTATGTGATGGATGATTTAATTATGCATATGTGTATGTTCATTATTTTGTGAGGGATGATCATTATAATGTGATGTATGTATATGCTTGTGATGATGCATGTTTATGCTTATATGAATGATATGTATGATGGCTAATTTTTATGATGTAGGATGTGATGGATAATTTATGACTAACAATTTGTGATGTAGGTGGTAATGTGTTAATGATATAGACTAATATTGAAATGAATCTAAGATGCTTAGAATAACCAAATATAATTAATCTAAACAACTTAATATGAGATTATAATGCACATGATAAGAAATGCAATGAAACTATAATGTGACATGAGACATAATTAAACACTAATAGATAAATGAAATGCAATGTGGACATGGGTGGTAGGTTGACTTTATTTTCCATCATGCTTGCTTTAGCTTATACAAAATAAAGGTGTGTGATAGGTGAGTGGGATGGCCTAATGTGAACTGAAGTGGTGGAACATGAACATGAGTGTAAATAGGGGCTTGCATAGTAATAAGGGATGATGGTAGGTGTATTGTGGGTTTAATGGCAAGTAATTTCCTTGTAATCATTACAAAATCAAGGGAAGGTGGGTGTGAAACTGCACCTATCAAGAATCATAGGTATCTTGAGAAGAATGGAAGATGGAGGGATGAATGTTTGCACAACCAAAATCATAGGTCATTGGTTAGGTATGAATGGAATGCAATCCTAATGCAATTTTCCAATTTTGGAGCACTAATTTTTGCTATAGTAGAAGACACTAGGTGCCAGGGTATGCAAACCAAGGAAAATTAGTGTCTAATGTGCAAAACAAACACAACAGACAAGAAGGATACCTCAACACCCCAAAGTCACAAAGACCTTGGTCGAGCCAAGTATTGGGATAACCATAAGCACAAAAGGATTTCCCAATGTAACACAAGACCTTAGGGATCTTGGTGGGTACTATGCGGGACAACCAAGAAGATAGTAACAAAGCAAAAAGATCAAGATATGCCCCTATGTTAATCGATCAAAACACACCATAATATGATAGATCATGGCAATCTTGACAAGTTATAATAGGGAGCTCAAATGATAAACAAGAGCCAAAAGTATCAAAAGATCACAATCAATTTCAAATTTCCTTTGCCATAAGATCCAGAGGATTGATGGGGTTGATGAGGTCTATTAGGAAGGATGCATCTTGTTGAGACCAAAGATGGATACTAAACTAAAAGATTGATATGACATAGGAGATTCAAAACCAATTGAGTCTCATGATACAAGTGGATCTCATTTGTGAAGAACCAGCTAGATAAGGACATACTTGACGACACGACACAAGACACGAAACACAAGACATAAGACACAATACCAACGCACCCTAATGACCTAGGGGCTCATTGGCCAATCAAATATCAGCCTTGCCTACGTGAAAGCGCAGAGCCCTCGTAGTTCAAGAAAAGACCATGGATAAAAGTGGAAAGACTACAATGGAGATGAGTGATGGAAAACAACGATTGGACTAAAGAAGGAAAAAGCATAGGGGGTGGATCAAATGATTGACCTCTCCTACGTGAAAGCGTAGGGGCAACATAGTTCAAAAAAGGACAAAATACCAACATGATAGGATGGGATCTAAATGAAGACCAACATGATGAAGGAATCTAGATGAAATCAAAAGATTGACATGACAACAAGGACTGATGATATAAGCTCATATTAGGATATAAGCTTAGGATAACGGATAGCAGATGAAGCTCATCCAATGCTCAACCAAAATATACCAAGTGACCGAATGATGGACGTAGATGGAAGGACATGATCAATAAGATGATGGGAATACGAGATCAAGATGGGTGAAGCATAAAGTAGCTAGGACACAAGGTAGATAATGATTAAGCCCTATACAAATGGCACCTGTTACCAAGTTTTCACCAAATGTACATATCCATGGCACCACTAGGGGTGGTTTTCACCATAGGATGAATTATCTCTCTTTAATATTTTTAGATTTTTTTGATTTTTTAATTTTAATTTTTTGTACTTGTTGACCATTTTTTCCATTTTTTTGTTCTTTTGGATTTTGCAGGATAGGATACCCCAACTTCCTTATGTGTAGAACCTTTTTAGGTGCATGATGTTAATGGGATCCTCTGAGGGATCTCCTTCAAGTGTAGCAAGTATGTATGCTCCTGACCCATATTTTGTTGTGATGACATAAGGACCAAGCCAATTTGCTTCAAAATTCCCCTTCTTATCTCAGTCATGTTGAGTGCGTTGATTCTCCTTGAGGATTAAATCACCAATGTTGAATTGGCGAGGACCAACCTTCTTGTTGTAGCTTCTCTTAAGGTGATTCTGATAGGCTTGAAGATAGTCATACGCTTTGATTTGTCTTTCATTGAGGAGTTCTAGCTAGTTGGGTCTTGCAACTCAAGCGTCTTCATCACTGATAAGATTCTTCAGGGATATTCTTAGTAACAGTATTTCTACCTCAATCAGAAAGATGGCCTTGGCACCATAGATGAGGGAATATGGGGTGGCATTGGTAGGAGTGTGGATGGAAGTGCAATATTCCCAAAGGGTAGGAAGGATGTGAAGGTGTCAATCTTGACCAATATTATTGACCACATTTTTAAGGATGTTGATTAGGATTTTGATTAGGGCATTGACCAATGATGTTGGATGTGGAAGGTGTCACAAAGGTGTTTCATGGCTTGGTTCTTGAATGGTTTTTCGTTATCATAAATGATGGTAGATAGAATTCCATATCTATAGAGAATATGTAAAATGATATATTTGGAAATTTGAGTACTTGTGATTTGTGAGAGTGGCATTGCTTCCACCCACTTGGTGAAGTACTCAATTGTGGTGATGATAAAGGTATGGCCATCAGAGGATGGGGATATATCTTTCTGATTAGGTTGAAACCCCACTTAGAGAAGGGCCACAGTGCTATAAGAGGTTGTAGATCCTGTGCAGGAGCATGTATCAAATCCGCATGTTGTTGACATGGTAGGCACTTCTTTATGAACTCACAAGAATAATGTTCTAATGTAGGCTAGTAGTATCCTGCTCTGATATTTTTCTTAGCTAGTACCATACCATTTGAATGGGCCCCACAAACACCACTATGTACTTCCATTAACACAGTGTGGGCTTCGGTCTCATTTTGACACCTGAGGAGGGTTCCATCATACCCACGATAGTAAAGTTTATCACCTACAATTATGTAATGATATTTTTGTTGGATTAAATGTTTGCTTTGATTGTGTGTGAGATTGGGAGGGAGGATACTATCGTGAAGGTAAGTGTAGATATCATGGTACCATGTTGACATAGGACCTACAATGTCTCACACCATCTCACTTTCAGGGATATCATAGGATGGGATTAAGAGTTGTTTAATGAGGAGCTGACACTCTGTTTTGTCTTTATTCATGTTGATTAAGGAACTAATGGTAGCCATCACATCTGCTACTTTGTTCTGCACTCTTGGAACCTGATCAAACTAGATGGAAGTGAAATACTTTTTGAAGTCATCTATCATGCGTTTATAAGGTAACAAATTATTATCTTTTGTCAGAAACTCATTGTTGACCTATTTAATGATTAGTTGGGAATCCCCAAAGAATCTTAGGTGAGTGATATGCCATTAGATTACAATTTTGAGGACAGTAAGAAGAGTTTCATATTCGGCTATGTTGTTTGTGCATGGGAAAGCCAACCTGAATGACTTTGGTATATAATCACCTTAGGGGGTGACGAGCAAGATTCCTACCCTCGATCCATTGTGTGTGTATGACCTATCAAAATAAAGTGTCCATGTGGTCACTTCTTTTACTGTAAAAAAATCTTCATTAGGAAATTATGTTACAAGAGATAGGCATCTACCAGGGGAGAATCTTCTAGCTGATCAACTATCACTTGTCCTTTAATAGATTTTTGTTCAACGTATTCTATATCAAATTCACCTAACAACATGACCCACTTAGCCATGTGACTAGTTAGAGTTGTTCTGGATAACAAATACTTGAGTGGATCAACCTTGGAGATGAGCTTCACTGGGTGACTGAGCATGTAATGTCAGAGTTTCTGTGAACTAAAGACCAAAACTAGGTAAGCTTTCTCCATTGGTGAATAATTCAGCTTATAGCCCACTAGGTTTCGGCTGATGTAGTAGATCACTCTTTCCTTTGATGGCTCATCATGTTGTGCTAGCAATGCCCCCAGTGCCACTGAATTAGCAAAAATATACAACAAGAGTGGTTTACCAGGAATCAGTGGCATAAGGATGGGTGGGTGAGCCAAATATTCTTTGATCTTGTTGAAGTCGAGTTGATATTGTTGATTTCACTTAATGGAATTATCCTTCTTGAGGAGATGAGTGAATGATTGGAATTTGTCAGCTAATTGAGCTATGAACTGTCAAATGGATTGCAACTTTCCTTGAAGGATCCTTAACTGTATGAGGTTATGCAGTAGAGGCATATCTATGATTTCCTTAACTTTTTCTAGATCAACCTCTATGCCTCTTCTGGAGATAATGAAACCTAGTAGTTCTCCTAATGTGACTCCAAAGACACACTTCTTTGGATTTAGCCATAGTTTATAATCCTCTAGATACTCAAAGATCTTCTTAAGGATTGTTAGGTGCTCTTCCCTTGTTCTTAATCTCCCTAACAAGTCATCAACATAATGTTCCATTATTATGTGAATGAGATCATGGAAGATGATGATCATGGCTTGCTATTAGGTTTCACCTACATTTTTAAGGCCAAAGGGCATAACATTATAATAGAATGTGCTCCATGGTGTGGTGAAAGTTGTTTTATGCCAGTCTTCAGGTGCAATTATGATCTAATTATATCTAGAGAAGCCATCCATGAGGGAAAGCATCTCATACCTTGCAGTTAAGTCTACTAACATGTCGATGTTCGACAAAGGGAAATCATATTTGGGGCAAGCTTTGTTGAGGTCCCAAAAATCTATGCAGATTCTAATATCCCCATTTGGTTTGACGACTGACACTATGTTGCAGATCCATTTAGAATAGTCAATGGTTCTGATGAATCCAACTTCTAATAGCTTCTCCAACTCTTTCTTGACTAGTAAATCCACTTGGGGGTACATTTTTCAGAGATTTTGCTTGATGGGTTTAGCATCAAGATGTACGTCTAGATGATGTACTACTAAAGTGGGATCAAGACCTAGTATGTCTGAATATGTCCATGCAAAATTGATGATGCCTTCTTTGAGAAGTTGAGTGATGGTGGAGTATTTGTCTTCTAATAGTGCTTTAGCTACATATGTGATTTTGGGATCCTCTTCAGTTCCCAAATTTATTACTTGTGTTTCCTCGATTGGAATGGATGATTGTCCAGATAGTTGAGTTCCTACAAGGGGAAGATGAACATCCCCATCTTATAGCACCTCATTGAGGTTTTCTCTATCAAATACACCCTTTGTTTATACATTTTCTAGGTCAAGAAGTGCCTCGGGGTGGTTTTCTCTAAGTGACCCTTTTTTATTTTACTTCTTTTTACTTTTGCGGTTAGGGATTTCATCTTCCCCCAATCCCATAGGATGTACGTACTAATCCACTAAGGGAAAGGTGTCGATAGGTGTGCTACCATGTAGGTCCTAGTCTATGAGTTTAGGATGTTGAAGGGATAGGCTAATGTTGCAAACAAATAGGCATTCAAACATGGAAGAAAGGTCATTGTGATCTACATCATCGTATGTGTGTATGATGGACTCTTCCTATAGTAGGTCTTCAAGGAGACTGTTGCTCCAAATGACATTATTAGAGGTACTAGATGACGCCATAGGACCCTTTTTCTTGGTTTCATAGCCCAACCCCAAGTTTCTTGGTCACACAGAGGTGTCTATCGGTTATCGTCATCCTTGTTCTTCTACACCAAGGCCCCCACCTCGATAATTGTGTTTCTCTACAAACTTAGAAGGCCAAGGATATACCTCTTGGAATTATTCTTTCAAAGGGGGAAAGGGTTCAAGTTCCTCATGATATACGCATTGGTTGATGTCATCTTTTGGTGTGTCTTGCCTTAACCCAGGAGAGCGGAAAGTGGTGGGTCCCACATTTTTAGAGCTCAAGGTGATCTTCTTCTCTTCTTCCTTCGGTGTTTTATGAGAAGGTTGATCGTATATGTGTGGTGAGGGTGGAATTGATGCTAAGTTCAAGGATATACACATTTCATATTCACCACATCCTTTGTTGATGATCTGGACTTTGGTAAGGGTGGAATTAGATGCAAATGATGGAGTGGATGAAGTGGTGGCTAGTACATTGGTAGATGAGTGGGATGATGATGTCTGTAATGGTCTCATTTCTACTCTAGGACAATAATGAGAGTGGGGGAAAGAGGCTTCTAATGTGTAGCAATATTCAAACGGTTGAGGATCTGCGTATATGGTAACTTCTACCCCATTGAATGGGAATTTTAGACATCAATGGTATGTAGATGGAATGGCTTGTATCACATGGATCCATGGATGGCCAAGGAGGAGGTCATAAGGGAGTTCCAGATCAAGGACATGACATGTAGTTTATTGCACAACTGGGCCAACCTGGATTGGAAGATAGATTGTCCCTTCAGAATCATGCTCTACATTATCATACGCCTTGATAGTGATGACTTGATTATTTAAGTTAGAATGGGTGTATCCCACCTATTTTATGAATTTCAATGTGCAAAGGTTTAGGTTAGAACCATTATCTACCAATACCCTCTCTACTTTATGATGGTTTACAAGGACCTCTAGATGGAGGGGACAATTATGGTTCGAGTTGATACAAGGCATATCGTTTTGGCTAAAACCTAGTTGATAGGTTGTTGAAAGGTGTCCTACCAATGGTTGAAACTGCGTAGGGTCCATGTCATTGGGAACATGGGTGTACTGTAAGGCCTTATTTAAGATTTTTTGGTGAATGAGAGAAGACTTGAGAAAATCCAAGAATATCTATGCCAAAGTCTTCCCTAGATGATCAAGATTGTTGTATTGAGAAATCACAAGCGGAGGTTGGGGAGATGTGGAGGCTCCAAGGACTATGATATGAGTTCGGAAGGTGGTAAAAACACATTGTGGGTCCTTTCCTTTTACGTGTATCATGGATACACATGGTTCTACTTGTTTGATGTGTATGCCAATGCCTTGATAATTAAATGGCACATTTTTGTAACTGATATTATTGGTGTTGTTATTTTGGTAATTATTGTTGCTAGGCCCTAGGTTTGAGTTTGACGTGCTAGGACCTTGGTTATGCTTAGGGAAAGCATTTTGATATATCTACAATTGAGTATTAGATGAGGGTTTCATGTTAGCATCCACATGTATTTCCCCCCAATCTATAAGATCCTAGATGTACATTTTTAGACTTTAACACTTATTTAATATATTCCCTTTAATCTTATGGAACTCACAATACTCATTTTCTTTAAACCAGGATGGTTTGGGCTTGGATTCGTCAAGGGGCTTGGTTACATGATATGTAATTAGGTAATTAAATTGTAGGAGCCTATTAAACACAACACTTAGGGGCTCTCCTAGCGGAGTGAATTCACATTTGTTACCCCCTTGATTATTCTAATTGGATTGTTGGGGTGGACGAGGTGCCCCTTGAGGCACTGATATAGCGTTAGGCATTGAATGCTGAGGAGGAGGATATTGCGGCTTCTATGAAGAATTAACCACTTGGACGTGCTTGGTGTCAGTGACACCATCATTAAAAACACTTTTGTTCTTGTTCAAATAATGAGGCTTATCCCCAGACGATTTTTCCTTATCAGAGTTAAAGATTTTAACTAACCCTTTGGTGATAAGTTCCCTCTCGAGGATAGGACCTTTCTCCACTATTTTGGAAAAGGTCGTGACAAATTGAAGTTTGAAGTTGTGGTCCATATCTGGATGAGAGTTTTCAATAAATAGGGTGACCATGTCCTTTTCCCTTAACGAGGATTTGATTTGACTGGCTAGAGCTCGCCATCTTTTAAGATAGCTCACAAAGGCTTCTCCCTCACGTTGCTTTTCCTTTAGGAGATCTAACATATCAATATCCTTCTCTAGATTAAAGGAGAAGTGGGAGAAAAAATATTCTAAAAGTTGTACAAAGGGCTTGATCGATCCCTTCTCAAGACCCATAAACCAGTCAAGAGTTGTTCCCTGTAAACTCCTAGGAAACAATCTCATGAGGTAATTGTCATTATGCATGACTTCTTGATAGTGGGCATAAAACTATTGAAGGTGAGCCTTGGGGTATTTCATTCCTTTATACTTATTGTATTTTGGCATTTTGAAATGCTTCGAGAAAGGAACCAATAAGATTGAAGGATCAAACAGATAGGGATAGATGTCTTCAAACTTGAACGATTGTTTTACGGTCCCTACTTGCAAGTCCTTTAATGTAGCTTTGACTTCTTCCAAATATTTATTGATAGGAGCTGTAGGAGTCAGATTGGATGGATTAGGTTGATTGTATGGAGGATATTACTGATATGACAAGGATGGTGCCAAAGCAGTTGGATCATATGCGGGTTGAGGTGTATATGGAGGCGTTTGCTAGTATTGATTGGCCTATGTGGATTGTGATTGAAGATTGACGTAAGGTGGATAAGAGGATGATGGATTTTGACAGTAAGAGGTGGAATCTGCTTGTTAATATGGTCGTTGTTGTTGGTAATATGAAGTGGATGGATCACCTTGTTGATATTGCGTAGGAGCTTGATAGTATGATGATGTGGAAGCCCATTACTGATATGGTGGAAGTTGCCAATAGTAGGACTTGAATGAAGCACCCTATTGGTAAGGTGGTTGTTGTTGCATGTAGGATGTGGATGAAGCACCTTATTGGTATGAGGGGTGTTGTTGAGCATAGTATGGATTGGATTGATAATTATATGCAACATTGGGTTGTTGTGTAGTATACGAAGGTGGTTGTGGATTAGATGACTATTGGTAAGGGTTCATGTGTGATTGTGAAGGATTAGTGTAAAGTGGTTCTTGTGTCTGTGGTGGATTCTGAGAGGTCACATGGATATTTGGATTAGGATTGGATGTAGTAGCATAAGCAATGTATGTGCTGGACAGATGGTAAAGATATTGTGTGAGGGGGTTATGTTGTGTTTATGTAGGAATGTGTGTATGTTGGGGTGGTTGTTGATAAGATGGGTGAGATGGGATGTGATGTTGTGGGATTGTTGTAGATGCACCATGGGGTGGTTGCAGAGGCTATGATGTAGTTTGTGTCACTTGATGTAGAGGTTATGTAGGAACTGTAGTGTGTTGTTGTAGAATCAAAATGTTTTGTTGCAGAATTGTAATGCTCTACTGGGGGATTGTGATGTTTTATTGTGGAGGTTGTTGATGGGGTGGAGGTTGTTGATGAGGTGGTTGAGATGATATAGTAGCAACAATAACATGTTGTGGTGGTGCTTTCGAGGGAATAGTAGTGTGTTGCAGTGGTGCTTGCAATGTAGTGGGATGTTGAGGATTAATAGGAGGTTGTTGGAATGCAAAGATGTTACTTTGAGGTGGCAGTGGTAGATTTCTAGTGGGTGAAAGCCCTAAAGGTGGCATCAATGCAAGGACAAGAGTGCCCCCAATTTTGATGGGTGGTTGACCAGGATGTTGCAGCGGGAGTGGTTGAGCATATGGAATATTTTGTGGCATGCCATAGGCATAAGGGTCATTAGGATTAGATGATGTCATGGAGGCTGCAGCCAGGAGGCAAGGATAAATTTTGACTTGATGTATCACAACATTTATGAACTCCGGGTGATACCAATTATCTATAGGTGCACCTTCAGGGACATACAGATTTCCTGGAACATTTTGTGAAGTCTGCAAATCTTGAGGTGTAGGAAGATATTGGGTGCTAGTATACTATGACATCAAAATCGGGTGGGGGTTGAACTCCTTTCATGATCAGAGTGGCAAGAGTCTTATCCCCACGCTCATTGAGAAGGTGATCCTTCATTTGAACATTGGTGGGATTGCTAAGGTATTCATCAACTGTAACTTTAGGCTGATTGACCATGTTCTCATCTTTGGGTGGTGAGGTTTTTTGAACATTAGTATTGGACTATGACAAAACACCATTATTGGGATCTTGAGGGAAATTTGCAATGTTGTTGGGGTTTTGAGGGATATTTGGCTGGGAACCTTGGGATTTTTTATGTTTCCATTTGTTTCTTGGCTTGTGATTAGGTCTGAATGAGCATGAAAGTGCAAAGCTACTATGTGAGCTAAGATGCGGCTAAATTCTAAGATGCAATGCAAAAATGACCTAAATGATGGTTGAAGGATTGATTTGATTAGATGAGGGATCAGTTGATTGGATGATTGGATAAGGATTTGATTGGATTAGATTGGATAAGTTCGATTGATGAAATGATTAATAATATTGGATGATTGGTAAAATGATGGAAGGGATTCTAAAACAAGTTCAAAAATCACCCTAGGTGACTTAAGGTGCTAATTGATCGTGTATACGCATAAAAATGGTCATGTCTATAATCCTAGCAATTAATTAAATATTTATTATTTAATTAGTTTTCTAAAGTCTTCTACATATGATTAAATTTAATTAATTTAATTATATTGTTCATTCATCTTATTCTTCTTCCATAATTAAATAAATACATTTTATTTATTTAAATTAATTATCATTGTTTGAATTTAAATTAAATCTTTTGATTTAATTAAATTTAAATATCTTTTTTTCTTCTATTTTAATTTCTTCTTCTAATTAATTAAATATTTAATTTAATTAATTTCATAAAAGTGATTTAATTAAATAAATCTTATTTAATTAAATATCTTATGATTTATTTCTAAAACACAATTAGATATTTTATTTGATTGTAAAATCTTCTCATATCATAATTAAATATTTTATTTAAATATGAGATCTTTTGCTTTTTTCAAAAATCCTGATTAAAGCTTTCTTCTTATCACAAACTTTCTTCTGCTTTAAAAGCTTAATTAAATATTCTATTTAATTAAGAAAAACTGAATGTCATACACAAATGAATAATTGAATTTTTAATTCATTATTTATCAGCTTTTAAATCTTTCTTTTATTCTTTTAAAGAAAGATGATTTCTTATCTTCTTATCTTTTCCTCTTTCATAAAAATAGAAAAATCTTGTTTTCAAGTTTTCTTCTATTTTCTCTTCAGTTTCATCTTTCTTCAACCATTCGATCTGCTAGGAATTATCACAACTGTTAATCAAGACAACCAATCAAAATCATTCAAAAAACTCTATAAATACCTGTGTGAATCCAAGCATTGGTAATAGGCAATTAATTAGAGTTCATGCATTTAATTCATCTATCATTAGCATCATGTTTACTTCAAGCATTCTAGTATTATTTCATATCATAGCTTAATCTTGCATCATGCATCAAATTTAAATCTTGTTCTTTAGGAAGACATTTTGTTGAGCCTAGCCTACAAATCTAAGAATAATAAGCTAGAATCAACGAAAACACTGAAGATAGAGGACGATAGGATGACAATCGAAGTAGAATACTGAGTTTTCATTTCTTTACTTTTTATATTCTGTTTTGATATAATATCTTATTAGTGTGCTTAAATAGTATTTGTTTTCAATTCATTTACCCATATTATTTTTGATCACACATTAAATGGCACCCACCGTGGGGCCTATGCCCCCATTTTAGACTTCTTTCTTGCAGGTTTTTCTTGTAGGTTTTCTTGCAGGTTTTCTGGCATCTGACAGTGCATCTGGGAGATCCAAAAAAATTTCTTTTTGTAGGTACTTTGGCGCATTTGAAGACTATTTTGGCGCATCTGGGCATTTCTGCAGCACATCTGGGAAACAGAGTGGCACATATGGGCATTTCTGCAGAGTATATAGGGGTTTAGTTACCACATATAGGACTTTCTTTAGCGCATTCAAATATGTTTCAAAAAAATTAAAAATAAATAAATTTGCATTTAGATTAGCGCATATAGGTTCTGTTTTCGCGCATATGGGTAACAGAGTTGCACATTTGGGTTCTATTCTCGCGCATCTGGGTAACAGAGTTGCGCATTAGGGTTCTGTTTTCGCACATCTGGGTGACAGAGTTTCGCATCTGAGTTGTAACAGGGATTCTGAGTCTGACGCCTTCCGCAGACAGAATTTCTTTCTTTCTTTCTTGTTGGATTTAAAATGAATCAATCTAGGGTAGCCACCATACCTTTATAATGCAATTAAAATGAACCCCATGTCTGTTGTGAAGCAAAATCTTCACTTAGATTAAATCACTTTTGATTTTGGTGCACCTAAAATGAATTTGTCTACTCTTCTTAACTGTGCTTGAAAGTGGTAGGTGATCAGAAAACTAGACCCACTTTTCCCTGTGTAACCCTGACTTCATAATTGAAGTATCCTCTCCCCTTGCACACTTGTGCGATCCTGGGTGCAAGAGAAACGGTTATTAACTCTAGAAATTAGGCTTGCCTAGGGATTTCATCACCCCAACGCGACTCAAATCGGCAACGGAGCTAAAGCCAAGCTACCTCCAACTGGTATATAAATGTAAATCTTAAGGGAAAACTTAAGGTTGCTTGTGCGGATGTGTCATATGGACAGAGTTGTACTCCCTTAAACCCTGTTGAGCTTAACCTCTTCAGGCTGGAGTATCACCTTAATGGTGATTAATCTCTTGCCCCATGTATGGCCACTCAAACGGGGGTCCCAAACTAAATACCATTGTTTAGAAAGCCAAAAACCTTCTATCTACTAGTCCAGCACCATTCGGTGTGAAGCCTTCCATACTTTTGCAGTCTGTAGTAGAGGTGATCAGCTCGCCATGGGAGTTTCATGGGGGTTGGAAGCTTGGTTGGCCTGAGAAGAGAGTGCACTATAAGGGGGAGCCCGTGCAGCCAAGCTTCTGGATTTACACGCTACTGATATGTAGTTGGGGAAACCCACATGGAGTCTAGCGGATATTGTCCTAGCCTAACCTAGGTTGTACTTGTCTTATTCTGTGCTTGGTTACGATCAACTTAAATCAGACTATTTGTTGTGCTTTCAAAAACATTAATTCAGATAAAGGATCATCCAAAACGAACATGAAAAACTTTAGCTGAAACTAGTCAAAAATTGTCTTTAGAAAACTGTTTTAGCGCATCTAGGAAAAACTGCAGCGCATCTAGACTCTATTCTGGCGCATTCACTGGCTGGTTCAGCGCATCTGAGACATTTTCCAGCACATCTAGGAACTCTTTTAGCACATCTGTGCTCTGTTTCTACACATCTAAGGTATCCTGCAGCACATTTGACTCTTTCTCCAGTGCATATACCTATTTCTGTAGCTCATTTAGGAAATAGAATAGCGCTTTTAAGTTTATGTCAAAATTTGTACACAGACCCGAATCTCTAAGATCTCTCCCATGTTGAGAAAGTGGAAATCAACCAAGTTCATCAAGAAATTAGTCTTCAATAGGATCAAGAAGCCCAAAATGAACTTAAGTTACAAATGGACTTTAGACCACAGAGAATTCTTGTATAAGAGTTGAGACGTCTTGCTCCATTATCGCACATTCCTCCATAGATATCAAGACTATATTAGAGGATTCACCGATGATTACGCTGTAGAACCTTTGGCTACCCAAGCTTACTATCAAAGATTAGTGTTATCTCAACATCACAATCTTAATCAACCTCTTAAGTTTGAGAATATACCACAACCTTCAATTGAATATTCAATGCATCCTAGTCAAATCCTTCAGTGACCTTTGATCATATCATAGGATTTCTTACATATGCCTATTTTTACAAGATCTCAACACAACAAACTAGGAGAAACATCTCAACAAGAAACTCCCACCCACAACATTCAAGAAGAAGGTGAACGTGATAGTCCTCTTTTTAGTGTGAGTCGTAATCCTCTTTTCAGTGACGACAATACGGCTGATGGAGAGGAGAATCTATTTCATAAGAACAAAGACATGAACAAAACTCCCGTAGATAGTGATGATGAGCAAGAAATTCATATTAGAGAGGCTGAACAAGACCCCAAGTTTCTTAAAGCCCTTGAAAATATTCTACAACGTGACAAAGAAAAGTATTTTCTCTTCTTAGCTGATCAAGGAGCTAGACTGCCTAAGGATTTTGATACTGAGAAATTAAAGAGCAAAGAAGAAGAAACATCCCCATCTAATTTTGTTATTCTTACACAACAGTTTAAAGCACTCCAAGGACAAGTCAAAGAGTTACAAGGGGGAACCACAACCAAGAAATACACTCTGGATGACATATGTCCTTATCCTTTTGATAGAAGTCTCAACATGATTCCATTTCCTAAACATTGTGAAATTCCCAAATTTGATCGTTATAATGGGAAATCGGATCCAATTGACCACGTTAGAGACTTTCGAAACATGACATTGGAATTTTCCCACGAGGATACTTATTTATTGCGATTATTCCCTCAGAGCCTTGGAGTTAACTCTATGGAATGGTTATCTAAGATTACACCTCCTGTTCAAACATTTGAGGAATTGATCAATTTGTTCATAACACAATACGCCTACAACATTCAACACCAAATCACCATGATTGATCTTTGCAAAGTTGTGCAAAAACTTGGTGAACCTTTCACTACCTTTCTTCAAAGATGGAGAAGAATGTTCGCTAGGTACCCCCGTCATGTTCCTAAAAAGGAAAAAATGGTTACTTTCATCAACAGCCTAAATTCAGAAATGAGCTATCACTTAAATCTACATTGTCCACCTTCCTTTGAGAAATTGATTGAGGATGCCATCACCATCGAAAGTGCGTTGGTAAAAAGAGGGACACTAAAACTTGATAGGGACAACCCTAGCTCATCTAACCATTACAACAATCAAGACAAGTCTAAATTTTGGACCCACAACAAAAACATTGTCAACGATGGTGTTGTAGATGCCAATCATATCGCGACTAAGCCATTTGTTTTGAGTACTCCAAATACTACTCATAACACTAATTACAACAATGTCAATTCAGTCGCGAATCTAGGAAACAATCATCCCCCTCCAACGAACAACAATCAGGGGACTGTCAACAACCAAAACTACCGGGGAAACAACAACAACAACACCTTAGGGAATACCTCAAACATGAACCCACAATGCTTTTCATTCTTCTCTAATAGAAGAACTTTCACTCCACTAGGACAATCCTTGGAATCTTCTTTCAAAGAGGTTATGGAAAATAATGTCCTTATGTTACCACCGCAACGCAATTATGAACCCAGTGTAAAACCTCCATATGAATGGAATGAAGCTTATTATTGTGACTATCATAGGTGCAGAGGTCATCGTACAAACAACTGCCAAGCTTTGAAGCATGTTATTCAAGACCTAATTGACAAAGGCATTATCACAGTAGAAGGACAACAAAAATCCAATGAAGATCACCAAGCATTTTGCAACCCTCTACCAAATTATCAAAAGTGAGAGTCTTCTGACAAAAATGTGAACCAACTTGATGACAATGTAATCTGTCACCTCTATATGGACGATGAGTGAGTCAACGTTATAAAAATCAAGGAGAAAGTAGACAATGGACAAGTGAATGTCACAACGAGAGCACAAGCTAAAGTTGTCTTGAAGGGTACCTCTTCAAAATCCACTGAGACATTCCCTCAACATCAATATGACTTAGTTAACCAATTTCAAAAAACTCTGGCCCAAATCTCCATTTTAGAACTCCTGAAGATTTCCCCTGTGCATAAGGAAATTTTAGACAAGGCCCTTTTTGAAACAACTGTATCCACGGATTTGGATGTGAACTAATTTCAAGCTATGGTAGGACATTTGTCCTCACCTACATGTCTTTCATTTTCAGACAACGATGATGTTTCCATGACTCATCCCCACAATTCATCACTATACTTAGAGGTCATGATCCATAAGTTCTATGTTAAATGTGTCCTAATAGATGGAGGGGCTGGTTTAAATATATGTACCTTGAAGGTGGTTCAAGCTTTAAGATTTTCAGAAGACTCCATTGATCCTAGAAGGAAGATTACTATAAAAGCCTATGATGATGAGGAGAGAACGTCTAAAGGTCTAATCATGCTACCAATCAGAGTGGGACCTGTTATCAAAAATACCTTTTGTCAAGTTTTAGATCAGGATCTTGCATACAACATCTTGTTGGGTCATCCTTGGATCCATGAAATGCAAGCTATTCCGTCCACTTACCATCAATGTCTTAAGTTTCCATATGACGGACAAGAAATCACTATACCAGCTGATAATTCAAACACCCAAACTTGTGCCAATGTCAAAGCTCATCAAGATACGTTGGTTCCAAACAATCGAGAAGCACTTGCTAATACTTCTCCCAAGAATGATACACAAATTAGTCAATTAGCCAAAGGCTTTGACAAGAAACTGCAGTTCAAGGAAAGTGGAGTTGGGGAATATTCTCTCTGCCTTGCTAATCTACCCATATCTCCTCGATCACATGGACAACCTTCTACTACACAACAACAGATAGCAGCAGCATCAACATTAGCACAAATACAAACAGAGCCAACTACCAAGTTCAATGGACAATTTATCAAAGAAAAATTTCCCATGGGAAATCCTGAGGATACAACAATTCTAGATTGGCTCTATAAGGATGAGGAGGAAACAGTTCTAAATGTCACCTTACCAACAGATCAATATGGAAAAGGGTATTCCATCATGAAAAAAATGGGATATGACAATGGTCCTCTTGGAAAAAGAAAAGAAGGCGTAGTTGAGCCTATCCATCTTCTAGGGCTTGCTGCATATGATAAAACTGGACTAGGCTATGAGGCTACCTCATCCAAACAATCACAAGGTAATGTTTTTACACTACAAGGAGGTTCTGATAAGAAAGAGACCAATCCTGAATTTCATAGAAAATAACTCTGATATAGATTCTGCAGAATATGAATGGGATACCATCCATGATGATGAATTTTGGAGAGACAAAGAGGTAGATGTCATACACAAGTATACGCCCACTTTAATCAAAGGAGAAGGTTCAAGGTCCCAACCACAAGAATCTGAACCACAATGCAACTATGAGTCTAGTGATACTGAGTCAAATTTTAATGAACAAGACTATCAGGAGAATAGTACCATCATTGACCTACCTCATACCTCGGATCCTACCGATAACTCTGTCTTGACCCTAACCATCGCTGATTTCACATGACCAAATGACTTGTTACCTTTAATCCATCCCGATCTCATTGACTGGGATCTAACCAAACCTATTGATATACCTATTTTTCCAAATGATGAAGCTATCATAAACTTCCTTTCTGCAAATGATGTAAATAATTGTTCCACTAGCGATTTTCGGTATGAAGTCTTTAATTAGGAGAGTATCAAGTCTCCTAGCTACAAAAATGAAAATAAAGAAAAATGATCTAGTGGTGAAAACCAGAATCTGGCAGTGCTAGATCAAACAAAAGATAAAATAAAGAGCGTATCAGATGGTGAAAACCTTTTTAAGGCACCAGCTGATGGGACTCTTGACACTCTCCCAGAGCACTATCATGAGCAATCACCCATCTTGATCGAGCCTACAAAGGAAATCAATATTGCAACTACAAATAATCCAAGGATTCTACAGGTAGCTGAATCGATGACAGATAAAGAAATCCCAGAGTTCATGAACTTTCTCAAAGAAAATCAAGTTAATTTTGCATGGTCATATGAAGACATGCCAGGTCTTGACCCTAATCTCATAATGCATCACTTGTCTATCAAACCAGGAGCTAAACCAGTAAAACAAAAACTCAGAAAGATGAATCCTCATGTTACACTACTGGTTAAAGAAGAACTCAAGAAGCTCCTAGATGCAGGCTTTATAAGATCAATTGCCTATGCAGAATGGATCTCCAATATTGTACGAGTAGCAAAGCCAGATAAACGCGTTAGAGTATGCACTGATTTTAGAGATCTTAACAAAGCTTGCCCAAAGGATGAATTTTCGCTTCCAAGCATCGACACTATAATTGATTTAACACCTGGCCATGCCATGTATTCATTAATGGATGGTTTCTCTGGTTACAACCAAATCAAGATTGCACCAGAAGACCAAGAGAAAACGGCTTTCACTTGTCTGTGGGGAATGTACTATTGGAATGTCATGCCTTTCTGCTTGAAAAATGCTGGGGCTACTCATCAAAGAGCTATGACTACGATCTTTCATGACATGATGCACACATTCATGGAAGATTATGTAGATGACATATTGGAAAAATCATGCACCAGAGAAGGACACTTGGAGATGCTATCTAAAATATTTACCAGATTGGAAAAATTCAAGGTTCGCCTAAATCCTAAGAAATGTGTTTTTGGGGTCACGTCTACAAAACTTTTAGGATATATCATTTCAAAAAAGGGAATTGAAGTAGACCTTGCTAAAGTTCAGGCAATCATGAATATGCCTCCTCCAAAGAACATCAGTCAATTGAGATCATTACAAGGGCAACTTCAATCCATCAGAAGATTCATTGCGCAATTGGCCGACAAAAGTCTACCGTTCACACATCTCCTGCATAAAAATGTTCCTTTTAGATGGGATGACAAATGTGAAATGGCATTTAAACAAATTAAGCAGTACCTGATGAACCCACTAGTTCTCGTACCACCAAATCTAGACAGACCATTGATCTTGTATATTGCTGCAACTGAGACATCCTTGGGGGCATTATTAGCACAAGAAGACCATGAAGGGAAGGAACGTGCAATCTATTACATTAGCAGAACACTGACAAGTCATGAGCTCAACTACACTTTCATTGAGAAGGCTTGTTTAGCAGTAGTCTTTGCGTCACAGAAATTCTGACATTACATGCTAACTCATACAATCAATCTTGTTTCAAAAATTGATCCACTCAAGTATCTACTAAGTAAAGCATCACTAACAGGAAGGTTAGCAAAATGGGTCATGATTTTGAGTGAGTTTGACATCCACTACGTTGATCGCAAGGCAATCAAGGGACAAGTTATTGCTGATCAACTAGCAGACGCTCCTCTACAAATAGAGCACCCCTTACACATTGAATTTCTCGATGCTGATGTTTTCACGGAAAACTCTAAGCAGTTATGGTCCTTATACTTCGATGGTTCTTTTACTCAACATGGATCGGGGGCGGGCATTCTCTTTGTCACCCCTCAAGGACATACCATTCCTCGGTCATATAGGCTAATGTTTCCATGCACCAATAACATAGCCGAATATGAAGCACTCATCACTGGACTAAAGACAGCATTGGAATGGAGGATTACCAAGCTACAAGTTTATGGTTACTCACAACTAGTTATTAATCAAATCAATGATGATTATCAGACTAAAGATGACAAGTTGTTGTCATACAAGAAGATGATTGATGACCTCAAAAAGTACTTTGTGGACATTCAGTTCACACAAATTCCAAGACTTGATAACACAGCGGTTGACACTATGGCTACGATCGCATCATTGGTACAACTCCCAGAAAAATAGACTCGCTATGAATTTCTAGTGGAACAATTATTTACACTTGCTTATGACACACCCGAAAGCCAAATTATCTACCACTTGGTAGGATCCGATTCCCCCTGGTATGGTAAAATTTATGCATACCTAAAAGATGATATTTTACCACCTGATTTATCCTGCAACCAAAAACGTAACTTTATCTGACAATCCTCTCACTATACCCTTATCGCTGATACCCTTTACCGCCACGGTCTTGATGGTACTTTACTTCGATGTCTTGAATGTGACGAATCTGATAAAGCGTTACAAGAAGTTCATGGGGGCATTTGTGGTACTCATTCAAGTGGACTAACCTTATCCAAGAAATTGATTAGAATGGGTTACTACTAGCCTACAATGGAGAGGGAATCATTCACTTTTGTTAAAACATGCTCCAAATGTTAGATTCATGGGAATCTTATTCATGCTCCTGCACAAGAACTTCACTCATTCACACCAACCTGGCCATTTTCTCAATGGGGGTTAGATCTAGTAGGGAAAATTCATCCTTCATCCTCAAATGGGCATAAGTTCATCATCACGATGACAAAATATTTCACTAAGTGGATTGAGGTAGTACCTCTCTCTAAAGTCACTAGAAAATAGATTTCATCCTTCATACTCAACTACATTATTTGTTGATATGGTATTCCCAATGTTATTATTACAGATAATGGCCAACCTTTCAAAAATCAGGATGCTGATGAACTTTGTGGAAGATTCCATATTCAGCACAGATATTCAACGCCTTACTATCCACAAGGGAATGGCCAAGCAGAGGCCTCAAACAAGACTATACTAAATATTTTGAAGAAGACTGTCAATGACTTAGGGAAGGATTGGCATGTTCAACTCAATCCCGCCTTGTGGGCTTACATAACTAGTGTCCGAACACCGACAGGAGCAACACCTTTTGCCCTTGTCTATGGAGCAGAAGCCATATTGCCTTTAGAAGTTGAAATACCTTCATTAAGAGTATCACTGAAAGGTCTCATAACAGATGATGAATACAAAGTTTCCCGACTACAAGAGTTAGAACTTTTAGATGAAAAGAGACAGAGAGCAGCTGACCATTTGAAAGCATACCAACAGATGATGTATCATAGCTATAATCACAAAGTAAAGCCATGTACCATTCAGGTGGGTGATCTAGTTCTAAAAGAGAACCCGTGAAATCAACAAGATAGAGAAAATAAAGGAAAGTTTGAACCAAATTGGCTAGGACCTTACGTGGTTATTGTAGTCTACAGTTCGGGAGCATACAAGTTATCAACACCAAAAGGAGACCTATTTGATGAACCCATCAACAGTATGCATCTTAAGAAATATTATGTTTAATTCAGAAAAAGTCTTGAAGAAATACAAAAACAGCAGAAAAAGTCTTGAAGAAATAAAAAAACAGCAGAAAAAGTCCTGAAGAAATACAAAAACAGCAGTAAAAGTCCTGAAGAAATACAAAAAAACAGCAGTAAAAGTCCTGAAGAAATACAAAAACAGTAGAAAAAGTCCTGAAGAAATCCAAAAATAGTAGAAAAAGTTCTGGAAAAATACAAAAAAAAGAAGAAGAAATGTCATAGGGTGAAAACCTGGCAAATAGGCAGTGTATTGACAGAGAAATACAAAAAATAAAAAAGAAATTAGAAAAATGCAATAAATACAGAAAGTGAAAATCTGGCAAACAGACGCTATCTGTACCTCTCCATCTATTACTTCCTGTTTTGCACTTTGGCTTTTTAGTTTTTCTTCTTTCTGCATCCTTTTCCACATCTTAGGGTTATAACCGCATCATCCTGCCGTCATTTTGCCTAGAGTGATAAAATATCTTACCATGGCTTGATTATTGTACGTATTCCTTTCCGCAAGTTGTGTCAATAACCGGGGCAAAAACTCAACTGGGGGCACTTAACTTTTAGAGCATACTAAGATAGCTGGACCATGTCATAGGATCCGATCATACAAACAAACAACAAACTCATGCGAAAAACTTTAATCGATCATCGAGTCTTCTCATGAAACACTTTTCAGCAGATACCATATCATTGTCTATGGGATGATCCAAAGATCTGAATAATGTATGAAATAACAGTATTACATGTTTGACCAAAGGTTGTTTGATTTTTGATATCATAACTCTGGAGCACACTCGATGATGTCCTGAACTAGAGTGGGAAGGAACAAGAATGATTTTTCTTTGTCTGTTGTCTTGAGGTTAACGGTCAATCTGATGTAAATATGTCATAGGACATGATGACTAAAGCAATATCATTGATGACAGTTCTACATTTGCATCAGAAATATGGTTAATCTTTGTCTGTTTATGCAAGAAATGCTCAGGTCATCTCGGTTCAATTATACCTCGATGCTTGTGTTCGCTTGCTATATCAAAATTCATGAAAGTTGTACTCTAGTCATCATTGGCACTAATTTCCCCTCTGATGCTTGTACATACTTCCAACATTTTTAATTTTCTATGATGATTCAAGAAGACTTATAATAGGCTCAACAAATTGGTTAGTTTCATTTAAGTTGCATATTTGTTAGATCATTGTATATATCTACATATTGGATTCACATCAGTGTTTTGCTGAAATGAAAGCATTAAACGGTTGTCATGTAGTTTTGAGGTTTTTGTAGAGGACATTTGGACATTTGATTCATTTTCTCATCAATTCATTTTTCTTATCATTATCATTTATCATTTATCATTTCATTCATTCATTTTTCTCATTATCATTTATCCTTCATTATCTTTCATCATTTATCATTTCATTCATTCATTTTTCATCATTCCCACTTATCATTTTTATCATTATCATTTATCGTTCTCATTATCATTTTATCATTCATTTTATCATTCATGTTCCATTCATTTTATCATTCCCTTTCCATTCATTTTTATCATTATTAGTTCATTCATTCATTTTTCATCATCATCATTTATCATGTCTCTCATTCATTTTATCATTATTGTTTATCCTTCTTTATCATTTATCATTTCATTCATTCATTTTTTTCATTATTATTTATTCATTCATTTCATCCTCATTTATCATCTATTCATTTTATCATTCATTTTTATCATTATCCTCATCTTTTTCATTCATTCATTTTATCATTCTTTTACCATTCTCATTATCATTATCATTTATCCTCATTCATTCTTTTGTTTATCTTTATCATTTTATCATTACCATATCATTCATTATTCATTATTATTCTATCACTATCATTTATCATTATCGTTCTCATTACCATTTTCATTTATCATCTAATCCTTTTATCATTATCATTTATCATTTGTTATTGGTTATCATTATCATCTCATATCATTTCATTACCATTCCACATTATTATCATTTCATTATCATCATATTACCATGACATAAATATTATCAAACATCTCATTTATCTTTTCACCATTATCATTATTCATATCACATTCATTATCTATCATTTCACGATGCCTTTCATACATTGAAAAATTCAAATATCAACATCTCACATATATACATCATCGCAAATCATTGCATTCACATCATATCACTAGATCATCCTGCATCATAATGATTAGTCCACAAAAACAATAATAAAAACACATCAAAATCCATCTCATATCATACATGCATATAAATACCATCCATATCACATCACAAATGCATAAACATATCATCATCAACAACATCGCCGCTACATATCATCGCTCATCCAAATAATACAAATGTCCAATGTCCAATGAAGCTAAAAAGTTCCTAACATAATACATGAGATATGATCAACAAAATCAATACATGCCCTACATATGTGCCAAAAATATATTAGTTTAAAAACACTAGCTGGTAGATGCCCCTGAAGGAGCTAGTCCGGAAGGAGGAGGCCTACCACTGGTCCCTGCATCAGGATCTCGTCGAGGCCCTGTAACCTCTCTGCCATGTGTCGATGTCCGTGATCGGGTCCTCGTCCTGCTATGTGATTGGGGATAAGGCTCTCGCCGCTCGGGGGCATAGCTCCTCTTATCAAACTTTATAATACTCGGCCTCTCTGGCTGCCTCAAATCCCTCTGCAATGGCCTCTCATAATGAGGTACTCTCTATGGTACCCATGAGTCTCTGTGCCACACCCTCAGCCTCCAAGGCTCGCCGTTTAAGGGCATCCCTCTCTACTACCAACTGTGCCACTTGGGAATCAGGGGCGGGCATCTGAGCCTAAACCTATTCCTGTGCCTGAACTTGTGCCTATGACTGAGCCTATATCTGTGACTGGGCCTGTGCAAGCTATGCCTGTAACTACACTATCGTACTATGAGCCTAAGCTAGCTGGCTCTGTAACTGTGCCTGTTGTCCCTAAAAAGTCTACACCTGACCCTGCAAAGCATCTATCTGTGCCTGCTGAGACGAGGATGACACCCTAATCACTGTCTGAGGCCTACCACCGGACCTGGCTCATCGTAGAATCTGTGCTCTGCCAAGACTATCCAACCTATGCTACCTCTTCTCATCCCCATCATCCCCATTATCTCCGTCATCTGAGCTATCTCCCTCCTCATCTTCGCTCTCCTCACCCTCCTCTCCCTCCTCCTCTCCTCCACCCATAGCCTACTCCTCATCGGGCACATCTCCCTGTATCCTTTCCCTTGGCTGTGGCGCTATCCTGATCACCCGTGGCTCATTTGGCTTTGTAAATCATGGAAATGGATGTGTATGAAAATATTGTGCATAATCATCCGTCATCCCTACATCCTACACCTCTGGCCTGTCAGTCCATACCTCAGACTGTAAGGTGGAATACTCTGTATATGCTGCCTGATATCCAATGCATGGTCCCCACCCTGGATCCCCCTTGCACTGCCCATAATAAGCAATGCCCTGGGGCATCCCCTGTGTGAATCCAAACTATCTAAGGACCCGTAATGCCAGAAATATCTCAATAATAAAGGGCGTCCACCCTATCAGATATCGTGGTCTGCAAACAAAAGGCATCTCTAAGTGATCAGTCGCCCATGCCTCGTAGTCTGTGTAAGGTCTCCATATCACTGCATCGATATCATCCAAAACCTATCGCCAATACTCTACCTTGCCCAGCTTTTGCTGGACAACTGCACCAGAATATGCATACACATAGGGCCTCCCTGCTGGCCTATCTCTTGTACACAGTGGTCTTGTGACTACAATGTGCTCCCACGCCCAGATTTGTAGCAGCGTCACCCCACTCGCCAAGCTAGTGGATCCTCTGTAGACAACCTGATGGAGATCGTGATACATGTCAGCCAAGACACAGCTCTCGCAGGAAAACCTCTGTGGCTGTGTAATCATCCACTCCAGCATCCTACCCCAACCAACTGCGAATCCCTTCAACCGATGGTCCGGTCCATGGAAGCCTCCGACAAATGCAGCCAACACAACAACTAAAGCTGGATACCTGCTAAAATCCTCCTAGTCTATCCAATAACCACATATGCCTGGATTGCCACATATCCACTGTAATGCCTCGGTACCACCAATCTCCTTGTGGTCATAAACCATAAGGGCACCAACAACTGGAATCCTAAGAATCCTGTATACATTCTTGGGCGTGACACTCATCTCACCTGTCGGCAGGTGAAAGGTGTTATGCTCTGAGTGCCATCTCTCTGCCAAAGTAGTCAACAGCCCCCTGTTGGCCCGAATACCTCGCGGCATGGCCAACAACGGTCCCAGTCCACAATCTGATATCAACTGTAACTTGGCAGGGGTAAGCTCTCCTATCCGCTCCCAACATAGTGGGAACCGCTCTCTAATCTGGAGGCTTTTAAAAGCCTCCTATTTTGTTTGATCATCACAAGCCCACATCAAATCAGACTCATATCATATGATCTATCTAGCCAACAAAACATATCTATGACCCATATCAAAACAATCACCCAATCCTATCAATGACCCATATCAAGTGCTACATCAATCTATCTGCATAATCCAATCAATCTACTCTATCATCATTTACTATTTTTTTTTCTTTTCAGGAAAGCAAATTTATCAGCACACAAATCATTTCTTATTTGTACTTTAATCATGAAGTGCCAATTTGTATCCTCATTTTACTATTTGGTTTCTATCGCAGAAAGCAAATTTATCAAACATCTACTCTTTGTTTTTCAATCGCGAGAAGCAAAGTTATCAACCACACAATCAATCAATCAATCATTTCACTCTTTGTTGTTCGTCACAAAGTTATCAGCTATCTACTCTTTGTTTTCTATCTTGGAAGCAGAGTTATCAGTTCTCTATTAGATTTTCTATCATATCAGCATGATGGTACTACAATCCATCTATCTATTGACTAAGGAAGCAATTTACATCATCATTTTTCATCACACAAGCATTCTGTGGAAAATTTCTTAAATGCACAATTATGTCGCCCATATGCGCTAAAACACAAATGTGCTAAAGTTTTTCTTAAAAGCGCTAAATTTTTTTCCATATGCACTAAAACTCGAGATGCACTATTCTATCCAGCCGATGCACCACTTTAACTCTCAGATGCACAACTCTATCAAATGCAAACCCTAACCCTAGATGCGCAATTCTATGCCCTAGATGTGCTACAAGATCAATCTAGCCGAGTTTCACCTAAATGCGCTATTTTATCTATCGAATGCGCTAAAAGATCAATTTTTACCTTATTCCTATATGCACTATGGAAATTCCTATATGCGCTACAGAATTTGTCGAATGCGCTAAAACTTTTCCTATATGCGCTAAAACGTGCGAAAAAAATTTGAAATCTGATTTAAAACACTTGAAAAATCAACTCAAAATGCACAATTTGCAATAAAAAATGGTTGGAATCACTCACCGGTGGTCCATACGCAGTTGGTCTCTAGTATCGGCACGCTCGCTCGAATCTATGTATGTGCAACAAGATCTCCATCTCGTCAGGTCACTATCAAAGCTCACTTTTTACTGTAGCAGCAGGGTGAAAATGACACTTCATTTTACCCTTTTTACCTTATAAGGGTCTTTTAGGGTGGGAGTTAATGGCATTTTCCTTTCTTTCATATTATTTTTTTCACTGGGCCATCATAATCAACATCTATCGGGAGCTAAATCACTGTTCCCCTATCACTATCAACCTCATCTTTCGTGATTTACCTCCCGAGGGGGCATCATCGTCATAAAAAATCAGAAACATAGCAGGGGCAAAATTTTTATTTTCTTTGAAGCAATGAGTTTCACACATCACTTCAAAGAGGGGCAAAATGTATACACATAAAAATGGTCATGTCTATAATCCTAGCAATTAATTAAATATTTATTATTTAATTAGTTTTCTAAAGTCTTCTACATATGATTAAATTTAATTAATTTAATTATATTGTTCATTCATCTTATTCTTCTTCCATAATTAAATAAATTTATTTTATTTAATTATTTTCATATGTCCACTTAATTAATTAAATAAATACATTTTATTTATTTAAATTAATTATCATTGTTTGAATTTAAATTAAATCTTTGATTTAATTAAATTTAAATATCTTTTTCCTTCTATTTTAATTTCTTCTTCTAATCAATTAAATATTTCATTTAATTAATTTCATAAAAGTGATTTAATTAAATAAATCTTATTTAATTAAATATCTTATGCTTTCTTTCTAAAACACAATTAGATATTTTATTTGATTGTAAAATCTTCTCATATCATAATTAAATATTTTATTTAAATATGAGATCTTTTGCTTTTTTCAAAAATCCTGATTAAAGCTTTCTTCTTATCACAAACTTTCTTCTGCTTTAAAAGCTTAATTAAATATTCTATTTAATTAAGAAAAACTGAATGTCATCCACAAATGAATAATTGAATTTTTAATTCATTATTTATCAACTTTTAAATCTTTCTTTTATTCTTTTAAAGAAAGATGATTTCTTATCTTCTTATCTTTTCCTCTTTCATAAAAATAGAAAAATCTTGTTTTCAAGTTTTCTTCTATTTTCTCTTCAGTTTCATCTTTCTTTAGCCATTCGATCTGCCAGGAATTATCACAATCGTTAATCAAGACAGCTAATCAAAATCATTCAAAAAACTCTATAAATACTTGTGTGAATCCAAGCATTGGTAATAGGCAATTAATTAGAGTTCATGCATTTAATTCATTTATCATTAGCATCATGTTTACTTCAAGCATTCTAGTATTATTTCATATCATAGCTTAATCTTGCATCATGCATCAAATTTAAATCTCGTTCTTTAGGAAGACATTTTGTTGAGCCTAGCCTACAAATCTGAGAACAATAAGCTAGAATCAACGAAAACACTGAAGATAGAGGACGATAGGATGACAATCGAAGCAAAATACTGAGTTTGCATTTCTTTACTTTTTATATTCTGTTTTGATATAATATCTTATTGGTGTGCTTAAATAGTATTTGTTTTCAATTCATTTACCCATATTATTTTTGATCACACAGATCGGATTAAAGGATAGATATATGATTACAACACCAAATCCACCTTGAGATGGAAGAAGATTGATTGGGCCAAATACAATGACTGACTCAAGATAGATGATGATCCTAAGTAAATGTTAGAAGATGATGATCAATTTCAGACACCTAGGACAATTTGGATAATAACTTGAAATGAAGTTTAGGGGATTTGGATTGAGAAAATGATAATGGGTATGCAACTTAGAGATGATTAAGGATGTACCTATATGATTTGGATGATAAACAAATGACCTTGGAAAATGTAAATGGACTAAAGTGAGGATTTTGAGTGAATTGAAGGTGCAAATGGCTTGGAAAACAAGAAGTTTTTTAGGAGCCTAACAAATTAACTTTCTAGACAAATATCAAACTCACCTAACAAGTGCAGAATCACCCAACTAGGGTGCAAGGTTTCCCAAATTGGGGGCAAGGTCACCCAACTTAGGGTCGAGGTCACCCAACTTGGGGTCAAGGTCGCCCAACTTAGGGTCAAGGTCACCCAACTTGGGGGCAAGGTCGCACAACTTAGTGTCAAGTTCACCCAACTAAAGTGCAAAGTCACCCAACTTAGGGTCAAGGTCACCCAACTAAGCTTTCAGAATTGTCCAAATTAGAAAAGGGTCAAACAGACTATCTAAATGGGCAAACAGACCTTTAGAATAGGCGAAAACACTATAGGAATGGGAAAACAAGGTATCAAAATGGGAAGACAGTCTATTGGAATAGGTGAACAAACACTTAGAATGGGGAAATGGATTATGAAAACTGACAAACAAACAATTAGAATGGGAAAATGGATGCCCAGAATGGGCAAATGGATGCTCGAAATAGGGAAATGGACTAATAGAACGATTAAATAGTGGGTGGGATTGGCTGTTTAGAGTTAAAAATTTCCCAAGTATGAGGCAGGGTCACCCAACTCAGAGACAAAATTGCCCCTTTTGCTGAAATAGGTGAATGTGCTGGGCTGCTTGACTGGCAAAATGACTCAAAGGGAAAAATCACCCTTCTAGAGGTCAGGATCACCTATCTTAGGGGCAGAATCACCCAACCTGGGTGTAGGGTCGCCTATTCAATGAAGGATGGGAAATTTTGATAGGAATAGACTGTGAAATGAGTTAGAGAGAAGACAAGGTCGCCCCTATGGACAACAGGGTCACCACTGTTAGAGGCAAGATCGCCCTTGTTGAGGGCAAGGTCACCCCTGTCAATAGACCTGGACTTAACTTGGATAAAAACGGTTATGGAAAAGGACTGAAAACACATCAAACAACAAGCAAAAAGCAAAGGTTGACTTGATTAATAAGACATGCACTAGTTTTGCACAAAAAATACATTTCAAGTAGCACAACCCTAAGATTAGTAAGATGGGTATAGCCAACACAGTCCTCTAACTAGGTTGAACAAGGAAAACTAGGGAGTCCTTGATATATGCACAGTACATGAAGCACAACCATGAACACTAGCTTGTCACAGGCGTGAGTTGGAAGCCCCAACGAGGTACTAGAAACTTGGACTAACTCTTCACATCTTATCTAGGTATCACCCTAGCTTCAACACTTCACACAAACATGACATGACTAGATTGGGGTACAACTTTGTCTCTCCCCCCTTTATATACCCTATCAGTACATGTGGCTAGGATCGTCCCTTGGGGTGATGAAATACCCAAGTAGGTCTTGCTAAAAGAAGACACTAAACATTTTCGGCTAGTCCCCAGGCTCACACGAAGTGCAAGGGGAAAGCTTGAACAATCTAGTGCCTCCTAGGTAACACAAAGGACTAAGTGAACTACAATTTCTCTTCACCCAAGATCACCAAATGACACAAGGGGATTGGAAATGTCAATATCCCACTTTCAAGCACAACAAACAAGTATATTGACCCCCCCAATTAGATCTATGTTCCTAACTAGTATGAAAACGAAAAACAAACAAGCTAACTAATAATCTTGGCCCATTCGTCCTGCAACAAATACGTTAGTAGTTTAACCTCCAGTCTTGGAAAAACATGAAATGGCTACACAAACCTTAGTAGAAACAAGTAAATTCACTAACAAAATAGGTTAGGGGGTAAGTACTAAAGAAAACAACAAGAAACAAACTCTAGAAATGAACTTCAAGTTATTATTTTTACCTCAGAGTCGCCTCTTTCTAGGGCAGATTCGCCCTTGCTAAGGGCAAGGTTGCCCATGTTAGTGTCAAAATCGCCCCTATTGAGGGAAAGGTCACCTATCTTGAGGGTAGAATCAATTGTTTTTTAGAAGCATGTTCTCCCAACTCAATACCAAGGTCGCTTGTTCAGGAAACAGGGAGCATATTTGCCCCTATGTAATAGATGGGCAATTCTGCAAGGGAAAAATCACCTCTATTGAGGGAAAGGTCACCCTTGTCCGTTGTGGATTCACCTCTAAGTAACCTAAACCTACAAAAATTCAAAAAACATAAAATGTTAAAGTACTAGACTCATTTGTGGGTCCCACCAAGGGTGCTAGAAATGTGTGCAACATGATTTCTTAACCTAAAAGATGCAAAACAAAGAAATGCAATAAGGAGAAATAACACAACAACACCTCAAGATTAGCCTAAGTTGACTTGAACAAAATAAAGATTAAAGCAATAGATATACCTTGTCCAAGTGATCCTTTTGGTTGTCCCTTTGATTGTTGATGAGTTGTATGCTTGTTGATGGAAAATATGATGAAATGATATGAAAAGTGTTCTAGATTTGGTCATGATTACAAAGATGGAAGTGGGTGTTTGACTAAATGTGTGAGATGAATGCAAAGAGAGCTTCAAATGGATGAATTCAAGTACTTGAGCTTGAGAGAGTTAGAGCTTGAATTGTGAATGCATGTTATGAAATATTAGACCAAATCCTCTATTTTAGGGGAAAGGTCTCTAGAGAAATGAATGGCTAGGATTTAGCCAACATGGGAAAGATGGAGGGTTGTGGTGAGTTGAGGACTCACAAGCCATCACATCTTTCCATGTGGAAAAGAAGGTGGAAAAAGGACATGTGAGGTGGAGAGAGGACATGTGAGGTGTAGGTACTTGCAAGTACCTTAGGATTAGGGGAATATTTCCTCAAAAAGAAATTTCTTGTCCCCATGTGGGAAGGATGGTGACAAGTGAGGAATTTTAGAATTCCTCACTTATCATCATGGGGAAGAGAGAAGTAGTTGGGGAAATAAAAGTGAATTTTAAATTCGCGTGATTGGAAGTACCTTGAGGATAAGACAATGTTCTCATAAAGGAAGTCCTTGTCCCATGTGAGTGATGTGACTTTTGAGAAGATTTAGAATTTCCCAACAACCTTCATAGGGAAGAGGGGAGCATTGAATGAATAAATGTGAATTTTTAATTCACATAGGGAAGAGGTCATGGCTTAATAAAGAAAACACTTATGAAAGGTTGACTTGGAGGACATACCAAAGATGGCAAGAGGATTAGATTAAGGTTGTGCAAACAGGTGATTAAGAAGATTAATGAAGGATTAGATACAAGTGGCCAAATATAGAGGATGTGACATTAATCCTAATTAAGGGTGTGCACATCCTAATCATGAATTAATTAAACTAATCTAGATTAGAAGAGGATTATGGAGTATGTGACAAGGAGAAAGAAAAGAGGGAATTTAAAATTGATTTAAATTCAAAAAGATAAATGACTAAATTAAATAAATTGATATATTTATTGATTTAGAGAAGAAATGATGAAAGATAAAGTATTTAATTGTTAAATTAAATACTTTAGAAACCTTAGAGGAAGAGGAAATATTAATTAAATAAGTCATTTAATTAATATTGATGAAATAGATGAATAAAGGATATGGATTTCACCATATGGGAGTGGTCAAATTTGGATGTCTACAGTTGTAAAAGCTTTGGCACATCACCATCTTAATGTTTTCTTTACATTATTTTCTACCTTTTTCCCTAAACATAAAGATGAGCCATCTTTCTTTAAAAATCCCAGAGGTCGTTCAATGAGGAGCATGTTGATCCCCCATTCATTGAATTTCCCTTAAGGCTATTCAGAGAGGCACAATATTTTATGATCAACAATGCCCATATTTAGCCAATTATATATTTTGTGGATAGATAGAGGTTTTTTTCCATATGGTTCTAATGGATCCTATTTTTTTATATCAAAATCAACTAATTCATTTGGATTCATTACAGGTTCACTTTCACTTTATTTTATCACCTCCCATCTCATGATGAAATCATCATATGCTATCACCATTGAAACTTAACTGGAATGAAAATAGGTTGGGTGAGAGTGCCCACCTAGTCTCCTTCAACCACTTAATAATGTCCTAGGAATACAAATTGAATTGAATATCAACTAGAAGGGTGAGTCAATTCTCAATGAGGAAGACCTAGGAGGGGGTTCTTTAATCTTTGAGCAGTTCACTAGCAAGCAAAATCTTGGAAAAGAAAACTTAACATTCAACTCACAAAACCTAGTAATGCAAGCTAAATGATGGATGCAAATGATGATTCAATTAAGTAACATAAAGTTATGATGTGTGTACCTGGGAAGTCTAGAAATGTGATGAGGATTTCAAAAATGTAAAATGTTGTCAAAATATGCAAACATAACATGCTTCACTATACACTAGAATGCATATTAGATGCCTTCTGATACATACGTAGCAAATACAACAACCTTCAAACTCAAAACACTTCTCACCAGTCCATCTAGACTACACAAACACACATAGGAACATTGAAACTAATCTTCTAGAGAACCAAACCATGAATGACTTTTGTCAGAACATAGACAACATCATTACAAGCCTTCTACCAGATCCAGAAGACCTAAAAAAAACCAACAAAGGACTATGGAGTAGAAACATTTCTCCTAGTTCACAAACAAACAACTTTGCCAAACCATCACACACTGGTGAACACAACTTTCACTCTCCATCTAACTAGAAGCTACAATTCAAGATATATCACCAAAGATTCCCATTAAAAACACCTCAGATCTGCACAAGTATAATATCAACATAAAAGAAATGTAGAGTACAAACCAAAGCATATTCTAAAAACACAACTCTAAATTCACTCTTTTCTCAAAATCACTTGGAAACACATCATATCAGTACACCTGCAACACCATAAAGATAGCTCCATGTACTCACAACATCTCAATAGCATCTCAACTATACATGCACAACCTACAAAAACTTGTATTGTGTTGACATCAATGACAACACAACCAAACTTACTCATACTTGCAATAGGTACATTTCATGTTTATGACTTATTAGGTTGACTAGAGGTCTCCTTTGTAGGTCATTTTCATTTGCATCTTAAGAATTCTATTCTAACACATTTGAATAGGGTTTCTCCATGTTTTAGCTTGTATAATCTTAAATACACTTAATATTAGGGCACACACACATTTCCATTTCTAGATCTATGCACTTTCATCAAGGTTTAATTACCAAACAAGGGGTTTGACAAATGCAAACCCCCATAAAAAATAAATCAAAATTCCTTTATTTTGTAGGTTATTGATAGGTTCAAATTTGAAGATTCAATGAAGAAGGAAGTGCAGACCTTGAACCTAGGGACCACGTTCAAAGATTTCATAAATTTAAAGCAGGACTAAGTCTGCATCAAGGGAATCTTCGTCCTCCCAAGGGAATTTTGTAGAGATTCTTTTGGATCCTATTCTAGCAACAAAAAATTCTACACCTTGCCTAAAAAACAACAACAAGATCAAGGCAATAGTAAGGGCATATCTTCTTGTTGCAGAAGCATGTACTTCAAAGTTCATTTTTGTTTTCATTAGGTTTGGTCGACTTGTTGTCTACACATCATGTGAAGGGTAAGTATCAATTGAAGATGCGTGTGATTCATACGAGACATTTTTTGGGTCTTGGTTAAGAATTGGTTTGGTCCACTCTCATTCATTTCCATCACAAGAATGCTGATTTGCTAACCTAATTTGAATTTGTAAAATGAAATGTGTGTAGCCAACCTTGGAGAAAGTTTCTAAGGTTGAAGATGGTATAAATACAAGTCAAAATTTTATGAATTAATCAATTAGATGAGCCACTTTTTTGAGAAGCAAGAGTGTGTGAAAGTGAATTGAGGTAGCAGTACTTAATGTGTTAGATTCCTGAAAGAAGTGAGTTGATGGTGTCTACAATCCTTTTGATCAAGGTTACAAGTGTGTGTAACTTGTTGTGGTGGATATTTTTAGTTATCTTTTGTATGTATAGGAAATGAGCCTCCTTTTTGGACAGTGAGACCTTTCTGTAGGAAATGATCCTCTTTGTATTCAATTTTGGAATTACTTTATATTGTGAGTTAATCCTCACTATGGTTTTTTCCTTATTGGGTTTTCCATGTAAATCTAGTGTTTCTTGTATTGTTATTTCTTTCTATTATTTGTATTTCATGTTCATACTTAATAATAGAATAAAGTGGTTGTGAAGTTGATAAGTGTTTGAGATTTGTGATTGAAGTTTAAATGATAATTGATTCACCCCCCTCTCAGTTATCTTGTGAATTTCAACAATTGGTAACATAGCTTTGGTTCCTTGGTGAAGATCTTAACCACTTTAGGTAGATCTGATGGCGCACAAATTGGCAATCCCTATGTTTGATGGATCTGACTATAGTGAATGGAAAGTGTAAATGAGAGGTAACATAATCTCTCTTGGTTATAATACTTGGAAAGTTTTTGAGACAAAGTATATTGCATTGGCAAGTGGTCC
Source organism: Sequoia sempervirens (assembly GCA_007258455.2). Lineage (NCBI taxonomy): Eukaryota > Viridiplantae > Streptophyta > Pinopsida > Cupressales > Cupressaceae > Sequoia > Sequoia sempervirens. The sequence goes on along the minus strand of VDFB02281492.1, from coordinate 80,521,577 downwards.
TTCCTCTGTAGATGAGATTTATACCTATGAGGAAAATCAAAAAGAAAGGTATACAATCTATAGTGCCCTATCTAAGACTAAGTGAACAAAAGTTATTTCTTTGGGAACTGCTTATGAAGTATGGAAAAAGTTGGAAGATATATATGAAGGAAATGATAGAGTGAAATTCTCAAAGAAGCTAATAGATAAGAGAAGATATGAGAACTTCAAAATGGAAGAAGGTGAAGATATTGCAAACTATTTTTAGAGGGTTGATATTGTAGTAAATGAAGTTAAGAATCATGGCGGTACTTTGACAGATGAAGATGTGATGGAGAATATTTTGATGACTTTACCAAAGAGTTACACTGATAAGGTTTCAACTTTTAAGGAAGTGTATGATCCTATGAAGTTTACTAAAGAACAAATATTTGGCACTTTGACTAGATTTGAGATGAGGAATTTTGGAAAGAAAGGGAGAAGTTAGAATCAACCTTTAAAGCTACAAAGATAGATGATGATCCAAATAGTGATAATTCAGATGAGTTAGAAGCCAATTTTACAAGGAAGTTGAAGAAAGTTGCCGGTAAGTACAAAGGTATGTTTCCTTTTAAATGTTTTAGTTGTCAAAATATTAGTCACTATGGCTCAAGATGTCCAAATAGAGCTATAAATAAGAAGAATAGAGATAATAAAGATCAAAAGGATAAGAAGTTTAAGAAGGTGTATTATGTTAGGGAAGATGCTTGAATTTCTGATGATGAATATGATTTTGAGGATAATGATGAATGCTTGTTTCCATCCTTAGAGAGTAAATATGTGTCTACTAACTCTGGAAGATGTGCAAGGGAAAGTGGTTCGAAGAATAAGAAGGATCAGATGGAAGGTACTCTAGTTACCGCATTTCATGCTAGACAAGATGAATAATATTGGGTGATTGATAGTGGCTATTCAAATCACATGACTTTAGATAAAATTAGGGTATGTATAGGATCATCATGGAAAAAATAAGCCCTTAAGTGGCGAAAAATTCAAAAAAATATGAGTTAGGTGACTTGACTTAAAAATTTGAATAAGTTATCTATATTATTTCAAAAATATGTAAGAATAGAATCTGTAGCAAATTGAATTTAGTTTCTAAACTACTAGGTTTATTTTTTTTTAAATCTATTTGGTCAAAATTTGAAATTTTAATGCAGTAGTACTTAAATTTCAAGGAAAATATAAGAAGTAGGTTTCTATGTGACCACCCTAACCACAATAAAATGATAATATTTTTTTATAAGATTTTAGATATAAGTAGAGGGATCATGTCCTAATGTGATGGATATATATTTTTTAAATTCCAAGTAAATAATTAATTATGAATTTTTTTATTACAAATTTTAAAAAATATAAAAACTCATATGTCTGATCACCTTAACTTAGTCAAAACTTCATGAAATTCATTTTTTTTAATCCTATAGCATGCGAAGAATATAATGTGACACATGTTTCAGATTCAAAAAATGTGATACTGTTTGAAAGCTATATATGTTTTTCAACTAGCCTATCGATCAGGACTTTAGTAGTAATTCAAATAGAAAATGAATAATAATTATTTATTAAATTCAAAGTAAAGCACAATTTATATTGGTGGAAATTTGAGAATATCCTTTAAAAACCCTTTTTGTTTCATCAATTTTAGGTAAAAAAAAGTCATCAACCACATACCCTACACATACCCATCATATTGCCACTTTTTGGCCCATCATGATCCTGCACATACCCAGTAAATTCACTAAACTTGAAAATTATGATGATGGATTATTCATGTTTAGAGATCATTCTGGAGAAAAGATTGTTGGAAAAGGAACTATTAGTTTTGATGGAAAATGTACTACTAATGATGTCTATCATGTTAAGGGATTAAGGCATAGTCTTTTGAGTGCTGGAAAAATGTGTAGAAAAGGATTGAAGCTTGTGTTTCAGGATAATACCTGTGAGATCATAAAAGGGTCTGAATCTCTAGTTCCTACAGGAAGGAGAACATATGGAAACGTTTATCAACTTAAGGGTGTTGATAGTCAATACCTTGTATTTCACGTTAATGAAAATTGGCTATGGCACCAGAGGATGGGACATGTAAACTTTCATAATTTGATCAGAAATAGTTCAAGAGAGGTTGTTCGAGATCTTCCAAAAATAACAAAGCCTAATACTATCTATAGAAGTTGTCAATTGGGAAAACAAAAAAGATGTAGTTTTAAAGGAAAAGAGAAATCAACTACTGGAATGCTGGAATTGATTCATACTAACCTCTATGCTCCTACAAGAATAAGAAGTCTTAATGGTGACAGATATTTCTTGCTCGTTATTGATGATTATTCTAGAATGGCATGGGTTACATTTCTTAGGGAGAAAGCTCAAGATCTGGATAGATTTAAAATGTTCAAGGAAAGAGTAGATAATGAAGTGAACCTACGAATCAAATTTTTAAGGTATGATAGAGGTGGAGAATTCACTTCCAATGAGTTTAATGTATTTTGTGAAGAGCACAACATAAAGAGACATCTTTTTGCTCCTAGAACTCCTCAACAAAATGGAGTCATTGAGAGAAAGAACTAGACTATTCAAGAAGCTACAAGAACTATGATGAAAAAAGCAAATGTACCTGATGTATAATGGAGAGAGGCAATCCATACTATTGTTTATATTCTTAACAGAGTTCAGATCAGAGGTAACATCATAAAGACTTCTTATGAGTTGTGGAATGGTAAGATTCCTATTGTGAAGTACTTTAATGTGTTTGGAAGCAAATGTTACATTAAAAGGGATGATGAGAATCCTCGAATGTTTGATGCTAGATGTGATGAAGGTATTTTCCTTGGGTATTCAACTAGTAGCAAAGCTTTTAGATGCTTTAATAAAATATTAACAAAGATAGTTGAGAGTGCAACTATGAAGGTTGATGAAGATATGCATAGACTAGTTGAGATAAGTGAAGTTGAACTAGATGAGCATATCTACAGACCAATACCAAAAGATAATAAGGAAGAAGAAACTTTTTAACCTAATCCTAAGAATCCTAAGTATGTAAAGAAGAATCATCCAGAAGAACAAATAATTGGAGATAAGAGTGAAGGTGTGAAGATAAGAAGCAAAGTGGTGGCAGGTGAGGTAAATATGTGTTTACTTTCAAAGATATAACCTAAGTATGTGTGTGAATCATGCAAAGATGAGATTTTTGTAAGAAAAATGAAAGAAGAGTTGCAATAGATAGAGAAGAATCAAACATGGGAATTGGTTCCTAGACCGAAAAACAAGAATGTAATTGGTTCAAAGTGGGTGTTCAGGAATAAGCTAAATGAAAATGGTGAAGCAGTGAGAAACAAAGCAAGACTTGTATGCAAAGGCTATTCATAGGTTGAAGGAATTGACTTTGAGGAGAAATTTTCCCCGATATCAAGAATGGAGGCTATTAGAATGTTTTTGGTATTTTTTTCTCATAAAGATTTCAAAGTATATCAGATGGATGTCAAGTCTATATTTCTGAATGAAGTATTGGAAGAAGAACTATACATGGAACAACCAGAGGGATTTCAATTATTAGATAAATCAGACACATTTTTCATGTTGAAAAAAGGCACTTTATTGACTAAAACAAGCTCCCAGAGCATGGTATGCAAGATTGGATAGGTATTTGACACAACAAAGATTCAACAAAAGCTCCACAAACAATAATCTTTATTTCAAAATTGAAGGAAACAAAATGTTGATAGTAGTTGTGTATGTTGATGATATCATTTTTGGAGGAAATGAAGGTATGTGTAAGATATTTTCAAAAGAGATGCAAAAATAATTTTAAATGTCCATGATTGGTGAGTTGAATTTATTTCTTGGTCTTCAAGTAAATCAAACTGATAAAGACATATTCATTTCATTGGAAAAGTATGTTAAATATTTGTTGAAGAAGTTTGGAAGGGATGACTCCAAACTAGTTAGTACCCCTATGGTGACTGGATGCAAGCTAACCAAGAATGTTGAATGTCCTAAAGTTGATTAGAGAATGTATAGATCCATGATTGGTGGACTGTTAATCTTACTGCAACAAGACCAGATATCATGTATGTAGTATGTTTGGTTGTCAGATTTCAAGCAGAACATAAAGAAGCACATGTTATAGCTGTGAAGAGGATATTCAGATATCTTAAGGGCACTCTAGATTATGGCTTGTGGTATCCTAAGGATACTAATTTCACCTTGATTTCTTACACTGATTCAAATGGGGCTGGTTGTGTTGATGAATGGAAGAGTACAAGTGGTGGTGCATTATTTCTTGGAGGAAGATTGGTTTCATGGTTAAGAAAGAAACATGACTTAGTGTCTATCCACTGCAAAAGCTAAATATATTACTATAGTATCTTGCTACACACAGGTCTTGTGGATGAAGAAAACATTGAAGGACATAGGAGTGATATGTGATGAGCTTGTACCTATCTTTTGTGATAATACAAGTGCAATAAACATTTCAAAGAATTCGATAATGCATTCAAGAAAAAAACATATATCTATTAAATATCATTTCTTGAGAGAGAAGGTATTGCAAAATAAAGTCAGATTGGAGTATGTGTCTACAAAGGATCAAATTGCAAATATATTTACTAAGGCTCTTCTGAAGGATACTTTTGAATACCTGAGGGAGAATTTGGGGGTCATTGGCCCTCCTTATTTGAACTAGGTACACATGGAGGTGCATCAGTCCAATGGATCTACAAATTCTTCATTTATCTGGATTGATGAATGGGTTTATTAAGTAGGGGAGCTAGAAAGTTGTAGTATGAGTTGTGTGGATGCACTCCTAAGGGGGAGTGATCAATGTTTTTGTTCTTTGCAATTGATGTAAAAGGGGGAGAGAGAGTCATGCGAAAAATAGTAAAAAGGGAGAGAAAAATAAGTTGAAAAAGGGAGAAAGTATTAAGAATGCAGAGTGTTGTCTTTGGTGGATTTTTACATCATGTGTTTCCATCAATGACAAAGGGGGAGATTGTTGTAAGTATGAATAAGTTTGGCTGTGTTTTCATTGATGTCAACACAATACAAGTTATTGAAGGTTGTGCATGTATAGTTGAGATGTTGTTGAGATGTTGTGAGTATATGGAGCTATCTTTATGGTGTTCCAAGTGTGCTAATATGATGTGTTTCTAAGTGATTTTGAGAAAAGAGTGAAGTCAGAGTTGTGTGTGTTCAAAATGTGCTCTAGTTTGTCCTCCACATTTCTTCTGTGTTGATCCTATGCTTGTGTGGATATAAGGTGTTGTTTATGGGAATCTATTGGTGATCTCTCCTAGATTGTAGCTTTTGGTTAGCTGGAGAATGAAAGTTGTTTTCACTGGTGTGTGAATTGGTTTGGAAGAGTTGTTTGTCTTTGGATTGGGAGAAATGTTTTTGCTCTGTAATCCTCTGCTAGTTTGTTTTAGGTCTTGTAGATCTGGTAGAAGGATTGTAATGATTTTGTCTATGTTCTGGCAAAGGTGATCATTGTTTGGTGCTATGGAAGACTAGTTTCATTGTTCTTGTGTGTTTTTCTTTAGTCTGGATGGACTGGTGATAAGTGTTCTAAGTTTGAAGGTTGTTGCATTTGCTAGAGTTGTATCTGAAGGCATATGAGATGTGTTTCAGTGTATAGTGAAGCGTGTTATATGGTCTACAAGTTGTCTTCTTGTTGTGGAAGTGTGTACTTCAAAGTTCATTTGTGTATTCATTAGGTTTGGCTGACCTAGTGTCTACACATCATGTGAAGGATAAGTATCAATTAAGGAAGCGTGTGATTGATCCAAGACATTGTTTTGGGTCTTGGCTAAGAGTTCATTTGGTCCACTCTCATTCCTTTCCATCATGGGAATGTTGAGTTGCTGACCTAATTTGAATTTGTAAAATGAAATGTGTGTAGTTGACCTTGGAGAAAGTTTGTAAGTTTGAAGATGGTATTGTTGACGACGATTTTACTCACAGAAAACAAGGAAAATAAATTCTTCACAGACAAGACCATAAAGAGCCTATCTTTTTGAAAGATATGGAACAAAGACAACCTAAGGGTAAATTATGCATTAAAGGAAAAGATTGGCTTTTGTTCAATCCCAATTCTCTAATAACCAGGTCATGGTTGCACTAGGGTCACTCTCGGGTAATGATGCGATATTGTTGTTAATATCAAAGGGACTATGGTTATTCTTTGAATATTTTAGATATACATTCCAAATTGAAACAATGAGTTCAAACATAATGAAACCAAAAGATTTTCCATAATATTTCATGAATATCACAAATTCTTTGCTATTACTTAAGTAGATTTAGTATTAAGCATTCAACAATCATATGGAAAAAAAAGGATTTTCAACAAAATTCTTTCCATCCATTTAAATTTTTGGAACATTTTCAAATATTTAAACATCTATTCTAAAAAAAAGTATAAAAAATACTGAAAAATAAAAGTTTCTCCTATCTATTCTCCATGGATGTCCCAAAGAATTAATTAAAATAGAGAAAACCACTTTATACTTCACCATATTACTTCACAACTACATATAAAATGATGCAAGCTTTTAAAGAGAAGGGTTTCATTTCTAGACACTGAGTAGGTTTTGTATGCACCCTTAAACGGTGTAGCATATAGTCTTGTTCAGGAAAACTAAAAAAACCAACTATAAAAGATACTACGATAGGTAGGTATCTAATAAGCTCTAATATTAATTAATGTCTACGTGCATACAAATTTTTATGCCGGAATGGCTCAAAAAATAGGAAAAAAGAAAAAAACTTAAAATTTTATTCTCCTCCGACATCCATAAATTTTGAACTTAAAATAAAAATGAAGATCTTCTAGCATTTTATAGAAAACAAGGCTCAGACAAGATAAGACAAATACATGAGAGGAAATCCAAGAGACCAATCTGATCAAGGCATGTGGAATATTGTGACCAATAGGAGAATTGCAATTCAAGTCAATCGAAGTCAACTCCAATTACTCATTGAAGCTCCTCAGGTTCTACTTTTTCATCTAGAATCTTCACCAGGATGATACTTTGAATCATGATAAGATGTAGGGGCTTCCCATATATTCATAATGATAAGGTGGAATTTTTTCCCTCTACACTTCGCTTGGCTCTGGTTCTATCACTCTTAGGAATGGGTTCTCCTAAAAATTATCATTTGTTTCCACTCCATGTGAAATACCAAGATCCCTAGCATTCTGGTGGACTCAAAGTCATCTACATTATCACCTCCCAAAGTGATTGAACCAAACTGAAAATTATTCCATCCATGATTCAAGTTTTCTTGACTATCCATACCCAAACTTTGCATCACAATCTGCATCTCCTACAATCACAAATTCCACACATTAAATCCCTAAAAAAAACATTTATAACATCTCATGTAAATAAAACCATTATTCCAATGTTAGTACGAAATTCTCATAATTCACATGCCTTTTAAAAGAATATCATGAATCCTCATACATATACCAGATCACTAAGATCATTAGACAAATTTAAAATTTCACATTTTCACTCTACATTACAACCTAGTACCCGGTACCTGGTATTCAGCTTTACCCACTTACTTTCCCGGACCTTAGTTATACTAGAACTCAACCATACCGGAATGCTTAATACCGGACTGAAACCTTCTGCTTGAACTTTAAATTACCTTTTTCCTTCTTTGTGTTTTTGGTACCCAGTATCCGGTGTACAAAACACTTACAATACGGAATACTTTATTATCAAAGATTTTATCTTTCACTTCTGGTGATCTTCCAATTTTTCTAGCTCCTTCCATAAGAGTTACACATTTTTTCATTTGGGTCCCCAAGTCTTTTCAGTCTTGGGGCGTGTTGTGAGACCACACAACAACTTGCAACCAATAAAACCAAATTTAAACAAAACTTGAAATTAAATCACTAGTTGTAGATTAAAACTTATATACATATTTTAAAACAATTACTTTCTACCTTTACCTAGATTCTAGCATAAAAAAATAAAACTCCACCAAAAACATCTATGTGTGCTCTGATTAATTCTAGTTTTTGGAACTTAGTAAAAATAATCAGTTCATTAACATTGAACTACATAATATAGTAATCCTCCAAAGCCAACCATGGATAGAACCTTGTTGCCAGTCAAACGTCCATAGCCTTGACAAGGTTATCTTCGTAATTCCCCCAAACATAGCTCTACTACCGGTCAGGTGTCCATAGCCCCGGTAGAGTTATTTGGATAGCCTAAAGAGTTGATATCCTTTTTTTTTAGATATAGCAATGATAGCTAATTTTCACTTTTGATATTTCAATGATAGCTCATTTATCAACTTGCAAGCAATGAAGCACTGCTATTAGGTTGGGAATTACAGTGGTAGCAAAAGTTACTTTTTTATTTTTCATTCAATGTAAATCCCTTCATCAATTCACTACTTCCCAAAGCCTCATTTAATGATTCCCTGTAGGTGTGTGTTTCTAGTTAAATTTTACTAATTTATGCCAAATCTCAGCTAACTATAGCTCACTATATGTTAAAAAATATGCATAAATTAAAATTTAGCAATAGACAACTTAATTACATAATTTAAATCTAAATTTAGAAACATTAGTTACCACTCTTCTGATTAAATTTTATGGTGACTACTAAAATTTCTGCTAGCTATTTCGACTTGACAACACTGCACTTCATTAATGGATAAAAAATGTCATGATTACCTTGGAACATGATCACATTATTCTGTATTAAATTTGCATGCCTTACTCAACATGTACTATCTCTTCAACTTACTCGGATGATGACATGTACTTCCTTTCCAATTTCATTTTCCTATGTATCTCGCACACATAAGCACCTCCATAATTAGTACGATTCTTTTTTAAACAATTTGAAATGACCACTATTAATTTCAAAATATTCAACTTGTTTGATTCACAATCTTCATACTGCTCAAATTTGAAGCAATTTCACCAAATATGTGTAAAGAATTAATTTGATTTAACCTTTAATTCTAAAGATTATTGTTCAACTTCCACCTTGCTTATGGCTTCCAAAAAAAAATTACTCAAGGTAACTATGTACCACAATTGCCTTATGACTCTCTATAAATTCATGCATTTCTTCTTGAATTCTCCACACTTCTCTTTTCTTTTCCTTTTGTTTTAGTTTCTATAAATCCGCTCTATGTCCTTATATTTTCTTCTTAGCTATTTGCTTCTTAGCCATGGATACTCCAATTTTCTTAGGTTGTTCTCATAGATAGAATGTTTTCTTAGGAAGTATCAGATCACAAAGGCTTGAAAAGATCTTCTTCATTAGGACTTCTAGTTTCACTATGCCAAATTTATGCCTAGTCCTTGGGGAAAGATATGATGCATCCAACCGCTACTTATGTTTCTACTCTGGCATTGCTTCTCACTTTGTAGCGTCACTTCTAGAAATTGAGCTACCTATTGAAGACATTCACATTGCTGCCAACTTAATAGTGAAACCTGAATTCTTGGAGAATTTGGATACCATTTTAGCTATCACACATTCAACAATTGGAATTCCCTCAATGGATGACATTCCTCGATTCTTGGAACATGAGGAAATGGTTCCACTTCGGCCCTTTCTTACTGATCTCCATATCCAAGACTTTGAAACTCACTGGGAGCATGCCTACATAGGGTATTTGGACTTGATAGAAGAGGTGTCCCACATCGACTGAATGATTACTATCATCCACAACTTTTCTCACTCTTCTTTTGACTCCTTTTTGATTTTTTTGAATGAGGATTTTTTGATATCTCATGTATATACATCACACACACACACACATATATATATACCTTTTTTGTACATTCTAAAGCGTGTTTTACTGTGTATGGCTTTATTGTTTCTCTTTCTCATTTCAATTTTGCAAAATGTTTGAATTCACTCTCATGCATAAGATAAATTTAAGCAAGATTTTCCAATGCAAAGGCCAGACAAAAGAAAAGAACAAAAGAAAAAAAATGAGGAAAGAAAACAAAACAAGCACAAAACCCTACAAAAAGAAAACTAACCCTAACTACCCTAACTCTAACAAAACAAAAGATTAACTCTAATAAAGCAATTTATTTCAATTTCTACAGCTATTTCTTCTATAGTTTTAGTATGAATTACAACAAATTTGTCTTTAAATTCTCTTATCAAAGTTTTCAATATTCTACTATAATGATAGATTATCTTGAATTTTTTGCATTTAAACACCATGAATTCAAAAGTGTACTTACCCAAAATTTGGGTCAAATGTATGAAAAAGAAGTCATTAGAAATTGATTGCACACATTTTGTCTGACGTGGCCATAATGTACCTTCTTCCAATCCTGGTCCATTTCCATGAATGGCTACATTTATTTCTTTGCTTCCTTCTCTTTTGAAAGTATTCATATCTTCGGCCCTATTTTCACTTTGCATTTTGTTAGACCAAGATATATCACTACTTATATTACTATCATAAAGAGAAAAATTAAAAAAATGATGATGTAGGAGCATCCTTAGTTCTTGGAAATCTTGCATCAACCAAAAATATTTTCTTTTAGTTTTGTTCTTCTTTTGTTCTTTGTTCAGTTCAAGTTGGTGGATTTGGTATTTCTTCATAGTTTCTCACCAAACCTTGTGGATCTTTGTGTATCTCATAGAAATGTTCATTTTACTTATTCCAAGATTTGAAGATGATTGGATCTTTTTTCGGCAAGTTATCACTTCCAAAATTTCATGACAGTTTCTTGAACTAGCACCAAAATAGTTTCAAATCCTAATGACTAATTTGATTGTTTGTGGATCATCCCTGTGACTTGCAGATCTTGATGGTGTAATCTTAAATATTCCATGGAGTGTCCTTGACCTTCATGATAGGTCCACACTTCATTCTATGCACCTATTGATAGAGTAATTCAAATATGAGGCCAACCTATTCATGTGCACATTACATTTTCCCTCATTGGTTAATGTGATGATCTTTGGCTGACGCAGATGTTTCCAAAATCATGGATATAGTATAAAGTTTGTAATCGATCATGAGAATAGGGGTGGTAGAATTAGTAGCTGATTGAGTAGATTAATATAGATATAAATTGTAAGAGTTCAACTCACATAAAGGAGCATATTGGAATGTTGTAGTATTGAACATGTTATATCGGGTATGTGAGCTGAATCTGTAAACCCAGATGTTTTCGGTCAAATGTAACTGATATTTTTTTTAATGAGAATATTTTCATTTTCATTTGCGTCCATTTTTTGTATTACTTTCGTTGTGTTACTCTTGCTGCACGACTCAGGCAGTTCTCCTTGAGGACCCTCCTACTGTGGTTGCACAAGATTGGTATCAAAGTGAGGTCATTAAAATTTGCAGAGTCCTATAGAAGATTTGTTGTGGGGTGGAAGATTGAGGATCTGACCTACAGCTATAGAGGACTTCTGTAAAGATGGTGGGAAGAAGAAATGTTAGGGGAAATGGAGTGTGTAGAAATGTAGACCTAGATTTAATGGAGATTTTGAAAGGAATTGCTGCCAGATTAGATGCAGTCAAAATGGCCCAGAGAAGAGGTCGACCAGTTAATGATGTAAGTGATGAAGAGGTAGAAGTACATGATGAAAGAGGAGGAGAAGAGTAACTTGGTCTAGATCAAGGAGAAGAAATGTTCATAAGAGCACTAACTAGAGTGAATACAAAACCACATTTCAATCCACCAGATTATAATCATAAGTTGGATTCAAAAGAATTGCTTGATTGGATTAGAGAGATGGAAAATTATTTTTAATTTGAAGGTACTACTCAAGATAAGAAGGTGAAATATGCCTGTACTTAGTTGAGAGGACATGCATCCCTTTGGTGGGAACATTTGTAGATAGATAGGTAGAGAAGAGGAAAAGAGAAGATAAAGTCATGGGATCAGATGATAAATAAATTGAAGACAAATTTTATGCCTATAGATTATCAGATTAGTTTGTTCCAAAAGTTGCAAAATCTGAAGCACAAATATTAAAGTGTGACATAATATACTAAGGATTTCTATAAGTTGAATATTAGATCTAGACATTTGGAGGATGAGATTGAGCAAGTAGCTAGGTATGTGAATGGTTTGAGGTCATCTATACAAGATGAGGTCAATTTTATTAAGTTGTAGAGTGTGGAAGAGGCATATCAGTGTTCCCTAAAAGCAGAAGAGAAGTTGAATAAAAGACATGAACAAAGATGAAGAGGAAGAGGTGGAAGATTTCACAGAGGAAGAACTTTTGTAGATTGGAATAAGGATAAGGAGGTTAGTAAGAATGATAATTCGTATCATAGAGGTGATGGGAAATCTTACAAAAGAGGAGGATACAGTTTTACTAGAATGAAGGTTATAGAAAGGATGATAAGGAGAAAAGAGTATTTAGGGGAACTTGCTTTAAGTGTGGTGGAGAAGGCAATAGAGTTTTTGAATGTAATCAAGGAGAGACAAATAGAAAGATAGAGAATAATAGGAGAACATCTTTTGTTGAGGAAGAACATGTCAGATCATCTAATAAACCAAAAGAGGGAGAAGTGTTGGTGAATAGAAGAGTATTGTGTCAGAGTGAGCTGGAAAAGGAGCCATTGCAAAGAAACAATTTGTTTTGGACTAGATGCAAGATAGTTGGTAAATGTTGCAAAGTGATTGTAGACAGTGGGAGTTTTGAGAACTTGGTTTTTGAAGAGATGGTGACCAAATTGAAGTTGGAAAGGTTGAAGCACCCGAAGCCCTATCAGATAGCTTGGATTCAAGATGAGCATAAGATACTAGTAAGTGAACAATTTTTGGTGAAATTAAAGATAGGAAATCACCATGATGAATATTTGTGTGATATCATGCCTATGAATATATGCCATTTTTTGTTGGGAAGGCCTTGGTAGTATGATAGACATGCTATTCATGATGGAAAGAAGAATATATACACCATTGTTGCTAATGGGATGAAGCATATTTTTTTTCCAGTGGAAGATGTTCCTAAAGTTGAGGTTTGTACGAATGATAGGGTTTGTTTGGTTGATGGAAGAAGATTCCTTGATGGATTGAGACATGAGAATGTGTGTTATGCCTTAGTTCCTAAGAAGGATAAATATTTGAAGCATGAATAAGAATAACCGAAAGAGATAAAGGAGTTGTTGATAGAGTATGAGGAGATCATCTTAGATAATTTACCTGATGGATTACCACCTATGAGAAGTATTATTCATTGCATGGATCTAATTCCTAGAGCTAGTTTTCCTAATAAAGTAGCACACCAGATGACACTGATAGAGAACTAAGAGTTGAATAGACAATTGCAAGAATTTTTAAAGAAGGGTTTGATTAGAGAGAGCTTAAGTCCATGTGTAGTACCTATTGTGCTAGCACCTAAGAAGGATGGAGAATGGAGGATGTGTACATATTCTAGAGCCATAAACAAGATCACAGTGAAGTATAGATTTCCTTTTCCCTAGATGGATGACATCATGGATTGTTTGAGTGGAGCTAGATACTTTACAAAGATAGATTTGAAGAGTGGGTATCATGAGATCAAGATCAGAGAAGGAGATGAGTGGAAAAAAACATTCAAGACAAATGAAGGATTGTATAAGTGGTTGGTGATGCCTTTTGGATTGACAAATGCACCAAGTACTTTTATGAGGTTGATGAACGAAGTATTGAAGAAATTCTTGGGTAAGTTTTTGATTGTGTACCTAGATGACATCTTGATTTTCAATAAGAGTAGAGAAGAACATTTGTTACATATCAGACAAGTTTTGCAGAGTGTGAGAGAGGAGCAGTTGCTAATAAACATTAAGAAGTGTAGTTTCATGAAGGAGGAATTGGTATATCTAGGATTTGTGATATGTATGGATGGATTAAAGATGGATCCTGAGAAGGTAAGAGAAATTTTTGAGTGGCCTACGCTAGATAGCATTGGAGATGTAAGATCATTTCATGGATTGGCTAGTTTCTACAGAAAGTTCATTAGGAATTTTATTTCAATTTGTAGTCCTATGACAAAAACAATGAGAGGAGATAAGAAGGATTTTAGATGGACATCTAGAGCAAACCGTAGTTTTGAATTATTGAAGCAAAAGGTGACTAAGAAACCTGTGTTGGCCTTACCGGATTTTTGTAAGGTATTTCAAGTAGACTATGATGCAAGTGAAAATGCAATTGGAGTAGTATTAAGTCAAGAAGGGAGACCTGTAGGCTATTTCAGTGAAAAGTATATAATTGCTAGGAGGAGATATTCAGTGTATGATCAGGAATTTTATGCTATAGTTCAAGCCTTGAAGAAGTGGATACATTATTTGTTTCCCAAGGAATTTTTGTTATATACGGATCATCAAGCATTGCAATATTTGAACAGTCAAGGTAAGTTGAATCAACGACACATGAGATGGGTAGAGTTCTTGCAGAGTTATACTTTTGTTTTGAAGCATAGGAGTGGAAATTCAAATTGAGTAGCTGATGCTTTGAGTAGGAGAAGGAATTTTATGATAGAGATGAGAATGGAGGTATTAGGATTTGATGAATTATAGAACCTATATGAGGAAGACCTGAATTTTGTAGAACTTTGGAAAGCTTGTAAATAATATGGTTTTTAGGATAGAATCCAGTGGTTGGATTACTTCATTTAGGAGGATATGTTGTTTAGAGGTAATCTATTGTGTATACCCTGAAGTTCAATGAGGGATAGCTTGGTGAAGGAGAAGCATAGTGGAGGGTAGTAGGGACACTTTGGACTTGATAAAATAGTGGCATTAGTGAGTGAGAATTACTTTTGGCCACATATTCATAAGGATGTTAGGAGATTTGTGCAGAGTGGCATAGTTTGTCAAGTTGCAAAAGGAAGTAGGCAGAATATTGGATTGTATAAGCCTTGGACAGTTCCAGAGAGATCTCATGAGGACATCAGTATGGATTTCATACTTGGTTTACCAAAGACACAAAGAGGTAATGATTCTATCTTTTTGGTGGTAGAATTAGTAGCTGATTGAGTAGATTAAGATTGACCTGAATTGTAAGAGTTCAGCTCGCATAAAGGAGCATATTGGAATGTTGTAATATTGAACATGTTATATCAGGCTTATGAGCCGAATCTATAAACCCAGATGTTGCTGACCGAATGTAACTAATATTTTTCTTAATGAGAATATTTGCATCTGCATTTTCCTCCATATTTTGTATTGCTTTCATTTTGTTACTCTTGTTGCATGGTTTAGGTGGTTATCCTTGAGGACCCTCCTACTATACCCAAACCATGCAACAAGAGTAACACAATGAAAGAAATACAAAATATGGAGGAAAATGTAGATGAAAATATTCTCATTAACAGAAATCTCAGTTACATTCGTTCAGAAACATCCAAGTTTATAGATTTGGCTCACAAGCCTGATATAACATGTTCAATATTACAACATTCCAATATGCTCCTTTATGCAAGTTGAACTCTTACAATTCAGATCAATCTTAATGTACTCAATCAACTACTAATTCTACCACCATAAATACATAATCATTATCTCTTTGTGTCTTTGGTAAACCAAGTATGAAATCCATACTAATTTCCTCCCAAGGTCTCTCTAAAACTATCAAAGGCTTATACAATCCAATATTCTAACTACTTCCTTTTGCAACTTCATAAACTCTACAACTCTACACAAATATCCTAACATCCTTATGAATTTGTAGCCAAAAGTAATTCTCACTCACTAATGCCACTATTTTTTAAACTCCAAAGTGTCCTAACAGTCCACCACTATGCTTCTCCTTCACCAAGCTATCCCTCATTGAACTTCAGGGTATACACAATTGATTACCTCTAAACAACATATCTTCTTGAATGAAATAATCCAACCACTGGCTTCTATCCTCCAAAATAGGTTCTTTACAAGCTTTACAAAACTTTTCTAATATGCAAAAAATGTTCTTCTCTACTCTTACTAAAAATCAAGATGGCATCCAGGTACACAATCACAAACTTACCCAAGAATTTCTTCAATATTTCATTCATCAACCTCACAAAAGTA
>VDFB02281492.1:80118426-80499624 GCA_007258455.2 Sequoia sempervirens | reverse complement strand
CTGAAGTCATACAGAAATAGAGTGTGGAACATGCTTGAGGATTTTGATGCCTTCAACTTAGTGTCTATTCCAAGGAATCAGAACAAGCATGTTGATAGACTTGTAGCCATTGGGGCATAGTTTGATATTCCATATGACATTAGAAAAGAGAAAGTGCAATAGTATGTGAAGGTTGTGGTCAGATCATCAATTCCTGATAACAACATTCACTGGTAAGTCTTTGACAGTGATGAGTAGATCCTTTCTTTCTTGCTCAAAGAAGATCAGTTCTACATGATGAATCAAGCAAAACTTAAGCAAAAGTATGATGATCAAGTCATACAGCTGAGGACGAATAAGTTGCCCAAAGGCCTTGTTACCTTGGAGTTGATTTTTAGTATTGATGATTAGCTTAAAAAGGGTAAAGCTGGCTTGCAAGTCAAACAAGAGCATTATGAAGAACTAGAGATTTTCAAAGGTAAACTCCTTAAGATAGGAAAAATTTGTTCACATGAAGATAGACAATCTTTTGTTGCTTTATGTCAAGAATTTTATGATGTCTTTTCTTGGGAATACTCAGATTTGAAAGGATTTGATCCTCATATTGCTCAGCACACAATTGAGTTAGAACCTAATGCCAAGCCAATAAGACAAAAACAAAGGCCTTTGAATCCTAAGCTTGAACCCTTAATGATTAGAGAGTTAACCAAACTAGTTGAATGGGGTATCATCTTTCCAATTAAACACACCTCTTGGGTTTGTAATCTTGTTCTGGTTAGGAAGAAAAGTGGTGAAATAAGACTTTGCGTAGACTTTAGGGATCTTAACCAAGAATCTTTGAAAGATCATTACCCGTTGCCTTCCATGGAACAAATCCTACAAGTAGTTACCGATTCTGAAAGATTTTCCTTGTTAGATGGCTTTTCGGGCTATAATAAAGTGCTGGTTAAAGAAGAGGATCAGTTTAAAACCGCTTTCACAACTAAGTGGGGCACCATGGCATACAAAAGGATGCCTTTTGGTTTATCCAATACTAGTGCCACGTTTCAGAGGGCCATGGACATGGCATTTCAAAGTTTGATCAACAAGATTATACTAATTTACCTAGATTATATTACAGTTTATTCCAAGAACGTTGGTGAACATTTGTTACATCTTAGGAAAGTTTTTGAAAAATGCAGAGAGTTTGGTATCTCTCTCAATCCAAAAAAGAGTATCTTTTCCATTCATGAAGGGAAATTATTAGGACACATAGTGTCAAAGAAGGGAATTACTATTGACCCTGAAAGAGTCAAAGCCATACTTGAGTTGCCATTACCAAATCATAAGAAGGGTCTATAGAGCTTTTTGGGCCAAATCAACTTTCTGAGAAGGTTCGTCCCAGATGTTGCGAACTTGTTACAACCTTTGACAGCTATGTTAAAGAAGAATGCAGTTTTCAGTTGGACAAAAGATGCTAGGAATAGTTTTGAAAAAATTAAGGAGGCCTTAGCATCTACCCCAATATTTGTAAATCTAGATTTCTCCAAGGATTTCTTTTTGTATGCTGTTGGGAACACTAGTTAAATCTCTGCTATGTTGGTATAGAAAAATAGTGACAATTTAGAACAACCCATAGCTTTCTTTAGCCAAATACTTGCTGATTACGAAGAGAGGTATTCATTTGTTGAGAAACATGTTCTCTCTGTGATCAGAAGCTTAAAGAAATTCAAGCCTCTAGCGTCAAAAAATAAGATTCATATTCTGGTTGCCCACTCAAGTGTGAAGGAGTTTCTATTGAATAAAGATTTGAATGACAAAAGAGTAGGACGGGTCACCAAGGTCATGGAGTATGATGTAGATTTTAAGATCACCAAACTAGTTAGAGGTTAAGGTCTTTGTGAGAAACTTGCTACACAGTCAAGCAGTAAAACTGAATTAGAAAAGGATGTTGTGCTTGCTAATACAAATAAACTTCAGAATGCTCAAGCTGATGTGCCTATGGGGATAACTAATTGGGTTCAAGATATGACCCAATTTCTACAAATTGATGAATGCCCATTAGGATTAAACAGAGCTAAAAGGAGATACTTTAGACTACAGTCCATACCATATGTGCTGATAAATAATGTTCTTTATAAAAGGGATCTGAATGGTGTCCTATTAAGATGCATTCATAGTGATCAGATTAAAAAGGTACTTCATGAATTTCATGATGGAGCTGCAGGAGGTCACTTTGCCCCAAGAACTACTGCTTGGAAAATCATGAGAGCTGGTTACTATTGGCCTAGCTTGTTCAAAGATGCATACTCTTGGTCAAGGAAGTGTACCAAATGTGCTTTATTCGTAGGAAAGGAAAAGATGCCTGATATGCCTCTACATCCAATTCAAGTGGAGCAACCCTTCATGAGATGGGACATTGATTTCATTGGGCCAATTAACCCACCATCTAGTGCTAGTCATAAGTGGGTGTTGACTGCTATAGATTATTTCACACGATGGACAGAAGCAGTAGCTTTGAAAGAAGAAAAAGATTCTTCAGTGTTGAGTTTCTATGAGGATATAGTCACTAGATTTGGAGTTCCTGACTCTATCATATCTGATAACGCTCTGGCATTTGTGGGATTAAGACTAACTGATTGGTCTATTAAACAAGGTATTCATCTGAATACATCCTCAAATTATTACCCTCAGGGTAATGGTTTAGTTGAAAGCACAAATAAGAATCTCATCAGGATTATTAAAAGAACCATAGAGGATAATCAAAGGACCTGGAACATTAGTTTAAAGAATGCACTTTGGGCAGACAGAGTGACTCCTAAGAGGTCTATTGCTAACTCACCATACTTGTTAGTCTGTGGAGCTTCTAGCTCTAGACATTTTTCACTAGTTAGAGATGTTTGAGGGATAGGACCCCATGTCTATGAGGTATGCAGAGCTCATCGAACTTGAAGAATTAAGGGACATAGCAATGAAAGCTTTGGAGTATCATCAGCTCCAAACAAAAAGAACATTTGACAAGAAGGCTACAAAAAAAGTCTTCAAGGTGGGAGATCTCGTGCTGAAATGGGATGTTTTGAAAAGTAAGCCAGGCCATCACACCAAGTTCGATAACATGTGGACAGGTCCATTCCTTATCAGAGACTATAAGGAGCACAATGCTTATCAACTGGCTACAATAGATGGGGAAGTACTTCCTATCCCAATCAATGGGATAAACCTTAAACCATGTTTTCAAGTTTGACGGATTTCCTCTATTGTACATATTAGTTTAGGTTTATGTTTTCAATAAGTGCTTCTATGCTTTAGGTTAGTTATTTTATTTTCTGGGTCTTTGTGATGGCACAATTTTTCTCTTTCAACTTCCCTATTTTTTTTTTTGGTAACCTATTATGTTACGTGGATCTCGAGCAAATTAAAGCGACCATGTCCAAAACTAATATTTTGTTTGTTTTCTAAGCCTTCTAATGACTCCATGCCCAATGGATAGTCCTAGGCTACTGGTTTTATGTTTAGCAGGCAAACATCCAACTAAAGGTCGCTAGAAATGTTACCTAATTTTCACCCTCAGGCTCAATCAAGCAAGGCATCTCCGTTGCAGATGTTCATAAGGGCCAAATGGGACGTCTCCATTAAGGGTTATTCTATACATATGATGACATTTCACAGGGGATTTAGTTGGGAGGCCTGCTCTATTGGAAACATGCCTCAATATTCTATGCTTAGCGTCCATTAGAGCCAGGTTGGCATGACATCTTCACTATCTGGTCGTGGCTGCCAGTACTTTCCATTTTGAGCAGTGTGACCTGGATTTCTATCTGTAGGTAAAGGCTGCGAGCCTACTCAGCTATAACATTGAGGGGTTGGTGCTGACCTCTTATCACGCTGAATTTCTGCGGGTGATAGAAGCCCATTTCAATCCATGTAAGGCTTAGGAGACTCATGGTGACCAAGGGCTTCGGGGTAACTTCTGGTGCTCGGTGAAGGGTCCCAATGAACAGTCAGAGTCTCACTGATAGGAAAGGAAGCTTGCCAGAAAGCAAGTCTTTTAGCATAACAAAGCATTCAGAGAGATGTCCTAGCAATGAGATGAAGTCTAATGACAACAGAGAGCCTTCGGCATAACAAAGCAGTTGGGGTAAGGTCTCTGCGACTCCAATGTCTCCCCGAAAGCCAGCGGTCCCGCCAATGAAGTCATGCTCGGCATAAAGGTTTTTCCAAATGCAAAAGGTCTCCCTGATGTTTGATGTCAGTGTAGCACCCAACACTCGGTATGAAGTCTGGCTGACAGGCCAGAGTCTCGGCAAAACAAAAGGGAGCTTGGGCAGAATGAGGAGTTTGGCAGATGGTCTCGGCGACAACAAGGGGTCACATCGACAGTATTTGAAGCGGGAGGCCACCGACAAAGATTTTTGTAGAGGATGGTGGGATCATTGTAAAGGTCGTGATGCAAAGGTCTCAGCAATGCAAAGGTCCCGACATAAATGACATCGGGTGAAGCTCCCAACCATCATGGTAACATCTTGTCGACACGGTGTAGTCTCAGCGAAAGGAGGAACATCAGCAAGACAATGAGCCTCACTATGAAGTCTTCCCGACTTGATAATTTCTCGCCGAAAGAGATATGGAGTCTGATGGAGTGAAATGAATTCATGATGATATCCATAAGCTCTTGCTGAAACGATGAAGGGGTTCTCGGAGTAGCGTTTTGCCTTGAGTAAATCATCTCACTAACAATGCGGCTTTCTTGGCGACCCACGGAGGGCAACATCGATATGAATTCTAAAGCCCTCATGATGTCTCACCAGAAGCATCATGTGTTGTGCAGAAGCGGTTTGAGGAGAACCATAATCACATTGGCGAGACACCTCAGTGTCTGCGCCAAGATGCAATTGTTGAACAAGCTTTTGACTAGAGGAGTCTATGTGTAGTCGCCCGGTAATCAAAGAGCTATGGGTGAATGCATTGGCGGCTTGACCCGATTGCCAAGAGAATCAACAGAATGTGAATCAACATGTATCTGTTCTGTACTCAAGAGCATTCAAGGCGCTCAATAGGGGGATTCAGTAGGTGGATACAAGGACCAGAAGTAAATACACCTAGTTGCTTCAAAATATCTAAGGGGTTTCTCCAGGCAATTTCTCTTCACTGACACACACAGCAAGGACACACAGGCTGCAAAATTAATTTCAATCAAAAGATTTGAGGATAGATCTTTCTGAGCCCAATATTTTTGTAAGCCCTAAGGGGCTAACACACTGGTGTATATAAGGCATTTTTTTCCTTTTTGTAAATAGTTTGAATTATGCATTCAAAAGAGTTAGTGATTTTTATCAATCCTTTCTCGACTAAATGTATGTTTTGTAACTCAACTGGAATTTGGAAATACACCTAGTTGCTTCAAAATATCTAAGGGGTTTCTCCAGGCAATTTCTCTTCACTGACACACACAGCAAGGACACACAGGCTGCAAAATTAATTTCAATCAAAAGATTTGAGGATAGATCTTTCTGAGCCCAATATTTTTGTAAGCCCTAAGGGGCTAACACACTGGTGTATATAAGGCATTTTTTTCCTTTTTGTAAATAGTTTGAATTATGCATTCAAAAGAGTTAGTGATTTTTATCAATCCTTTCTCGACTAAATGTATGTTTTGTAACTCAACTGGAATTTGGAATATAACACAGAGTTTACCTAGGAAGCTACTATTAATGTTTGTATTACTCTCATTTCTATATTTTAGACTATGCAAGTTCTTAGCTGTGTTTTTTCTAAATCTGTATTCATACCTAAGGTTGTGAAATTCATCTTTCCTTCCTAAGATATGCATGTAGAGCAAGCTTGTTAAGAGTAGTGCATGAGTTTAAAGGGGTTATGTTAAGTAAGTGAAAACATTGTTTGTTTCTTTCTAGTGTGTGTTCTTCCTGTGTCTGTTTCATTATTTCTTATTAACTTGGTGTATCACCATAGAAATAGTTCAGTTTAGTTTCATTATTTGTATGCATTCCTTCTCCTTTACCTTCACAAAATTGCTAGTTTAGGTGATACCCAAAGGAAGTTGGCCTTCTCTGGAGGTTCATTTCAACTTCAAGTGACCCACAACCTTGAAATGATCCCATGTTTCACCAGAAAGCTTAGTTCTCATAACTTCACATAGGGTGCATTTCTAGATGACAATAGGAATTTCATGACAATTTTTTGAACTAGCACCAAAATAGTTTCCAAGCTTAACAACTAATTTGATCATTCATGGA
Organism: Sequoia sempervirens; assembly: GCA_007258455.2. NCBI lineage: Eukaryota > Viridiplantae > Streptophyta > Pinopsida > Cupressales > Cupressaceae > Sequoia > Sequoia sempervirens. The sequence continues at coordinate 80,493,412 of VDFB02281492.1, read as the reverse complement.
TCATCCCCATGACTTGAGGATCTAGATGGTGTGATCTTAAACATCCCATGGAGTGTCCCCAACCTTCATGATAGGTTCATGCTTCATTCTATGCACCTATTGATAGAGTAATTCAAATTTGAGGCCGACCTATTCATGTGCACATTACATTTTCCCTCCTTGGTTAATGTGATGATCTTTGGCCAACACAGATGTTTCTCGAATCGTGGATATAGTATAAAGCTTGTAATTGATCATGAGAATAGCGGTGGTAGAATTAGTAGCTGATTGAATAGATTAAGATTGATCTGAATTGTAACAGTTCAGCTCGCATAAAGGAGCATATTGGAATGTTGTAATATTGAACATGTTATATTAGGCCTATGAGTTGAATCTATAAACCTGGATGTTGTCGGCCGAATGTAACTGAGATTTCTATTAACGAGAATATTTGCATCTGTATTGCTTTCATTGTGTTCCTCTTGCTACATGGTTCAGGTAGTTCTCCTTGAGGACCCTCCTACCATGGCTACAACACTTGATATTTTGTATCTTGTATAAAATCATGAAAATGTCTTCTTATAGTTGGTGAATTTCCAACTTGAAGCACAATACAGGCGTTTCCCACTCGATTTTACTACTCCATCTCATTATCCGCTCCACATATACAGGAAATGATGATTCATCAATGTCGTTTCCTCGTTTGTGATGAAATATCTCTAGATCTCGACATTCTCACCTATATTCCTTGCAAAGTGTTAGAATTTTCTTTATAATAATCACAATTTTCCAACTATTTTGGTATATCAGTTGATTTTTTAATATTTCCAACTTTAGTAGGGAAAAATATTTTTCTTGTTAATGATCCTTTTCTTTTAACAATTAAAACTTCCCCTATAAACAAAATCACTCTATTTATGGCCAAAAAAACCCTAGTTAAAAAAATTTCACAGTCAAGTTCACCGTAGTCAGTTGTATCATGAATTCTAAACTCGGCGACTCTTCCAAAAGTAAATAAACTCAATGGATGCAATTTATGACTAAGGATTTTATAAAGTTTTCCAACTTCCATAATGAAAACCAACTTGCACTCAAATTTCTCACTCACAAGCTTCTCGCCAAACTTAGAACCAATGTTTTTGAAACATAATTCTGTAAATTCCAAGAAATGATACCTAAAATACTAAATAGAGGCCCTCCTTCTAGCACCAGTTACTATTGACGATGGTTTTACTCGTAGAAAATAGGGTGAATAAATTCTTCATAGACAAGATCGTAAAGAGCCTATCCTTCTTGAAAGATATGGAATAAAGACAACCTAAGGGTAAATTCTATATTACAGGACAAAGATTAGCTTTCGTTCAATCCCAAGTCTCCGATAACCAGTCATGGTTGCACTAGGGTCGCTCTCGGGTAATGATGTGATATTGCTGTTAATCTCAAAGGGACTATGGTTATTCTTTGAATATTTTAGATATACATTCCAAATTGAAACAATGAGTTCAAACATCATGAAACCAAAAGATTTGCCATAATATTTCATGAATATAAAAAATTCTTTGCTATGACTTAAGTAGATTTAGCATTAAGCATTCAAAAATCATATGGAAAACAAAGGATTTTCAACAAAATTCTTTCCATCCATTTAAATTTTTGGAACATTTTCAAATATTTAAACACCTATTCTAAAACAAAGTATCAAAAATACTAAAAAATAAAAGTTTCTCCTAGTTATTCTCCATGGATGCCCCAAAGAATTAATTAAAATAGAACAAATCACTTTATGTTTCACCAGATTGCTTCACAACTACATATAAAACAATGCAATATTTTAAAGAGAAGGGTTTTGTTTCTGGACACTGAGTAGGTTCTGTATGCACCCTTAAATGGTGCAACATACAGTCTTGTTTGATTGAACTAACAAAACCAGCTACAAAAGATATTGAGATAGGTAGCTAAATAATAAGCTCTAATATTAATTAATGTCTACATGCATAAATTTTTTTATGTTGGAATGGTTTAGAAAATAGAAAAAAGAACAAAACTTAAAAGTTTATGCTCCTTTGACATTCACAAATTCTGAAACTAAAATAAAAATGAAAATATTCTAGCCTTTTATAGAACACAAGGCTCAGACAAGATAATACAAATACATGAGAGGAAATCCAAGGGACCAATCTCGTCAAGGAATGTGGAATATTGTGACTAATAGGAGAATTGCAATTGAAGTCAATGGAAGTCAACTCCAATTACTCATTGAAGCTGTTCGAGTTCTACTTTTTCATTTGGAATCTTCACCAGGATGATACTTCAAATCATGCTAATATGTAGGGGCTTCCCATATATTCAAAATGGTAAGGTGGAATTTTTTCTCCCTACACTTTGATTGGCTCTGGTTCTGTCGCTCTCGAGAATGGGTTCTCCTGAAAATTAGCATTTGTTCCCACCGCATGTGAAATACTAAGATCCCCAATATTCTAGTGGACTCAAAGCTATCTGCATTATCACCTCTGAGAGTGATCAAACAAGACTAAAATTTATTCCATTCATGATTCAATTTTTTCTGACCGTCCATACCCAAACTTTGCATCACAATCTGCATCTCCTACAATCACAAATTCCACACATTAAATCCCTAAAAAAAAATTTATAACATCTCATGCAAATAAAACCATTATTCCATTGTTAGTAAAAAATTCTCATAATTAACATGCCTTTTGAAAGCATATCATGAATCCTCACACATATACCAAATCACCGGGATCATTAGACAAATTTAAAATTTCACATTTTCACTCTACATTACAACTCGACACCTAATACTTGGTATTCAGCTTTACCCACTTACTTTCTCAGACCTTGGTTATACTAGAACTCCACCATACCAGGATGCTTTATACCGGAATGCTTCATATTAGACTGGAACCTTCCACTTGAACTTTACATTACCTTTTTCCTTCTTTATGTTTTCGGTATCCGGTATTCGGTGTACAATACACTTGCAATACGAAATACTTTATTATCAAAGTTTTTCTCTTTCACTTCCAGTGATCTTCCAATTTACTAGCTCCTACCATAAGAGTTTCACATTTTTTCACTTGGGTCCCCAACTATTTTTAGTCTTGGGGCATGTTGTGAGACCACACAATAGGTATAAATACAAGTTGAGACATTGTGAATTAATCGATTAGACGAGCCACAAGTTTGAGAAGCAAGAGTGTGTGAAAGTGAATTAAGGTAGTAGTACTTAATGTGTTAGATTCCTGAAAGCAGTGAGCTCATGGTGTCTACGATCCTTTTGATCAAGGTTGCGAATGTGTGTAACTTGTTTTGGTGGATCTTTTTAGTTATCTTTTGTATTTATAGGCAGTAAGCCTCCTTGTTGGATAGTGAATCCTTTCTGTAGGTAGTGAGCCTCTTTGTATTTAGTTTTGAAATTACTTTATATTGTGAGTTAATCCTCACCATGGTTTTTCCCTTATTAGGTTTTCCATGTAAATTTGGTGTTTCTTGTGTTGTTATTTCTTTCTATTATTTTCATTTCATGTTCATACTTAGTAATTGAATAAAGTGGTTGTGAAGTTGATAAGTGTTTGACATTTGTGATTGAAGTTTGGTGACAACTGATTCACCCCACCCTCTCAATTGTCTTGCTCCTTTTAACAATTGGTATCAGAGCTTAAGCACTTGAGGTAGATTTTATGGTGCAAAAATTGGAAATCCCTATGTTTGATGGATCTAACTATAGTGACTGAAAGTGTAGATGAGAGGTTACATAATCTCTCTTGGATATAAGACTTGGAAAGCTGTTGAGACAAAGTATGTTGCACCAACAAGTGGTCCTTCTTTTGCAAATGAAATTTCTGCGTATGAGGAAAATGAGAAAGCAAGTTATGCAATCTATAGTGCCTTATCTAAGACTGAGAAAAGAAAAATTATTTCTTTGGGCACTACTTATGAAGTATGGAAAAATTAGGAAAATATCTATGAAGGAAATGATAGAATGAAATTGTCAAAGAAGCTAACAACTAAGAGAAGATATGAGAACTTGAAAATACAAGAAGGTGAATATATTGCAAGCTATTTTCAGAGGGTTGATATTCCAATGAATTAAATTAAGAATCAAGGTGGTACTTTGATAGATGAAGATGTGATGGAGAAGATTTTGATGACTCTACTAGAGAGTTATAGTGATAAGGTTTCAACTATTGAGGAAGTGTATGATACTAAGAAGTTTAATAAAGAACAACTATTTGGTACCTTGATTGCATTTGAGATGAGGAAGTTTGGAAAGAAAGAGGAGAAGTCAAAATCAGCCTTTAAAGCTACAAAGACAAAGGATGATCTAGATAGTGATAATTCGGATGAGTTAGAAGCTAATTTTACAAGGAAGTTGAAGAAAGGTACCAGTAAGTACAAAGGTATATTTCCTTTTAAATGTTTCAGTTGTGGAAATATTGGTCACTATGCCTCAAGATGTCCAAATAGATTTATACATAAGAAGAAGAGAGATAATAAGGACAAAAAGGATAAGAAGTTTAAGAAGTTTTATTGTGCCAAAGAAGGTGCTAGAAATGTTGATGATGAATGCTTGTTTCTATCTTTAGACAGTAAATCTTTCTACTAACTCTAGAAGATGTGCAAGGGAAATTGGTCTGAAGGATAAGAAGGACGTGATGGATGGTACTCTAGTTACTTCATTTCATGCTAGAAAAGATGAAGACTATTGGGTGATTGACAGTGGTTGTTCAAATCACATGACCGAAGATAAAATTAAGTTCACTAAACTTGAAAAGTGTGATGTTGGATTAGTCATGTTTGGAGATGATTCTGCAACAAAAATTGTTGGAAAAGGAACTATTAGTTTTGATCGAAAACACAATAATGATGATGTCTATCATGTTAAGGGCTTATGGTATAATCTTTTGAGTGTTGGAAAAATGTCTAGCAAAGGATTCAGGCTTTTGTTTCAAGATAATACTTGTGACATCAGAAAAGGGTCTAGAACTATGGTTGTTGTAGGAAGGAGAACATATGGAAACATTTATTAGCTTAAGGGTGTTGATGGTCAATGCCTTGTATGTCAAGTTAATGAAAGTTGGTTATGGTACTAGAGGATGGGACATGAAAACTTTGATAATTTGATTAGAATCAGTTCAAGAGAGGTTGTTCGAGATCTTCCTAAAATTACAAATCCTAATGTACTGTGTACAGAAGTTGTTAGTTGGGAAAACAAACAAGATGAAGTTTTAAGGAAAAAGAGAAATCAACTACTAGAGTGCTGGAATTGATTCATACTGACCTCTATGGTCCTACAAGAACAAGAAGTCTTAATGGTGATAGGTATTTCATGCTCCTTATTGATGATTATTCTAGAATGACATGGGTTAAATTTCTTAGGGAGAAAGCTTAGGCTCTGGATAGATTTATAGTGTTCAAGGAAAGAGTAGAGAATGAAGTGAACCTAAGAATCAAATGTTTAAGGTCTAATAGAGTTGAAGAACTCACTTCCAGTGAGTTTAATAAATTTTGTGAAGAGAACGATATAAAGAAATATTTTTCTTCTCCTAGAACTCCTCAACATAATGGAATCATTGAGAGAAAGAACCAAACTATTTAAGAAGTTGCAAGAACTATGATGAAAGAAGCAAATGTACTTGATGTATATTAGACAGAGCCAATCCACATTGCTATTTATATTCTTAATAGATTTCAAATTAGAGGTAACAACACAAAGACTTCTTATGAGTTGTGGACTGATAAGATTCTTATTATGAAGTACTTTAAGGTGTTTGGAAGCAAATGTTAAATTAAAAGGGATGATGAGAATCATAGAAAGTTTGATGCTAGATGCGATGAAGGTATTTTCCTTGGGTATTTAAGAATTAGAAAAGATTATAGATGTTTTAATAAAAGATATGAGGAAGATAGTTGAGAGTACAAATGTGAAGGTTGATGAAGATATGCACAAACTAGTTGAGATAAGTGAAGTTGAAGCAGATGATCCTATCTGTAGACCAGTACCAAAAGAGAATAAGGAAGAAGATGAAGAACTTGAAGAAGAAGAAGAAACTTTGGAACCTACTCCTAAGAATCCTAAGTATGTAAAGTAGAATCATCTGAAAGAACAAATAATTGGAGATAAGAGTGAAGGTGTTAAGATAAGAAGCAAAGTGGTGGTAGGTGAGGTAAATTTGTGTTTACTTTCAAAGATAGAATCTAATTCTTTGTGTGAGGCATGCAAAGATGTGAGTTGTAGCGCCCCTCCATGAATCACCCCTTCATGATATTTATGTCTAATGTTTGATAAATTTTGTTTTGAGATTTTGGAATTAAATTGGGTTAATAATGTTGTTAGTTTAGTGATGAATTAAATAAATTATTAAATAAAGCATTTTGATAAATTGATCTATATGTTGTTCTTGATTAATTAAATTATTAAATTAAATCATTAAGTTATGTAAGAGAGGGGGACCACCACGTGCAAGAACCTAGGTCACAAAGGGCGAAGATGTGGAAGGCTACCCTAACTTACCTCAACTTAACAGGGTGTTAGGATATGTAGGATGAGAATGATGAGGACTATGAGGTCCTTCAACCACTCTACTGACCCGAAATACAAAATGGGGCTAGGTGAGCCAGTTTTTAGGTTCAACACTATGCCTCAAGAAGCTCTCTGCCCAAGGAAAAAAGCACGGTCCTTGGATGATAGCGCGGTGCATTGGCATTTGTACGGCCAGACAACAATAATGACAAGGTTAACCCTAAGAAAAGAAGCTAATAGCCCAGCTAACTATTACTAAAGGGAAAAAATAGCATGATTAAGTAAATTAAATACTCTCTAATGTGATAAATTAAAAATACAAGAGTTAGAGTGGCAAGAAGGATCTCACAAAGGAATTTATTTTCCAACTAGCTCCTTGAAAGCACGTTCACCTACACATAAAGAGGAGGAAAATGTTGGGTGGCTGTATAGGGGCCTACCTTAGTCAAACCCCCATTTCAGTGTTTCCACCTCCATGGACAACCAAGAAAGTGAGATAAAGAAAGTAATATAATGAAGAGCACCAAAAACACTACAAAATAGTAAATGTGCTTACTCAACCAAGTAATAGAGGAGAGGAGTGGAAAGCTTACCACCTCCACCAAGAGCACTCAAGGTTGCTTGGGGGATAAAATGAGAGTACTTGAGCCTCTATTGTAATGGTGTTTGTTTCCACACTTGCTCTATTGAAGTGATGGAGTGGTGTATTTGCTGCAATGAAGTGCAAGAATGCTGCTTGAAGTGTTGGATTGAATGCTTGGAGATTTTAGAAGATCAAGTTGAGTGCTCAAAGGATGAAATGCTTATTGAAGGGATGAATTTGAAGGAAAGGGTGAAGAAAATAGCCATATTTAGGTTGGTCGGCCAAAGAGGGAATTAAAACTTGACTCCCAATGAGAAGTGTAATGCCTATGCAGGCTCATTCGCAAAAATCTTTGAGGGATGTAAGCACACCATGCAGACATCTACATGCCGCACAGGAATCCCTAACAAAAATGCCTCCATCGATGCTCAAAAAAAGCACCAAGTGGGATGCAAGCAGTGAGCTTATGTGGAATTAAGCCTCCGAACTTGGTTTTTAAAGAGGATAAGGAAAAAAGGGGAATTTGCATAAGGGGTCAAAATTCACTCTTATATATTTTTCCCCCACTTTAGTGAGCATGAGTACTGATGATTTCTCACTAAAGTAGATCAAGGAAGGAGTAAGGTTAGAAGTGTATACCTGAGTCATTGAGGAAGTAGAACATGATCTAGCGAACTTAAAGGTGCAAGATAGGAAAAGGACTTCATAGCTACTCATAACTATGAAGTTGAAGATATAAAGCATCTTATAGGCCCACAGACCTGCAAGGAAGGTGTCCCTCAAAAAATATAGCATGGAGGATACATTGTGAATCAAGTGCCTTACAGGCCCACAAAACTGCAAGGAAGGTATCCCCTAAAAAATATAGCATGGAGGATACCCAAAGGAAGCACCCTATAGGCTCCTATGCCTACAGAGAGGTGTACCCCAAGATCACTCACATGGATGAAACCCAAGCAAGCAAACTTTGCAAAGTCAGGAAGTGACCATGTAGGCAAGTAAGCAGATAGTCATGCAAACCATTGATAATTTGGAAGACTTTCAAAGGGGTCCCTCAGGAACCCTTCAAAAGAAGAGGGGTCCACTCAAGGCACATGCTATTTGAAAAGTGAGGTCTAGTCAGGTTTCCCCCAAGCTAGACATGCTTGATTTTACTCAAGATAAGATCTTTCAAAGGGGGTCCCTTGGGAACCCACCCTAAAGAAGGTGGTCCAATCAAGGGACAAACAGTTTGAAAGTAGATGTTTTCTTTCTTAGAGAGATCCATCATCAAGGGATCCTTTTGAAAGATGTTCACTTCATCAAGGAATTCAAAAGGGAGGATATGCCCCCATGCGAGGGGGAGATCAAAGTTGTTCCGCTTCAGAGGAAGGTTTTCAAGTCCTTTCTTTATGAACCCGTGATGAAGGAAACATGTTCTGTTAGGGTTCCAAGTTGTGAATGCTATTCTGAAGAAAGATTTGTGAATATTTTTGAGAAAATATTTGTTGGCAACAAATGCACTTTCTAAAAATTAAAATGTTAAAGAAAGGCGTTGTCACACATGAAAGGGACAACTCAAGCAAAGAAGAGAAAAATACAAATGAAGGGCATAGGGGATTTGGTTTAGCGGGGTCAAATCTATCCAAACTCATATAAATAATAGGTAACTATGGTGCAAGGAAAAATATCATCAATCCCCAACCAGATCAAGAAGAATGCACAAAAAAAAGTAAAAATAAAAAATTGGGTCAACATGGAAGGGAAGCCTAGATGCCCCCAAAGCTTTGCATCATCCAAAATTTATCAAAAATCAAGCATAAACATGGAAGAATGATGATACAAATAGAAGAAGGTTTAAAACACAAAAACCACGCTTGTTTCCAAGCACCAATAAGGGTGACAAGGGTCATCCAAGCACACATAGCACGATCACAGGGGAACACATCACAAAACACACACACACAAAATATCAAGAAGAGGTCTCCTCCTAACATTGATTGACCAAGAGGTCATCTACTTCCCACTCTAGGTCATCATCGGGGGAAGGAGGATGAGCCTATAGTGTTGGGATGTTAAGAGGAGGAGCATCTATACCTCCCACAACAAGGGCTAAGGAAGAAGGCCCCTCGAGGTCCTCTCCACCAAGATCTTGTGGAGCTAAGGTCAATGACTTCGTGAAGATTGCTGACAAGGCTGAGCCTTCATCCATAGAATTAAACATGCATCCCATAGGAGTGTCATGTCTAACTTTAGTGGACAGGGTAGGTTGCACCCAAGATTCACCACTAGGTTCACCAGATGACTCAGGAGTGGTGACAAACTTAGGAGAAGTTGGGACTCGTTCCATCACCAAGACAGAACAAGTCAACGCAGGGCCACCTTGCAGAGAAGAAGGACTCCTCTTATGTCCTTCACTACTAGAAGGACCACACTCTGCCTTTTTCTCCATCGAAGGAGATGAACTCCCCACATATGAGGCTAAAGGTGTAGAGGAAGAGGAGGAAAGAACTGCAACAGACACAACCAAGGTATTAATCATGTCCATGGGTTTTGAGAAAGGATGGATATCTGGAATGAAGATTAACAAAGGCAGCTCCACCAAAGGAGCAATGAACACATGTACTCCCTTGGGTTAGGTGCATTCATGCTTGTAGTGCAAGCTAGAAGCAATGCAAGACTAGATTGAAGAGAAGTAGAAGGAAGGGAAAAGGGTGATACTACATGAGGCCCTGGAGTAGGGGCAGTTACTTCTTCCTCCTTCCTTTGCAAGGTGGCCTGCTTAGCCAAGAGAGCCTCTCGCTGACACTTGCACTCTTGCGTAAGGTGGTTTCTATGACTCTTTGAGCTGGAGGTCAGAGGCTATGAAGGGACAAAAGGATCTTGCTCAACCATGGGAACATCCACTACAACCGTTTTTGACAAAGGTATTAATTCTTGAATAGGACCAGGAAGAATAGGTTGAGGAGCAGTAGGGGGAGTCAGCTCAAGAGCCTCGACAGCGAGCCTCTTCCCATTCACTTCTTTGGGAGTAGAAGTAGTAGGAGGCCATGGAGGTCGAGACAAAGAGGACTCTCCATGAGAGACCTTCTTCCTGTTATACCAAATGGGTCTAGGCTTCATCAACAGAACATGAAGTTCAAATGCAGGACACTTGAGCTTTCACCAAGCATGCACAATGGGATTCTCCTACAAACAAGGAGTAGAATCTGATGGTACCACAATAGAGCAATAAGAAGCATTAGATTGAACAACAAAAGAAGAAGGAGGACCTCGGGACTGCTTCTCTTCTTCCTTCCTTTGTGCCTTAATGACATTGCTACTAGCTTTTAAGCAGGCCCTATGTGAAACTGCATAAGGTGAGGGAGGCTATCTCATTTTTGGCCTCAAGCGCCCTTTATATTTCTAATACATTTGGTGTATGAGGTTTTTCCTAGGTGGAAGGGGACCAATGGGTGTAGGCCAAGAGTAGTCCAAGGAGTAGCTACCACGTGCAACCAGTGGTCTATAACTAGAGTCATGGATTACATGTATGGAACCCCCATAGATAAATTTTAAACATTTATGCACAACCAAGGGCACCACGTTCATTGCCACCAACTAAGGGATGCCCAACTTCACCCTAAAGAGCTTAGACCCAAGGATAATGTCAAACAGGAGTTTCACAGATTTAGGTCCAACAAAAACTGACAAGACAATACTACCCAAAGGGGACATGGAAAGTCCATCATGGGTGCGGATGGTACTCACAGGTGCATCATACACATCTTTGTCTAAAAATTTAATTAGCATAATCTCCTCAGTTATTATGTTTACTTGTGACATTAGATCAGCAAGAACACCTGCTATGATGTTTCCATTGATAGATGCATAGGAATATAGAGAGGAGATGGTTCTTTTTTAAACCCCATTGGTAGGTCCTATGATGTAAAGGTTATACTAGTACCATTGTCCACAAGCTATGCAGAGGGGATAGGTTGATGCAGGAAGGAGGCCATTATGCACACTAGATGATACTTCCATAGAGTCACTAAAGGTTAAAGGATAAGACATTGACCCAATTAAGGTTTCATTATGCAACACCTTTGGAACCTTCCAACTACGCTAACTAGGGGTTGTAGGTTGGGTTGTAAGGCGAAAACCTCACAACACTCACACCTACAACACTCCTAGAGTATGAGGAAAGGAACTATCAGTATCACAAAAACATAACCAAAATGGTTCATGTTGGGTTCACCAAAAATGTAAGAGAGGGGGATCACCACGTGCAAGGCCCCAGGTCATGAAGGTCCAAGATGCGAAAGGTTATCCTAACTTACCTCAACGTAACGGGGTGTTAGGATATGCGGGATGAGAATGATGATGACTATGAGGTCCTTCAACCACTCTACAAACCTAAAATGTAAAATGGGGCTAGGCGAGCCAGTTTTTAGGTTCAACATTACACCTTAGGAAGCTCTCTACTTGAGGATGAAAGAGTGGTCCTTGGATGACAACACGATGCACTAGCATCTCTAAAGTGCACTAGCATCTGTATGACTAGACAACAACATAGACAAGGTTAAACCTAAGAAAACAAGTTAACAGCCTAGCTAACTACTACTAAAAGGAAAAAATAACGTGGTTATGTAAATGAAATACTCTCTAATGTGATAAAGTAAAAATAGAAGAGTTAGGGTGGGAAGAAGGATCTCACAAAGAAACTCATTCGCCAACTAGCTCCTCAGAAGCACTTTCACCTACACATAATGAGGAGGAAAATTTTGGGTGGCTGTATAGGGGCTTGCCTCAGTCAGAACCTCATTTAGGTGTTTTCACCTCCACACATAGCCAAGAAAGTGAGATAAAGAAAGTAATATAATGAAGAGCACCAAAAACACTAAAAAATAGTAAATGTGCTTACTCTACCAAGTAATAGAGGAGAGGAGTGGAAAGCTTACCACCTCCACCAAGAGAACTCAAGGTTGCTTGGGGGAGAAAATTAGAGTAATTGAGCCTCTACTACAATGGTTTTTGTTTCCACACTTGCTCTACTGAATTGATAGAGTGGTGTATTTGTTGCAATGGAGTGCAAGAATGTTGCTTGAAGTGCTAGATTGAATGCTTGGAGATTGTAGAAGATCAAGTTGAGTGCTAGAAGGATGAAATGCTTGTTAAAGGGATGAATTTGAAGGAAAGGGTGAAGAAAATAGCCATATTTGGGTCAGTCGGTCAAAGAGGGCGTTACAACTTGACTCCCAATGAGAAGTGTAATGCCTCTCCAGGTTTAGCCACAGGAATATGCCAGGGATGTAAGCGCGCCATGCGGAAGTCTGCACACCGCGCGGGCGTCCCTGATAGAAATGCCTCCACCGATGCTCAAAATAGGTGCCAAGTGGGATTCAAGTAGTGGGCTCATGTGGAATTAAGCCTTTGAACTTGGTTTTTTAAAGTGAAGGAGAAAAGGGGAATTTTCATAAGGGGTGCAAATTCACTCTTATACAAGTTAAAAAGTAACTCAACAATTAATTATAAATATATTTATTATTAATGTTGAGTTTCTAATAATAAATTAAAATGTGAAACATGATAATCTATAAAATAAAATATTAAAATGGAATGAGATAATGATCAAACTATAAAAGCAAATTAAAAAGATAGAAAAAGTAATTTCAAAGCACATGCGTGACTTCGAACTAGTTATTGTTTGGAAACTTGTTTTTACAAGATTTTTATCCATTTTTTGTTTTCAAAAAACAAAAGCTTTCCTTGGCTATTAAATATCATTTTGGGAAGATTTTGGGGTTTTTCTTCTTGGATTTTTAGTTTGGGAACAGAGAAGAACTGGGTCTAAAGAAATTCTTCTATAGAATAGTTGCATTTTTTATGAATTATTTTGAGAAGAAAATATTGAATTGAGAAAATGGATTGTTATTGAATTGTTTTGAGGAAGTGGATCATTGCGAATGTAATTTAGTTAATCTTGGCACCATTCTTCCTTTTCTATTGTGTTGGAATCTAGATTGGTTTATATATTGTTTTACCTGAAAATTTCTTGCCATTTAATGTAGATGAATTCTTGCCTATTGTTATAGCTTGGAAATGTGATTTCCATTATTCTAATTCCATTTTGAAATTATTATCATTCTCTTATGCCTATCATTTGCATTTTTTTGAAACTAATTTAACATAGGCCTATTTTTTTGATTGTTTCATTTAACATTACCTATAATCTTCTCCTAAATTTTGTCATTATTTAAAAGGCTTGTATCTCTTAAACAATTCACATACTTTTCTCATGCTTGCACAACCATATGGGAAGGTTGAGGAAATATGCTTTACACTTACCAAATTACATTTGCTTGAAAGTTTCTAAAGCCTTTTTAACAAGCTTAGTTTTGGTACAGCCTCCACCATTTCTCTCCATGCACTGAGGTGCTTATGGGGGGGGCATTCTCTTCATGCGTTTGTTCCTAATGTGCACCCTATCTCCCCTCATGTTGTCCCTGCCTTGGGTTATGCTACATTTAGTTAAAGTGAACTTAGATCATAGGGGGGGGTAGTGCCTTAATGGATAGGCTACATTTCTAATTTTGAGATCTTACAAAGCAACTAAATATTTGTAAAACATTGGTCTTATACCATGTTAGGATCAGTGCATATATATATCATTTGTTGAGTTGTTGCGTACACATTGTTGAGGATTGATGTGCATATACTTTTTATGTCGCTGCATAGAATTATGTAATTTTTGAAGAAAGCATTCTTGGCATTATTCATCCTCAACCTACTATATCAATTTAACCTTCTACCTTGACTTATTGGTGTCACTCTCATCCCCTTGACTTGCTATGCGTAATCTATTAATTGTGAATGTTTGCATTTTGACCTTTTTACTCATATGCATCATATTTCTCTTTCAAGATTGGTTCACTAAAGACCAAGATTACATTATGCAACTTTAGTGTAGTGATTCTCAAAATGCAAATTGAGGCCTTGTTGAAGCATTCTAAATTTATACACACTTAAGTTTTCCTGACACAAATATATTCCAAACCCTTCTATAGGTGGCATAGTTGAGCATTATGATAATGATATTTCTTTATATCCATCCCTTCGGTAGGCTGAATATGTGTTGCAAATATGTTTTCTATTGTGTAAGACTTTAATGTTTGGTAGAATATAGGTTTAAGATAATTACAATGGATTTATATATATATATAGGTGTAATATCTAGGTTTAGAATACATTATTTATGCATATATACATATACAAAGATAATTTATTTTGCACATAATTGTTGTATTGTGATTTAATATAGAGTAAAATAGAATGATAGTGTTTCATCAATCATGTATATTGGGTTAGTAAAATTGTCTCTTTAATCCCTCTCTTGTTTATTTAAGGTATTGGTTTGATCTAACCAAATAAATAACCTTTTAGATAGTTGGAATAGGAAGGTTTCCTTATTATTTTTTTATCCATATCTTAAAATGTATTTGAAAATAAATAAATAAATAGGTGTAGGAAATTTTCACTTATTCTATGCTATTGGGAAGTCTTCTATTGTGAATGAAAAGAATGTGCATTAAGAACCTTCAAACATATGGGGAAAAGTGTTAAATAGAAATGTTATTTAGTTAAATAAATCTAAATGGGCAATGCATGTTGGAATATGTATCTTATTGACTCTAGATATTATATCTTGTTAAGTGACTGTTAAGGAAGTAGAAATAATGCTTTGACTATAGTAGATATTGTGTCTTGTTAAGCGAAATGGGCTATATAAAATATGGAAGTGATGTTTATATATATGGAGTCATTCATGGTTATAATTCTTATTTGTTTGCTCATTTGGAGTGAGGTGATGAATTAGTGAAAATGAGAAGATTTTGATTATTGTGGTTGATTTTGTATTGACTAATTTTGGTTATTGTTTTATGGAGGGAGATTTTTGTTCCAAATGGTTATTAAGAGACTTCCAGAGGCTTGGGGAAAGTAGCTTGAGTATTGTTTTCATATTTTTTTCATTTTGAAAGTGGATTGATTTTGGTACTTGAGATGTGTTATTGAGGGTCTTTAGCCTTGCACTATTTACTTATTATTATGGTTGTGATTTGTGAGCAAGATGGTTCATGTCATGCTCTAGATATGTGATTCTTGTGGCTTCATTTTGGTGTGCAAGATGGCTTTACCCTATTGACATGTCGAGTCTCTAGTTGCTAGTAGGGGGAGTGGCTTTCAATGGGGGCCAACACCTAAAGTGGTGTCGAGGGTAACTCATTGAGAGTTTCTTTAATCTAGTGACAACTTAAAATGAATTAGGGGGTTGGGTAGTTCACATTAATCAAGATAATGGTACACCTCACTCATGGATCAAGTGCTTGTTTAGGCTTGGGATGAGTGGGAAGGCCTAGAATGGCAAGATCAACTACCTTGTCCTTTTGAAAGGTATGGTGATCCTGCATGAGTTTGTATGTTGCCCAACAATCGGTAGATGTTGCTAGGGTAACTCAGGATGGGGTCCACCTAGCCTAGGAAGGTTCATCAGGGTAACCCATAGTAAGCTATGTGATGACACTCCTCCCTATTGCAATCTAGCATTCCCTTGTATTATGTTTTCCCTTTGTTGTTTGTGTGCCTCTAGAAGCGGTATCTCTGTTTTGTGATGTTATGTTGTACATTGTTATGTTGGAGCCATGTTTTGTAATTTTGTGTTAGCCTTCTATCTTCTTGACTATTTTGTGGTGGGACAAACCTTGTTATCTCCTAGCACAGGGAGTGGACCTTAGGGTTCCACATGGTCTAGTGGATTATCCTTTTCCTCCATTAGGTTTCCTAGTTGTTGCTCATGTGTGTGGAGGATGTACCTGATGTTGCAGGCTCTAGATCTTGTACCAGTTCAAGAGATAGTTGCTTATGTTATGTATTGAATTTGTATGTCATTTGTATCATGTAATTTATTCTTGATATAATCTTCCAGTTGTATTTAGGGAGGCATTTCTGCAAGCTTGTAACAATGTAATGATGTACTTCCATGTGTTGGAAAATGTATATGTACTCATTGGTTCTTATTGTATGCTCATTAATGATGTTGTACCTGATGTTATAATATGAAGATGTATGTGTTTAATCATTTAATGCAATGGATTTAAAATGAACTCTCTTGTTAGTTAACCCACAATGTATGATTAGATCTTGTCAAGTAAGTTTGTTCATAATGCAGTCATTGAACCTTGGAGGACATAACTTAACTTATGTGTCAAGTGTTTAGATATTTTTTTACAAATTCATGTTATTACACTTTAAAAAAAAATTGTGACATTATTTTTAGTGGTTATGCCATCCTCTAGGGTTCTTTGGTAGGGTGTTACAAGAGTTGGGTAAGAGCAATGAAAGAAGAGTTGCAACAAATAGAGAAGAATCGAACATGGGAATTGGTTCCTAGACCGACAAACAAGAATGTAATTGGTTCAAAGTGGGTGTTCAAGAATAAGCTGAATGAAAATGGTGAAGTAGTGAGAAACAAAGCAAGATTTGTATGCAAAGGTTATTCACAATTTGAAGGAATTGACTTTGAGGAGACATTTTCCCCGGTAGCAAGAATGGAGGCTATTAGTCCATGTTTTTGGAATTTTCTACTCATAAATATTTCAAAGTATATCAGATGGATGTCAAGTTTTCCTTTCTGAATGGATAATTGGATAAAGAAGCATGTGATTGATCTGAGACATTGTTTTGGGTCTTGGTTAAGCAATGGTTTCATCTTCTCTCATTCCTTTCCACCATGGGAATGTTGAGTTGCCGACCTAATTTGAATTTGTAAAATGAAACACGTGTAGCCAACCTTGGAGAAAGTTTCTAAAGTTGAAGATAATATAAATACAAGTCGAGATGTTGTGAATTAATTGATTATTCAAGCCACAAGTTTGAGAAGCAAGAGTGTGTGAAAGTGAATTAAGGTAGCAATACTTAATGTGTTAGATTGCTGAAAGCAGTGAGCTGGCGGTGTCTACAATCCTTCTAATCAAGACTATAGATGTGTGTAACTTGTTGTGGTGGATCTTTTTAGTTATATTTTTTTATTATAGGTAGTGAGCCTCCTTATTGGACAGTGAGTCCTTTCTGTAGGTAGTGAGCCTCTTTGTATTTGGTTTTGGAATTACTTTATATTGTGAGTTAATCATCATTTTGGTTTTTCTCTTATTGGGTTTTCCATGTAAATATAGTGTTTCTTGTGTTGTTATTTCTTTTTTTAATTTACATTTCATGTTCATACTTAATAATAGAATAAAGTGGTTGTGAAGTTGATAAGTGTTTGAGATTTTTGATTGAAATTTGGTGACAACTGATTCACCCCCCTCTCAATTGTCTTGCGCCTTTCAATAGTACCTTAGGTAGAAAATAAAAAAATAATGGAAGATGAAATCAATCAAGAAACAAGTCCTTAGGCTTGGAAGTATGGCTAGTTGCATCTCCAACCTAGAATCTTTCATTATCCTCCATAGGCATCCATGATTAGTCTTTGGTAATGATAGATCTTGACTTGGAAATGGACTTGAAAAACCTACAAAAACACAATAGAAGGCTGCTCCAAGACTTCAATTCCTTGCTTCTTAATATGCTCCTTCTTGCATGCTTCTTCTTACTTACTTGCTTCCCTACTTAGGTGAAAATGGTGTGTAAATCTTACTTTTATAGGAGTTCCTATCTAATAACCCGATTATTAGATCCCAAAGGCCGACAAAATGCCAAATTAATTCAAATATTTTCATTTTCCACTATAAACTCCCAAAAATAAAGCACTCAAGACTAAGATTCCCTAGGTGGCATCTTGGTCCCACTAAGGGGGACTAAGACACTACCAAGGGAATTTTGGTCCCAAAAGACTTATTTTGCAATTTTGAAAGGTGGGTTACCAAGATTAACTATTGTTTATGGATTTTGGTCGAGTTTATAGTTGAAATATGCTTCATGATGCACCAAAAGGGGTCTTAGGGGCCCATAATAAGTGACCTAAAGGGAATTTAATACAAGGGATGCTAAAATAGGTCCAAATTAAGTGTGAAAATGCAAAGGTATGCATTTTTCTACACTACAGAAACATAATGGGTCTACGAGACCTCACAAATAGATTATAAGTGAACTCAAATATGTCTCAATGGGTGTTGTTTTTCCTCCACATCTAGATGGAGGAAAATGTTTTACAAAGAGTGGGAATGAGTAATTGATATGAGCTAAAGGGCGATAAAAGGATGTTATAGATTTCTAAGAGGAAGTGAATTTTGAAAAACCTCGAAGAACAATGGGATATATCCATACTCTAACTAGATTCCCATCTTCTAGCCAAAACAATACCAAAACTGCATATCCAAATGAGGGTTAGAATTCCACAAAAGGGTTGGTTTGCATGATAATTTCCAAGAGATTCCATTGATATTGCAACAACTATCCTACCTACCAATCTTGATCCATAGATTCTCTTTAATAACTTTAAATGTATCTTCCATAAATTCTAGAAGGGGAAAGTTGCACCATGCTACATTTAATATTTCTCAGAGTTCTTTTATGTTAGGAAACCATGCTTGGGTTATATTTTTTAGTAGATTTTGTGGGAGTTTCTCTACATGCAACCCATGATTCATTAATATAAGCATGATTGGTAGTTCTATGGAGGATTTTCATGCTACATTCCTTCTCAATCATAATTTATGGGATTGTATGTTGTTCATTCAATGTCCACCTAAAAATTCATCTACATTTCATTGGGTGTCCAGGTTTTTCTTAGGCCTACCACATATCTCTCTTTTGGGCTTCCTATTTCTAAATACAAGTTTGTTAAGCCTCATTTTAAAGGGTTCTTCCCTTAGTTCTCTACAAATACTTATGCATTTTGGAATCTCTACCACTATAATAGGCTTTGAGCCTCTAATTTTTTTTTTTCATCTTTTACTACTCTTCACTTCTAATTTGTTGTGAAAATATCTTTAACTTCATCTATGAGAGAATGTTCATTTTTATCACATAATAGAACATTTTGTAAGTCATTTTATTATTTTCATCACTTCTCTATGCTATAGTAAGAAGGAAGAAACATATTATGATCTTGGTGCATCATCACCCCTTTAATTTTTTGTACTCTCTCTCTCTCTCTCTCCTTGTATAATTGATAAAATAAGACTAGTTTAGGGTTGTTCAATTTTTGAGTTGGATCAACACTCTTACATCTAGATTAGAGAGTAATTTGAACTTCTTCAGAGGTTTGATCTTCATTATGGATCCACATAGGGTTACCCCTTTGATATTATCTCAATATTACCCTCACTGGAATTCTCATCCTCTTCATTCAATTTTTCTACTACTATCTCTTTGTCCCATTCTATTTCTCGTTTCTACTTCTTCCATCCTTTTGTAGTACCTTTCTTGCTGATATTGAGTTTGTTTCAACCTTTATTCTTCTTCATTCATTTCCGTTGACAACTTAATTCTTTCAATAAGCTCAAATTTCCTTTTTTATCTCATTTTTCCATGATTTTTTCTGATTTGGATTTCTATTAATCCTTATATCCCATGGTTAGTTTGAATTTTGAACAACTACATCTTTTTAGGGATATTTTTAAACCCCTTAAGGTAAATTTAAGAACATGAGTCCACTTCTAGTGGAAGTTTTATACTAAGAAAAAACTTGAAATCGAGAAAAACGAAATGTGATCCCATTATTTAGCAAATGAGATCCCATTTTGCTTTGGAAACTTTAGAAAAAAATGGGATCCCATTGTTTAGAAACAAATCCAATTTCATAAAGGCTTAAAATTTTAAAAAAACCAAATGGGATACCTAGTACGAGACCCCGTTTCTAAAACTTCAATTCTCACCTCAATTTTTGCTATGGGTTTTAGGTCAGAAAAAAGGCTAGGGAGCCAACCCTTAGCTTTGGACCTACTTTGACTTACAACTTGAAGGTCATGTTAATGTTAGTAGAAAAGAGTGACTTTGGACATATGTTTGAAGATTTTTTTTGCAAAAAAAATTAATGAAATTAAAACCCATTATAGATGAGATTATGTAGATTCCAAATATGTAATTTTTTTATAATTGGATTCTTTTTTTTATTTTTGAAATAATTTTTGTTGGAATTGGTCCATAAACTTGAAATATTATGATTTTTTAGTATTTTAATAATTTTTTTATTAAAATATATATTTTTTTTAAAATGATAAGTTTAGGTCATCTTATGCATTACATACACAAGGAATTTTCAAAACAACAATTATGGCCATTAAAAAATTAACCAAAAATATTAAAAAAAAATTACAAAAATATATCATGCACATTCTTCACCGTATTATAGATATTTTCCCAAAAGGATTAAAAAAAATACAATTATTTAGGTCAAAATATGGATGACACACTTGCATGGTATGGTAAAAAAAATGACTTTTAAATAGTAGTTTTTAGACATGCCTATTCAAAATCAATTTGTATCATCTGGGTATTAAAATAAATTATATATTTAAAAACTAGACTCAGAGTACTACATTTCATATTACTAATTTTTTAAAGATTCAATCTTTAAGTGCTTCAAATTTTTAGGTCAAACAAGACAAATTCTAAAAATTAGGGAAAATGTTTCCACTTTTTGGCCTAAAAGTGGACTCAATATCTTACACACACCCCTTTCCCCTTTCCATTTGTCATCCCTTAAGTTCCTATCCCCCTCTCACAAGGGTGGTACCTAAGAGTTGTGTCTACAAAAAACTTCTTGCTATTACTATCCTTTTTTCTATTGCTACCACTTCTTTTCCTTACCTTATATTTTCTTCACTACTCACTCTAAGGCCTTGAAAATAGAACTAATGTTAGCAAGAGGAAATGGGGAATTACAATATAGAGATATGTATCTTGATATTTTTGGTAAAATGTATCTCAACCTTGCAATTACATAAGGTATTTTTGATACGTCGAGTGTGGGGGGTTTTGCCTCCCCCCTCCCCTCATGAGGGGTTTGAGGAGATTATCCCCTTGGTTGGGTGTAACATGCCCCTATGGGGGCTTGGGGGGCACAGCGACCTTGAAAGGAAAATTTTATTTATATTTTATTATTATAAATCTTGATCATTCATCATTAGGTCTTTGATTTGACGACCAATATTTTATTAGCTTGTCTTACCCTAGAAGGAAACCCTATTTTTATGAGGGTATTATATTATGACTATGTATTGTGATGTACTCTGAGAGTCTGATAGTGGTCGTGTTTCCTCTAGATCTATGGTTGGTGATACTCTTGTGAGAATCTTGCTCTACAAGTATATTATAATCTTTGTGATTTTTGAATAATATATTAGGTGGCTTTTGGAGTGTTGGGTTTTTCTCCTAAAAGGGTTTTCCCAATGTAAATCATTGTGTTGTGGTGTGCATAATATTTATGTTTATTTTTGTTTAAGTTTTTGTAGTTGTTAAAGAACTGTAAATTTTTTCATTATCCTCCTCTCAAGATTAGTGTAGGAAGTTGTTTTTCTACCTTAGCTTCCTTACAAATATCCCTTATATATTCAGTTTATACCCTAGAGGATAGAATGAGAAAAAAGAGTATTTGCAGTTGGAAAACTATATCTATCTACATTCTATATGCAACTTAAATAAGAACAACAACCATCAATAATATATATACTAATCAAATCCTTGTAACTCTCTATATATATCTGTATGAAAAATACAATGGCAATTCTTAGTCTCTACTTTGCATTATCTCCTTGATCTTATCTTATATTCTTATCCACTACTGTCTTATCTCATATCTCATTGATCATCTCTTTCATATCTCCTATATTTATTAGATACATATATATATTTTCTTTGTCTCCTAGAGATACTCGACCCTTATAAGGAACCTTTTACTCTATCTTCCTTATCGGTCTTAAGTTTTGTAAGTCTTATTCAATAGCTTACGATCTCTGCTCTAAAACCTGCTAACAAATGTGATAGGAGTAAAGTGGTTCTACAATACCAAGTTTAATGGAGAAGGAGATGTGTAAAGTATAAATAAATTCTAGTAGCAAAATATTTTTCACAAACTACAATGAAAATTTTTCTTTAGTAGCTTGAATAGACATAATAAGAATAATATTAGCAATAAAATCTCAAAAAAAGTCACTAGTATACTAAATAGCTATAGAACCTATATTATTTAATGGTTCCCTTGAAGAAGAAGTAAAATTGGGGTAGTCAGAAAGAAATGAGATCTTATACCACAAATACAAGGTCTGTAAATTCAAGAAATCCATCTATGAAGTAAAGCAAGCTCCTAGAGCATGGTACAAAAATTGATCTTTGGCTCTTACATAATGGATTTAGTAGGAACAATAATGAGATTAAAATATATACAAACATGAATGAATAAGGTCAAATTCTAATTGTATTTTTTAATGTTTATTAATCAATACTCGCAAGTTATTTATCAGATGATTTGTTCAAAGGAGTCACAAAGAAGGAATTATAGATGATCGATTTGGGTCTCATGAAGCATTTTCTTGGAATTGAGGTGAATCAATCTAACAAAGAGATATTCATTTCTCAAGACAAAAATGTGAAGGATGTTTTAAAAATATTAAATATGGAAAATTGTAATCTAACATCAACACCAATAGTAATATGTTTGAAGCTGAGAAAGAATGGAAAGGGATCAATGTTGATCCCTCATCATATAAAATATTTATTGGTAGTCTAATGTACCTAACAACCACAAGGACAAACATTATTTTTTTATGTGAGCCTTATTTCAAGGTTTATGGAGTGTCCAAAAGACTCTCACTGACAAGAAAGAAAAATAATTTTCAGATATGTGAGTTTATGAGTTCAAACTCGTAGGATATATACACCATGATTGTGAAGGAAAAAATGGTAATAAAAAGAGTACATCTTGTTATATTTTTCACTTTGAATTATGTTCAACATAATGGGTATCCAAGAAATAACCTAGTCAATGTTTCACCAATATAAGTTAATTATTTAGCAATAACATGAGTAGCATGTCAATCAATATGGATGAGAAACATGTGAGTAGATTTGATACACAAATAAGAAGAAGCAACAAAAATTTTCTTTAACAAAATTTAGAATTTGCATTATCCAAGAATCTAGTATTTTAAAAAAGGAGTAATTATATAGACACAAATATCATTTCATTGAGGAATTGATAAAAAAAAGAGATACTTATTTTGAATTTTTTTGATATAAAGATCAATATGCAAACAACTTCAAAAAGCTACTTGAAAAACAAGAAGACCTTTAAGTATTTAAGAGATTTTAAGTTTTTTGGATGGTAATTGTTATGATTAAGAGGGAGTAATAAAATTATAGTCTTAATGGGCACTATTTATCCTTGTCCTATTTTAGTTAGTAGAAAATAATATCTTTGTATGGTGCTACTTCAATATTTATTGGATTTACTACCTACCATATTTGTATTCTATTTTTCCTTACTTGATGTAGGTATCTCCATCCTTTTTGGTATGTGTCGGCTTCTCCTACACATGGATTAAGATTCTCATATTAGTCATTTTGTTTCCATGCCATTTGTATCCTTATTTTATGAGAGTAATTTTGTGTGTGAGCATCATGGTTACTACTCATTTTATTAACTCTATTCTTAGTTTTCAAAAAGGAAGAATGAAGCTATTGAAGCTCTTACGAAAAAGGTTATGTAATATTATTTCCAAAAAGGAAGAGAAAAAGAAACCAATTTTATGAAGTCCTTGCACAATATGGTAAACCCACAATAGTGGGTTACAATTTTTTGAATGAAGAAAAATTACAAATTCCCATCAAAAAATTTAAAATGGTTTATCCCTCCTAATGAAGGGGGTTCAAATGAACCACCCCCCTTCTAATGAACCCCCCCTCCCCCTTCTAATGAACCCCCTCTTGCACCATATAGGGGGGGTTCGAATGAACCCCCTTCATTAGAAGGGGGGTTCTAATGAACCCTCTTTTTTCACCTTCCCCTCCACCATTTAAAAATTTATGCATTTTTTTGACTATCGAAGCTTGGGAAGGAGGTGAAAATGGAGTCAACTTGATAAACCAAGCTAGATGATTGTAGTGATCGAAACGTGCTTTCCAATGACTATAAATTTAATATATAATTTTTTTATTTTTTATTTTATTTTTTAGTTTTATTGTACATAGGTTTTTCACCGAACATCAAGTTCGGTGAAAAATCATTGTGGAAAAATAGTAAATTTGAGTAAAAAAATTTGAAAAATATATACGAACTAGGTATTGATGTCCTTGTTCCATCAAAAAAATAAAAATTGAATTTCAATAAATACCAAAAAAGTTATGCGAGCTGAAGTGCACCTATGTCTAAATTATAAATGTTTTGACTTCAAAACTTAATTAAAAGAAAAATATTCAAAAAAGTTCTATGAAACAAAATGAAAGAACTAGATACTTGTGTTACCAACCTAAATTCAAAAGAATCAGAATTTTATCTTTTATTAAAAAAAGGTTATGCGAGCCGACGTACACACCACTTTTAAAAAATGTTGTTTACTATTAAAAACTACTTATCAAAGGAGACGCAAAAAAAAAAATAATAATTTCAATTTTTTTTAAAAAAAATACATTTAAAATCTACAGACAAAATCTCACAAATCACTAGTTTACATCATTTTCAAATTCCTAATAGTTTACTTACTATAAGTGTCAGAAAGTGAAGTTTTCTCTAAAAATGTTGATTTCAATGTCAAGTTTGGCCAAAAAGTGTAACCCATTATTGTGGGATGACCCAGTAAAGAGATGAAGCTCTATAACAAGTCTATTTTAAATTAAATGTATTTAGTAGTTTCCTTTTCTTTTTCTTTTTCTTATTTTCTTTTATTCCCTCTATATTTTTCCTTCAAAGACGCTAGTTCAAAAAATAGGAAAAAACATTACTAATATAGGGTGTTGGAGTATTAAGACTTGACCTCAGTGTGAAAAAAAAAAACTTAGTGTTGCATCCAAATATCATAATAAATATTATATTATTTATCTCATAATATTTAAATATAGGTAAAGCCCATAATAAGTAGAGGTAGTTGATTCAACACTGTAATTTGATACTTCCTCTTATATTTCCCTTTTATGAACCCCAAGTGATTTTTAAATCTCTAATATGTATCCATGTGTTATTGTGTTCATTAACAAGTGAATCCATAAGTTAACAATGTAAGGTGTTATATGTAAAACTTTACAAGTATTAAATTTAGGTATTCTATTATTTATTTTGTATTTATTAATTTTTTTTTAGAGGGTAGATGTTGAATTAACCATCTCTTATTCTATAAGTTGGGTGACTAGAGTTGGAGATCAAGTATTTTTGAAATATTATTTCTTACTAAAACAATAAATTATGGTGTTCAATAAGAAAATTCAAGTTCATTAACAATAGCCAAGAGGGCCTTGAGGTACTTTCATCCCTTAGAGGGTAGATATCTCAAATTAACCACCATTATTATGTAAGCTACATGACTAAAATTCGAGATCAACTAACTAGAAAATATGAGTCATTTCTAAAACATCAACCATAGTGTTTGAAAAAGAACTTTACATTTAATGTCACCCCTCTAGAGAACCTTGAGGGACCCACCCATCTTAGAGTGTATAAAAAGAATTAACAACCACCTATTATGCAATCCACATGATTGAAATTGGAGACAATGTACATGTGAAATGTGTTCCTTCAAAAACACCAAACCATGGTGTTTGATAAAGTAATTCATGTTCATTGGTAATAGTCTAGAGTGCCCCAAGGGACCCATCCCTCTTAGAGGTTGCATGTGGAATTAGTCACAGCCTATTGTGTTGTGTGACTAAAATTGGAGACTAAGTATTTGTGGAATGTGAGACCATACTAAAGCACCAAACCAAAGTGTTTGACAAAGGAACTTATTATTCAGTAGTGATGATTTAAAGGCCTTCACTCTAGAAAACATGGTCTTATAAGTAGAGTACTTTGACAAATTCTAAATGTCCTTTACTGCAATATTAAAATAAAAATTGCTAAAAAATATTAAAATGATGTAAAAAAGACTATTATATGTTACATTTTAACAACATATTTGATGATAATGCTTATTTCTAGAATTATTTCATAAGATTCTATACTTATTAAAATATTCCAACATCAAAATTCAATTTATTTAAATTGATGCAAAGAAATTTATTATTAAGTAAACTATAAGCTATTTTAAAACAAAAATATTGATAGTAGGTATAATTTTCCATAGTCCATGAAAATTAGTTTTTAAATCTTATATATTCAACTGTGTCCGCTATATTTGATCTAGTATACATAGTTGAATCCAAAAACTTTCATAACTAAAAATATTGATGTCTAAATATAATCTAATTGTATTCATTAAAAAAAAAAGGAAATTTATTTTCAAAAAAAAAAACATCATTCACTTCAATGGTCAAACAATCAATAGTAATTTTACATCTCATCCAATCAAAAAATAGTGAATATTTATCCTTTTTTTTTTATCAAAATTAACATTTAATTATATTTGGTCAAGATGTACCTTCGGTGATTATTATTTTTTTCCTAAGACTATGTAAAATAATATAACATTTTCCATTGAAATGGGGCAAATAAAATAATTAGAAACAAGTGACGCAAGCGTCGAGTTCCTGCCGAGAGGTAAAAGCCATGTAGCTATGAGTTAGGAAAAGTTTTTAGACAGCAAATAGGAATATAAATGTATTTAAAATTTGTAGGATGCATGGGGAACGTGGTCCATAGGGACATGTGAAATGGGAACACGTGTGGACGGATGTAAGGGAATTTTTTTTTTATGGGTATCATGTATACGTGGAGTTTTTTATAGATATGCCAATGAAAACTTGTTTTTTTTGTGTGTATGTATACATTTGTGAGATGGAAGATTCTTTATGATCTTAATTAGGAAGCAAGAATGCATTATCAATTTGTATTAATTATTGAATGCAAACAATCGGAAACATTTGTAATGCATGAGACATATACGCATACATGTGTCCACGTGCGCACAATGCACAGAAGAGTGAGATGCATAGTTGGCATGTGAAAGAGTCTTAAAGCAGGAGGAGACGCAGCTCGCATTTATAGTATTAAATGAAAGAGAACAGGAGAAATAAACTATTTATGACTAGTGCAATGTTTTTGTTTTTTTTTTTTTAGAAAACGTTTTGGTTGAAAAATTCATGAGTCATTTTAAATGGAACAAAGTTTTGATGTAGAGATATTTCTAAAGCATCAAATATCATTTGCAACTATGTACAAAAAAACATGTGTGTGGGCTAAAAAGGAAAATGCATTCTTTACATGCCCCATTTTAATATGCATGGTGAAACAAAGTTTACCATATTTATTTTTTTTGCTTGTATGTCTATTTGTAAATAAAATTATGTTTAGTGTATTGTTGTACAACACATGCTATGTTAATTAATACAATTGAGTTATTTTAGTTTATCATATTACAATATGCAAGTGCTAATAGAAACAGTAGTGTTAGGTGGAAGATTGATAGGGGTAGCTCATTTGAGTATAAAGTTTTGTAAGATTAATGAATGTTTTTTTTGATGTAGTATGAAGATTAGTATTATATAAAGCTATTGATTTTATTATAAATAAGATTTAAATCCTGTCTATGCAATATGATAAGATATTTTTGTGTATAGAACAGTGTAATTATATTATAGTAAATTGTTAGATGAATGACTAGAAAGCTATTGATTTTATTATAAATAAGATTTGAATATTGTTTATGTAATATGAATTAAAATTTGTGTTTATATAATTAACAATAAGTAATTTGCAAGAATATAATAAAGAACCTTACTACCTAATATTAAATTTGTGTATATATAACATAAAATGTAATAGTTTAACTTATGAAAATGTAATAAGTGAAATAAAATAAATTAGATTTGAATGTTATTAATGAATTACGAATTAATTTTTTTTAGTTTATATATTTTAAACAAAAAAAAATTTGAAAAGATATAAAGAATTTTATTAGGTAAGATAAAATGTAGGTACAGTAAAATAATCAACATGTTTGTAGCACTTTGCACCTAAACATTAAATTATTATAATAATCTATAGTAAAATATTCTTATAATGTTTGTAACAATGCTTGAAGCATTAAGTATACTTGGAGGCATGTAGACATTTAGCGACGTGCACAAAATGCACAGGAGAGTGAAAAGCATTGTTGGCACCTGAGCAAGCTTGAAAGCATGATGAGACTGAAATTGCATTTGCAGTATAAAATGGAAGAAAACAAGATAAATAAACTAGTTAGTATGAATGCATATATGAAAGGAAAGCATTAAAATATGGATCCATGTAAAGACATATGCATGCACGGATGTGTACATGTGCCCATTTAACTTGGTATGTTAAGAAGAATCTATATATGCCTGCGTCCATAAAGTTAGAAATGTTAGAAACAAGTTGCAATGTAAACAAGAACTAGAAAAACATTACTAACTAAAACAAAGCAGCAATACATTAGTGTTTGTGGAACAAGTTTATAAAGTATATCTAATAATGCATTTGGATGCATGGATACATGTAAATATTTGTGAAATCTGAATATACATTATAGCCTTGGAGGAATTGTGATATGTGCTTTTAGGAATCTGTAAGAAACAGGATTTAGAAAAGACATTTTGAAAAGAACTCTTTGCATTTGACAGATATAAAAAGAACATTAATGATTGAAACAAAAGAATGATACATTATTGTTTTTTGACCAAGTGTATTAAGAATATCCAACAATGCATTTGAATGCATGGATATATGTAAATATTTATGAAAGCTGATTATACATTTTAGCCTCCAAGAAACTGTGTTATGTGCTCTTAGTTATCTGCAATAAACAGAATATAGGAAAAAACGTTTTCAAAGGAAGTCTTGATTACAACTCTATGTTTTCATAGTTATTTTCAAATCCCTTAATGTTTAATTGCATAACCTTGATATTTTTTTAATTTTTTCTTTGGTATGGTGTGAATTTTGTTCTAATGGATGAAGGTATATTTGAGGTATAGATAGATAAAGATATGTAAGGGTGGTAAAGAAGTATGAGTGATGTAAGTGCAACAAAGAGAAGGAATTGAGAGAATCATGTAATGCAAGTAAGGTATATGAATGCCTTATGGAAAGTATTAGATATGGGAAGGAACGATATGTGAAATTGGATGTGAGAATTAATGGAATGTAAATTATATGAATTTATCATTTTCGAGTTATACGCTTAAAATTAAATGCAAGATATAAAAATTTGAATGAGTGAGCTGGATTGAGAAAAAAAAGGAATGCAAGAAATTGGTGTGATGCAAGAGAAGCATATAAATGTATTTTGAAATGTATTTGATTTGAGAAGAAATGATGTGCACGCGTGGAAATGGAAATGAGTGGATTCGATAGGGTATGAAGTGAACTTTTGTTCCAAGAAAGGGTGGAAGAATGTCTATTTTGTTATTGGTTATTCTTTTTAAAATCATCATAGGGCTGAGTGTCTCAATAGAAATACAAAAGAAAGACTGGTGTCTCATTTCTCACTCTCCTTTGGGCTAAACATAGTTCCAAGATCCTTGAGCTTCCTTGAAATGTGAAAAGAGATGAATATATATAAAAATATAATGATATTTAAGGATGCAAGAGTGAAAAGAGAAACACCAATGAACATTAGTACCTTTACATGGGTGCATGTCTACATTTACAGTAACAAATTTCCTTTTTGACCTTATCGAGGAAGCAAAAATGTATTATTATTTTGTTTGAAGTATTGAATGCAAATAATCTTAAACATTTGTAACAATGCTTGAGGTATATGAATGCCTTATGGAAAGTATTAGATATGGGAAGGAACGATATGTGAAATTGGATGTGAGAATGAATGGAATGTCAATTATATGAATTTGTCATCTTTGAGTTATACGCTTAAAATTAAATGCAAGATATAAAAATTTGAATGAGTGAGCTGGATTGAGAAAAAAAAGGAATGCAAGACATTGGTGTGGTGCAAGAAAATCATATAAATGTATTTTGAAATGTATTTGATTTGAGAAGAAATGATGTGCATGCGTGGAAATGGAAATGAGTGGATTCGATAGGGTATGAAGTGAACTTTTGTTCCAAGAAAGGGTGGAAGAATGTCTATTTTGTTATTGGTTATGCTTTTTAAAATCATCATAGGGCTGAGTGTCTCAATAGAAATACAAAAGAAAGACTGGTGTCTCATTTCTCACTCTCCTTTGGACTAAACAAAGTTCCAAGATCCTTGAGCTTCCTTGAAATGTGACAAGAGATGAATAGATATAAAAATATAATGATATTTAAGGATGCAAGAGTGAAAAGAGAAACACCAATAAACATTACTACCTTTGCATGGGTGCATGTCTACATTTACAGTAACAAATTTCCTTTTTGACCTTATCAAGGAATAAAAAAATGTATTATTATTTTGTTTGAAGTATTGAATGCAAATAATCTTAAACATTTGTAACAATGCTTGAGGTATGCATGTATACATGTATCCATGTGCACACAATGCAAAGAGTGAAAAGAATACATGACATGTGAACGAGAAATTTGAATGGAAAACAGTAAAATGAAGTAGAAATACAAATATGTGAAAGCATAGTGATGCTCAAGTACCATTTGCAGTAGCAAGCGAAAGGAAAACAGGGAAAACAAATTATATACCAGCAAAGCATATATCGAAGGAATGCATAAATATATAATTTGGTACACAAAGAACTATCTATAAATGCATGTGTGCATAAAGCGAGAAATTCTAGGGAGAATTTGCATTTGAAACATATACAATATTGTTTTTTGAACAATTGTATAAAGGATACCTAATGATGCATATGAATGCATGGAAACATGTAAATATTTGTTATATCTGATTACACATGATAGGCTTGAAGAAACTATTATATGCTTTTAGGGATCTGTAATAAACAAGGTTTAGAAAAGACATTATGAAAATAACTCTTGAATACAACTATATGTTATGAGTGTCATTTTTGAAGCCCTCAGTGTTTATTTGCATAACCTTGATATTTTCTTCATCTTTTTTCTTTGTTTGGTATGGTGTGGATTTTGTTGTGATGGATGAAGGTATATTTGAGGTGTAGATAGATAAAGATATGTGAATGTTAAAAAGAAGAATTAGTTATGCGAGTGGAACAAAGGGAGTGAATTGAGAAAAGGGTGAGATGCAAATAAGGTGTATGAATAAGTTATGAAAAGTATTTGACATGGGAGGCAAGGATATGGGATGGTGGATATGAGAATGAATGCGAATGTAAATGGTATGAATTTATCGTTTGCAAGTTATATGCTTACAATTAAATGCAAGAAATGAAAATTTCAATGAGAGAGTTGGATTTAGTGAAAAAAGGAACACAACACATTGGTATGAGGCAACACAAGAAAATAACTAGAGTTTGAAATGTATTTGATATGAGAAGAAAGGACATGCAAGGGTGGAAATGGAAATAGATGGAATCAATAGGGTATGAAGTGATTATTTCTTGCAACAAGGGGTGGAAGAATGTCTAGTTTGGTATTGGTTATGCTTTTAAAAATCATCATAGGGCTGAGTCCGTCAATATAAACACAGAAAAAAGACCCATGTTGCATTTCTCACTCTCCTTCATACTGAACAAGGTACTGAGATCCTTGAGCTTCCTCGAAATGCAATAATAGAAAAGTGGATATAAAAATATAATGATATTTATGGATAGAAGAGTCAAAACAAAAGACAAAGTGGAAGTTCTTATGCATATACTATGGAAAAAATAAATATGGAACATAAAATAGAGAACATGTAAATGCTGATGGAGTGGAGAACATTAAATACATGGAGAGAGAAATACGTAGAGCTAATCACAGATATATGCATGGATGCATCAACAGACACATGTATACATGGATGTATGCATATTTGGATATAGGTACAAATGCATATGTTACATGGAAAGATGTATTCATATAAATATGCAAATATGGATGAAGGCATATATGCATATATGCATGTATGGACAATATGCATAAATGTATGGCAACATATAACTTTTAATTTTGTTATATTGGAAAACTAGCACTATTATGATAAATAAATATAGGAAAATTAGCATTTAGCTATTTCTATTTATCTGAATAGCTTTATAAATTATTGTTGTTATTGAAAATCAGTGAAAAGCGATCGCATAGATTGATTAAATAAATTCAAGCAAAGGCATAGTTTATAAAACTGGCGAGTAGAGATACGTAATCCTTGAATGCAAATTAAATGCATTGAAATATCAAGAAAATGCGATCACATATATGCATAAATCAATGCATACATGCACCCATAGATAGAGTCATACATATATAGACAGATGCATGTAGAGATGGCAAGATATGCATAAATCGTTATATGCATGGCTGCATCTATGGATACATAGATACATAATGAAATGGAGAAAAAGAAAAATTTATATATGCATTTACTTTGGGTGTTTGATTGTGAATCCATATGCATATTTTGATTAAAGCTAGTGGCTGAAGGTACATAGTTCAATCAGACAAAATTAATGCATGGAATGGCATCTGACCAAAGGGGAGACTGTTTGTATTGCTAAGCAGTCTTTGAATATATAACAATTAAAAGAGATAAGCAAGTATAAGTATCCTTGGGGACATTCCACATTTTGACCTTTCAATCAAAGTCAATTAACAAAGTAGTAGTGAGACCTACAGAAATTTCAAGGACTATGCTGATAGAAAACCATATTTTGAACAATGGCTAAACAATCTATTGAAATTGGTCTAGAAACTTTGAAGCGAATGCATTTTTGCTTCTATTTATTTTCATTGTATATTTTAAATGAAAGTCGGGTTTTGCATTGTTACAATGTATTTGTATACTTTGATTATAAAATCATAGTTTAGATCATTTTAAGTGTTATCCATTCGAATCTTTTGTTGAAATACGAAGGATTCATCTGAGTCTTTGAGGCAATGCACAGCTGTCCTATAGAGAGAGCTTTGGAACCAATGAGTTGTCATATATACATGGGTGCAAGAGTCCATAGATGCTTATATACATGTATCCATGCAAGTTATTGATAAATGCATATATACATGGATGTGTGTATGCAATTCATAGGCGCATATATACATAAATCAAGGTATACATGTACCCATAGATACAACCATACATATATAGATAGATGCATAAAGAGATAACAAGATATATGCATGATTGCACCTATGGATACATAGATACATTATGAAATGAAGAAAAAGACACATTTATATATGCATTTATTTTGAGAGTTTGATTCTGAATCCATATGCATACTTTGATTAAAACTAGTGGTTGAAAGTATACAATTCATTGATACAAAATTAATGCATTGAATTGCATATGACTAAAGGGGAGGCTGTTTGGATTGCTAATTAGTCTTTGAATATATAACAATTAAAAGAGATAAATAAGTATAATTATCCTTGGGAACATTTGACATTTTGACTTTTCAATGAGAATGAATTAACAAAGTAGTAGTCAGACCTAAAGAAGGTTCAAGGACTATGCTGATAGACAACTATATTTTGGACAATGGCTAGACAATCTGTTGAAATTGCTTTAAAAACTTTGAAGCAAATGCATTTTTCGTTCTGTTTATTTTCATTGTACATGTTAAATGGAAGTTGGGTTTCGGATTGCTGCAATGCATTTGGATACTTTGACTATAAAATCATAGTTTAGATCATTTTTAGTGTTATCCAATTGAATCTTCTCTTGAAATACCAAGGATTCATCTGAGTCTTGGAGGCAATGCACAACTGTGCTATAAAGAGAGCTTTGGAAGGAATGAGCAAGTGTGCCACAATTTTTTTTTGCTCACATTGCTAATCTCACTATGTGCTTTAAACCTCTAAAGTAAAAGAAAACTGAGGAAAGAAAGTATTTATTGCCTCAAGTAACTAGTTTCTGGTTCTGGATACTATAATTATTGTACTTATAGGCACATAGGCAAAGTATGGAACCATATAGAAAGCAAGTGAACTCTTTAATAATCCCATGAAACATAGTATTTGTATGCATCCATGTATACAGGTTTGCATGTGTATATGTGTACATGTAATTATGTATATATGTTAGACAGTATGTATTTGTGCATAGGTGCATAAGGATGGTATGTATCTCTAGAATTCAGATTGCATAGGTAACATGTAGTTCATAGTCATCTAGTTAGAGTAATATGATGACTTTGTGCATATTGGTATTTAATTCTGGAAGTTGATGTTTCCAAAGTTGTTTTTTTTAATTTGGAAAGTAGTATTTAGCTGTTTTCTTGATTGTGTTTCAAAGTGAATGCATTAAATAGAATGTGGATCTATCATGTAATATAGATCTATGTGACTAGACATGCATTGTGACTACTTTGAGTGTTTGATTTTTTGTTATCCTGCAGATCTGTGTAGTCACAGGAGATGATGCTGTTGTAGAGTCAAGACCTGGAATCAAGGTACTTGATACATGTATCCATAGATACATGGATGTGGACATCTATCATGGTATCCATAGATGCGTAGATACATGTATCTATGGATAGATGTATTCATAGATACATTGACACATATATGGATAGATGCCTATATACATTTGCACATAGAAAGACATACATATATGCGTGGATGCATCAACAGGTAGAAGAATACATAGAAACATAGTTGCATGGATAGATAGATAGATGCATAGCTGGATACATAAATGCTTAAATATACATGTATGGAAATATCCATGGATTGCATATGAAGTTGCATAGATACATATATCCATGGCTACATGTGCACATAGATACATGTATTGCAGTACACATGGATACATGTAGAAGTGTATCTGCGAGCAAGATGCATGGTTGCATGTGAGGCTTGTAAAGTTTGTATTTTTTTATTACTGCAAAGCGGTCTCATAAAGAGAGGTTTGGAACGAAAATTATGTCAACATGTGTGGTAATGAGAGTTTTTTCCTTGAACCTTGTTATATATTCAAAGAGTAACTAGCAATGCAAATAGCGTTTCCTTTAGCCATATGCCATTCAATGCATTGAGCTTGCATCAGTGGATTATGCACCTTCAGCCACTAGTTTGAATCAAAGTATGCATATGGATTAAGAATCAAAAGCTCTTTCTTGTGAACGTTTTTTTTAATTTGCTTACGCATTGGCCCAGAATGCTTTTAACCGGCAACATTGGCCAATCACATTTTCCCATTGAGCATATTACTTCTTTTTTTTGTACAGTTTGCATTTGGAGAGCTATTTTATATATTGGAAAATTAGCATTTATCTATTTTTCTATTCGTCCAAGTAGCTCTATAAATCATTTTTCGTTTTAAAAATTCGGGAAAATGCGAACGCATAAATTGATTAAATAAATTTAAGCAAAGGCATAGTTTAAAAGTTGGTGGCTAGAGGTATGTAATCCATGAATGCAGATTAAATGCATTAAAATATCAAGAAATGTAAGCGCAATGCATGAATGCAAATTAAATGCATTAAATGACATCTGGCTGGAGGTGAATGCGCTGGAGTGGCTTGGTGAACATGCATGGACAGGGTACTTTGGCCATTCAATATAGAGTTAAGCCACTTGCTATGCATCTTTATTACTTTGTGTGTGTTATTTTTGTGTTCTGTAAGCTTGTGTTGTAAAAACCTAGATTCTGCAATTGCTTTGAGCTTTTTTGCTATGATGAAAGCATATAGGATAAAGGAATTTTGTCACTATTATAGTTAATATGTTGATAGGCACATATGCAAAATATGGAAACATATAGAAGGGAAGCGAATTGTTCAAAAAAACTTGTCAAAGAAATGTGGTCCCATGGAATGCAACAAGTGTTCATAATGGACACTTTGGTTTTTGCATGTTAATTTGCCAGATAATGCAATTTGGCATGAACAATGTTGTAGCCATCACATGAACAATAGAACTATTCAACAATGAACTCTATGCTTGTAATAATTATTGGAAAAGCTGTAAATGCCATAGATGAAATAATATGAATAAAATTCTAGTTTCTAGTATTCTTGAAATGCAATGAAAAAGTTGCTATAACAACATAAGACAAGGTTGCGTAACATACTGCCATTCTTGTATCTAATTTATTTGAACACGAATGATTTACACAGTTGATTGCAATAGTAACATGTCTACGAAAATGGGACAATAGGGATCATAAAACAATAGTTTTTAGTGTGAGTATATATGTATCCTAATACACATAAGCTTATCTGGAATTCATGAAAAACAATTGCTATGTACAGTGAAATAGTTAATTAGTGTTACTATATGCGTTATCCATATAACATTATAAATTGGTACAAGGCTAGAGTGACAGATCCATAAATACATGGACGCATGTATACACAGTTGCATACAGGGATACATAGAAGATTAGATGAATACATGGACACATGAATATGTGCATATGTGCATATGGACATAGAAGCATATATATATGTCAATACGCATATATGTAGTGAAAGAAACATATGGATTTGTGTATACAGGAGTGTACTCTATACATTAGGGTGCATGGTGGAAAAGTGACTATAAAGTATAATGCATAGAAGCAGGGGCGAGACTTGGGTGTTGTAAGAGCATAAAAATGAAAAAAGCCAAAGGAAAATAACCATTTATTGTCTCAAGTAACTTGTTAATGGGTCTAGAGTGTACAACCATAACAACTTCTAATTGGTGACCATAAATTCTTGAAAGAGTAAGAATCAGAAAGCAAATATTGGAAAAGCTAGGAAGGACAAAATGCAAAAGGGAACATTTAAACTATATAGTTTGAATGACATTATGCATAGAAGGATAATAATTATTGAACATATATGTCAGATGTATATAGAGAACCATTGTCTTCATAGGTGCAAAAACAAAATTAGAGTTTCAGATGTCCATATTGTAGAAGATTTTAACATAGTAACCTATAGAAGTGTCTAAATGTATAATACCAATAGAGTATTTTAAAACCAAAGATGTCTTTAACATGTGAGAACTAGTGAAATGTCTTGGAGCATGGAAAGGTGAAAAAGTAAAAGTCTGAACAATATAAATTCATGGTCCTCTATTCCTAGTTTCCTGTAAAGCCAACAAAATGCTATGTATTAGAAACATAGTTTGTATGGATAGTGATTTGAGGTACTGGTTCAAAAGAAAAAAAGTTTACATATGAATGACTTTATTACCTTCTGGCGGTGTTTCCTGTCTATTTGTCAATGCAAATGGCTTCGACAATGGCATTGTTTTGGTCAAGGCTAAAATGTCCTTTAGCACTGAATTCCCGTAGGATGAATATCACTGCTGACTTGTCCTTAATATAGTCTTCATAGCTGAGCCTTTGCAGTGTGGGCAATAGACGATGCATGGTGGCCTAGTCAATTGAAGACTAAATTGTTTGATTTTCATAAGTTGTTATGGTGGTTTTAAGTTGTAAAAAAAATGTATAATTGACTTGCTGGTTGCACTATTTGCAGTGAGCAATTTTTTCTTGGAGTGTGCCATAAGCAGCAAATTTGAATTTGCATTTTGGGCAACATGCATGAAATTTATTGGAAAATGCATTTGCTGCTTTTACAGTACCAGAAACCTATAGAATATGGTTCAAAATTGTTAGAGGAGACAAAAATACAAGTTTGGATGCACTAGATTTTTAAAAAAAGAATGTTGTTACCTTGAAAGTTGAATGTAGTAGGCTGTTGAGTTTTTCCAAACTTCTTTTGTCATTCAAGGTACAGATGAAGGTTGATCGACATGTGTGAAATGTGTTCTTTCGATCTATTTTTTTTACAACATTCTTGAAAAGCATTGCAGGTGTTTTATTTGTATGCAACTGGTCTTTGAGTGCAAAGTATTGTTGCTCATATGTTGACTGTAATAGCAACTGCAATTCAATGAGAGGATTAGATTTTGTTCCAAAAATTGTTATAGAGATTACTACAGAACATTTAAAGCTTGAAACTGAAAGAAAAGGTAAAAGTTTTGTAGACTGAAGTACCTGTGCCCTGTCTATGTCAGTGTGGCCATCTTTGATGTCAATTGCAAATTGGGCACCCATTTTTCTGGCACCAACTACCAGCGCAACTATTGTGCCAGCTGGGTACTCATTTATAGTTGTTAGCAATTGGCTGATAGTTGTACTTGGGATGACTTTGTACTCTTGACAGAGGCGGGGGATGTTTTCAGTGCTACTTATGTCGGTTAAAATAAAAATGCAATCACAGTCACCTCTGTCATAATCTGTTCTAGGTGCAACTTGGAAATCTGAGATTGAAATAGCTGATCCTAGGACTATTTTAGGCTCATGTTGATACACAAGGTTTCCACTAACATTTAACGTGATTGTCATTTCTGCTTTGCGATCTGTTAGATCAATACGTAGCATTTCCCATGTTTTGTTGGCCTTATCCAATGTTGTATTGTAGACAACAAGGACATCACATTGGAAGGTGTCTCCAGCTCTTCTTGCATGTAGCTATTCGATTGAAACAATTCTAGGTTTCTTGACTCTTGTCCTACAAGGAACAAGGATAATGTCAATAAAATGCTAACTTTATATTAGCAACTTGGGCAAATGATGGTTCATTGTAGAACGAAGTACTTTACCGTTGTGTTGTCTCTTCTTGTGCAATTTGCACCTGTTTGGCTTGTCTTTTTGATACATCTTTTGGTGTCCTGCAAAGAATTGGAACAATGTTATTTGAATATTTGTGATTTGGGCGAATGAGAATGAAGGAATAATACTATGAGCACTTTACCGTTGTACGGATTCTTCTTGTGTGGTTTGTAATTTCTTTGAATGTCTTTTAGTTTCATCCATAGATCTCCTGCAAATAATGGATATAGCATTGGAAAAGACATTGCAATGCATAAAGGTGAATTTGTCTATTGTGCAACATGCAATTTTAGGAAAATTGGATTGTGATCAGTCCAATATGCTTCTGATATATAGGTAGAGCATATATTTGTAGCCGTGTTGGACCAAACGTGATCAATGACTAAGTTTCCTATGTTGTGTTGTTCGTTCAACATAAATTGTATGTTGTTCTGGTGCATATAACTGTGAAGCATTTTTTTGCTTCTGCTTTCTGAAGACATGTGAACATTAAAATCGCCTAAAATGTACAACATGTTTTCTGAATTTGTGGACCCAATAATTATTTGCAAGATTGCAATTACTTCATCTATGGCAGTTGCAGGTCTTGCATAAATATTACAAACATTGAGTTCATTGCTAGATAGCATTACTGTCAATGTGATAGCTTCAATATTTGAAGTTTTATGTTGTGTTGTTTTTGACAAGAGCAAATTTTTCTTGGTTAAAGTTGCTATGCCATGTATGTTATGTATAGAGAAGCTATTAAAATTCTACAGCAAGGTATTTAGCTCAAAGGGATGCATATGTGTTTCTTGGAGACACAAGATATCAGATTGCATTATGCCATAGTCATTGACAATGTCTTCTACATGTGCTTTTAAGCTATGAGTGTTCAATGTACATAGGAGCAAATGTGATTTGTTTTTTGAACATGTGTTTAGATTATCAAGTTGCCATTGTGCACATGTCTGAAGACGAGACATTTCTATTTGTATTTTGTCTTTAACTTTGAAGTTTTTTGTGGTTAAAGGTTGTAATAGGAATAATGATTCTACTGATTTTGTTCATGACGGAGTTGTATAGGTTAGTCCATGCTGTCTAATGCCTGTGGGATCAAAAGCCAAGGCCTCCATTGTTAATCCTTGGGATTGATGAATGGTTTGTGCACATGCTACTTGTACTGGGAATTGTTTTCTAGTTGTAATTTTCTTGTTTATTGCTATTTTCTGGATTGGCCTAGCAATGCGTTGTATAGGCACCCAGTCTTTGTCAATGATATTAGAATAGCAATGTGCTAGTTTTGTGCGCTGGTGATGTCCAATTGATGAGTCATTAAATTTAATCTAAAAAATATCAATATTGTTTTGTGATGTATATGCTTTAAAAATTCCATCTGAACCATTGACGAGGCCATCTTGAACATTGTAATTACCTGCATAAAGCTCAACAAGAATGTTTGGTTTCAAGCATATTTGTGATGGAAGTGTCATTGTGTGACTGTACACTCGTATTGCATTAAGGTCCTCGTTTACTTCATCTATCGCATCCAGCACAACCATTTGGGTTGGAATGATTGATAGCATTTTGTTGTTATGTGCTTGAATGTCTATTTTCCTATAGAAAAGGTGTGGAAGCAATGGATCTAATGGTACAGGACGAAAGAAAATTTTGTTGATATAGTCTATGTCATGAGTTGTCTGAATGCCTACTCGTAGTCTACTAAGAATTGAAATAAATATTTCATCTTTTTGTCTCATGGTAGTCACCAATGAATAGCATTTTATATGGTCTTTCCAAAAACTATAAGGCATTACTTCAATTGGAGTAGGCCTATTTTCAAAAACCATAGAGTCAAGGACAGGTTGTGCCTGGTAAAGGTCACCACAAAATATGGTATCAAGGTTCCCAAAATATGTTGTAGGCATTTGCATTATGTCTCGTAGTCTTCTATCAATATACCGTAGAAATATTGAGCCAACTAATGATATCTCGTCTATAAGAAGTATGCGCAATTGATCATAGTGCTTTGACATAGTGTCGATTACTTCAGTATTAAGTGGCAGGAATTATGATGTATTAAAAGGTATGTGAAATGTTGAATGTAATGTGAATGCCCCTATGTTATATGCTGCTTTACCTGTATATGCAGTTAATAAGCCCTTGGGTTTGTCTGGATTATTGTCAACATAATTGCTATACATGCGAATGAGAGCTTGGTAGATGGCTTTTGCTGTAAAAGTCTTTCCTATTCTAGCTCCTCCAGTCAAAAACAAGCGCAATGGATTTTGTGGATTTTTCATCTTTTTTATGAGAACATCCTTAACAATTGCTTGTTGTTCTTTATTTAACGTTTGTCTTAACTTGTAGTATTCATTGTTATCTATAATCTGTGGGTGCTTTGTAATTTGAAATCCATTGGAGTACGTGGTATTTGGGTTAGAATGACCTATGTTTGGAAGGTCTGTTTGAATGTCATATAGTTCTTTCTAGGAAAGCTTTGCTTGCATTGGTAGGTCAATGAGATTTTCATCTTCAAGAGCCTGAAGATCATTTATAGCTTTGTCAATGTCACCCCATGCGAAGTTTGTGCTGTGGATAAACATTGCACTGTTTGTTTGAATGGTTTGTCCATGGTACATGTATGCATGTTCCCAAGAGTCAAAGTTTTGTTTGAGTGTATGCTCATTAATGGCAAATGGAACATAGAGAACCAATTGCTCTCTACAATGATTCTCTATAGCAAAGTGTTTGTTGAAATTGATAAACCGTATAACATTGGGTTTGGCCTTTGGTTCAATTGTAGCAGTGTATTTGTTGTATCTTGAAACAAATTCTGCAAGACATATGTCCACCATTGTTTTAGGGCATTTTAAATAGTAGTCTATAATATATTTTGCAAGAACATTTTCTGATTCATCTGGCTCATTGCTCAATTGTTTAACAGATTTGAGTATAAATGTGCGATCATTGTCAGATCGTGTATCAATGAATATACATTTTCTTGAACTGTAATTTAATGGCAATGATAGAACAATATGTGCAGCTTGTTGTGATGACATTTGTTGCAAGTTAAGCATGGCATTTCCAAGTTTACTTTCCATTTGTATTGCATCAATATTATCTTGCTTGTGGTCTGTACGTATTCTTTTGAATGCATATGTCATTGACTTGTCTACTTTTGCAATATATGAGCTACAGTACATAGCAGCAGCATATGCATTTAGGACAAATTGTGCATCTGTATTAGCCTTCCAAAGATCTGGAATTTTCCTTGAAAAACTATTGTTCCATATTTGTGATGGTTTTCTTTGTAAGAAAAGCGTAGCCTTGTTTAATGTTGAGCTCAAAGCTTCAATGTATTCATTGTCACTTAAGTTTAATTCTTTTAAGAACATTTGAAAAGTGAATGTTTCATCATAGTCAACTTTTTGGAGTTTTGAAAAGATATAAGTGGCATTTGCAATCATCGCTTCAGTCTTTTGGAGTATTGGTAAAAGTATAGTTGACTTTTGCATTGGTGGGAAAGGGAAATTGTACCTACAAAGTTGTTTTCTTTATCTCTTGTATTTCTTTGTATGATGGTGTTTGTGTAGCATTGCCAAAGGAGGTTCCAAATTTTCAGTGTTGCAGGTAATATACTTATCAACAAAAGCTATGACATCCATGTTGTTATTTTCTGTGTAGATTGGTGCATTTTTAACCCATATGAGGAAATGATCATGTTCATTTCCTCGATTTTGGAACTCAGTGACTGAGAAGTAATCAATGATAGTTTTGTGCTGATTGGTGTAGATTGTGCAGCTCTTGTAATGTTTGAATTAGTGGATCCCAATTTTGCTCAGCACTAGAGAAAGTGATGAAAAATGTCATGGTCCTAGTTGTCAAATCATAGCAAATACATTTTTCTTAAGTTGTTGTGAATAGTCTGGAGAGATTCTTATTCTTTTGAAATCAACGTATCCAATATCTGATTTAAGATTTTTTTCTAGGTTTGGTTTGTGTTTAATGTCTTTTGCAAATAGCTTTCGCCCTTTTAACTGGCCCTTGTGGATTCTTATTGTCATTGTAGACAATATTTGTTGTATTAGTAGTTTTATAGCTTTGAAAAAAATGTTTGTTGTATGATATGAAAATTGTCTTTGTGACTGTAAGAGCTCCCAGTGTACTATTTTCTGATACGTAAAGCCTTTTACAATGTCATTATCACATGGTTTGCCAAAGAATAAAGTTGGGAAATTCATTTCTTTAGCATAGATGTCCTTAAATATTCCAATTGGATACTTGTGCTCTACAGGTGCTGTAGACACCTAAAAATGGTCTGGAG
Source organism: Sequoia sempervirens (assembly GCA_007258455.2). Taxonomy (NCBI): domain Eukaryota; kingdom Viridiplantae; phylum Streptophyta; class Pinopsida; order Cupressales; family Cupressaceae; genus Sequoia; species Sequoia sempervirens. The sequence goes on along the minus strand of VDFB02281492.1, from coordinate 80,450,318 downwards.
AATCTAATTAATTGAATATGACTTATTTGATTAATTAATCTTAAATTCTTCTACTTAGTAAATAAATAGAAATATTTATTTATATTAAGTTCATTTATTAATTCTTCTATTTTTCTCTCCTAATTAAATAAACAAAATCAAAAACTTTGTTTTATTTAATTATTATCATTTTCATCATATTATTTCTCTCTTAATTAAATAAACAAAATTAAAACTTTGTTTTATTTAATTATTATCATTATTACTTCTATCTTAAAATTAAATACACAATTTAAATAATTTGTGTTATTAAAATCACCTTTCTTCTTAATTAAATAAAGATTGATAAAAATCTTTTATTTAATTATCATTCTCCTTTTAATTTAATAAAACAAACCCTATAGTTTGATTTATTAAATTATTTATTCCTCCTTTTTGCTAAATTTAAATAAATTAAAAATATTTAAATTTATGCATAAATTTTGCACTATTCACTCACCAATAAAATTTATTTCTCAAAATTCAAATTAATGGCACTGCCATTCACGGGAAAAGCTTCAGGGACAAACCTACAAGAAATTCTCTCAACAACCTTCCACCCACCTTCCCTCTTATCTTGCCCGGTGTTTTCATGGGGAGAAACCATTCTCCATGATCAGCTCCTTCTTATCATCCCATGCCTTTGGATTCTCCAGAGAAAATCACAGCCCCTCATCCCGGTTTCCTGTATAATTGTGCTACCATGAAAGCTATAAATACAGCTCTTGGGCTACAAGAAATGGATCCCAACTAATGCAATCTTACTCTGCAGGTTTCCAAAGCATTCAAGCATCCAAACCATCCATCATTCCAGCATCCATCAAGCAACATTCAAGCATCAAGCATTTGCAGTCATGGCTGCCATTAGAATAGAATTTGCATATTTTAATCATATTAGAGTAGAATAGTTCATTTTTCATTCTCTAAGTGTCATTTTAATAGTTTAATTAGCTTACAAATCTGAGAGCTAAGTAAATTAGAGAAATCTTTAGAGTTAGAGAGCAATAGGATAGATTTGTAAAGCTTTTTAGTTTAAATTAGTTTAAATTCATTTAGTTTTAGATACAATATCCTATTTAGAAGCATAGATGCATAGTTTAGTTTGTTTTTCCCCTTCTACCGCTTACAATTTGGCACCCACCGTGGGGCAATACCCCATATTTTGCTTATTTTTTGAAAATTGTGTCTTACAGGTATCGACATGAAAGTTTTCGCGGGATCGTGAGTTTTTGCAGCATGCCGGGTTACTATTCCAGCGCGCCGGGTTCCTGTTCTAGTGTGCTCGGTTACTGTTCCAGTGCGCATGTTTACTGTTCCAGCGCACACGGTTAATGTTCTAGCGCGCCAGGTTTCTGTTCCAACGCGCCACCTTTTCATCTTTAAAATCATTTCTTTCATCTAGATCCGACGTGTCTGCGGCCAGATTTTATTTCTGTCTTTTTGTTTGGTTAAAATTTACTAATCCTAGGATAGAAACAGTTAAAATTTACCAATCCTAGGATAGAAATGGTTAAAACTTACTAATCATAGGATAGAAATGGATTAAAATTTACCAATCCTAGGATAGAAACGTCACATTTCTTTTTGCAGTTTAAAAATTGAACATCATGCTTATCATGGAGCAATATCTCCATTAGAGTAAATCACTTGTCTTTTGGGTTTTAAAAAAGAACAACATTTTTTTGCTGTGTTTGGGTGATAGGTTTATGCTCTCCCCTTAACTGGGTGCATCAGAATACCAGACTCACCATTACTTTATGCATTTTAAGCTTTTTTAAAACATTTAGACAGGCCTGCCGTAGTGGGAAAAAGTACTCACCCTACGGGAATGACCTGAGTGGGGATAGCCAAAAGCCATGGTATTCCAACCCACTTAAAAATTTATGTGAATTTGGGGAAACCCTCTTTCAACGGAAGTGTGTAGGATAACCATCCCCAAAATCTTTGTTTTAAAGATTGGGAGGTCTCTCAAGGGAGTTTATCCATTTGCCGCTCCGAACGGAAACCCTATCTAAGAACCTAGAAATAGAAGCACGCCTGTCAGTTTCCGAACATTGTAATACTCAGCGGTGCAGGGGCGGGGAAGAATCTACCCTCAAGCACTCACCATATAATTTCCAAGGACTGTTTGCTCAGGGGATCCGGTATCCACTTCCATCACTCTGAGTACGCACTTGGAAAAGACAAAAACACGGGCGCCCTCTAGGGGGTGACATGGCTGTGTGAGTCGACGCAATTCCAAGCTGTGGGCCATTCAAGTATATAACGATGACCTTTTATCTCTAGGATTGAGTCTATTTGAAGTGTTTTATCTTGTTATCAAACCAGTGAAAATCAAGAAGAATCATTGATTCTTGAGAACATACACTATTTGTTTAGATTCTAGGATTTTTAAAAGACAACCATTCTATTCTTGATTGCTGTGTTTTCTATCATTAAACTCAGATAAGATCATCACAAAAATCCTTAAAATCAACGCACTTGTGGATTTCTCATGATTCGAGATTGGGTATCCACCAAGTTTGTCAAGAAATCTCTTGCCAAACGAATCCGAAAACCAAAGAAAACACTTGCATACAAACAACTCCTAAGAAAACAACGATTTCTGTATCAAAGCAGGAAAGTTCTACTCCAACATAGGACTTTCATTCATAGGTATCACGATTTCTCTAGAGGTTATACAGACGACTACGCTGTAGCTCCCTTAGATTCACAAGCATATTTCCAAAGAAGAGCTCTTAGGCAACACCACAATCACAGTCAGAGAATTCGTCCAGAATACATCCCACAACCAGCCATCCAATATGATACCAAGCCAAGTGAGTTTCATAGAATAAGATAGTTTTTTTCTGTCTTAAACACCTTAAGGTTCTGTTTTAGTGCGCCTGGTCTCTGTTTCAGCGCGCCTGGTCTCTGTTTTAGCACACCTGGTCTCTATTTCAGCGTGCCCGGTCTCTATTTTAGTGCTTCTGGTCTCTGTTTCAGTGCGCCCAGTCTCTGTTTCAGTGTTCCTGGTCTCTATTTTAGTGCGCTTGGTCTCTGTTTCAGCGTGCTCGGTCTCTATTTTAGCACATCTGGTCTCTATTTCAGCATGCCCAGTCTCTGTTTTAGAGCACCCGGTCTCTGTTTTAGCGCGCAAAAAAGTCAAAAAAATAGAGAGTTAATAAGACATTTTGTCAGTTTACCCATATCAATAACAAGGTTTTCATCAGTCCAAAACATTTTTTTTCACAGTCCAGAACACTTAAGTCACACAAAAGGAAAGCTTTACCCCTACACCTAGATCTTGCAGCATCTTGCATAGTGTCATTATCACCAAAATTTGAGATTTTCTATCAAAGTTTCCCTATCAAGGATTTTATCATCCTTCCATCACGAAACTAGATAAAACTAAATCAAATTTTAAATCAACAACCTTGACACTTATCCAATCAAATCCAAGATCAAAGTCTAGAGTAAAACTTTAAACGTTTGTATGCCTATTTTCACACGAGCAGCATATCAAAAACAACAAGAACAAGAAAATGAAAGAATAGCAGCCATGGCTGAAGAAAACCCTTGGGGATGATATGGCAACACTAATCCTCTTATTAACTCACATGAGAAAGAAATAACTATAGAGGAAATCGAGAAAGTTCAACAAGACCCTCATTTCCATAAATTTATGGAAAATATGCTAGAGCAAGACATGGAAAAGTATCTTCTACTATTAGCTGACAAAGGTGCTAAACTTCCTATAGAATTTGATGTCAATCAACTCAAGGAAACAACCACACCTAACTCAACTAGTATAGAAAATCCAAATCAAATAGATGCTTTGACAAGACAAATCCAACAATTGCAATTACAGTTCCAAAATATCCAACAAGGGCCAACAAAGAGATATTTATTGCAAGACATTTTCCCTTATCCATTCGACTCAAGCATTAACATGATACCATTTCCATGGTATTGTGAATACCCAACATACAACAAGTATAATGGAAGAACCGATCCATTTGATCACATACGAGAATTTTGAGCCATGAGCATAGAGTTCGCACACAAGGACTCTTACCTACTATGATTATTTCCAAGGAGCTTAGGGAATACTTGCATGGAGTGGTTTTCTAAACTGGAACCTGGGATTCAATCCTTTGAGGAACTAATCAATAGGTTCATAACACACTTCTCATTCAACATCCAACATGGGGTAACCTTAAAAGAACTCTACAACACCAAACAAGCAAAGGGTGAAAAATTTCTTTCCTTTCTCCAACGATGGAGAAGGCTATTTGCTAAATACCCTAGATCTATTCCTGAAGAGGAGAAGATAGAGATGTTCATTGATAACTTAGTAGATGACATGAATTATAGATTGGACTTACAATGTCCATCCACATTTGAACAAGTTATCGAAAAGGGACTCAAAATTGAAGAGGCTCTAATCAAAAGAGGAACAATCAAACATTTCACTAAAGGTTCAAACAATAACCATTCCTCTAACAACAACAACGAAAAGCCAATATTTTGGCAAAAGAACAAGAATACTAATACCATGATCGATACACACGCACCTAAACCAGTATTCACCTTGACACCAACCACTACAAACAAACAAAACAATGGTTTTAATGTCAAACAAAGTAGTGATCAAGGAAATAATCAAAACAGTGGAGAAACAAAAGCTCAATCATTCCAACGACCCTCCAATAAACAAAAATTTACACCATTAGGACAATCATTGGAATCGGTCCTCAAAGAGCTCTTAGATGAAAAACTCATTCAAGTACAAGAGGCTAGAAATTGGGACCCTCAAGTCAAACCATCATGGTGGAATGACTTACATTACTGTCACTATCATCAAAATAAAGGCCACATGACTGAAAATTGTTGGCAATTAAAACATGCGGTACAAGACCTCATAGATCAAAAGAAAGTATTTGTAGAGGGCCCTCAAACAAACAAAGATCATACAACATTCAAAAATCCTCTACCCAATTATCAGAAGGGAGAATCTTCTTCCGCAAACACCAAAGGTAAAAACGTTGGCTATGTTTATGACACAAAAATCCTTTGTTTGTCCACTATCAAGGAGGATGAAGATTTATGCAAACAAATCAATCAGAACAACGACATTACATCTACCAATTTGGTACAACATATGGACAAATCCAAAAACCAAATCAATGTAGTCACACTCAAAGGAAAACAAGAGTACCAACCGGTTAATGCCACAACAAGGGCACAATCCAAAGTTATATTGAAAGGAGCATTAATATCATCCCCATCAGTGGATTCTCCCTCCAATCAATATAATCTCATCGATCAATTGCAGAAAATACTGGCACAAATATCAATCTTGGAACTTTTGAAGATTTCCCCATCACACAAAGAGGTTCTTGAACAAGCTCTTGTATCAACTATGGTACTTAACAATCTGGATGTGTGTCAGTTCCAAGCTATGGTGGGACATCTATCTGCACCTCATTGTCTTTCATTTTCTGAACATGATGATGTATCACTCACCCATCCGCATAATTCCGCCCTTCACATTGAAGTCCTTATCCATAAACATCGTGTAAAATGTGTCCTGATAGATGGAGGGGCTGGTTTAAATATTTGTACCTTGAAGCTGATTCGTGCACTAGGATACTCAGATGAAGCCATTGATACAAGAAGAAAAATCACAATCAAAGCATATGATGAAGAAGAAAGGTCCTCTAAAGGATTGATCATATTACCCATTCAAGTGGGACCTATTGTCCAAAAAGTGGTTTTCCAAGTCTTAGATAGGGAACTGACATACAACATACTGTTGGGACGCCCTTGGATACATGATATGCAAGCAGTACCTTCTACCTATCATCAATGCCTAAAATTTCCCATCAATGGACAGGAGGTAACAATCACAGCAGACTACAATGACACCCAAGCTTGTCATACCTTGAAGACATCTCAGGATACATTCATACCTAACAACAGAGAAGTTAGCACATCAGATAGTGAGCAACAGCAGAGCTTCATTTCAAAGTGGCTTCCAAAACAACAAAAATCACAAGAGATAAGGGTGGCACAATCTAACCCTTCAAAGGTTGAAGAACAATTGGCTCCACTCTCACATCAATTCACCAAGGAAGTATAGATAAGCGACAAAGGAATAAGTGAATATGGTGTTGGACACTCATTTCATCTATCACAAATGTTACCCTCCTTACAAACGTATGGACAACCATCTACAAAAACCCATAATTCAGAACAATCTACAACAGCATTAGATGGCAGATTCATAAAAGTTGGGAGTTTAGATGAAGAATCAGAAGATAAGGCCATACTAAATTGGCTTTATAAGGATGAGGAAGCTTCTGCCTCCACAAGTAACATCATAGAGACAAATCAATATGGGAAAGGAAAAACTATTCTAGAGAAGATGGGATATTCAAGACAGGGACCTCTCGGGTTAAGGAAACAAGGCATAACAGAACCAATCCAGCCTCTTACGCTCCAACATAAGGATAAAACTGGACTAGGATATGTAGCAGAACAAGGATATCTTGATCGAGGGAAACAAAGTGTGACAGAACCAATCCAAGTCCTCACAATTCAGCAGAATGGCAAAACTGGATACACAAAAAAAGCAAAAGCAGAAATCACCAATAAAACTGTGGAGCATATTCTTCAAATAAGAGATAACTCTAAAACGGATTCGAATGAGTATGAGTGGGACAACTTATCAGATGTTTCCTATGAAGATGTTCAGATTGACATTATCAAAAAGTATACCCCCAAACACGAGGAGGGTCAAAGCTCAAGCTTTAATCCTAATGTCTATGAAACACAAAATTTTGATGACTCAAGTGAAGATGAACGGACATCGATTGAGATAAATGATGTGGAAGAAAATACCTTTGTAGGCCTCAACATAACCACAAACAACCTAGACAACATTTCTGTCTGAGCTTTCACAATCGCTGACCTCAACCCATCTAATGATTTGTTGCCTTTACTACACCCTGAGCTTATCGAATGGGAACCCCAACATCCTATTAATCTCCCTGTTTTTGATAATGATTCCTCCATTATTAACTACCTTTGCTGTGAGGAATCCGATACTTGTTCTACCAATACTTCTTTTAATGACGCTTTTAGGCAGGAGGATGCCAAGCCTTCCAGTTGCAAAAATATGAAATAAAAAAATGGATCTAATGGTGAAAACCATTCTATGGCAGTATTTGATCCTAAAATAGTAAAAACAAAGAACGCATCCGATGGCAAAAACCTCATTGAGGCACCAAAGGATGGAAGGTTTGACATCCTCTCATAACATTACCATGAAAGATCATCAGTGTTGATAGAACCCACACAGTCTATTAATATTGGCACAACAGAGAAAGCAAGAATACTACACCTGGCCGCATCCATGACAGATACAGAAAAGCCCGATTTTATCAAATTCTTTGAAGAACAATGCATCAATTTTGCTTGGTCATACTCTGACATGCTAGGCTTGGACACATATCTCATTATGCATCACTTATCCTTACCAGCTGGCACTAAACCAGTAAAACAGAAGCTGAGAAAAATGCATCCACATGTTGCATTATTAGTAAAAAATGATTTGAAGAAACTACTAGATGCTGGATTCATCAGATCTATTGATTATGCAGAATGGATATCCAACATTGTACCTGTTTCAAAGCCAGATAACACCATTAGAATATGTACTGATTTTCAGGATTTAAATAAGGCATGTCCAAAGGATGATTTTCCTTTGCCAAACATAGACATGATTGTAGATCTCATAGCCGGTCATCAAATGCTATCACTCATGGATGGATTTTCAGGATACAATCAAATCAAGATAGCTCCTGAAGACCAAGAGAAGACAACATTTACATGTCCATGAGGCACCTTTTGCTGGAACGTCATGCCTTTTGGGTTAAAGAATGCAGGAGCTACATACCAGTGACCTATGACAACAATCTTCCATGATATGATGCACACCTTCATGGAGGACTATGTGGATGATATCTTAGCCAAGTCTTACACTAGGGAAGGACATCTAGAGATATTGGCCAAAATATTTGACAAGTTGGAAAAATTCAAAGTCAGATTGAATCCTAAGAAATGTGCCTTTGGAGTAACATCAGCAAAACTCCTAGGATACATAGTTTCTACAAAGGGAATTGAAGTAGATCCAGCAAAAGTCCAAGCCATTATAGAAATGCCACCTCCTAAGAATATCAGTACATTAAGATCTCTACAAGGCCGACTACAGTCCATCAGAAGATTCATCTCTCAACTAGCTGATTAGTGTCATCCATTCAACCATCTTTTGGATAAAAATGTGCCATTTAAATGGGATGAATAGTGTGAGAGTACTTTCAATCAAATCAAGCATTATCTGATGACACCACCAATCTTGGTACCACCCAGTGAAGACAAGCCATTGTTGCTATATATCGCAACAATAGATATTTCTTTAGGAGCCTTGCTAGCACAAGAGGATAAAGAAGGAAAAGAACAGGCAATATACTATATCAGCAGGACACTCAATGGACATGAAGTAAACTACACCTTCATTGAAAAATCATGCTTAGCAGTAATATTTGCAACACAAAAATTGCGACATTATATGCTCACTCACACTATCAATCTCGTTGCAAAAATTGATCCTCTCAAGTATTTACTGAGCAAAGCAGCTTTAACAGGAAGGTTGGCAAAGTGGGTCATGCTCCTCAGTGAGTTTGATATTCAATATGTTGAAAGACGAGCTATCAAAGGACAAGTCATTCCCGATCAATTAGCAGAAGCTCCATTATCAGACAGTCATCCTATGACCATGGAATTTCCCGATGCAGATATCCTCAATGTTACAACACAACCATGGCAACTCTACTTCGATGGATCCTACACACAACATGGATCAGGGGTAGGAATTCTATTTATCACACCTCTTGGGCACACAATCCCGTGATCATACAGGCTTACCTTCCATTGCACTAACAATGTGGCAAAATATGAAGCTTTGATCCTTGGAATTAAAGTGGCTATTGAATGGAAAATCATAGAACTACAGGTGTATGGAGACTCCCAGTTAATCATCTACCAAGTCAACAATGATTACCAAACTAAGGATGACACACTGATTTTATACAAGAGGCTGGTGGATGACCTAAGAAAATACTTCATAGAAATCAAATTTGAGTAGATACCAAGATCAGAGAACAAAGCAGCAGATGCCATGGCCACAATAGCATCTCTTCTACAAATGCCTGAAATGCAAGATCGTTATCGATTTATTGTAGAACAAGTATCAAATCCTGCATACGCAAATCCCAAATCCCAAACCATAAGCCTTTTGGATAGTGCCCAATCTTCCATTTATGAAGACATTTATACTTATCTGAAAGATAATATCTTACCGCCAGATCTTTCTCGCAACCAAAAGCGCAACTTCATACGCCAATCCGCCAAACATACCATTATTGCTGACACCCTTTACCGTCGAGGCCTAGATGGTACTCTTTTACGTTGTTTAGAACATGACGAATCCGCTTCCGCTTTACACGAGGTCCATGAAGGAATTTGTGGTACACATTCAAGTGGATTATCTTTAGCCAAGAAACTCCTTCGTTTGGGGTATTACTGGCCACACATGGAGCAAGAGTCTTATCAGTTTGTCAAAAGATGTTCAAAATGCCAGATCCATGGCAATCTTATACATGCACCAGCGCAGGAGCTACATCCATTTGAAACTACATGGCCTTTCTGTCAGTGGGGATTAGACCTGGTAGGGAAAATTCACCCATCTTCATCTAATGGACACAAGTTCATTATCACAGCAACCGAATATTTTACAAAATGGGTGGAGGCGGTTCCCTTAACCACAATCACTGAAAAGCAAATATCATCTTTCATACTTAATTATCTCATTTGTAGATATGGGATACCCTAGTCAATCATCACAAATAATGGCAAGCCTTTCAAGAACCAATATGTCCAAGAACTGTGTGAAAAGTTTCACATCCAACATCGTTTTTCAACCCCATATTACCCTCAAGGTAATGGACAGGCAGAAGCTTCCAACAAAAAAATCCTAAAGATTCTCAAGAAAACTGTAAATGAGGTAGGGCGTGATTGGCACGTTCAGCTTAACCCTGCTCTTTGGGCTTATAGGACTAGCATCAGAACACCAACAGGAGCTATGTACCATATGCTCTTGTTTATGGATCAGAGGCAATATTACCTATTGAGGTAGAAATTCCATCCCTTCGAGTTTTACTAAAAGGACTCATTTCAGATGAAGATTATAGGATCTCTAGACTTCAGGAATTAGAGCTACTTGATGAACATCGACAACAAGTTGTCAATCATTTGACAGCCTATCAACAAAGGATGTCTAGGAACTATAATCATAGGGTTAAGCCTAGAGTCTTCCAAATCGAAGACTTGGTCCTATGGGAAAACCCTAGAAATCAAGCAGACAGAGAAAAGAAGGGAAAGTTTGAACCTAACTGGATAGGACCTTATGTCATCATATCAGTCTATGGATTAGGAGCATACCGACTGTCTACACCAGAAGGAGACATGTTGGAGGAGCCCATGAACAGCATTCATCTCAGGTGATTCTACACTTGAGGATATCTAGTGCACGGTCAATAAAGTTGTCTTGATGAAAACCTGGCAAATAGGCGTCATGATAACAGATAAGAGAAAAAAAAAAACATCAGAAAATCAAAAATCCAAAAAAAAATCAAAAATTCAAAATCCAAAAACACCAGAAAATTCATCAAAAACCCAAAAACATCAGAAAATCAAAAACACAAAAATAGAGTCTACAATAGTCAAAAGTGGAGTCTGTGTCAGTCGAACTACGTGGTCTCTGTGTGTATAACGTAGGCAAGACTAATCTTTGATCAGTCCCCGAGACACCTAGGATAGGTCTTTTAGGTCACATCATTTAGTTAAACATTTGGGAATATCATGCACACATCAGCACACACATCTCAACACTGATGATCTAATCTGAATAATGATTTGAAAATACATTAAGTAGAATTTGAATTGTTGTGCTTTTCATTTTATCATTTGGTTATCATTTCTTTGGAGCTACTCAATGATGTATTGAACTAGAGAAGTAAGGAAGAAGAATGATACCTTTTCTTTGTTTGTTGTTTTGTGAGTTAGTCATTATTATTTTGTGAATTGTCGCGGGAAGTGCTCTACCAAGTATCATGGATGACATTCCAATTCACTTAAGAAAATGATTAATTCTTGTTTGTTTACGCAAGAAAAGCTCAGGTCATCATTGGTCTATCTCATACCATGATGCTTGTGTTAGCTTGCAATATCAAAAATCATGAAAGAAAATACTCAGGTCATCATTGGTCTATCTCATATCATTGATGCTTGTATTCGCTTTCAACATTTTAAAAATAAATCTCAGTGATGATACAAAGCAGAATAAAATGATTATTGAAATGACACTTAGGTTTGCATGGATAAAATAGACATTTGCATGGTTAAGCATAGATTACATTCATAATAATACATCTGCAGAGTACTGGCGGCACAAGTTACAATGATTCATTCACAAACGATGTTATCTTTTCTTATTAAAAGACTGAGTACACTTGACACATACAATTTCATAAACAGCATGCATATAGGATCATTTCTTCATCTCATCATAAATTCACAATTTACATCTCATTATTCATTAAACATCATCTACTCATCTATCATTACATTTGCAATTCATTCATATATCATTCCATTTACATCTCATCATTCATTTCCATTTCATTACATTTCATTTACATTTACATACATCATTTCATTTACATATCATTCATATATCATCTATTTGCAATTCATTCATTTATATAAACATCTCATCATTCATTCATTTATCACATATCACATATTCATTTACCACATTTCAGTTACATTTTCATCATCATATTCTCATCATTACATTTTTTTTCATACATCATTGCATTCCATCTTATTTATCATACACCATTTACATTCATTACATCATCCATTTATCACATATCACATATTCATTTATCACATTTCATTTTACATTTCATCTCATAAATATTACATTACATTTTCATCATACATCATTTACATTTACATCATCACATACTCATCATCACATGTTCATCATACATCATTGCATTTCCATCTCATCTATCATACATCATTACATTTCATTCACATTTACATTTATCCATCATCCATTTACATTTACATTCATCATTACATTTCATTTATCCAACATTCATTTACATTTCCATACATCATTCATTAAACATCACATTTTATCTATCATACATTACATCTCATTAAAAAAAGAAATACATCATCAATACCATTTCACATCATAAGATCAATACATCCATCATATCAATAAATCATAAAATCAATGCATCCATCACATCAATACATCATAAAATCAATGTATCCATCACATCAATACATCATAAAATCAATGCATCCATCACATAAATCATGTAAACACATATCATAAAACAATCGAACCGCTGCACATATATATCTCATCAAGTGTCAAGTATACAATGAAGTCTGAAAAGAATGAAAATAACATCAAGTCAAAAATGGCTGTACATATCTCTCAAGGAGTACAAAACTGATATCAAGTAGTACTCCCACCAGAAGGAGCAGGTCTCGCACCAGTATCGGTACCACCACCAGACGTCCCAGGATCTCTCGGACCTCTCGGAAGAGGCTGTGTCACCTCTGCTCACTGTCCTCGACCGAGTCCTCTCTGAGCGAGACTGAGCATAACTGACTCTCTGCTCTGGGGGGCAAAGCTCATGGTAACAGCTCCAGTAATACTCAATCTCAGCACCTGCCCGCATGGCCTCTCGCATATAATCCGCCACGGAACTCCCATCTGCCACTCTCTGCAACCTCTCTGCAATCGCCTGTGCTATCTCTGTTGTTCATCTAATGGTATCTCGCTCTGCAGTCAAGGCTGTGATCTGTGCCTAGGCAGTGGACAACTGTGCTCGTAATCCTGTCAACTGAGCCTGTGCGGTCGCTGCTGCCTGTAGGGCCCCACCTCTCTCACTAATCAGAGATGTAATCTAAGTCTGAGCAGTAGCTAACTGTGCCTACGTCTGAGCCTATGTCTATGCTAATAACCCCTGCACCTGTGCTAGCTGTCCCTACAATGTCTGCACCTGCACCCATAAACCCGCGACCTCTGATGGATCTGTCGACGAGGAAACAACAGCCTGCCTCTTACGAGGCGCACTGGAAGATGGCTCTGATGTACCTGCTACACTCAGTCTCCCCCCATCTCTGTCATCATCATCACTGCTACCAGAACTCTCATCGCTGTCAGTCTCTGAGCTGCTCTCCACATCCACATCAACATCCTCCTCTCTCCCCCGTCACTGACCAACCTGAACACCCCCTGTTGGTGCTACTGCTGGTGCTACTGGTGCTACTGCTGGTGCTGCCGCTGGTACAAGTGCTAGCTCATCTGGAATAGTGATCTGTGGAGGAGGGTGCAGAGCCAGATACTCTCCATACTCGGGAGTAATGGGTGCCTCGACAATATCCTGCCAAACATCCCATGCTGATGGTTGTAAAGCACGGTAACCCTCAACAAGTGCCTCGTAAGGCAAGCTGGGACCCCAATCAGGAACATCTATCCGACGTCAGCCATAATGTGCTATACCCAATGGCATGCACTGCACAATGCCATACTGCCTGTACACATGACGAAACAAGAATCGCTCCAAGACCCTTGGGCTCTTCCCGATCAAATACATCGAATCAGACAAGAACCTCAACTCAATATCATCATCGTCTCAGGCATCACAATCTAAGTATGGACGCCAGGTCACTACCTCTATATCATCAACAATCCGCCTCCAATACTCAAGCTTACCCATCATATGCTGGGTAGGCCTGCCTCTATACCAAAATACATATGGCCTCATCGCTGGTCTGGCCAACACTGGTACGGGATGCGTAACAGCAATATGCTCCCATGCCCATACCTGGAGAAGGGTAGCCCCTACCGATAAACTACTGCCGCCGAGATAAACAATCCAATGCAAATCATGATATAACTGGGCAAGCATGCACATGCCCCAAGCATATCTTGTCCTATGGACCACCAGACCCTCTAACACCTGACCCCATCCAAGCGATAGACCCTTTGACCTCTTATCAGGACAAAGGAATCCACCAATAAAATCGGCCAAAATTGAAGGAAGCGGAGCATATGACTCATACATATCTACCCATGGAATCCACTCTCCTGCAATGTGGGGATCCTGAAAGACTCTCTGCATGGCCTCTACACCACCAACCTCCTCTGAATCATGAACCACAATCTCTCCAACAAAGGGAATACGAAGAATATGCCATACATCCTTTGGCGTCATGGTCATCTCGCCAGTAGGTAAGTGAAAAGTGTTGTGGTCACTATGCCACCACTCTGCCAAAGCTGTCAATAGACCCCTATTGAGTCTAATATGGGGCATGTCAAGTAAAGTCACCAAACCACAAGCAGCAATATGCTGTCTCTCATCAGGTGATAGTCTCGGTATCATATCAAAGGGCCACGGGAACTGCTCTCGCACCTGGATAATATCTAACTACTCCTGTACTCATACAAAACAAAACATTTTAAATCAAAATATCAAAAGATCATCCAAATTTTCAAAAATTGTGCTTCTTTTTTTTTCTATCAACCTATCAAATCATCAAGGAACCCTCATCTATTAATTGGGTTCAATTATTTGAAACACATAATTAGTCCTCACCTATCATGAGGATAATTATTAGCAATCAATGAATCTTGCTCATCAAGAGATCATCTACCATTTATTTAGTCAACATCAAGCTAAACTAGATGAAATCACCAACAAATCGACGAAAATCAAAATGCACAATGTTACATCAATCTATACCCAAAGTGCTACAAAATCAACCTAATGCGCTAAAAAGTCTGGCGCGCTACAAAACTCCCCGGGCGAGCTACAGATCTGACCCTACGCGCTAAAATTTCTAACGCGCTACACAATTTCCTAGACGCGCTGCAAAACTGGCCCTACGCGCTAAAACTTTTGACGCGTTGCAAAACTTACCGGATGCGCTACGCTATTGACCGGACGTGCTAAAACTACGACGCACTACAAAAATTCACGGACGCGCTACACCGCGTTCACCGTGCGCTAAAACAATAAAAATGTGCAAAAATACATCAAAATTAAGGGCGTGAATTATGAGGAAGGTTTGGAGTACATACTGGAGGTCCATAGTCGGCTGGACGCTGATGACGGCGCACACACTCGAGTCAGTGGGTGTGGTAGGGGATCGGCATCCTGAGGCTCTGGATACTCTAAGGGTCTCTATCTCAAGGTTGTCAAAGTCAAATGCACAAATGACTTTTGAGAATGACCTTTGGAGTATTTATAGGCTATTTTTGGGGGATTTTTATGGGATTTATTTATTTTTCCTTCCGAGGAATTAATTCTTATCTATCACAGGGGCATTTATGGACAATCTTGTCGGGATATAAATTGTTTCTTCACCAATTCATCATCAAACCATCATAAAAATTCAAAATTCTTGAAAAATCATAAAAAATCCAAAATTCATCAATTTATCTCCGAGGGGGCATATATCACTATCATTTTGAAATTCATCATCTGGGGCAAGTCTGGGGCACGCTTTAAAAACCTTTCGTCAATACTGGCAGTTGAGGCAAAATCATTCTTTGAAGCACTTCGTAAACACATCACTTCAAAGAGGGGCAAAATATAGACACCTAAAAATGGTCTGGAGAATCTAATTAATTGAATACGACTTATTTGATTAATTAATCTTAAATTCTTCTACTTAGTAAATAAATAGAAATATTTATTTATATTAAGTTCATTTATTAATTCTTCTATTTTTCTCTCCTAATTAAATAAACAAAATCAAAAACTTTGTTTTATTTAATTATTATCATTTTCATCATATTATTTCTCTCTTAATTAAATAAACAAAATTAAAAACTTTGTTTTATTTAATTATTATCATTATTACTTCTATCTTAAAATTAAATACACAATTTAAATAATTTGTGTTATTAAAATCACCTTTCTTCTTAATTAAATAAAGATTGCTAAAAATCTTTTATTTAATTATCATTCTCCTTTTAATTTAATAAAACAAACCCTATAGTTTGATTTATTAAATTATTTATTCCTCATTTTTGCTAAATTTAAATAAATTAAAAATATTTAAATTTATGCATAAATTTTGCACTATTCACTCACCAATAAAATTTATTTCTCAAAATTCAAATTAATGGCACTGCCATTCACGGGAAAAGCTTCAGGGACAAACCTGCAAGAAATTCTCTCAACAACCTTCCACCCACCTTCCCTCTTATCTTGCCCAGTGTTTTCATGGGGAGAAACCATTCTCCATGATCAACTCCTTCTTCTCATCCCATGCCTTTGGATTCTCCAGAGAAAATCATAGCCCCTCATCCTGGTTTCCTGTACAATTGTGCTGCCATGAAAGCTATAAATACAGCTCTTGGGCTACAAGAAATGGATCCCAACTAATGCAATCTTACTCTGCAGGTTTCCAAAGCATTCAAGCATCCAAACCATCCAACATTCCAGCATCCATCAAGCAGCATTCAAGCATCAAGCATTTGCAGTCATGGCTGCCATTAGAATAGAATTTGCATATTTTAATCATATTAGAGTAGAATAGTTCATTTCTCATTCTCTAAGTGTTATTTTAATAGTTTAATTAGCTTACAAATCTAAGAGCTAAGTAAATTAGAGAAATCTTTAGAGTTAGAGAGCAATAGGATAGATTTTTGAAGCTTTTTAGTTTAAATTAGTTTAAATTCATTTAGTTTTAGATGCAATATCCTATTTAGAAGCGTAGATGCATAGTTTAGTTTGTTTTTCCCCTTCTACCGCTTACAGGTGCAATTTCAATAATCTTGTCCTCCATGTTATGGATACTTCTAGACTCAGTGAATCCATGTATCAATGTTTCTGATGGGTTTTCATTTTCGATTTCACTGTCTGATTCTGTTTCACTTGTATTTTGTGGACTATTGTCTTCGTTTTCTTTAGTGCATTGGAGAACTTCTTGCCAATCTTGGTTTATGTGGACTCCGTGCATTTTGTATAATGGTGTCCTTGTTAATTGAGTCAAAGCTTGCATGATGAAATTTGGGCACACCATGCCTTTTTGAAATGTATTTTTGTATTTTAAGCGTATTTTTAATGAAACAACAATTGTTTGTGTGTTAATTGATTGTGGTAATGCTCTCTGTACAATGTTCATGTCAACAGGGACATTTATAATAGAACCTGTTAGGCCTATTTGAGACCTTTTGAACCCTAGTTCCCAAATCTGTGCAAATGCAATTCTAAGTGAAACAAGTCATTCTTCTAGATGAGTTAAATTTTGCACATAGCACAATGGTCTGTTAGTTCTTATTTTTTGTGGCGTAGCATACTTTGGAATAGTGGACTGTTTCAATGCAAAGTAGCATACTTTGCATATGAGATCTGTGAATGGTAAGGAATTTGATTGTAGTAGCTTATAGTATAGCTATTTTTATTTTTCTTTGAAAATCCTGCTGTCCTTGTTGAAACAGAGCACTTGGCAAGTTGCACATGGGTGTTTTCGTGTATCCTGTATTGCTAGTTTATAAATTTCTATTGGTGTCAATGTTTTTTTTTTCTTTGGGCTGCTAGGTACACTTTCTTTTTGTTTTTCTTTTCTAATCAAGTTCTTCAGGTGATTAAGTCTTATTGTTGATTTATGTTTAAAATTGTTTGCTATGACAAATGGTATCAAATTTTCCTTGTTTTTAAGCAAAGCATGTGGCTTGGTCAAGTAAGTATTTTTGTATTGTGGACGATTTCTGATCAACTTTTTTAGTTGGAGTAAGCTTGTTGAGCATTGGCGAGTTAGATTTGGGCTTTGATTCTTAGAAGCGGCTCAAAATGTCCAGCCAAAGGGTTTGTATCATGGAACAATATAGAGACTGATTTTGTATATCTAGAATCATTGAAATCTAAGTACTTTCTTGAAGTTGTCAATGACCAAAGGCTTATCTATATTTTTAACCACTTGGATATCCAGTGAATGCAAAACAAGTCACCCCACAATCCATGGTTGCTATGGTCTATGCATGGGCCTGCAGAAAATCGCATCTTGCGGAAGTATGTTTCTTGATCATGTACTTTGTGCAATGTATATAGAGTACCAGGATTTAGTTCATTATTGTATGATTTAATTGCTTCTTTGTCCTTTTTTTCAAAGCAAGCCAGGAAATAATCTATAGCTCCATTGTGTAATTGAGTTGAGGTGTACTGGTTGTCAAGTAGCACTTGAAGCGAATCAAACAAAGAATTGCCAACATTGTATGCAAATGTGCTTAATCTATAGAGGCCTTCAGATCTAAGGACATCGTCAATGTTTGATATTTGAGGATAATTTGGGCACAGTTTTTTTATTTCATGTGAACTTATGGGCTGTTTTGAAGTTATGTTTTGTGTTTTAATTTCTAACAATGGTTCAAAGTGTCCACTTAAAGAATTCATGTCATGAAATAGTATAGAGACTGATTCTTTGTAATCAAAACTATTGAACTGTAAGTACCTTCTTGCTGTTGTTCTTGACCAAAGGGATATTTGTATATTCAACCATTTGGATATCCAGTGAATGCAAAATAGGGCACCCCACAATCCACTTTTTGTGCAATCTGCTTGGGGCTTTGCAGATAATCGCATTCTGCAGAAATATGTTTGTGGATCATGTACTTTGTGCAATGTATATAGAGTATCAAGGTCTAGTTCATAGTTGTATGATTTTATTGCTTCTTTGTCCTTGTTTTGAAGGAAATTCAAGAAGTAATCTATAGCTCCATTTCGTAATTGAATTGATGTGTAACGATTATTAAGCAATAGCTGTAATGAGTCAAACAAACAATCACCAACATTGTATGCAAAATAACTCAATCTGCAAAGTCCCTCGCTCTTAAGCACGTAGTCAATGTTTGATATTTGGGGATGCTTTGTTAACTCATAAGTGTCAACGTCTATCCATTTCTTTGTTTTTCATGTAACCTAATGTATTCAGGAATAGCAAATGTTGGATATGAATAGCATCAAATGCTAGTATCTAGATTACAAAATCTATAATTGTTAACATTGTCGCATATGTGCTTTTACTCAATAGCATTTGATAGTATGAATCATGTTGTTGAGGATCTTGGAAGTTAATAATCTCTATATATGTTGGAAAATGGATCTTGAGTAGTAGCAGAAGCTTATGTAACATACCACACAACAAACAATTTAATAGAAGCACAAGGGGAAAATAGTATTAATTCTTCAACCTGACCTTGTTATCCATTGTCCCCCAACAGGATTGTATGTACTTATTCCTGTTACATTGCCAAAGTGGATAAATGAGTACAATGCATGATGTATACTTTTAGTGCCACAGACACAAAACAATATTTCTAGGTAGCTTTGTTTACATGCAACAATAGGTCGACAAGAATCTTTTTTGCTCACATTGTCAATCTCAGTCTATGGTATTTAAATGTTTTATGTTATTGGATTCCTTTGTTGCTATGTACTTCCAAGTGACTGATTTTTTTTCAAAGAACAAATGATTTTAAAAGCTATTCAGATAATCATGAATCAAGTGGCATGTAGAGAATAGTTTGACAAATCTTTTTTGTTTATAGAAAATCAGGGAAATACAAAAGCATTGTTTGATCAAAGAAGATCTATGGCTTTTCTTATTTGTGGGAATAGCTTTTAAAATCACGTGTGTTTAAAAAATTTGAGGGAAATGCAAAGGCTTAGGTCCATTGAGCAAAAGTGAAGGCATAGATTGATTAAATAATTAAAAAAAGAGATTGAAACTCAGAGGTGCAGGTACACAGTGCATAGATGCAAAGCAAATGCATTAAATAGCATGTGGGTCGATGAGAAACTGCTGGAATGGCTTGGTGCACATGTATAGCCAAGTTGCTTTGTTCGTTTGTTATAAACTCAAGTTAGTTGTTAAGCATGACTATTACTTTGTGCATATTGTTTTTCTATTCTAGAAGTCTTTGTTCTAGGAGAGTTTATAGCGATTGAGCAGACTTTGTTATAGTTACAGTATCCAGAACCAGAAACAAGTTACTTGAGGCAATAAATAGCTTCTTTCCTCAGTTTTCTTTTACTTTAGAGGTCTAAAGCACATAGTGAAATTGGCAATGTGAGCAAAAAAAAAACTATGGTTAATGTCATTTTGCATGCAAGCAAGACCATGGAAAAATATTGCATCATGTCTATAAGTGATGCAGTACATCATTCATTGTACTCATGTGCCATGTTAGCTTTTGAAATTAACTTTGTAGGCTTTTATTTGTAAAACAAGAAGAATAAATGTACGTTAACTTGCAAACTGCATAGCAACTTGCCACAACTATAAATAGGCCTATGAAAAAAATTGCCTTATATGCATATAGGTAAAAACCAGTTGACATAAAACAAAGACTTATGACTCTAAACGCTATTTGAAACTGTAAACAGTGTTTGAAAATTGCATGCCAGCAGTTCATTCTATTCTATGGATATTGTATAGAGGAAGTATAACATATTAACACATAAGCAAAACCTGTTCTATTGCTCGAAGACAAATTACTATTGCAATTGTGGATAATGCATTTTCCTAGTTGTATATGTGGAAACAGCCCTCTAAATCATTAATGTTCAAAGAAATAAGGAATACAAGATGAAAAAATGAATACATGGAAAAGAATTTTATGCAGTTATTATATTGAAGAATTTCAATTGCATTTCAAGAAAAGCAAAAAGACAATTTGGAAAACTGACCTTCTAATTTGCTATCGAATGATCAAGTATACTTGTAGAAGTGTACAAATTGTGATAGGGACAAGCAATTTTTCCTAGTGTTGTTTGTGCATGGTTGTTTAAATATAGTTGAAAGCATTGATCCCTGTCACAAGGAAAAATTAGACAAATGAGTACAGTGAGTGACATATACTATGCTATTCATAAAAAGAAAACAAAATACTTATGTAGATTCATTTGAACGAGAAATAATCCAAGTAAGAACTTTTGTTCCTTAAAATGAAAATTGCATTTTTATAATTTTTAAATACTTATTACTATTTGTGTACCCTATAATATAGAACATTTTTTTGCATATGCATGCACCGGGGTAATTCTGTTATTGCAATGGTGGCATAAGCTCTTTAAGAGCAATCAATGGAATAGATCCCATATTTGCTTAGGCGCCTAAAAAAGTGTAAATAGGCCACAACAACTAATCAATACTAAGCCAAAAAACAACAGAGACTTGTGCTAGCACTGTTAAGTTATGGTAAAAACAATTTCTAGCTATTGTTTAATGCCAAACTAGCTATCACTTAATAGTGAAAGTGACATAAATATTGATTTTCTAACTAAATGGAGTCATTTCATTTCCATATGCATAAGTTTTTTTTGTACCGTTATCTAGCACTTACTATTACTTGTGCAATGAAGCCACATGCAAGTAGAATTCATAACTCGTGGCATTTAGATACACCCAAGGAGAAATACAAACCAAGGTTGTTGGCATCCTGATAAGAAAGATGATGCGATACATCCAATTAATGTATGGCACAACATCTTATTCAATGAAGATGATTTGGATAGGAATGTTACAAATCAGAATCCTTATTGGTGTCTGAGTAATCCTCTTTTTCAAGACTTTTCAAGGAGATTGCATGCCAATACTATCAGTGAATAAGTGGAATCATATCTTTTAATTGACTTTGTTTGATTGGTCAAATGTGCACAAGGATAGTTATAATTATTTGTTTGTTTTAATTATTATGTATATAAATACTATTCAACAGTTATCTAATTAATTAGATATGAAATGACAAAAGGAAAAAGAAAATTAATTAATTAAGATAATTTGATTCATTAATTAATAAACTGAATTATCGTGTAAAAGTACAAAAATTAGAAGTTGCGAAAAAAACCTCTTTGCTTTATGCTTTAATGACATCGAGAGAGATGAAAGCAATTGTGGAGTTTAAGCTTATATCTGTAAATTGCATTTGCCTGACAGTTTGTAAAGTGCTTTTAACACATTGCCCTCATATTGTTTATAAGGTCCTATTATGGGACATGCTAACAGATGCTTGTCCAAGGGACTAGTCTCTGAAGAATAGCATAGGCTGAGCACTATGAAACCCAATGTGCTTATGGACATTAAAATAAAAGAAAACTGATGAAAGAAACTATTTATTGCCTGGAGTAGCTTGTCTGCAAGTGCCCTTTTTTGGAACCATGACAACCTTTTCCCTGTCACTGTAAACTCTTTCATAGAAAAGACATATCGACACACACATATATGTATACATATGTATATATATGTACAGATACATCCATGTAAAGATAGATTAATGCATCTATGGACATAAACATATATGCATCCATATGATTACATGCATATACACATAGATGCATCTACACACACATACATATATGCATAAATACATATATGCATAGATATATCTAGAGTCACATGCATACATGCATATATGCATCTACAAATGTCTACATAGATATGCACATAGGTTAATGCATATGTGCATAGAAACATGCATACATACATACATGCACTGACACATTAAGTAGAAAGTGATTGTGATAGTGAACTAAAGCACTATGAAACAGAGCCCCATGATGCACTTGAATGGAAAGGAACTATGGAGAGTAACAAATTATCATCTCAAGTAACTTGTTTCTAGGTCTAGGGCCTGCAACCGTAAGATCTCTTGATTAGTGGCTACAAACTCTTCCTCAGAACAAGAGCTTAGAAAACACAAAAAACAACACACGCAAAGTAATAGAAATGCATACCAAGTAACTTAACTCTATATTAAATGACCAAAATACCCTGGCTACGCGTGGCCTCCAAGCGATTCCACCGCCTTCACCTCAAGCCAGATGCCATGCAATACATTTAATTTTTATACATGCATACCGTACGCCTACCCGCCAGTTTGATAAACTATGCCTTTGCTTAATTTTAATTAATCAATTTATGCGCTCGCAGTTTCGTGATATTTTAATGCATTTAATCTACATTCATGGATTACGTACCTCTAGCCGCCACCTTTTAAACTATGCCTTTGCTTAAATTTATTTAATCAATTTATGCGTTCGCATTTTCCTGAATTTTTAAAATGAAAATAATTTATAAAGCTACTCAGACGAATAGAAAAATAGATAAATGCTAATTTTCCAATATATAAAATAGCTCTCCAAATTCAAACTATATAGAAAAAAAAAGCAATATATTAAATGACGAAATGTGATTGGTTCATGCTACCAGTTAAATGCATTCCAGGAAAATGCATAAGTATTTTTGCCTACCAGCAGGAACTAATAAAAGCATTTCAACCAAATGCATAAGTATTCTTGCCGTGACACTAGGAGCCAATAAAATTGTCACTATAGATAAACAGTTTATCCAAGTGAGTGCTATTAGGTTTGTTATCTTCAATTTCAAACTCCTTTGATGTTAATGCATTTTATTTGGTGGTAGAATATGGAGATTCCTTTTTTAATGAGAGTCTGGAAGAAGATAACATATACAAATAAATTTAAGCAAAGACATAGGCTAGAAAACTGACAGCTTCTATCAATAGAAAGGGAACGTTTACAGTGACAGAGCAAAAGCTCTTGTGCTCGTTGAATGAATACCAAGAGAAAAGTTACTCAAGGAAACAAATTGCTACTTTTATCTATTTTGCTTCATTTTATCCCATAAATTCAAGTTGGGTTTCACAATGCATGAAAACACATCTGTGTAAATAACTGCCAAAATTATAATTGCAATGGATGACAATGATAGTGTAATGGATACTAATAGTCCAAACATCAAAATACACCAGCTAGTTTATTTTTAGATTCAATGGAAACAAGTATCAATTGGAAACAGATTAACCTAGTAGTCTATTTATCATAGGTTCTTGAATTCCAAATGCACAAGTGCAAACATGGTTCCCTAAAAGCCTTTGCTATGCATTTTAACTATATTGTTGTTTTGCATCGAGCGTAAAGAACCACTGCAACAATGGTTTCCAAACAGATTTAAATCAATAAATGTAAGTCAAAAAGGGTTTCCAATTACACTTAATACTTGAATCACAAAGCATCATTGCTTCAAGCTATAGCAAAAGTGTAGACAGGGACACACAAGCAAATTCAACAATGACATCATCAAACAAGGATTTTTTTGCTATTACTATGACTAACTATTGAACTCAATTGATTCATTAGTCAAACAGCTTGATTCATTATTCACCTAACTTGTTTCAAAGCTATCTTGTTAAACTGATTAGTTAATTTCATTAATGAGTAAAAGATAGAATTGACTTAATTTGCACAAGCTAACTGTAAGATTGACTTGTTCGTTAATTAACATTGATTAATGGTTCAGAGACAGATGGGACAAATTAAATTGTCATGAGCAAAATGTGAGGTGGACTTATTGGCTCCTACGCCACATATACTATGACATTTGAGCTTTCATGAAAATAATAGCGAAAGCAATAGAATAAACAGATGGCTTCAACATAGACAAAGGGATACAATTAATTTGGACAGCTATAGACTATTGAATATTTGTAGCATAAGAAACAGAAAGGAAGATATTGCCGAAGATTTTGTAATTTCGGTTTACAATTGCGTTTGCTTCCTTGTCTATAAAGCCTTTTCAAGAAGTTCCTTTTTTTTTTGCATATGAATGACCATGATTGGTTTAATTGATTAGGTGTACATATATGTTTTATAATTAACTATAATTAACTATTCATCTAAGCTTGTACGTATCCCTGTATGCAACTGCGTATACATGCGTCCATGTTTTTTTGGATGTGCCACTCTAGTGTTGTACCAATTTACTTTGTTATATGGATATCGCATATAGTAAGACTAATAAGCTCTTTAACTGTACATAGCAGTTGTTTTCGTAAATGCCAGATTGAGCTTATATGTATCAGGACACATATATACTCACGCTAAAAACTACTGAATTATGATATTTACTGTCCCACTTTCGTAGACACGTTACTATTGCAATCAAATGTGTAAAGCATTTGTGTCGAAAGAAATTAGATAAAGGAATGGAAATATGTTAGACAACCTTGTCTTATGCCTTCATAGCAGTTTTATCATTGCATTTCAAGTAAACTAGAAACTAGAATTTTATTCATATTATTTCATCCATGGCATTTACAACTTTTCCAATAATTGGCTATGACCAACCGTGGAACACAATTAATTCATCAGCCAATTAGCTTGATTGATCACTGAATTAACTTGTTTGAAAGCTATCATGTTAAGCCAACTAGCTAATATGCCACATTCAGTATGACATTTGAGTTTCAAATAAGTATCATGCACGGAGATCTATTATCATGTTAAAGCCATGTAAACATAGATGTTCCAATGCCATGGGACCATTTTATTTCCATTTGTCCAATTCCATTTCATTCCATTATCAAGAACTAATAATTAAATGTTTAAACAAGGTACATGGAACCAGAAATTGCAAATAGGGTTTCAACAATGACATAATCTAACAAGCATTTGTTTGCTATCACTATGATTAATGATAGAATTGACTTAATTTGCATGAGTCAAGTGCAACATTGACTTGTTTTTTAATTGACTTTGATTAATGGTTCAGAAACGGATGAGACAAATTAAATTGTCATCAGCAGAATGTAAGATGGACTTATTAGCTGCTACGCCACATATACTATGACACTTGAGCTTTCATGAAATCACCCCACACCAGTTCCATCAAATAATGAAAGGGTTATTCAGTGGCTTCACATATGGTTCCCCTGCCATTGCAATGAGGGCAGAAAAGTAGAGAAATAAAATGTAAAGAGTGAATCTGATTAGGATGTTGAAAGACTTGTTAAATGAGAAATGGAAACTAAAACATTGAATTTGAGTCTCCATTATCTTTTTTTGTTTAATTCTTGATTACTGTTTTGTTAAATTGTATACTGTAAAACACATGGTGTTGTAAAGACAACAACTCACTGACAATTTTAATACACAAGGTGTTGTAAAGTATTTTGTATTACTCTTGATTAGTTTTTATTGGAATTATTTTGTATTGCTATAATTACTTTAATACTTTCTATTACTGTATTTCAATATGGACATTTCAAGGTGAAGAACATGAGACATATGCAATGCAATATCACAGGTTTAATTACCAAGGTATGAATGAGCAAGAACTTTTTAGTAGATAGAGGTCATGAACGTTGAACTAATAGTATGATAGTCACCAGAACATTTAAGTAAACCTATGCTCAATACTCTCTTTTCCATTATCAATTGTATTCCCAATTTCATCCATGAAGAATATCCTCAAAGATATAGAATACATGGATGCACAAGCTAGAGAAGTTCTTCATGGATCAAAGATATGGAATTCATTGATGAAAGAAATGGAAATCATGGATCAAAGTGGTGGCTAATAGCAGGATCTACAAGTTGACAAATTTCTTCATGGATGAAATTGGGAATAAAATTGATAATGGAAAAGGGAGTCTACACCATAGGTTTACTTAAATGTTGTGGTGACTATCCTACTGTTGGTTCAATGTTCATGAGCGTCATCTACTCGAAGGTTCTTGCTTTTTTATCATGTAATATAGATTTTAATGACTAGAGATGAATTGTGATTACTTTGAGCGTTTCATTTTTTGTTATTTTGCAGATTTGTGTAGTCACAGGAGATGTTGTTGCTGCAGAGTCAAGCCCTGGGACCAAGCTACTTGATACATGTACCCATACACTATGACATTTAAGATTCAAGTAAGTCTCATGCACGCAAATCTACTATCATGGTAAAGGCATGCAAACACTAATGTTCCAATTCCATGGGGTCATTCTATTTCCATTTGTCCAAGTTCATTTCACTCCATTATCAAGAACCAATAATTAAATGTTTAAACAAGGTGCATGCAATCAGTAATGCAAGTAGGGTTTCATAGTGCTTTAAGACATTGCTATATTGTGATTATAAATTCATATTATAAGCTACTTTTAGTATTATTTATTCGAGCATCTTGTTGAAATGCAAAGGTTTCATCTATGCTTGATAGGTATTATGTAGAAATCCTCTTGTCCATTTTACTTCATGCATGTGAGACCTGTAAGGTCTATATATTATTGACTACTGCAAAGTGGTCCCATAAAAAGGGCTTTGGAACCAAAATTATCTAAACATGTGTAATAATGACAGCTTTTGAACTACAAGTGAACAGTGTGTTGCTTTGAGCTTTTCCATTGTCATCAAAGCATAAAGGGTAAAAGGGTTTCTGTTAAAAGTTGTGGTTGTTGTCCTCATAGGCATAAACTCATATTTTAAACTGCTTTTTTACTTCATGCATGTGAGTCAATAGTGTGTTGCTTTTAGCTATTCTGTTGTCATCAAAGGATAAAGGATAGAGGGGTTCTGTTAAAAGTCATGGTTGATGTCCCCGTAGGCATAAATCTGTATATTAAACTACTTTTAGTATTATCTATTCAAATTTCTTGTTGAAATGCAAAGGTCTCATCTGAGTTTGATAGGTATTATGCATAAATCCTCTTGTTCATTTTACTTCATGCATATGAGCCCTATAGAGTTTGTATTTTTAAAATTGTTGCAAAGTGGTCCCATAAAAAGGACTTTGGAACCAAAATTATGTCAACGTGTACGAAAATGAGGGCTTTTCAACAATCAGTCAACAGTGTGTTGCTTTGAGCTTTTCCGTTGCCATGAAAGCATAAAGCATAGAGGAATTCTGTTAAAATTCATGGTTGTTGTCCTCATAGGCATAAATGCAAACAATGGAAGCATAAAGAATGTAGTAGAAACCTTTTTCCTACCAACAAGCATAAAAATTCTGTTAGATGTAGTTGTTACTGTTTTTGTATCTTGGGGTTATAAAAAACTATGTCAAGAAATGTTGTAGAATCCACAATGTTTCCATAGAGTAGTTAAGTAATATTGATTTTCGCTTTTTAGTCTTTCCAATACAAGAAATGCAAGTAGGGTTTCATAGTGCTTTAAGGAAATTGTATACTTTGATTATAAATACGTATTTTAAACTACTTTTAGTATTGTTTATTCAATTTTTTTTGTTGAAATACGAATGTTTCATCTGCATTTGATAGGAATTATTGTTTATAAGATGTTGTGACATACATTAATTGGATGTATCTCATCATCTTTCTTATCAGGATGCTAACAACCTTGATTTGTATTTGTCCTTGAATGTATCTGGATGCTATGAACTATGAACTCTCCTTGCATATCGCTTGGTTGTACAAGTAATAGTAAGCACTACATAATGGTAGAAATCACAAATCGTAGCATTCATATACACCCATGCACAAATACATGGTATTGAACACATTAACACAAACATGATTTTCCAAGGGCTAGTTTGTTAATTGCCTTTGATTAATAGTTCAAATGCACACAAAGCTAATTGCAATCATTTCTTTCTTTGAATTGTCAGGTACTTAAAGGCTAACTAGCAATTGCCTAATTATTTAGATATGGGACAATACAAGGATGAATAAGGAAATATGAACTTGCCTAAATCATCATGAATGATAGAGCTATTTGGTAAAATGCTACATATACTGTGACATTTAAGCTTCAAAGACTGCCAATGAACATCAAAAGCTTCAGAACTCTCAGTTAACATGTAAGGGGCCAAGAAAAATTGATCTGCTAACTGAATGGGGTCATTTTACTTCAATTATTTAGTACTTATTCTTAATTGTTTAATGACAATATGACTGGATGGCTAGCTAATGAAATCCACAAAAAAGCATTTAAAGCAAATGCAACAGTAATCTGTTATATACATACATACATACATGGAAACATAGATACATGCATTCATATATACATAATTACATGCACACATATATACATGCAAACCTATATGCATGGATGCATACAAAGACTATGTTTCATGGGATTATTGAAGAGTTAAGTTGCTTTCTATATGATTCCATATTTTGCATGTGTGCCTATGAGGACAATAATCACAATATTTGACAGTATTCCTCTATCCTTGATGACAGCTCATTAGTTCCAAAGCTCTCTCTATAGGATAGCTGTACATTGCCTATAAGACTCAGATGAATCCTTCGTATTTCAAGGAAAGATTTGAATCAATAACACTTAAAATGATCTAAACTATGACCTTACAATCAAAGTATCCAAATGCATTGCAACAATGTGAAACCCAAGTTCCATTTAAGATGTACAATGAGAGTAAATAGAAGGGAAAATGCATTTGCTTTAAAGTTTGTACATCAATTTCAACAGGTTGTCTAGCCTTTGTCCAAAATATGGTTTTCTATCAGCATAGTCCTTCAACCTTCTTTAGGTCTAACTGCTACTTTGTTAATTGAATTTGATTGAAAGATCAAAATGTGAAATGTGGCCAAGGATAATTATAGATAGCTATACGTTTCCTCCAAGTTTCAGATGAATTCTTGATATTTCAAGGAAAGGTTTGAATCGATAACACTTAAAATGATTTAAACTATGATTTTACAATCAAAGTATCCAAATGCATTGCAACAATGCAAAACCCAAATTCCATTTAAGATGTACTATGAAAGCAAACAGAAGGAAAAATGTGTTTGCTTCAAAGTTTCTAAAGCAATTTCAACAAATTGTCTAGCCATTGTCCAAAATTTGTTTTTCTACCAGCATAGTCCTTGAACCTTCTGTAGGTCTAACTTCTATTTTGTTAATTGAATTTGATTGAAAGGCCAAAATGCGAAATGTGGCCAAGGATAATTATACTTATTTATCTATTTTAATTGTTATATATTCAAAGACCGATTAGCAATCCAAACAGCCTCACCTCTAGTCAGATGCCATTAAATGCATTGATTTTGCATTAATGAATTATTCACCTTTAGCCAGAAGTTTTAATCAAAGTATGCATATGGATTCAGAATCAAACTCTCAAAATTTGAAAAGGTTAAATTTTTGAAACGAAAATATACTTTTGAACCCCAACTGCTTAATTTTTATGAACCATATAGCATATGCCACTCATAATACCCATTTGCAAAGATTGTCCTTGTAACAAAAAGCAACGATATGATTACAAGTACAATCAATATAGTGAGAATCTTGAATAAACCTTTTTCTCTGTCTACTATATGCAATTGTAAACAAAAGAGAAGGTTCATTTTAGAAACTCACCTTGTACTACTTGCTTGAAGAATTTGCCACAGCTGGACCGCTACACGACCTCTTTTTCTTCCAACCAAAAAGCATTGCACCATGTGAAAAGCTTTCATTAGAAAACAAAAACCATGTCTTTGGTTTTTCTAAAAGAATAGCAATATACAGTACTCCTACTGTGATGGATACTAATAGAAAAAACCATTTAAACACTACCGAGCATTTTTCCAGATTCAAGAGACACAAGCATAAATGTAGACAAGATTAACTACACAAACTAATTGCAACAGGTTATTGGACCACAAATCTTCTAGCAATGAATTTGACTGCTCTTTTGCATGAAGCCTAAAACTGTTCTATGAAGCAATATTACTTAACTGCTCTATGGCAACATTGTAATTTGGATTCTACAACATTTTTGCCATAATTTTTTACAACCCCAAGATACAAAAATAGTAACAACGACATCTGACAGAATTTTTATGCTTGCCGGCAAGGAAAAGGTCTCTACTGCATTCTCTATGCTCCCATTGTTTGTATTTATGACTACAAGGACAACAACCACTACTTTTAACAAAATCCCTCTATCCTTTATGCCTTCATGACAATGGAAAAGCTCAAAGCAACACACTCTCGACTCATTGTTGAAAAGCTCTCATTATCGCACACGTTGACATAATTTTGGTTCCAAAGCCCTCTTTATGGGACCACTTTGCAGCAGTAAAAAAAACACAAACTCTACAGGGCTCACATGCATGAAGCAAAATGAACAAGAGGATTTCTACATAATACCTATCAAACGCAAATGAAACCTTCACATTTCAAAAATTCGAATAGATAATACTAAAAGTAGTTTAATATATGGATTTATGCCTACGAGGACAACAACCATGACTTTTAATAGAACCCCTCTATCCTTTGTGCTTTGATGACAACAGAAAAGCTCAAAGCAACACACTGTCGACTCACATGCATGAAGTAAAATGAACAAGAGGATTTCTACGTAATTCCTATCAAACGCAGATGAAACCTTCACATTTCAACAAGAAACTCGAATAAACAATACTAAAAGTAGTTTAAAATACGAATTTATAATCAAAGTATACAATTTCCTTAAAGCACTATGAAACCCTACTTGCATTTCTTGTATCAAATAGACAAAAAAGCAAAAAACAATACTACTTAACTGCTCCATCTCAACATTGTAATTTGGACTCTACAACATTTTTGACATAGTTTTTTATAACCCCAAGATACAAAAACAGTAACGATGACATCTGACACAATTTTTATGCTTGCCGGCAGGTAAAAGGTTTCTACTGCATTCTTTATGCTCCCATTGTTTGCATTTATGCCTATGAGGACAACATCCATGACTTTTAACAGAATCCCTCTATCCTTTATGCTTTCATGACAACGGCAAAGCTCAAAGCAACACACTGTCGACTCATTGTTGAAAAGCTCTCATTATCGCACACGTTGACATAATTTTGGTTCCAAAGCCCTCTCTATGGGACCACTTTGCAGCAATAAAAAAAATACAAACTCTACAGGGCTCACATGCATGAAGCAAAATAAACAACAACCACGACTTTTAACAGAACCCCTCTATCCTTTATGCTTTGATGACAACGGAAAAGCTCAAAGCAACACAATGTCGACTCACATGCATGAAGTAAAATGAACAAGAGGATTTTTACATAATTCTTATCAAACGCAGATGAAACCTTCGCATTTCAACAAGAAATTCGAATGAACAATATTAATAGTAGTTTAAAATACAAATTTATAATCAAAGTATACGAATGCCTTAAAGCACTATGAAACCCTACTTGCATTTCTTGTATCAAACACACTAAAAAACGAAAAGTTACCTCTTCTGCGCCAATCAATTTGTCTCTCACTATCCAGCGTTTTAATGTATCGAAACTCTAAAAATTACCAAATTATCACCTCAAATAACTCGTTTCTGGGTTTGGACTCTGCAACTATAGCATATCCTGCTCAGTTGTTAAAACTCTCCCTCAGAGCACCGCTTACAAAAGACAAAAACAACACATGCAAAGTAATAGAAATGCATACCAAGTAACTTAACTCTATATTAAATGACCAAAGTACCCTGGCCACGCGTGGCCTCCAAGCGATTCCACCGCCTTCACCTCGAGCCAGATGCCATTCAATGCATTTAATTTTTATTCATGCATCCCGTATGCCTACCCGCCAGTTTGATAAACTATGTTTTTGCTTAATTTTAATTAATCAATCTATGCGCTCACAGTTTCGTGATATTTTAATGCATTTAATCTGCATTCATGGATTACGTACCTCTAGCCGCCACCTTTTAAACTATGCCTTTGCTTAAATTTATTTAATCAATTTATGCGTTCGCATTTTCTCGAATTTTTAAAACGAAAATGATTTATAAAGCTACTCGGACGAATAGAAAAATAGATAAATGCTAATTTTCCAATATATAAAATAGCTCTTCAAATTCAAACTATACAAAAAAAAAGCAATATATTAAATGGCAAAATGTGATTGGTTTATGCTGCTGATTAAATGCATTCCAGGCGAATGCATAAGTATTCCTGCCTACCGGCAGGAACTAATAATTAGCAGAAGCAATTAATTATACAATCATTTTGAAGTTTACTAATGGAAGTTTCCTACTTATATCATAATATTCCAACGTGATACTGCCTAGGGATGATTGGAAATCTGCATTGTAAACAAAGCCCGTTGACTGTACCCATTAGTGATGGGAACATAGAGAGGTCCGCAGTTTCTCCGATAGAAGCAAGACAAACCAAATTGTTTCTGCCGTGTTGTTCAATGTAATCAATGCAGTGATTTATTCATCATATAACCAGGTTCAAAATTAACCGATTCAATTAGAGAAACATCTCAGCCTAAATTAGTGAATGAATGATGGGAATTATTTGCATTCTTATCCTTCTACTTTTATATTTACTTGCACTGGCAGAGGCGGGAAGCTCGTTATATCCTGGCAATGAACTGGAAGTTAACGGAACTCGCAATGAAATGGGTGTCAATGAAACTCTGCTATCTGACAATGGGAGGTATAAAGTGGCGTTTTGGAATCGTGAAGGATCGCTCGATCATTATTTGATCATATCGTTTAACTTCAGTGTTACGGAAAACAGCACCATAACATGGGCTGTGTCTAATCCATGCCCTAAACGATCTTGTAAGCTGATCCTCCGTCGTCAAAGAGGGTTGGTCATTCATGGAACGAACTGGACCAGTGGCACCAATGGAAAACATGCACATATTGCTCGCCTCACAAACGAAGGCAACTTAATTGTGCTTGGCAGGAATGGAGATATCCTTTGGGAGTCGTTTAATGATCCTACAAATACTCTTGTTCCAGGACAAAAGATGAAACTAAACCAAAGCCTCGCTGGATGGTCTTCTCCAGACATTCCTCGGCTCCCGTATGACGCCTTCATTACTCTTGGGATGGAGATAGATAATGGCATTACTATTCGGATGCTGATAGATAATGGCTTTCCTCTTTATAAATCAATTAAGAATTATGTTTACTATTCAATCAAAACATCTATGTGTGAGGGATGCTTGTACGCTCAACTTGATCAGGGCGGAAGGTTCAATCTTGTTGTTGATGGCCCTGAGCCTCGGATCGTTGCATACTGGAACTCCCTCTATTACGGGAATACATCTGTTGTCAATAAGGTGTTTCTGAACGATTATGGAGCTCCTGGTATGTACAGTTGGGATGGGAACACATGGCTCCCTTCTTGGGATTCCACCTTCACTCTCTGTCTGCAAGACTGTATGGGTCCACCTTTGCCAGATCATCTCAAGCACAGAAGAAAACCCAGATGGATTGATGTTTTATCAATCATGTTTCCCGTAGGACTTTTTATACTGGGTGTTGGGTTGTGGAAGATATTTAAGAAGCGACGAAAGGTGATGTCGTCACCCTTCATTGAATATAGTGGTCCTATAAGATTCAGCTACAGGACTCTGAAAAGAGCAACTGGAAACTTCTCGGAGAAGCTCGGAGGAGGAGGGTCTGGTTCTGTTTATAAAGGAAAGCTCAGAAACAATACTCTCGTGGCTGTGAAGATGCTGGACAGATCAAAGAAGGGCGAAAAAGAGTTCGAAGCAGAGGTGATGACCATTGGCTCTGATCACCATGTTAACTTAGTATGCCTAATTGGCTTCTGCAGCGAGGGAAATAATCGTAGACTGTTAGTGTACGAGTACATGGAGAATGGGTCTCTAGACAAGCACCTCTTCGGCACTACATCTGTGCTTACATGGCCTGCACGCTTCAACATTGCTCTTGGCATGGCTAGAGGAATGAATTACTGTCATGACTATTGTCGAGCGCGTATTGTGCACTGTGATTTGAAGCCCCAGAATGTCCTTCTGGACGCCCAGTTGGTTCCCAAAATATCGGACTTTGGACTGGCAAAGCTCATGTCAAGGGAACAGAGCTCCACTCTCACAGTTATGAGAGGAACGAAGAGCTATCTGGCACCGGAGTGGATCAGTGATGTGCCCATCACTGTGAAAGCAGATGTGTACAGCTATGGCCAAATGTTGTTGGAGCTCGTCAGTGGAAGAAAAAACTTGGTTCCCACTGCCAGCCCCAGTAAGCAATATTATCCTGTCTGGTCCTTCAAGGAGATAGTGCACGGAAACATTGTAAGTGTTTCAGATCCTAGGCCTGGCAGTGAGGTTGATCTTCAACAAGTGGAACTGCTCGTGAAGGTGGCATTTTGTTGCATTCAAGGGAACAGTTTCTCCAGGCCTTCCATGGAAGAAGTGGTACGAATGATAGAGGGTTCCATGGATGTATTGATGCCCTCACATCTCACAAACCCTTCGTTCCAGGTAAATCTTTTATCAGAGAGTGATGATTCAGAATGATACTTTCATAACTTTGTTGTTTCTTCTTAAAATGATTCCGAAGTATGGGTTTTGCTTATGAGGTGTAAGATCTAGTATGACGTCTAATAGAAAAACAAAGTGAAAAATTGTAAGTAATTATAAAAGGTAGTTCCAGTAAATTTAAAACATATAAAATGTATATATGCATAGTAATTGTAAGGGAGATGTTTGAATATTATCTCTAGGGATTTTTCCAAGAGATTAAAACAATTAATTTCATTTGGATTGTTTTAATATGTGAGTTGATTTTGTGGGTTGTAATTTTTTTTTAATTAATATAGTTTTTATTATATTATATTATTTGGAAAAAAGTATTATCAATTTTTGAATTCAATAATAGAGATATTGTTTAAATTAATTTTGTTTTTCTAAATTAAAAACTTTGTATTATGAATTTTGTATTTATTTTTAAATAAAATTGATGTGATATTGATCTTTTGATCAAAATGTACATATATACTCTAATATTCTTTCAAAATAATGGTATGAATAATATGTATATTTCTTAATTATCATTTTTATATTTCATATAATTTAATTTTTGGATATACCATATAGTATAATTATTAAAGTTTTATTTAACATAACATAAAATTCAATATTTTCCTTAACTAATGTAACTGCGATATAATTTTTTAAGAGCATGAGTATGAAAATCAAATCATACATGAACATTATGGACTATTTTCTTAAAAAAACTAAAGTGATTTTTTTTTAAATAATAAATTAAAAATTAAAATTAGAAAGAAAAAAATAACAATGTGTTTAGAAGAAAATTGAGGATTCCTTTAACATTTAATAAAAGAACAATAGACCACATGAATATGAATTCAAATGTGGATACAAGATATAATTGTATAGCATAAAGTTCACCAAATGTATTTAACTATTTAAGATTAAGAGAACTTAAAAATGAAGTCAATGAAAAAGATTATTTATAGAGGTATTTAATAAGATTATATATGTAGTATAGCATTGCAAATATCAAAACTCAATTTATTTGAGTCGGTTCAAATACACACACAGATTAAATATAATTTTCTATGTATGAAATAATTTACTTACTCATCTTAAATCATTTTAAAAATAAAGACATTGATATCTAAATATAATCTAATTGTATTCACTAAGAAAATTATTAAAAATAAATAAATTGTATTATATAAACATCATACACTGGATAATAATTTTAGACCTCATTCATACAAAAAAATATCTAAAATAATTTAAATATATCTATATACTAACCTATCTATCTTATAAAACAATCTATATAAATAAGGCTGAGATGTATCATTTTCAAGGAGTTCATTTTTTTATTATATTTTTGAACATATTTATATTATTTTTAAATTATATGATTTTATTTTTACATGATCTTTTTTTTTCTTATATTATTATTTAATTATTTAATTAAAATTTAATTTAATAATTGTATTATTAATAATAAGTTTTATATTATTTTATTATTAAATGTTAAGTATATATTATGATTATTGTATAATACTATTATATTATTAATATTATACTTTCAAGTTAACTACAATAAGGTTGAATATTATCTTAAGTTATACTTATATAATATTATATTTTTCCTTATTTATTATTGATAATAGTTATCGTATGGATTGTTTATTATATTATATTATATTATATTATAATTATTATATAACATTAATTATTTAATACAAAATCATTTATTAAAACTTGTATTATATTATACATATTATTATTTAACAAAACTATTATTTACATAATTATCATTTTTTTCTTATAGGTATTTTATATTATCATTTGGTTTTATTTATCATTTATTTAATATAAAATAATAAATAAATTATTATTTAAATTTATCTTATATTATTAATGTATATTATTATTTCATATAATATAGTAGATTTATATTATAATATACATATGATTATTTAACATAATTATTATATAAATTTTATGTTTATATAATTATCATTTTTTTCTTATAGTTATCTTATATTATCATTTGATTTGATTTATATTTTATTTCATATTTATTTTATGTTCATAATATTTCTAATATTAATATATAATCATTTTTATATAATATAATTAATTTTTATTAAATTATATTTTTTTACTATGAAATTTAGATTATATTGTATAATGTTTTGATTAGATTAAGATTGGAAGAACCAATACCCATTTATAATGCAGTCATAGAGGTGGGAGACAAGTGACTGACAAAAATGAGACAACCAAAAAAGAAGAGTGAGACTCACTAGCAGTGAGCCTTGAAGAACTTCAAACAAGCCATGCTTTTGACTGGAGCATGAAACCATAAAATAGAGACCAGGTGCAAAGAAACAAAGGAAACAAAAAAAAGGAAAGTAACACAAGAAAACACCTTATAAAAAATAGGGAAAAACAAGTACAAGCCAACAACTTAAATCACTAAACAACTATCCCACCTAACCAACAAACCCAAGCTCCACCTCCAAAGGAGAACACTCCACCTTAATAGGAGCTACAATAGAGAGAGCCAAAAAGAGGAAAGAAAGAATCCATGTAAATCCACAAAACATGTCTACACCTCCATAAGAGAACCAAACATAGTGGGCAACAAAGAAGAAAATAAACCAGTTGAAGGGACAAGAACTCTCTTCAGTGCCACAACAACCCAACTAGAAAGTAAAAATTTATAAGAACACCATCATGAAGATGATCAACACCACCCAAAGAAAGAGTAAACAATATCATCTACAAAAAAACCCCCAAGACAATCCCCATGAGGGCCAAAAACAAAGAGGTGACAGAGACAACACCCCAAAACTGAACAACACCCAAAATCACCAAGAGCGGGTGAACAACAACAAAAATCACTACATCATGCCAATAGCAAAAAAACATAACAAAAAGAGAATGCCTCCTTCATAGGAAAAAACCCCAAAGCCTCCAAGAAAATAGGGTAGGAGCCATGCTTCATAGTCGAACAAAAACCACTTAATCAACTGCAACCCATAAAGAGTAGAGAAATGCCTTCCCAAGGCACCAAAGACCACCCAAAAAAGAGGAAAATATACTGACCTCCACCAAAAACCACCTCTAAAGGAAACATGAAGCCAACCAAAAGGTAACAGAGGCTCCCATACAAAAAGAAAGCAACAAGTGCAAAAAGCCAATGAGAGCATAACAACTAGAAGAACAGACAATAAACTCTCTATTATGTCCACCATCAGCCCTTCCACCACCAAAGGAAGAGTCTACACCTCAAGCGGAAAAGAACATGAAAAGAGAGAAATCCACCCATAAAATAGGTATGAAAAGGAACCCAAGAGCATAGAGAATCTCTTGAACAAGAGGAGAAAGCTCTTACAAAGCCTAGACAATAACCAAAGAGCATGAAAATGGATTGCAACAACCCTAGAGGAGAGATTCATCCATCAAACCCTCATGAAAGAGGAGAAGGAAAACTAGAAAAGCAGGGGACAAGAGGCCCTGAATAGACCAACTATTGGAAAGGACTAGATATAACAAGCCAAATCACTCCAAAATTTAGCAATAGAACAAAGCCGTGCAAGTAGGCCAAAGCACCATTAAACCACCCAAAAGCACTATAGCGAACAAAAATTGCCACATCAGGCCCAACCATCACACACCCAAAAGACCTCACAAATAGGCATAGGAAAAAATGAGCCCAAGAAAAGGCAAGAGGAACCAAGGTGGTAGTAGCACTCACAATGTTCAACTACACTAGCCATCTAAACAAAGCAAGGGAAAATAAGAAACTTCCCCTCATCTCCCAACAAGGAAAAACTCAGCCAAAGATCCTCAACAAACACATCATTCCCATTTGGATCCTCCTTTCCATCACCATTGTTGTCTAGTTCAGAAGAATTCAAAACCCCAAAGTCGCTACATTTCCCACCCAACATTGCTTGATACTGTATTAATGTTAATATAATATTTTTTATTGTTAATATGAATATATAATTATTTTTATACAATATAATTAATTTGTAATATTATATTTTTAAAATTTATGGTACACGTTAATCAAATTTCCAATTGACAAGTGATAATATTTTTTCTTTCATGAACACTTCTATTTATTGATAAGTAACGCTACCAAAATAATGTGCCTTTTATTTTGCTAAGCATCAACAAAATTCCTTATAATTGGTAGACAAGAGGAGCTCATTGATGAGTTGAAATGAGTTGTGGTGTGAGGGTGATAAGAAGCACTCCAAAGAGTATAATCCAATTTCAAATCTCTACGTTCAAAAGGTATCCCATCATTTTAGCAATGGGCATGTATCAACAACCATGGAGAACATTCACGAGTGACCTAAATTTATATGCATTGTAAAGGTCTAATGAAAGTTGTGAATACAATTTAAAATATATATAACATCAAACTAAAAGAATCCCTCATGTTTCTATAAGAAATTTGTGTGGTACAAAAGTGTTATATAACAACAATGTTTGGTTTCAATAAATGAAACACCCATCTTACTATGCAATTATAATTACACCAACAAGTGTTCACTATTGTGGTAGATTTTCCATGTACATAGAAATGGAATAAAGAAATGTTTTGTTGAAGTGATCACCAGAGGATGTCTAATTATTATTTTCAAACGGAAAGCATATTAAGAAACGTAGTCACAAAGAAACACGTACAAGTCGGTTACGTTGTGTTTGAATGAAAGTCAGTTAAATGTGACATTAAATTCAGCTATTAACTATATCAAACATTTGGGGTACAACATGGTTATTTATTGTAGACACAAATAAAACTGCATAAGAGGAGTGAAGATGAGGTTGCAGTCTCAGAACGTAAGAGATCGTAGGATCATAAACCACAATTTTTTTAATTTTTTTTAGATATAGGTTTTCAATTACAACAGACGGCATGAGAAACACAGAAAGGTTCATCACATGCAGAATCAAGCAGAAAACTCACAAAATCAGTTGATGACTATCATGACAATCTACTTGTTACCAAGAGGAGTGGAAAAACCTCTTTTGTGTTAAAAAGTAATTTCTCGCATTGGTTGTGGAAATAGAAACATTGGTTGTGGAAATAGAAACTATAGTTTTGCATAAGCAATATCTATTGTAATTATAAATAAGCTAAAATTCAGTTAAGTTTTTGTGCAATTTGCATGTTCTAGATTTTTCCTGTAAATTGTAAAATCCTCTATAAAAGAGGCATGATATAAGTGATTTTGTGATGTAATCAAATCTGATAAAGTAATATAAATATATTTTGTGTATCAACACATTGTGCAAATTATTGTGTTTATCTGAATAGATGTGTTGATCAAGTTATTGTGTTTTATGTTTTTTTTTTTGTTTATCTCCATTAAACCTAACATGTGGTATCAGAGCCAGCTCAAAAAAAAAATATTTGGGTTTGAGAATTTGCAGCAGCAAGAGATGATGCAAAAAAAATTGTAAGGGGTGAATAAAAGGAGATATGCATATGTTGCAAATTATATATTATAAAAAGAGGATTGTGTTTTGTTTTATTGCAGATTATATATGAGCATCAAAAGTTTTCAAAGGAGATTGTTTGTTGTTGATCATAGCAATAGAAAAAGTTGTTGATGTGAAGTCGCTTGAAGGAGAAAAGTGTTGTCCAAAAGGAAAATGTTCGCAGGTGATCAAAATTGTTCAATGAGGGTTCACTATTATAAGAAATATTGGTAGATCATTGTTTAACGTATGGAAGAGTTAAGGAGATTATGTGAAGAGCTAATAGTCATTGAAAGAAAGGCATAGAAGCCCCAGTCAAAGAGAGATATAGTTTAAAGTCACTGAAAGGGTAAGATAAAAAGTAAGTTGTAGTGTTTTATTTTGTTGTTGCTAAGGGGGAGATGTAGTTGTTTAAATTAAAAATCATAGTTTGCGCAAAGGAAAAAGAAATTGTTTGAAGTTGGTTGAAAGGAAACTTGGTAGCAGAATCATAGTCAAGTGCAAAGGTAAGGTGTAGTTAATCATTTGTTTCAATGGGTAAAGTTGGTAAACGTGTTATGAAAGAAAATGAAGTTTTAGAGGAAGAATTGATGAAAGTTAAAAAAGATAATTTTGAATTAGCAAGAAAAATAAAGGAGTTGATAAAGGAGAAATATGAGTGTTTATGTGAAATTGAGAATCGTGGAAAAGAATTGGGTGATGTTAAAAGAAAGAATGAAGAATTAGAAGAAAAAATAAAATTGTTTGATGAGGTTAAGAAAATGAAAGAAGTTTTTGAAGAAAAATTGAAATTGTTAGAAGAAGAAAGTTGTTTGCAGAAAGAAGAAATATGTAAGTTGAAAGAAGAAAATAAATGTTTAAGGACAAAGCCAGTGGTAAGTGATGTTGCTTGTGGTACAAAATATTTGGATTGTTTAGTTGATAAATCAAGTGGTTTGTGTGATATAGCTAATACTGTTTATGATGAAAAATGTATAGATGAAGAATGTAAAGATGATGATGTGTTTGGATCTAAAAATTATGTTAATTGTAATAAGAATGGTGTTGGTTTTAAAATTATGCAAAAAATGGGTTATAAAGGTAAAGGTTTGGGAAAACATGGGCAAGGGATGAGAGAGCCCATACAACCAATTGTGAGGCCAAGAAATGAAGGTCTCGGATATGGTGAGAAAGATAAAAATGATAATGTAAGTGTTACAGGTTCATGTAAATCAGCTAAAAGCATGGAGTTTATGCAATGTTCTCATTGTCACAGGGGAGGACATAAAAAAGAGAAATGTTGGGATCTTAATCCTTGCAAAATTTGTGGGTTGAAAAATCACTCAGAAAAAACTTGTTGGAACAGAGAATGGAATGAACAATCTATGAAAGATTGTATGAAGATAAATTATGGGTGGATCGATGGATCCAATTGGAGAAAAGTTACAGGTATGTTTAAAAGGATGTATAAGCCTAAATATTGGCATAGTAAAAGCAATGTTGGTTTTCAAACAAAGTTTGAAGGATTGCCACTGCAGTTGGTGAAGAGTTGAAGATAATTTGAAGGTACCATGAAGATTGAAGATTAAGTGAGAAGATTTTGAAAATAAGACTTTGAAGAATGAAAATGCTAAAGCATGTGGTCAAAATTAAGGGGGAGTGTTAAAAAGTAATTTCTCCCATTGGTTGTGGAAATAGAAACATTGGTTGTGGAAATAGAAACTATAGTTTTGCATAAGCAATATCTATTGTAATTAGAAATAAGCTAAAATTTAGTTAACTTTTTGTGTAGTTTGCATGTTCTATATTTTTCCTGTAAGTTGTAAAATCCTCTATAAAAGAGGCATGATATAAGTGATTTTGTGATGTAATCAAATCTGATGAAGTAATATAAATATATTTTGTGTATCAGTACATTGTACAAATTATTGTGTTTATCTGAATAGATGTGTTGATCAAGTTATTGTGTTTTATGTATTTGTTTTTTGTTTATCTCCATTAAACCTAACATTTTGGAAGGGTTGAAAGAGGTGACTCAAACGAGCTATCTAGAATTCCCAAAAAGGAGAAAGGTACCAAGTCTGAAGTGTCTACCATTGATAAGTTGGTTGATATTGCTAAAGCTAAAACTCAGAAACAAAAGAAAAGGAGGCCGAAGAAATGATTGGTAATGTAAATTTTATCGCTTCTGTTCTAGGGTCCTCTACCCCAGTTTCTATTCCAATAATAAATGAATATAAAGTTAATGCTTGGCAATGGATATTGAAAAATGTCTATGATTCTTCCACAACCCATAAGACTACATTTGTGCACATCAAAGAGAGTGTAGATGGTTATACAAGAAAATTGGAGAAGAAATTTGAAGTTGTTGGGATTCAAAATCTTAGAAAAATTGATGGCAAGTTAATTTCCTTTGTGGAATTTAATAAAGAGTTGGATTCATTAATGTCAATGTTCTAGTCAAGGGTACAGAGTTCTGAGCATCAATGTCGAAAGAGATTAAAGTGCATGTTGAGAGAAGGCTCATCATTAATGCACTTCAGATTGAGGAATATTATGTTTCATGTAAGAAGGTCTTTGAAGAGGTGCCACCAAACTGAAGAATGCGGATGGGCTCTGGAGATTGTGTTTTTTGCCTTTTTTGGCTACTTTCCCTGCCGCTATTGGTTTTTGCTCCTCCAAACTCTTCCTCACTGGTATTGACCTTTCACTTCTCCAATTTGGCAAGCTACATCCTAAAAATAGGGTTTCGATGAGGGTTTTAGAGTATGTTTATTAAAATGAATATATCTTTCGACGTTATTTATGTCT
This sequence comes from Sequoia sempervirens, assembly GCA_007258455.2. Classification (NCBI taxonomy): domain Eukaryota; kingdom Viridiplantae; phylum Streptophyta; class Pinopsida; order Cupressales; family Cupressaceae; genus Sequoia; species Sequoia sempervirens. The sequence goes on along the minus strand of VDFB02281492.1, from coordinate 80,406,794 downwards.
GGCTTGTGGCTGAATTTCAATGCTCTAATGAGTGAAGGCATCAACAAGAGTAGAGATATAGATAATCAAAACCTATGCAATTAAACTTGAAAACAAAAGTGAACTGAATGATGTCGCCTCAAATACCAAAAGGTCCCTAGCAATATCCTCACTTGCAGTACAAGAACCTGAATCATCTAAGCTTCTCTAGCTGAGAATTGCCAAAGATAGCCCAACAGAAATGACAACTGTGAACAAGGAATATATTTTGTGCATAGTTATTTCTATTTAGTGGTAGCATAGTTTTTAAAATTTGATGTTTCAGAAGTTTACCATTTTTACATATAATCAACAATCTATTTATTATTTGATTATTCCTCTTCAGCCATGATTAGTTGTTCCTAGGGACAACATTTGAAAATCTTTGCATAAACGATTTCTTCAAGAAAAATAAAGAGAAAGAAAACTCAAATACAACTGGTATCTCCTATTTAAAAATTGAGATTTTTGCAGAAGCAAAAGCATATGCTATTCAAAGTCTGGCATTGTAGAAATGGGTGAAGAGGCATCATGGAGAGAAAAAATGATATATGCCCTTTGTGAGGCTTTCATCACATTTTAAATGAAATTGCGAAGGATAGATACCTAGAAACAAGGAAAAAGGAGAACAATTTCCATTCAGATTACAAAGGATTTTTCATTCAGTTTTGGTTCTCATTTTATATAGTGTAAGTTGGGGGTGAGGGGATCGCCCTATCAAAAGGTAAGCTCCAAGCTATTCTCTCAAATTTCTCACTCATAAAAAAAATAGAGATCTTAGCTTAGTAAACTGAAAGTGTCTATGTAACTCCATTGACATGTTAAAAATTATTCTAATGTAACCCCTCCAGAAATTAAAAATATCTATCAATGTAATATAGATATATTATGTAATAAAATAACTAAACTAGTTTATACTAAAATGATATTTGTAGCCAAGACATTATGCTACTAACAAAAAGATTTCTCGTATCAACATGTTGCAAGTTTTTAAATTATTTTTGCTTATCAAAAAAAGGTTTGTGTAGAACTCATTCAAATCTCACAATATATCACTAATTTAACTAGAAAGTGATTGGAAAATTGTAAAAACTTACTCCATGTAATAGATCAACCAAGTAGCACTCTCACGATCAGCTTTAGCAACTAGTTTATGAGGAAAGCAACAAATTCATAAAATAAAGTCAATATTGAAGGGCATTGATATGTTCAATTTAGTGAGAAATCTACCAAAGGAAAAGCTTATAATAAATATAATATCAATTCCTTTGAAAAATTAAGAAAAATTTGAGTTCAAGTGGCTTAGTTAGTATAATTTCCCTTGTCAAAAATTTCTCTGATAAAATTATACGGAGCAAATGAGCAATAAAATATTCTAATTGCATTTTGTGTGATACCTAGTATGCAATTCTCTATGTCCTATTTATTTGTAATATGCATAATTACTATCATGCAAGCATCAACATTTTTTCAATTTAATCACTTCATATATGGCCTAGAAGGGATTGTAGTCAGAGTTGTAACTAGACTGTTTTTATTTGTTGTCTACATTTAAAATGATTGGATATTGGTTAAGGAGAAAATAATATGAAGTAAATATTTTCCCATGTCAGTATGCATCTATAACCTACAACATAAAAATATAAGGATGGAACCTTAATCTACTCCGTCAAAATTGGATTATGTCAAGATGAGTGGAATAAAGCGTTTTCCAAGCATCCACTTTTAATAAAGTAAACAATTTATTAAAGTTGTCCAATTCCATTTATTGAAGCATCACATTCACTACTAGGACAAATTTTTCTTCTCTTTTTCTTTTTAATTTCAAATTAATTGCATTTGATGTTTTTTTGTATATCTTGTAAAAGAAGGATCTTCTTTTCTTGGCAAGAAATCCAATAATCAAGCAAAGGACCTAGTAGTTTTGGAAGGAATAAAAATGACCATAGATTTTGACCATAGATCTTGTAGTTTAAGGAGATTTGAATCTAGTAATAAGTCGATGTGAAAAGGGTTCATAAATAGATTGGGAACTTAAGATCTTATATGATGAGATTAAAATTGTAGAAACAAGATTCAAGAAGGTGAAGTACACACATTGTTTGCATTAGGTGAATTGCATAATTGATTTCCTAGCTTACAATGAAATGAACTAATGCATGTTCTCGACAAGGATAAGTGAAGACTATTGTGAGTGGAGATAGACATGTCAATATATTAATATTATGGAGAAATTTGGCCATGCTTGGAATGTTGCAAGTATGAGTGAGTGTGGTGGTGTTGTCATTGATGTTGTCATTAATGTCAAAACAGTACAGGATGTTGCAAAGGAAGGAATCAAGTGATTATAGGTTGTGCATGTATACTTGAGATGTTGTGGGTACATGGAGCTATCTTTATGGTGTTGTAGGTGTGTTGATATGATGAGTTATCAATTGCTTTTGTGAAATGGTGAAGTCAAAATTGTTTGTGTGTTTAGAACGTGCTCTGGTATGTGCTCCACATTTCTTTTGTGTTAATCCTATGCTTGTGCAGATCTAAAGTGTTGTTCATGGATGTTATTGGGTGATATATCTTGGATTAGAGCTTCTAGTCTGATGGAGAGTGAAAGTTGTGTTCACTGGTGTGTGAACTTGTTTTTGTTCATCTGTGGATTGGGAGAAATGTTTCTGCTATGCAGTCCTTTGTTGCTTTCTTTCAGGTCTTGTGGATCTAATAGAAGGTTTGTGATGATGTTATCTATGTTCAGGAAAAGGAATTCATGGTTTGGTTCTCCAGAACTGTTTCAGATTTGTTGTCTATGTCTATGCAGTCCAGGTGGACTAGTGGAAAGTGTTATGTGTATGAAGGTTGTTGCACTTGCTGCGGATGAATCTAAAGGCATCCGAAATGTTTTCCAATGTATGGTGAAGTGTATTATGTGGTCTACATGTTATCTTCTTGTTACAAAAGCATGTACTTCAAAGTTCATTTATGTTCTCATTAGGTTTGGTTGACCTAGTGTCTACACTTCATACAAAGGATAAGTATCAATTAAGGAAGTGTGTGATTGATCTAAGATGTTGTTTTGGGTCTTGGTTAAGTGTTCCATTTGGTCCACTCTCATTCTCTTCCATCACAAGAATGTTGAGTTTCTAACCTAATTTGAATTTATAAATTGAAGTGTGTGCAAATGACCTTGGAGAAAGTTTCTAAGGTTGAAGATGGTATAAATACAAGTTGAGATGTTATGAATTGGAGTATCAAGTATGCCACAAGTGTCAGAAGTGAAGAGTGTGTGAAAGTGAATTGAGGCAACAATACGTTAATGTGTTAGACTCCTGAAAGTAGTGAGATGATGGTGTCTACAATCTTCTAATCAAGGTTGCGGATGTGTGTAACTTGTTGTGGTGGTTCTATTCTGTTATCTTTTGTATATGTAGGTAGTGACCCTCTTTGTTGGATAGTGATTCCTTTCTGTAGGAAGTGAGCCCTTGGTAGTGAGCCTCTTTGTATTCAGTTTTGGAATTACTGTATATTGTGAGTTAATCCTCACTGTGGTTTTTCCTTTATTGGGTTTTCCATGCAAATCTGGTGTCTTTTGTGTTGATATTGCTTTCTATTATTTGTATTTCATGTTCATACTTAATAATAGAATAAATTCCAACTTGCCAGCAAAAATAAGCCCAAGACAAGGACTGGTGGGAACTGTTGGGCTGGGTCGCGGGGATACCTCCTAGCATCAAAAAAAAAAAAGAATGAAGTGGATGTGAAGATTGATAAGTGTTTGAGATTTGTGATTGTGTTTGGTGACAACTAATTCACCCCCCCTCTTAGTTGTCTTGCACCTTTCAACAATTGGTGTTAGAGCTTTGGTTCCTTGGTGAAGAGATTAAAAGCTTGAGGTAGATCTAATGGTGTAAAAATTGGTAATCCATATGTTTGATGGATCTTACTACAATGATTGGAAAGTGCAGATGAGAGGTTACATAATCTCTCTTGGTTACAAGACTTGGAAAAATGTTGAGACAAAGTATGTTGCACCGGAAAGTGGTCCTTCTTCTATAGATGAGATTTCTGCCCATGAGGAAAATGAAAAAGCAAGGTATGCAATCTATAGAACTTTCTTTATCTAAGATTGAGCAAACAAAATTTATCTCTTTGGGAACTACTTATGAAGTTTGGAAGAAGTTGGAAGATATTTATGAAGGAAATGATAGAGTGAAATTGTCAAAGAAGCTAACAGCTAAGCACAGATATGAGAACTTGAAAATGGAAGAAGGTGAAGATATTGCAAGCTATTTTCAGAGGGTTGATATTGCAGTGAATGAAGTGAACACTTAAGGTGGTACCTTGACTAATGAAGATGTGATCTGGAGAAGATTTTGATGACTCTACTGGAGAGTTATAGTGATAAGGTCTTAGCTATTGAAAAAGTGTATGATCCTAAGAAGTTTACTAAAGAACAACTATTTGGCACCTTCACTGCATTTGAGATGAGAAAATTTGGAAAATAAAAGGAGAAGACATATAATCAACCTTTAAAGCTACAAAGACAAAAGATGATCCAGATGGTGATAGTTCAGATGAGTTGGAAGCAAATTTTACAAGGAAGTTGAAGAAGGGTATGTGTAGGATCATCATGGAAAAAACAGGCCCTTAAATGGCAAAAAATTTAGAAAAATCAGAGTTAGGCAACTTGATCGAATTTTTAATAAGTTATCTATATTATTTCAAAAATATGTAAGAATAGAATCTATATAAATTGAATGTAGTTTCTAAACTACTAGGTTTTTTTTTCTATTTGGTGAAAATTTTAAATTTCAATCTAGTACATAAATTTCAAAAATTAAGTAGGTGTCTGTCTGACAACCCTAACCACAATAAAATGATAATATTTTTTTATAAGATTTTAGATATAAGTAGAGGACTCATGTCCCGATGTGATGAATATATTTTTGTAATTTTTTCCAAGTAAATAATTAATTATGAATTTTTCATGAATTTTTTTCTTTAATCCTATAGTATGTGAAGCATAGAATGTGATACATATTTCAGATTTCAAAAATGTGATACCATTTGAAAGCTATAGAATTTTTGCAATCATCCTATCAATCAGACTTTAGTCATAATTCAAATAGAAAATGAATAATAATTATTATTAAATTTAAAATAAAAATAATTTATATTGGTGAAAATATAAGAATCTCCTTTAAAAACACTTTTTGTTTCATCAATTTTTGGTAAAAAAAAGTCTTTAGCCACATACCCATCATATCACCACTTTTTGGCCCATCATGATCCTGCACATACCCAGAAAAGTATCGGTAAGTACAAATTTATGTTACCTTTTAAATGTTTCAATTTTGAAAATATTGGTCACTATGTCTCAAGATGTCCAAATAGAGTTGTACATGAGAATAACAAAGGGGTATGTGTAGGATCATGATGGGCCAAAAAGTGCAATATGATGGGTATATTTAGGGTATGTGGCTGACGAATTTTTTTTACCCAAAATTGATGAAACGAAAAAAGTTTTTAAAGGAGTTTCTCAACTTTCCACCAATATAAATTATTCATTGCTTTGAATTTAATAAAAAAATATTATTCATTTTCTATTTGAATTATGACTAAAGTCCTAATTGATAGGCTGATTGCAAAACATCTACAATTTTCAAACGGTGGGTATGTGCAAGATCATCATAGAAAAAATATGCCCTTAAGTGGCAAAAAATTCAAAAAATTCAGAATTAGGCAACTTGACATAAAAATTTGAATAAGTTATCTATATTATTTCAAAAATATGTAAGACTAGAATCTATATAAAATTGAATGTAGTTTTTAAACTACTAGGTTTTTTTTTTAAAGATTTGTTTGGTGAAAATTTGAAATTTCAATGCAGAGTACTTAAATTTTAGGGAAAAATAAGAAGTAGGTGTTTTCCACCACCCTAACCACAATAAAATGATAATTATTTTTATAAGATTTTAGACATAAGTAGAGGACTCATGTCCTGATGTGATGCATATTTTTTTGTATTTTTTTTCCAAGTAAATAATTAATTATGATTTTTTTAAGTGGCAAAAATTTAGAAAAATTAGAGTTAGGAAACTTAACGTAAAAATTTGAATAAGTTATCTATATTATTTCAAAAGTATGTAAGAACAAAAATCTATAGCAAATTGAATATAGTTTCTAAACTACTAAGTTTATTTAAAAAAAATCTATTTGTGAAAATTTGAAATTTCAATGCAATAGCAAATAAGTAAGTTAAATTAATAAAATGATAATATTTTTTTATAAGATTTTAGATATAGGTAGAGGACTCATGTCTCAATGTGATGCATATTTTTTTGTAATTTTTTTCCAAGTAAATAATTAATTATGATTTTTTTTATTACAACTTTTAAAAAATATAGAAAATCCTATGTCTAACCACCTTAACTTGGTCAAAACTTCATGAAATCCATTTTTTCTTTTTTTAATACTATAATATGCAAACCATAAAATGTGATGCATTTTTTGGATTAAAAAAATGTGATACCATTTGAAAGCTATAGATGTTTTTCAATCAGCCTATCAATTAGGACTTTAGTCGTAATTTAAATAGAAAATGAATAATAATTATTTATTAAATTCAAAGTAAAGTATAATTTATATTGGTGGAAAGTTGAGAATCTCCTTTAAAAACCCTTTTCATTTCATCAATTTTGGGTTAAAAAAAAGTCATCATTCACATACCCTACAAATACCCATCATATCGCCACTTTTTGGCCCATCATGATCCTGAACCTACTCGTAATAATGTGATAGTTTCTTTTACTATCTATACCACAATTATGATCATGAAATATATGGTTTTCCTCAAAATCTCAAACTAATTATGTCATATGTTGTGGTAAAATTAAAAATTTAATAAGTTGTTAATCTTATGTTCATAGGGAAAATATGAATTTGGTAATTTTATTCTTGTAGATTAAAAAAAAATCCTCTCTTGTTCCCTATTTTCTTATCTATTCCTTTCTTCTTTTCCCCTCAATCTTTTGGATTTTCTTTGTAGTTTGGATAGGGTAGGATTTATATTTGTCTCCCTAAAAGTGAATTTCATAAATATCTCTAACTAGATACACTTGGAATATCACCAATCCCCTTGCTATAACAACATCTCATTTACCACTATGTTATTCTTGTAAAACTAAGATTTAAAATAAAAACCATTCAAGAGAGGAATAAAGTCCCTAATTCTTGAATTATACTACCATATCATTTTCAAATAAAAAATTTAGTCACTAGGAGGAAATTTTTAATATTTTTGAGTTTAGAAGTGCTTAATTGTACAATTGATTACATAGTTTAACTATTTAAGCTAGGGGCAACTTCATCTTAATGGATAGTCCCCTTAATTTTTTAGGATGAATACCTATAATTAATTAATGTTATATATAAAACAGAATCCTACCTTTTACCCTAGCAAAAAAATAGATATATGGGCATCATGGCCAACAATAAAAATTGCATATACATTTTGTGTAGCCATAAAATTTTAATGTTTGAAAATTTTGTTGACTATTTATTTAAAAAAAAAATCACCTTCACCTCCAAGAACATTTAATTATATCATAAGGAAGAGTTCATTTTATTAGGGTTCTAACAATTCAACTTGGTACTTCATTACTCCCAATAATTAATATATTAATTTTGGTTCCCATAGGAATTTTGAGCAACATTTTTGGGAACAATTTGAGAGGGAAAAGAATATAGAAGAAAGTAAGGGTTCACATAAAATAAGATATAATACAAAGGTATGTGCATTTTTTAGAGATTAGGAATTAAATAAGTAATATATATGTACCTAAGTTAGGATAATTAAAAATGAATTGAAAGCAAAAGAAAAGCCCACATGATAGAGGAGACAATGTTAAGATATGGGAAAAATATTAAAATAAAAATAACGACACATGGAAATAAAGGAAGAGATCATAAAATGAGAGTTAATTCTTTATCCAATAATAGAGTCAACATAGGGGTGTTTGATATTTCAAATTATATAGGGGTGTTTCATATTTCCAATTACTATGTACGATAGAAGTAATTAGGAAGAAGAGGATACTTTATATATAAGCTTTCATTCTCTTCAATGTGATTATATTTAATCTTTTTGCATTTGAAAAGATAATATAAAAAATTGGAATTAAGAGGAAAAAGATAAAGGGTAGGAGGGTGTGATAGATAGGAATAAGGAAATATTTTTGTGGTCAATTGGATAAATTAGGAAGACAAGGAGGAGAGAAGTAAGGAACTTCATTGATAGGAATCTTTCCTTACTATGAAAGTATATATTTGGGATAAACAGGGTCAATTGCAAGAGAAAATAGGTTAGTTCATAAACCCATTCTCATGTATGATTATAAATAGTATAATGAACTTTTATAGATTTTATTTTTATTTTAATGAAGATGAAATGTGTATTTTGATGTATCAAAATTCTTTGCATTTTTTATTTGCATGTGATATGCATATGTATATTTATTTTGTATATGTATGTGTATGTGTTTATTGTGATTATAGCCTCAAGTGGATATGGTTGATAGAAAATAGGCCTTGTACTCTCTAGAATAGGCCCTAGAAAAATTTAAATCTATGACCTCTAGAGTAAAGAATGCAAAAAGAGAACACATTTCATTTAGAGTATTTGTAAGGGTAACCTTAAATCCCATTTTATGATACACAATATAAGAAAGAAAAATAGAAAAACCTAGACCCCTATGGTTAACCTACTCTTGACAACATTCAAACCCTTAAAGTCTCTTCCAAACCCTACAATATTTAAAATTTTTGCTTCAACAAAACAAGAAGAAGAAGAGATAGCCCTCCTCTATCTATATCCTATTTCATCCTACGTGTGTTTGGAATTTGAAACTCAATCAGGGACTTCATACATGAGTACATATTATGCTAGAGCTAGTTGATTTGTGTGAAGAAATTATACCTTTGTGATCCATGTTTTCTCTTTGTGAAAATCATATTTCTATTGGTGGTACTCTTGTGGGTGTGTTTATATTGAGAATAATTATGATATCTCATGTTGTGAATGTAAGGTTCTTCAATTTTCATATACATATTTGTGGTTGAGTGATGTGATCTTTTGGTAGCATGTTAGTGGTTTTAATTGTGCATTAATTTTTTCTTTGGTTGTGGTTTGATGATTTGTCATACCATGATTCAACTAATCTCCATGTATTATTCATGATTAATTTAAAATTCAACATCATGATAAGGAAACAACCAAAGACAAACATCATAAGAGCATGAAATAAAGAATACAAGGAAAAGGAAGGAATGAGGAAAATTTGTGAAAGTAAGAAATTGAACACCATAGATGAATACATGTCATATTTTTCAATTGAATGAAATCATGAAGCATCCATTCAAGGAATAAAAGAGAGTAATTTGGAGAAATAAAGGTAGTGAGTGAAAAATATTTGTACAATAAGGAAATTAAATCTTAGAGTTGAAGGTCACTTTGTGGCTTGGTCTTTTGTTGATGTAAGTATTCAAAGCTCACTTAACTCTATCTTTTGTACTTCTCTTAATTTTTGGTCATGCTTAGAAGTATGGTATGAATTATATCAAGATGAGTCCTGGTTATTATTGATCAAATACAAGCACATAAAATAGAATAAAGGTGTCACAAACATGCCAAGCAAGGTATGCGAATGCAAAATATCGTGTATAGTGGACTAGTGTAGTATAAAGAATTGAGTTATGAATATTTTTCAAATTAGATTTATATTTTAAGATTGATTGGTTGGTAGATGGATTCATATGTTATAGTAAATCTCTATAAATACATGTCCATGGTCATTAATGGGAAATGCATGGCATGAGATCCAATGTGATAATGAATACTTTATGAAAATTTTAACTTTTGGGCATGAAAAAGGTGAATTTAAATTTGGCAAATAATGTCCCACAAAACAATCTAGTCCAATGTGGCTACATTTTTTGGATTGTGTAAAGGAAAATATATTGAGGTGGTTTGTAATGGTAGATTACTAATGGGTGTTATGCACTAAATCGTTCACTAAGTATTTATGATGTGTGAAAAATTGTATAAAAAAGGTGTAAGTTCTACAATATGTACTTTTATCCCTTCAATTGCAAAGAATATTATAGTTTGACATGCAAAACTTGTGTGATTTGTAAATTGAATACTTTAATAATGTACATGATTTAATTTATTTTAATAATTTAGCCATGCATGTATTGAGGAATAATGATTTTGATGAAAAATGCTAATTAAAGAAGTATATATTGATGACTTTGAGTGTATTGAAAATATAATAGAAAACTTAGGAGATAACATCAAGCTAGATTTATATAAAGAAGCCATGTAAAAAAGACACAAAAAAAGTGAACTTATATAAAGTCGGTATAGAAATACATGTTCAATAGATATATAAATGTATAATGAAATAATACACCTTATAATCATATTTTAAAATTGTTGAATTTTATTTTTGAACAAGAGAATAGATTCATTAATTAAAAAATCATATAATTTTACATTTAATAAACCTTTTGCAAATTTGTTTCTAAACTTCTCTTTCATATAAATTTTTTATATTGTTCTACTTTTCCTTTTTTAACCATTTATCTCTTGAAAAAATCTTCAAATTGATGCAGTCTCACTATTTTTTGTTATGTCAAGCCAATTAAGAATGTTAAAATTAGACTTGTCACTCCTTTCTAAGCACAAAATCCTAATGTATTATTATTCATTGACCTTCTAAATCATCTTAGAATGAGAGATAATTGAATGTGTGTGTTGTGTCTAAAATAAATGGAAGTGAATCCACGACAACTTGGCGGAGATCAAGAATTGTGCTGCTGTGATTTGACGGGGTGCACAGAGCAATGGAAAGTTGGCGTGGTACGGAGAAGCGGGCGAGGATGGTGAAATTTAATGTCCGTCACATCTCCAAGGATGCGTGGCTGGACAAGGACATTCAAATAGATGGGAAGAATGATGGAGGAATTAAGACCGTTGTAGGTTGGCATGTTTGGGGTGTGTTAAGTAGGGGTCGCGTAGGCATTTGCTAAATAAAGTTTATTTCCCAATTTTGTTGTTTAGACTGTGCAAGGGTGGTGGCTTTGAATCGTTGCAATGGAGACTCCCATTCAGCTCACTACATCATGGAAGCTATGGGCATTTTTGGGCAAGATTACGGAGAATCGTCTCTGCTCTGTTTTCAAGGAATGGGATCCTCTGGTTTTGGGGGCAATTGAACTGGTGCTAGGAAAAGAATTTATGGTCTCGATGGAACGATACCAGACAAAAAATGATATTTCCTCACGCTTTGTTTCTACTTTTCTCGATTTGGAACTACCTAAGGCCATGGTGCTTCTCATGGCTTGGAAGTTGGTGATGGCTGACCCGCTTGATGGGGTCAAGGAGGTGATAATTGTGGTGGAGTTGGGGATTGGCATCCTGCGACCCCGGGATATGGCGCACATGTTGCTTCTAGATATCTGAGTGAAGAGATACTCATTTCTCCAAGACAATAAGTGGAATGAGCTGCGTGAGCACAAAATTCGTGCCCGGCAAGGTGTGGACTTCCTGAAGCTGTTTCTGTGCCTGGAGGAGGCGTCAGAGGCTGGGGGGAAGGTAGTTTTCACAAATACCTCTGGGAGGAGGAGGTGCTGGTCGATTGAAGATTGAAGTGACGACATGTTGTTGGTTCTTTTTGGTGTTGAATATAGTGTCTTAGAGAGTGGTTGGATGGGTGATGATATGTCCAATGGCTTTTTGCTCTCTGGTCGTCTATACAATGTAATATCTTTGTCTGTGTATGATGGGCTACATCCATGAATTTCGCTAAGGGTTTGGGGATGTTTGCTAGGGGCTTGGGTGGTGTCTTGGGTCAGTCCCGTGGTAGTAAGTTTTGGGTAGGTAGTGGGGAATGTAAGTAATGAATGACCATCCCATAGTGGATTAAAATGTACTGCAAATTTTGATATCAATATAATACAATATTATTTAAGAACCAAAAAAATAAATAAATGGAAGTGAATATTTTTATATTTTATATCAATATATAATAATTTACATAAACACTCACACACACAAAATTTTAGGTGAGAAAGACAAACGGGGTGAATAGGCCAACTTGAATTTAGGAAAATTGAGTTCATAGTTATAAGGATCACCCTATGATTGTGGACTTGACCTAGTATAACATTGATGAAACAGATCATGATAAAAAAGATTTTAGGAATCAATGCATATATTACTATGGATAATTATATGGATAGATCAAATGTATGAGAATATGAAGTGAGGTATTAATAAACATAAGATCTTGTGCAATAAAGGTGAGGTAAAATCTATGTAAATATGTCTTACTTTACATTATAATATGACATTTGTCATAATGGATATGTACAAAGGCATTGTCCAAAATAAATATAAAATTAAGGAAAAGAATTATCATCATAATACATTTTTCATCACTATAATTGTATAAAGATAAATGAATAATTTTTTATCCTTACAACTTTATATAGAAAAATAAAACCATTGAAATAATAATAATAATAATAATCATTTATCATCCTTACAAAATTATTAAAAATAATTAAAAATAGACAATAAAAAAAATTGTTGAAATAAAATTAAAAATAAATCAAAAAAATTGAAATGACAGTAAATCAAGACATTAATTCAAATCACTTAATTCAAATTTGAATTTTACAATTACATTTATTATAAAAGAATAATAAAACATGAAAAGATTAATTCAAACATGTTATAATTCAATTAATTCAATTTTGGAGGATACAATTACAGATCTTCATTTTCTTTGTGGTGATAGTAAGCATCTTAAGCCTCTACTTAATCCCTTTTTACTTTGTTTTTTCTCACCCAACACATGTGGTATTAAGAATCCTTTGCATCAAACCATATTTTCTCTTTCACACAGCAAACCAACATTGAGGAGCTCGATTCCGCATGCCAGATATTTTGTAGAGAGTATATTGACTCTTGCTTTTATATATTCTCTAAAGCATGGTTGCTTCCGTAGTTACCAAAGAAATCTTTGAGACACAGTGGCCAATTCTGCAACACTTATAGTTCACACAGTAGAATAATGGTGGAGAAAAAAAATAAAATCCTTTAAGATGATGGATGCTAACAGAAACATGAGTGACAACAAAAAATGAAAAATTAGTCCACGAAAAAGGAGAAAGGTATAGAATAAAATGGGCCCACATGACTAGACCACCTAAGCAGTCAATGCTTAGAGTCGGTTAAGCCCAGCCATTTGAGGATAACTAGAAGTCTATATTGTAAACAAATCCCGCTGACTATATCCATTAATGATGGGAACATAGAAATATCTGGAATTCATCGATCATCAATTACATTCACTACAAAACCTTGTTTCTCTGATAGAAGCAAGATAAACCAACTTGTTTTTGGCATGTTGTTCAATGCAATCAGTGCGATGAATTATTCATCATATACTAGGTTCATAATTAACATATTCAATTAGAGGAGCATGCAAGTGTAAATTCGTGAATGAATTATGGGAATTGTTTGCATTCTTATCCATCTACCTCTATATTTACTTACACTAGAAGAGGTGATTGACTCGCTAAATCCTAGAAACGAACTGGATGTCAATGAAACTCTGGTATCTGCTAATGGGAAGTTTAAAGTGGAATTTTGGAATCTTCAAGAATTAGATGATCATTATTTAACCATATCGTTTAACTTCATTGTTAAGGATGACAACACCATAACGTGATTTGTGGCCACTCCATGTCGTAAATGATCTTGTAAGTTGATGCTTCATCATCAAAGAGGGTTGGTCGTTCATTTCCAATGAACTGGAGAAGCAATGCCAATGGAAAAATTGCAGATATGGATCGCCTCACAAACAAATGCAACTTAATTGTGATTGGCAGAAATGGTGATTACTTTTGGGAGTCATTTAATCATCCTACAAACACTCTTCTTCTAGGACAAAAGATGAAAGTAAACCAAAGCCTCAATGGATGGCCTTATCTACTCTATTTACCGAATATGAATGACAACTTTATTCTTTGGATGGAGAGGGAATTCGGTATTACTCTCTATGAACCCGATAAGAATGTAGATTTGAAAACCTAAGAAAGAAAAGCAATAATAATCGACGGGAACAACAATCACTTTTAACACACACAAGAAATAAAGAGCAGAGAATTATTTTACACAAACACATATCTTTATTCATCCAAATTAATTACATCATGCCTCATAGAGGACTATCTCAAACTTCATTATTCTCATTTACAAGTTGTATATTTCATATCACAATAAGACATTATTTTATAGAGGTTGTAGCCTCTTTTCATCGCATCTATCATGCTTGCATTAGCTTCAAATAAAACTGAAACTTAAAGACTATTAATAGTTATATCCTACAAAATATCTTTCACATTAACTAGTAATTGTGCATCACAGAAAAGATGGACAACATGGTAGTGTGTGGCATGGTCAACACATTGCATGGAGGTGAGGCTCATACATCACTTGCCAACATACTCCCCTTTCATGTTGAGACTCATAATATGATCTTGATGTTTTGTAAACTAAACATGAGAAACTCAGAGTGCAAGATTACTATCACTCTAGTTTGATAGACCCTCTTAGCATCCTTCTTATAGAAGCTAAGTACCCATTTACTCATTTCTCTCCCTCTTGAGAGATCACAAGGTTTTACATTCCTTTGTTTAACATAGAGACGACTCACTATCTCTCAAATCACATGAAACCTTTCAATGTTCCAATCATAACAAGCAGTTATCACCCACTTGACTCAAACCTTCAAACTTTGTTTGACAATCATTTCTCTTAACATGCCAATATTTAGGTTTGTAAAACCTTTTGAACATATCTATAACACTTTTCCAACTAGATCCATCTTCCATCCATAATCAATCTTCATACAATTTTTCATAGATTATCCATTCCACTCTCCATTCCAATATGATTTTTTAGAGTGATTCTTCAACCCACAAATTATACAAGGATGAAGATCCCAACATTTCTCTTTTTATGACCTTCCCTGTGACAATGTGAACATTGCAAACAATATATTCCTTGAACTAATTTGCATGAACTTGCAAAACTTGTTATATCATTTCTATCTCCTTCACCATAGCCCAAGCCTTCATTCTTTGGCCTCACAATTGGCTGAATGGACTCTCTCATTCCTTGCCCATGTTTTCCAAAACCTTTTCCTTCATATCCCATTTTATTCATAATTTTTAAACCAACACTATCTTCAAACCAACCTTTGTTATTAACATCACAAGATGCAAAACCTTTAGTTTCAGACACATCTTCATCTTCAACTTCACGTTCTTTACCTAACGAAGCTTTAGCTACATCACCCATATCAAATGAATAACACAAATCACTCGTATCACATGAGGCATCACACAAAAAATGTCTTCAACTTTGCACATTCCTTGTATGCTTCTAATTGATCATTATCTTCTTTCAAGTTTGATATTTCCTTCTATTCTAACCTCTTTACATTTTCTTCCAAATATTCATTCTTCTTCTTGGCCTCATCAAGTAGCTGAAATCTTCCTTCTAACTCTTTATTTTTTTTTTCACTTTGTCTAATTATTTTTCAAGATTTCATTTTCACACAAATGTTGACATCTTACTTTTCAAAAATCCAATATCTTTTCTATCAATTCTAAGTTACACTTTTTGAGCTTCACCAAATAATCTTTCAAACTATCTTTCTCACACATTAAATTTGTAGTTTCTTTCTTTTCCTTCTAACCAATCTTTTGGGAATTGTTTTTTTTTTTAAACTCACCTTCTTGAAAACTATAAATATGGATAAATCTGCACCCCTATGCCTCAAACACCTTCTATCTCCTCTGGTTGTGATTTAACAACAAACACTTTTCTTTATTCCTCATTCCCTTGGTAGTTTCAAACCATCAATCTCTATGATCCTCAAATTCTCTCAATAGCGGCACCTTTTCTTCAATAAAAGGTCATTGTCTTCAAATAAACTTTAATTGCTTTTTTGCAAAACACTAGGAAAACCTCTTTAATTCCCTTTTCTATGGCTCATCTCCTTAATATTGTTATGGCTTGCTCCTTATACTTTGGCCTACGGCTACAATTGTGATGGAAACTCTTCAATTTGTAGTGATTTTCTTTGGTCTAGCATTTCCTTTAATAAGATTGATCTTCTCTTTTTACCCTATTGACTAACTGATCCTTTAGTTGTAGATTTCAAACAATAGAGATTTATCTTCTTTATTTAATTCCTACAATCTCCATTCTCAGTTGCTAGCTCTTTTGGCAGTGGCTTTGATAATTTATACTTGGGTAGTTGCTTCAATAAAAATAATATCTTAATCTTTTCTATGCATCTTTTCTCTCTGTAATAACAATAATCTTCAAATCTTCTTTACCCTCAAATCTCCTTTGATCTTGGAGTGGTGGGCCTAGCTTGATAGGAAAAAGCATCCTATTGCAAGAAAGAGGTCACGAGGTCTAGTCTCCCCACCATCCTGGTGGGACCAAAGGGCATGTCGTGCCAGCATCATCGGTCATGTGAAAAAAGTTTATCATGTGCACTGCAGTTTATAGGGGGATAGATACCCAACCGATTCCTACAATCTCTAAAAAAAATTCTCCTTCAATCTTCTTCACTGATATTTTTTGGATCTCAAGCTTCTGTAATCTCCCAGCAAACATGAAACATGACTACATGATATTTTTTGGATCTCAAGCTTTTGTAATCTCCCAAAAAAACATGAAATAGGGCTCTAGTACCAATTGTAGAGTTAAAAACCTAGGAAAGAAAAATAATAACAATCCATAGGAACAAAAATTACTTTTAACACATACGAGAAATAGAGAGTAGAGAGTTCTTTTACACAAACACAAATCTTTATTCATCCAAACTGATTACATCATGTCTCATAAAGGACTACCTTAGACTTCATTTTTCTCATTTACAGGCTGTATATTTCAAAGTACAATAAGAAATTATTTTATAGAGGTTGTAGCCTCTTTTCATCGCATTTATCATGCATGCATTAGTATATAGGAGGGAATTTGCACCCCTTACGGAAATTCCCCTTTTAAACATCCTCACCTTAGAAAACCAAATCTGAAGGCAAAGTTCCACATCAGCTGGTTGACTTCCTTCCACTTGGCATCTTTCTGTTGTGTCGGTAGAAGAATATTTCTCAGGGACATCCATGTGGTGCGTAGATGTCCGCGTTGGTAGACGTCCACATGGTGCACTTACATCCCTAACGAATACCTACGTCTAAATCTGGTAGAGGTGTTACACTTCCTATTGGAAATGGTTTGTAACATCTCTCTTCAACCAACCGACCCTGGAAATGGCAGATTCTTCCCTGTTCTCCTTCAAATTCTTCAATTGTTCATTCAACTCATCTCTTTTTGCAATCTTTAAGCATTCACTTCATCCTTCTTCACAATTCTTAGCACTTCCAACATTCTCAACACTCCATCAACTCCATAAAGCAAGTGTGAAGTGAGCCATTACAGTAAGGGCTTGAGGTTTTGCAACACGTCCCTTCATCGTAGTCGAGGTTGTGGTGATTGTTCAAGTCTTCTTCCTCCATCATTGGCTAGTGAGCTCTTGGTGGAGGTGGTAGCATTTCTCTCCCCTCCTTTATGATTTGGTTGAGTATCTCTTTACTATTTTGTAGTGTTATTTGCATTCCTTCGGGTTAAGCCACAATAGTGGTTTACAATTATAAGGAGGAAGGAATTTTCTTTTTCTTTTTTTTCACTATATTAAGGGGTTCGTTCAAACTAAGAGGTTTGAACGAACCCTCTTAGAGGTTTGGTTGAAGCTATGGGTTCGGTCAAACCCCCTGTTTGACCAAACCCCTCAACAGACATACAAAAAAAAATGTTTTATTGGGTTCGATCGAATGGGGGTTCGACCGAACCCATTGAATTAGGGCATTTAAAAAAAACTTGTCACTGTCGCATGCACTAGTCACATTCTTTTTTTGTTGTGATGAACGACAAACATGAACATCGAACAAGGACAATGAACCCAGGTAAAAAATGTACACGAGCTTGAAATCCACAGTTCATCAACCTTCAACCTTGACCTCCATAGTGAGCAGTAGGTTGGTAAACTTGAAATTGTATTTCAAACTGCATTTGTTTGAAAAAAATTTAAACCCTAATGTAAAATGTGAAATGTGAAATGTTTGAAATTTAGAGTAGATTTGAAATTAAGTTTGTTGAAATTGAAATTTCATTTGCATGAAAGTTTCTAAAGCGTTTTCAACAAATTTAATTTCTATTATGCTTTGATGAATGTTCATATCCTGTTTCAAAGTTCCAATTTTGGCACGGGAAGGGAGTGTTGAATTTGGCTTAGTTGGTAATTCCATTTGCTTGAAAGATTTTACAAACCCATTTTTAAAATTTGTCAAATAATTAACATGCCTTGTCTATGCTTCCACATTTTGCATACATTTCTACTAGGGCACCTGCCAATTGCATTTGCTTGAATTTTTCTAAAGCCTTACCTGTTAATAGATTTATTTGAGGCATTATATCGAACAGTTCATGTGCCTTCCACATTTTGCATACATGTCTACCAGGGCACTTGCAATTGCAACTACAACATCTAGTAAAATTCACCCTTAATGATTTGATTGATGTGCATACCCTGTCCAAAGCTCCCATTTTTGCACAAGTAGAGGGAAGGTTGTGGAATTTGACTTTATAGCTGCCAATTGCATTTGCTTGAAAGTTTCTAAAGCCTTTTCAACAAACCCATTTGCTGCATAGAGTTGTTTTCATCACCATATTTGATAAAATATAATGAAATTAAGATATTAGTAACCATTGATGTTTATTACATTGTAGAATTCTAAAATTTTGATGTATCCTTGAACTTGTAAAATTCAAATATTTTATTCTTGTAATAAAATTTTCATAATGTTTGTACATACAATAGGAAACTTGGTAACATTGAAGAAAATCATTGAAACTTGCAATGTTATAAGGAAATTTGACTTGATCCCTTCTTGTGCATAGTCAAGCATCATTGATCAATTCCTTGATTTTGATAACATTTAGAAGACAACAAGTAGAAAATTTGATTGGGATTATATGTAAGTAATTATGCTTAGTGTTTGAAATTTAAGATTTTGTGTAATGGAATGTGATGCATTGTCCATGTTAAAGAGACCTAGTGTAAGAAAGTTAGGGTAACTTTAAGATTTTTTTGATACTGTAAGGGTTGGTGTAGTTGATGTGACTAATACAAGAGATTGTGTAGTGATAATTGACTAATTATTTGTAAAAGAAAGAAACAGTTGGGTTTTCTTAAAAATGGATCAAATTTATATAGATATATTGAGGATATAGATGACCTAGGGTGATGTCCTTTTCCACATGTCCTAGGGAATAATTTGAAAGTTTTGGCATAGAAATTGATGGGTAAAGACAAGTTGGAACTCAAAATTTGGGCAAATCCTCACCTATGAATTTGAACTAGGTCAAGGCACTTGCATTTTTGAATCTAACAAAGAAAATTTAATGTTCTAAAAGCTTGAATTATTTCTAGCAAGGATAACATGATATTTTTTAAGTACAAGCTTAAGTTTAAATCTTGCAAGAAAGCTAAATTGAAATCAAAATTATATGTTTGAGGCAATGCATATAAGACACCCATACAAAATAGTACAAAAGAAAGAGAAGAAAATGTAAAGAATGCACTTGTAACCTATACTTGAGAGAATTAGAAATTTGAAATTAAACATAAAGAATAATAGGATTTATAAATTAAATACATGTCAAGGCTAAATTATATAATATCAAAAAAGACTATTTTAAAGTTTAAATTTATATTTTAATTTTAGGGTAAATACTTCTAGTTGAATTTATGAATTAGAAATAGAATTTTTGAAAGGGCCCCACCCTTTTACAAAGACCAATAAAGAGACAAAAAAGGATCAATCATATTGGCATGGAACAACAACAAGAAAAATATAGTTGTAAGTTAGAAAAATAACATCCAATTAGAAATACTCCACCAATAGTGGCAATGTATCTAATAAAGAGGGTCATTTTCCGAAAAACATTAGTAGATCTATCATTTCACAACAACTTGAATCCAAAATTCTTCAAGTACAACTATATATTATTTTCAACCTTATCCTTTTCCATGAATGAACCTAGTTCCTTTCTAATGGAGTTTCCAAACGTGAGACCAAAGGGAATAAAGGGTTCCTATAATCTTCTGAACCTAAACCTTCTTCATATTATTAAATTATTAGAAGGAATACAAAGAGGTGAATGTTGCATTTCAAGAGAATGGTAGAGGCAATGAACTCCAACTAATCCATCTCTAACATGATTCTTGTCTCTACCAATCTCCTCTAAATTTCTCTTGACAAGACCTTCTAAATTAGTCATGTCTACAAGAGGACCAACCACCCCTCGATTATGCCCAAAGGGAGCCTCAACCAAATCCTAAGGTAAACAAGGCTCCATCTCATCCTTATGTATTTTGTTCAAGCTTGCCTTCCTCTAAAATTCCTACACCTATAAAATACATAGCTAGACACATGACAATCCAGTGAAAACACAAGAAAATCCTATAGCATGGCATGTTGAACCCAAATAACCAAATTCAAAAATAATTTAATCTATTTAACTATAAATAGTTTGATGGTAGAAACTTTATACATATAAAAAATATGATAAATGTGTGATTATTTTTCTTTCCAATCTATAAATTTTTGATGTGCTTGGCTATATAATTGAGAAGATTCACTCATAATGTAATCATAAAAAATAGTATGTATCAAAGAAATATTTCTGAGACATCAAGCTACCATTCTACATAACTCATGGAAATAAGAATATTATTTTATTTTAGTTCTAAAGAAATTGTGTGTACTCTAGATCTTGAATTACTAATTAATTTTGAATTATATACTTATAATTTAAAATAAAAGCGTCCTAAATGTAACATGGAATAGATAGGTTAATTAGTGAAATAAAATATGTTTTTATATTAAGAAAAATTTACAAATATATGGAACTCATACATTGAGAAATTGACTAAGACAGCTCTATATGAGAGTTAAGCTCGAATAATTTATATACATTCTTTCAATAATTAACATTAGAAATTAATACTTGGCTCATATTGTATAATCACACTAGAAACCAACAATGGAAGATTGAGAGTCTCAACTAAGAATTCCACCTTATAGATAGCATTCATACTAGAAGCCAACAACTAAAGACCAAATTTCATAAATAAAGTTCATGTCTAATATATCATGCCTTTGAGGGGTCCACAAGTACCATGAGCCTTTTGAAATCCTTTTCCATCTAAATGCATCCATTCCAAGACCATTGGGAGGTGGGTAGATCCCAAGTTCCTTAATTTCTTGTAGGAATTTAATCAAGAGTATGACATTGTGAATTTGGCATGTAAATTTAAATCTAAATGTGCATCCAAAAAATACAAATTCATAACTAAATTTAATTCAAAAAGTGGGCCATCTATGGCCTTCTATAAACTTCTCGAAGATGTCATTCCCATAAATGATAAATTAAAAGTTAAGTTATGACCTTCACCAAAATGACATGAAATTATATTTCTAAGATGTCATATTTGCATAAATCCCTCAAAGAAATTTTTTAACTAATTTTAAACACTCAAACAAATACATATATATAAATATATGCTTCATTTATAAATTCTTGGAATATATCAATCCATCACAATTAAATTCTTAGACATCATGCATAATATTTTTGATGTATTCACAAATCCACCTAGGGTCTCATAAGACTTTGAGTAGGTGAATACCAATATGCATATCTAATGGTGGGGTAAATGGATGGGGATTAGGAGTAAGTTCATATATATCTATTACTTATTTTGCAATCCAATATATTGGTTGGAGAGGTTGCATTTGAATAGGAGTGAAGATAAGGTCTATTAAAATATGACTCACCATCTTCTCTATTCTTAGGATTTTGGAGTTTATCAAAATATCCTTTGTCGATCTCAACCAATCTTTGCTTCAACTTCCAAATCATCCACACAATCCTCCCTGAAATATTCAATATGTGAAACATAATTATGAGGAAGATACAAATAATCCTTGACATAGCTTTTTGTATCAAAGGATAATATGGTTCTATAATTTTAAACTATTTCCAATTTTGAAATCTAAATACAATCAATAATATATTTAATCAAACAATAATCATAATTTTAAGGAAAACATAAATTACTTGAATCTTTTTAAGGTCTCTCATTAGATTCTACTTACTCTAGAACTTAAATTTTAAAAACAACATTAAAATCCACAAAACAAATTTCAAAGACATAATAAATTATTACAATATTATTTAAAATTTTAATTGTAATGAACATGTTATAGTAATAAATATTCAAATTTTAAATCTATGAAAATATATAACCAAATGATCCCTAGTTTTCATCTATCATTTGTGACGAGAATGTTGAATATTATAATTTTTTAGGCCAATCTTTAGGCACTAATTCACCATTGTTAAAATGATCCTTAGTTTATTCATTGTTTTTTTCATGATTATAAATTTTTACAATTTCTATTAAACCAAACTCAAAATAATTGTATAGATTAAGATTCTTGTCTTTATCCTATATTTGGGTCATGTTTGATTCTAGATTTATTATCATAATTAGAAGTTGTATAAATTGTTATTATATATTTTTAACATATATAAAATGTATGGTTGGATTAGTGAGATATTTATAGTTCAAGTATGCAATATGAAGTCAAACTTTGTTAGATTTTATTCTTAATAAATTAGTTTTAACAATTCAATTTATAGCTTTATGCAATCTATAAGTTTAAATAGTTTGATGGTATCTAAACTTTATACATATAAAAATATGATAAATGTGATTATTTTGCTTTCCAATCTATAATTTTTTGATGTTATTGGCTATATAATTGAGATGATTCACTCATAATGTAATGATAAAATTCATCCTCATATGGAGGATTTTATATTATCTTCCATTAAATTCATCCTCTTTATGAGATTCTTATGGAATATTGATATTCTAGTGTGAATTCTTAATTTTAGACATATCTTAACTAGATAAATTTAGGCTCAATGAAGGCAATAGAACTTTTTTTTCACTTACATAATCCTATTTTGAAGATTATTTATGTTAAAAACTATTAAATTAGATATTTTTATCCCCAATTATTTTCAAATAATTTCACACTAATCTTTGTTTTCTTATTCTTTCTTTCATTATTTCATTTAAAATTTGAACCATTTAAGGATGTTATGTTATAGATTATAGTTGTCTTCCAATTCTTTTTAAATTGTTCAACCCTCTCATGGTCTAAATAATTTTACATTCAACAACCATGTCTAAAGTACATTATATACCCAACCTCTTCCCCTATTTAACACACTCATAAACTTTGTTTTTGATAAAGGAAAAAATAGGTTTTACAGGGACCCAAAACCACAAAGTTTACAAACACGATAAAGATAGAGCATTAAAGTTCAAAGAAGCAAGAAGACTGCAAAGAAAAAAGAACCATAACAAAGCAACAACCCCCAAACAAAGGCCAACAAAGGCCACTAAAAAAACCCCTCTAGAAGTCCACACAAAAAAACCAACAACAATTAATCTAAGGACTTTAACACTTCCATTATCTTAGCTTCTAGGTTCTGCATCTCCTGGACACCCCGCTTAAAGGTTTGAACCATCTATGGAGATGGAGGAAATTTCCTCTTCAGGTTGGCTCTGGTTCTCTTTGATATCCCCATATCCTCTTCCTTGCTTTTATCTTTATCTTCTTCCAAGTCAACAACCAGTGAACCCTGTTGCAACTTATCCAACTTCTTTGTCATAGCGTTAATAATAATGGCATTGTGCCTCACCATTTTTTGGTTTTGTTCCATAGTCTTTTTCATAATGTTTTTAATTTTTTCAATCTCATCTTCCAGCACCTTGTCCCTGCCCTCATTATCCTTGACCTCCTTCCTAATGATTTTCTTGTTCCACACCCCTTCCTCCTTACTCAGAGAGGACATTTTTACTTCCAATTCTTCCAATTTTCTATGGAGGGCCCTATTTTTGATATTCAGGTCATTAATCTCGTGAAAATCCCATCTCATCACTCTGAAATAGTCGACTACACCATTCATAGCAATGGCCAGGACATCAATAGATGAATCCCTGTCTTGTTTGAAGAAGTTATCATCTAGGTCAAGGGTTATTGGGGACCTGGGTCTTTCTTCTCTATTTGTTGCTGGGTAGGATGAGGAAGAGTCCTTGCTATCTTCAGGGTCCTCTATTTTATCTGCAGGGGTGTCCTCAGAGTAGGGGACTAATTTTTTGGTAGGGGAATCCTTTTGAACACATTTAGCTTTAGGGGCTGAACTACTGGGCTCATTCGCAGTGATTTCTTTCACAAGCTGGGGTTTGTGAGGCTGGGTTTTCTTGCCATAAAGGATAGGGGAAGGAGGGTTCACAACAATTATCTCTAGGTTTGACAAATATTTGTCCTCTGAGCCACTATTTTCAGTGTCATAATCCTCAGAGGCTGAAACGATAATAGGGTCAGAAGGGGCTGGCAAGTTTTGAAAGTGTTCATAGATCAATTTGATAAGCCCAGTATGTAAAATAGGATTTCTTTTGGGGTTTTTCTTATGGTCATCAAGACTATTGCTCAAAGAACAAAACAAGTAATGAGGAAGAGAGACCCTTACCTTGTGGCAAAAATGGTTGAGTAGGGAAAAGTGATACCCATAAACCTTGGTAAATCTCCCATCCAAGGTAATATAATCCATGATGATCTACAAAGGAATTTTCTCCATAGCGCTTTAATGGAGTTAGCCTCGAAGTAGCTATTGGAAAATTTAACCAATTTCAATTTCCCCTTTTCTTTCTTCGGGAATCTAATCACTGCCTCATCTGAAAATCTTTTGTCACGAAAAAATTTCAAGCCCTCAGTGGACATACCAGTCACCTCTCCTATTAGGTTCTCACCCAGGTTCACTTTCTTACCAAAAAGGATAATTTCTCTGTTGTTCCAGTTCTTCTCAAAGTATTCAGTAGCCTTTGGGTCAGGTTCGTGAAGTTTTTCCAAAAAAGGGAGCAATTCGCTGCGTTTGACCTATTTCTAGACCTTTAGATTCCTTGTGTGCATTTCAAATCTCTTCGACTTGACCCTTTTTCTATCTACTCCCATTTTAACAGGAAATTCTCTGCAATATTTACCAGAACTGAAGTCTTGATACAAAGTAGTGCCACCAAACTAGTATGCCTACAAAGCGTGCCACACTTTCTTTCTAGGTAAGTTAATTAACTTGGCCCCATCAAATCTTATGATTTTGATGTACTTAACATGTTCCCTTTTCATCATTAAAAGGACTTGCTTCTTTCCCATGCGTAACATCATAATCCAATAAATTCCTTACCTCAGCACCCAGGTCCCTGACATTCATCCACATGCACAATCCTTTCTATTTGACCCCTTCATTCACAAAATAATCCGCCACATTGTTGGCT
Source organism: Sequoia sempervirens (assembly GCA_007258455.2). Taxonomy (NCBI): domain Eukaryota; kingdom Viridiplantae; phylum Streptophyta; class Pinopsida; order Cupressales; family Cupressaceae; genus Sequoia; species Sequoia sempervirens. Next base: position 80,381,160 of record VDFB02281492.1, on the reverse strand, counting down.
TCCCTATAGGCATGAGAAATTTTTATTTTATCAAACTTGACTAAGATCGATTTGGCTTCTTTGATCTAGTTCTTAGTGGTCCAAGAAGGGGGGTCCTACCTAGGATACACTCAATGATGTTTTAGGAATCCCTTTCAAGCCAAAGATTTTTAATATTCATTCTATGAGCTAGATTTATGACTTGAAAAGCTCCAATAGCCTCCGTGACATGATTGGTTTGGGATCCTAGGGATGTGGTCACCGCCACTATAAAATTACCATTAGAATCCCTAAGCACTCCACCACTTCTTTCCACCCCCGGATTTCCTTTCGCCGCCCCATCGAAATTGGCTTTTACCCATCCATTTGGCAGAAAAGTCTAGCTAACTCCCTCCCCGTCTTTCTTAGCTGGTTTAGAAGCTCTTGACACTTCAATTTTGAGCTTCCAATCCTTAGCTATCATTAAATCATAGGGAGTGCACAACGCTACCTCTAGATCAAAGTCCTTTTGGGGGATAGCATTAAATTTTTCCATCATTAACCTAAGAATTTTATCAAACACAATAGACTCTGACATCTCCTTGTCCCTGCAGAGTCTATTATTTCATTATTTCCAAACTCCCCAAGCAACATAAGGGAAGGTAAAAACCCACAACCTTTGAATGGAAGGGTTATGAGAAGGAGCTTTCCATTGAGAGAAAAAATCTTCAATTGACAAGGGGAACACCCAATATATCTTCCAAAGAGTTAGAAATTTTTCCCATATTGAAGTTGTGAAGGGGGAATGAAGAAAAAAATGGCTAATTGAATTCACTTCATTCTTGCAAAGATAACATTTGTTGGGAATTTGGAATCCATTCTTGTAGAGATTGTCAACCGTGAGCACCTTATTTTGAAGAAGAATCTAGAAAAAAATGTTGACTTTGGGTGTCATGTGTTTAATCCAATCTTTCGCTTAAAAAGGAAGGGGAACTTGGGAAAATGATAGCATAGTGACTGCCGAAGACATAGGGAATTTTCCTGATGGGTTGTCTTTCTAGACAAGACAATCATCCAACTGAATCTAGCCTAATCTTACCGCTATCAAAGAGGATTGAATCAGGGCCAGTTCCTAGCTAAACTGACACAAATCCACCCAACTTCCTTCACGCCAGTAATCTTTAACATACGAACCAAAAGTTGCTTTACATATTTCTTCCCACCTGTTGAATCTAAAAGTTCAATTTTTAAACTCATAAACCTTGTTACTAATCTCATTCGAAGAGGTGGAACAACCAATCTTAGAGGGAACCTCATCTATAGGAGAGAGAAGGAAGCCATCAATCTAGGCTCTAGTATTATTCTAGAAATTGTAGAACTAGAAGCTAGAATCCTAACAATTATAGCCAAATTGGATAATACACAAGTTTTCATTTTCAAGGGATTGGGGAACACTTATTGGATGGGTATTATTTCCCCTTCACCACATTTTGATTAGGATTAAGAATTGAAATAATAAAATTCTCAAATTGGTATAAGAAAAAAATAAGCCCTTAGTGGAGGGGAGCTCATTTTTTTCCCATGTGCAACTCTAATAATAGATTTCTTAAATTACATGAGTAAATGAAAAGGGAAGCTAACAAGTCACATGCATCTAAGATTATTTATAAGATAAAAGTTATAAGATAAACAACATTTATAGTTTCCTTCTAGGATGAAATAAATAATCAAGTAGAAACATTTATATACTTGTGAGGAAATCATCTGTATTTTCCTTCCTCTTGTATTTACTTTCTTTATGAGACTTCAAGCCCTTCATGGATAAACCACTTGTAGTATCTCAATACCTTCCTCAATGGCTGTAAAGGTTAACCTTCTTACGTTTTAACCAAAATTTTAATAACATTCAATTTTGTGTAATTTATGTCCACTATTATCATTTTAATTCAAAATAATGTAAGAAATTTATTTATTTATTTAAAACTTAAAAAATCTTAAAATAATAGTTTTAAATTAATTGAAAACATGGTTGGACCCCTCTAATTTTGTGGAACTATTTCTTAAAAGCTATTTTAGTTGAATTTTATATAATAGGCGAAGGAAGCCAAAAATGGCATTAAGACTTTCCTTGATGGTCTTTAAGTTAGGAAATTTTTAATTTCATTCATAGGTCTTGAGGTATTTTAAACAAAAAAATTGTTTGGAAAAAAGGTAATTGTTACAAACTCCCAAAAAAATTAATGTTATATGTTTAATGCTATTAACACATGAAATTTTCCCCATATTTTAATACAAATGAGACATTGAGGCTTTATGTCACTTATAATAGACCTAAAATTAGTTGATATAGCTCCATTTAGATCAATCCATATATCCTAATTTCTATCAAATCATAGGGTGTCAATTTCAATAATTACACAATGAAGCACATACGATTTTTCATTTGCTAGTAGAGGGAACTATCTTATTATGCCATTAAAATAAAATATAGGTCCTCAATACTTTTCATCTTTATTTTCCATCATTACATTGAACCTTATAAGGGACATCTTCATTGGTAATCATCTAATGCATAAAGACAAATAATGTCAAACAATAGCTAGGTTAATTTTATAAATAACTTAAAATAATTTATAACATGGGTAAACAGTAGAGTCAATCAAATAATCTATCATATACTTATCAATCAAATTTAATAGATCATGTCTATTATTCTAATGACTAGCTTCCAAATAAAAGCTTCCTTCTAAATAAATTAAAGTGTTCAATTATGGTTACATGTTACCAATTTTACTTCTTGTAAAATAATATAATCAATAGACTCATTAGAAATTATATTTACAAGCTTATTATTTGTCTCATTTTCTTCTCTTATTTGTGCCTTCAATAATGACTAGATTGATTTTACATGACCACCAATGTTAATTAATGATGCTTTGTGTGCAATCTAGTAATTTAAATTTTAGAACTATTTTAGATTATGTTTTAAATTTAAATTTCAGAACTGTTTTAGATTATGTTTTGTGTGCAATCTAGTAATTTGAATGTTTTGAAATTATTAAAAACTATGATAGATGTTGAATGTTTTTTTGTTAATGGTATGAAAATATTATTGATGAGTAGATGAATTATTACAACTATTTTAGATTTGTATTCCCTTTATCTAGATATATTTTTACCAAGGTCTCCTTGCTCTTTTAGGTGTACATACATATATATAACATGGAAAATGGAGATCATGTTCCACCTCCAAATTCTTTGTTTGCAAATACCACTAATGAGATTAAAAAAATTAGAGACTCATTAGCACAAGGTGCAAACCCAGGGATATATTTTGAACCATGCATTTCAATATTACATAGTTTAGAAAAACTAAGAGATGAACTTGAGAGGACTAGTGCATTTTCCCTAGATAGAGTAGCCGATATTCTTTCCCGCATGCGAGAAGTACATGGTGATGTTCCCCTTAAACAAATACATGATAGTGTGACCAAATAAATGATAAAAAACACTTGTTTTCCTTTTTATCAAAATGCATGTAAGGTTAGGGGATACCAGGTCACTAGATGTGTTGATTGTGCTAATATGGTTGAATTGATCTACCCACGATTTCTCACAGCACATGGTCAATACCCAAACAATGACCAGATTCCATTATATTTTGTTCAACATTTGTATGCTAAGTTCCATTTGGGCCTCAAAGTCAACTACCTGGACATTCCACCATATGCTGGTCAGGGGTGTGGCAAGATTGTCGATAGTCCCACCTATTGTCGAGTAGATAGACCAGCCCCAGTGCTTAGGGCATTGGTTGGCGAGAGGTCTCCTGCTCTCACCCCAGCTCTAGCCCCCATAGCAGATGAGGTTGTCGTTGCTTCCCAAAAGGAAGCAATTGACACTGTAGGTGACATTGCGGCTTCCACCACTAAGATATTTGATGATTGTGTAGGTCAGTATTTGATGTCCAGACATTCCTGATCCACACCATTTTTAGCACAATGGACTACCATGGATCCTTTTAAGCGTCTGACATCCCTACTCCCACACAACTTGATGCACTTACAAGAGATATGGCATGCAAGACTCTACATTATTTGGCTGAGGACCTGTTGGAGGAATATGCCCACATTGCATCAGACTATGGGATTGGTATAGAGCATGTCAAAGATCGTTTGGCACACGGATTTCGTTTAGCTCTAGGATCCCATCACTCTCATCTGAGCACTTGTGCATGTCAGGATCCACCTACAATTCATTCAACAACTGCACGGACTATGGGTTTTACTAATATGTTGATTGGTTCTGGTTCATCATCGCTGATGCCATCTAACCTTCATAGTCCTCTACATTCATCATTTATGGCACAACATGGGATAGATAAGATGGATGCAGATGTCGATTTGTCACTTGACCGTCTGGTGGATATGGTGGAGGTGATCATTTCAGAGGACTTAGGTCATCTGATATCAGATGATGTTCATGTATGTGTGCATGTGCATGTTTCAATTCTTTTTTAATTTTTTTTAATTTTTTTTTAACTAGATATTCATGTAAGTTGATATATATGTATATATATTTTTATAGGTGGACATACCTCATGTCACTCCTAGCCTTGGTCTAGATCGTGTACATGATCAACATGACTCTGTGGATGAATCTGCTACTAGTGGACATGTGAATTTTAAATTTTTATATATACACGTGTATATGTACATACAATATTTATGCATAGATCTAGATAGATATTTAAAAATACAAGTTCATTTAAAAATAACTTTCATAAAATTTATTTAATATAAATTATATGTATTTAACACATTTTGTACACAATTTTATTTGCACGGCTCAGTACATCCATTAGAGCAAGACCATTCTCATTCTGATGGTCGTTCGACTAGGAGTCGACATTCATATTAGGCCTTGCACACTAGATTTATGATCTTTACTACATGTATTTTCTTATATGATGATCTTTAGTATTTGAGATTTAATGATCTCTAACTTACATTTGCTTATATGATATACATGCATTTGCTTATTTGTTGATCTTTAGTATTCAACATTTGATGATCTCTAATTTACATTTGCTTATATGATATGTACATACATTTTCTTATATGATATATACATACATTTTCCTCTTTTCTTATAACATGTGTAATGTTTATACATCGAATCTCTTTACATGTATGTACATGTGTTTGCTTATGGTTACATGTTTACATGATATATGTATGCATTTTCTTTAAATATTCAATATACATACATGTTTGCTTATTTGATGATCTCTTACAAATTACATTTCCTTATATGATGTACATTTGATCTCTAGTAGAATTTTGGGAAATCAATGCCACTTTATAATTAATTTCAATCATTTTGATCACAATAAATATTTTTTAAAAATGACTTAAACAACATGAACCATTGAGTTGAGAACAAAATATAATCTTTTTGACAAGTAACTTGAAATTCAATCCAAATATAATTAAGAAAATTTAATTCAAATTATACCTCTATTATACATTTTTGACAAGTAAAAAAATTCTAAAATTACTAGATATGTTGTGCATACCTATGCATTAAATAACAACAAACTCCACAATGAAATAACTTGTTTGTTTACCACTTGATTCATTTAAACTAGGATCTAATTATTCCATGTACACTAGAATAATTTTTTTCCCATCCCATATGCATATAAATAGAAGCTTATTTTTCATTATTTTGGATATCAAATTGCAAGATTAATTCACATTTATATCACTTGGAGCACAAGTTTTGGAGAAGAGGTTTTTGCACATTTATCAAGGAGGCAAATATTGGAGAAACAACTTTTCATTTTTATCAATCAAGGAAAAATTTGGAGGAGAATTTAACTAAGTTGGTAGAGGAATTGTTTTGAGTCATCTTTAAGTTGAAGAAGAAAATGGGACAGCAAAGAAAAAGAAAAAATGTGTCTCAACAAAAATTGTCAAAAGAAGAAGAACAAAAGAGGCATGAACAAAACTTGGAAAATTATCATAGAAAGAAACAAGGTGCATGCTTGTTTCTTCTCTCTCTCTCTCTCAAGTGTGTGTTTAGGACTTTTATTAACACCTCAATTTTTTTTGCTTATAAATATATTTCCAAGTCATCGTGCATAGACATTCCCTAAATTCTTTATCATCTATTTCCAATTGCTTCTGTTCCATAGAATTCTTAAGTCCAAGAATCTTTGATTTTATTTGTTTCAACTCCACTTAGATAACTCATAGTCTCTCACTTGATTTTCTTGCATGTAAATTCAAACAACAAGCAGGAATTTCTCAAGCTGGAGTCGAGCCAAATCTAGATATTGGATCAAATGAATCCACTGAAGAACACATGGACCTTGAAGTTAGGGAGGAGACCCAAGTTCAAACAACACTTGTTGGAGAGGGGTCAAGATCACTTCCTTCTACTGGTATGGATGAGCATATAAAACTAGCAGAAACTTCTCTCACTTATAGCATCATGTCTTATCACTTTGTTTGCTTGCATACATAAACTTCACTTATATAGCATCATCTCTCACTTTTGTTTGCAAAATATTTTGTGACATTTAGGAAGGGCTCAATAAGAAGGAAGTTCTCATGCTCAAGTCAAGCCAAATCTAGACATTGGATCAAATGAATCCACTCAAGAACACATGGTCCTTGAAGATAGGGAGGAGGCCCAAGTTCAAACAATGCATGTTGGAGAGGGGTTAGAATCACTTCCTCCTACTGGTATGGATGAACATATAAAACTAGCTAAAAAGGTGAGAAAACAAATTTCTCATAGAAATTTAGATCATTTACTTAAATTGGATATGGAGAAACTGAAATGTTATGCCAACCAACCTTATAATAAGAGAAAGAGGCCAATGACTAAATCTATAAATGGAATAATCAATCATCATTTTAATCATCTTGATACACTTGAAAAAACCTAATTGTTATCATGTTTACTTCTTCATGATGAGCTCAAAGAGTCATTACAATTGTTTGGTGTACATTCGGTATCAAATAAGAAGAAACACATGGGATTACAAAAGGATATTGTTCAAAATGTTAAAAAGGGTTTAGATTCCATTGGGAAAGGATCTTGATAAGTGGATTAGGCCACTACAAGAAGGGTGGTGTTGACATCTATTGTACATCAAGATATAGCAAGAAGAAGAAAAATGTTTGCACTTTCAACTAAAATTGGTTATAGTAGAACTACATTAATAAAATATGAGAAAAAGAGAAAGTTTTTGGATGAGAGTTTAGAAGGAAATTGGGCAATTATGTGTAGAGCTCCCCATTTTGACAGGATTGAAGATGTTCTTAGGAACTTGGTCTCAAGTTTTTGGCATGATCAGACTCGTCCATCATCAAATACTAGAGATGTTATGAGACACAAGATTGGACTTGGTATTTATGAAAATCATATCAAACATTGGCTAGACATAACATAATTTGAGATGTATAGGAACTTTTGTAATGCATATCCTCATATAAAGATTGGGCAAACAATGTTTCAAAGGTTAAAGCCATATTATGTGAAGATAAACAAGTTTTTTGAAACTTGTTGTCGTTATCATATTGAATTTGATCTCTACTATCAGGTGTTTCGAAAGATGAGAGGAGAAAGATGTGGGTTTCAAAATGCACCTCCTAAAGAGGAAAGTTTGTTCATAAAGTCTATATTATGTGATCATGAAAATGGACCTCAAATAAACTAGATAAAAGGAATTTGTGAGACATGGAAATTTGGCTAAATTTCCTTCAAGAATTGAGGATACTGACCTAACAAAGACAGTAAATTGCAAGAGGTAAGTGTATCAATGGAAAATTAGATTGTTAGCTTATTAAATCAATAAACATCAAAATCCCATGAAGTAACAAAGCACAAAGGAAATAAACATGAAAATAAAAGGAACAATGTTACCAGAAATCTTCATCTTCCATGCTTCACCTTTGTTACACCTTCTAGTTTGCAACAAATGAATGAGGCCCTCAGATTTCAAATGCGCAACCTAAAGTAATGTCTAAGCCCTATGCAAATGTTGAAGGATTTGATAGAATAATGCCTTCACAATAGACTAAAAAATGACAATGACTGCAAATGACAATAATGATAGCCTAAGTGAACAAAATGAGCATGAGGTCTGAAATAAGAACAAAATTGCCATTTTATAGAAACTGCAATTTTCCATGTGTGACCCGGATGAGAAGATGACAAATACCCTAGAATCAATGGCCAAGATTCTATAGGATAATCCCTAATTAGGGTTAGGGATAAATCCTTAAATGAGAGGCCAAGATGCAATTTGAGAAAATCACATCAACGGTGGAGAATAAATGAGATAATTAATTAGAAGAAATAAAAGATATTTGAAAATCAAGAAGATAAGGACTGCCTGATTGAACTGAAGATCATATTTGGAAAAATCAAGAATTAAATAAAAATTACTTGATTTTTGGAAGAATAATATCTTTTTGAATTTAATTAATTCAAAATGATGATTTTGTGTGACAAGTAAATAATCTTTTTCAGATTATTTACTAAAAAGAGTGGGAGTTAATAAAATGAAATCATTTTAAATATTTTCATTTATTTAAAATGAGAGAAAAGTGAAATTAGTAATTAAATAATTAAAGATAATTATTTAATTTAGAAGATAAGACTGAATAATTAAATAAATTAATAAATTTATTTAATTGCGACAATTAGTGACATCAAATAAATAAATAAAATTTATTTATTTAATAATCAGGAAGATTAAACGATTGAAGGTGGTTAAATAAATTAATAAATTTATTTAATTGCAAGAGGACAATAGACCTTTAGTGACGTATTGAATAAATAAATATGATTTATTTATTTAATAATCATGAAGAATGCAAGAGACATGAATTATTTAAATAATTATAAATTATTTAATTAATAGTCGAATGTGGACCAAGGACATAATTAAATGTCTTAATTATGCTAGGACGAAAGTGGTAAAGATGAAGCTTGCAGGCCTAGGTCATTTTTAGGTGTCTACATTTTGCCTCTCTTTGTCATAATGTAGCATGTTGCATTGTGTCAAAGAAAATAAGTCGAGAATATGACCTAGTTAAGGTACGGAGTATCATTGCCCCCTCGGGAAATTTTTCAAATTTTGGGTCGGCGATAGAAAAAATTGTAAAAGGGCCTGATAAATCAATCTGATGACTAGAAAAACAATGGCTCAGTCAGTTTCAGATTCGGACATGTTTAAGACAATCAACAGGGAAGTCAAAGGTAGTCAAATGAGCCTCCAGTAATGACCTTGTTTGAGAAATGTCATTTTGACTTTATAAATAGGTTGACAAAGGGGTAAAAGTCAATTCATTTCTACTATTTACCTTGCGAATTTGAGAGCTCAGAGCGAAAAAGCATAGCAGCGACGATGGTGATTCTAGTGTCAGAGCATCGTGGGGAGATCGTGCAGACCTTCAGATGGCCAGAGGGCTCGGAGCCAGCGGTAAGTACCATTGCCTTGCTTTGTAATTTTCTCATTTTGTGTGTCAAATTTTAGTTTTTAGGACCAACAACGTCTATGCCGTGACGCAACTGCATTCACATTTGACGCAGTCGCCTTCACGTTCAAAACATTTGATGTGTCGCGATGCAAGTGCACAAGAAAATTAGGATAGACTGGTGGTTTGCGTCGCATTTGACATATAGTGCGATGCATGTGACTTATAGAGTCGCATTTGACTACTGGAATGCCACAATTGCTAGGTTGCAACACATTCGCTATTTTGACCGATGCAATTGTGAAGGTGCGACACATTCACATATATGCTATGCAAGTGATAAAATTCGAGACGCAAGTGTGAAAAAGAGATGCATTTGCCAAACTAGACTGCATTTGATGTGCAGAATGACGCAATTGACTGGTTGAGACGCAATTGCTTAACTGAGATGCATTTTCCTGTTACTTGTTTAGAGCTTGTTTTGATGTTTGCATAACCTTAGATGCATTTTGATAATATTAACCAATTTGCTCAAAGTGTTCTGATGACTTGTTTGGCTATTTGTAGAGGCAGCTTGCCCTAATTTATACCCGCGAGAGCAGACTGACGACGTTTCGATTTGCTGACTAGCTAAGCCCACGGGAGCGGCGATGATTGATGAGATTAGGATTATTCCATGTTGCTTTCATGCCTACCATTCAAGCGAACAGGGGGCTACTGATGGCACTGTGCGAGTAGTGGCATTCGGAGACTTGTTCGTTCCACCTGCCGACAGGTGAGGCCACGATTACCCTGGAGGATGTCTACCGGATTCTTCGGGTGCCGATTTGAGGGGAGCGGATCATCTATGATCCGCGACATGGCGAGCAGACCTTCCATGCCTATTATCAAGATCAGGGTGTTGGACTGGGAATCTAGGGTTACGAGATCAGGTGAGAGTTCCTGGCAGATCATTATGGTCGCTTTGATGCATTCCTTGCGACTCTGATTGGGGGGATCTTGGTTCCTGACTGCCGGGGACATGGATTTCTGATTGGTTGGGGAGACATCCTAGTTGGTATGAGGTGTGATAAGACAGTGTATTCCTGGGGTCCTTGCTTACTTGGGACACTCTACCACCAGTTGCACGATGTTGCGTATAGGAGAGGAGAGAGCATCTTGTGTGGGACCACGTTGATGATGATATGGGCCTGGGAGCACATATCCATATTCTAACCTCCCATTGACAAACCATAGTTGGCTGATGGTCTGTCATATGCCTATTACTATGCCGGTGCCCTGCAGTAGACTCATATGGGTGAGACAAGCTGGTGGCAGCACAAGATTGACACCATGGTGACGTTTATTTGAAGGCCATACAAAGATTGTGAGCCATGGGACGATGAGGATGAGCACCTTAGCTTCTGTAGACAGTACAGGTATATGATTGGCAGGACAGTCTAGACATCATTGATTATTGAGATGTATCTACCATAGTGTGTTCTGAGGTAGTTTAGAGAGCAGTAGGGTGTACCTGCAGGGACAACAAAGTATGCCAGATCATCTTGAGAGTACTCATGGGGGCTAGCCATCCCAGTGGCATTTTTCAAGCAGCAGATTGATGGTCTAGTAGCCTAGGCATAGGGATGGAGGGGTAGAGCAGCTGATCCTGGTACGACACCAGATTATGACTTGTGGTGGCAGGCACACAGACCAGTGTCATTGACAGATCCTGACAGGCCATCTCTAGTAGACCAACGATTAGTGATTCCACAGGTGCCACGAGCCAGGTGAGGTGGCAGGGGGAGAGAAAGAGGCAGAGATGAAGGCAGGGGTGGAGACGGAGGTAGGGGTGGAGATGGAGGCAGGGGTGGACACAAAAGCAGGGACAGAGGCAAGGGTGGAGACAGAGGCAGAGATGGCAGGAGGTGACAGCAGGATGGGCAGAGACAGGTCCGGAGGGTGCGCCCATGAGTGGCGAGAGTAGCATTAGATGCCATCCTTGGGGTTGGCAAGGAGGGGGAGAGAGGAGCAGCCTTGATAAGAGGGAGAGGGTGAGGAGAGACAGGAGGAGATGGATGAGGTTGTGCCAGAGATGGAGAGGCAGGAGGAGGAGAGGCAGGAGGTTAGAGGACAGGAGGATGTGGAGGTGGAGGATGATGATGAAGAGGATGATGCCATGGATGAGGCCGAGAGACTCCTTAGATGGTAGATGGTAGAGGGAGAGGAGGAGATACCCTCCAGCTCAGGACTACCTCAGGATGCCACAACAGATCAGAGGGTGGCGGACCTACAGCAGAGATTGGATGCCAGCATGGCATAGGTCAGGTCACTATAGTCAGCGCTGGAGGTAGCCCGGGTGGAGCGGGATCAGGTGGTGATCCACCAGTAGGATGTAGCTCAGTGGTGCATAGATTTTGCAGCATTATGCACAAGGCCCATGGGAGACATGGCCCGAGAGTTGGCCAGGCTGAGCATGAGACTGGGATAGTACAGGACTTTGTATGAGTAGGCAGTGCTACCAGAGCGACGGGATCCTACTTTGTCATGGTCACATTCGAGGACAGGCAATGGCCATAGATCTGATAGTGGAAGTAGGAGTCAGACTAGTGTCAGAGGGTCTATTTCAATAGGGCATACTTTAGGGCACAGGTCACATCATTCATGTAGGCACACTCTGAGTCACCATTCGGGTCATAGTCATGGGTCGACTGGTTCAGTGTAGAGGTCAGGACAGGTACAACCGCCAGTGGTTGATCCCTCCACTTCTCAGAGTCCAGCTGTAGTGACATCGCAGATGCTTTATACCGTTGAGATGACACTGTCCTTCACAGCTCCATCAGTGGCACAGACAGAGGTTGCGATAGGTCCTCCTATTGTTTCAGTACCAGTGACAGAGTTGCCGCTGCCACATTCTTCACCACGAGGGGGTGATGAGAGTCTACCCTAGGGGCATTTTGTTATTATGACACACTATATATATATTTGAGCCTACGAGCTCCATTTTTGGGATATCCCATGACTTTATCTTGTGACATTGTACATTTTTGAGATGATATTATATGATGATGCAGTTTTGATGCAGCCTATATGTGTTATGTGAAATGTTTTATGATATGTATGATGTATGATGTTGATCTATGATGTAGTATGTATGTCCTATGATGTTTATTTGTGATGTTAATGCCATGATGATGTAATGCTTATTTATATGAGATGATAATGATGTGCATAATTTATTTTAGTAAAAGATGCAATGTTGATGATTATTTTAATGCAATGTTTGTGATTATGTATATGATTTGATGCTATGGATGTTGTATGTATGGACCTAATGCAATGTTTATATGATCATGTTTGCACTTATGCTTTTGGATGTCACAGGATATCATCATGAGGTGGACGAGAGAAGACGACGAGACTGATGAGAAAAGATGACTAGACCGAAGAAGAGAAGATGACCAAACTAAAGAAAATGCATGTTAATTCCTAGACCAAATCCTTCAAAGCTTTACCATAGGACATTAGTAATTATTGCTCTTAATCATCATTGGGCAGACTTCGTAATGGCCAAGAAACACCAAGATATGACATAGATCAAGGTGTGCAAGGTTGTACCATCACGTAAGACAAGCAGTCACAGACAAGGATGATTATGACTTATACTAAGAGCGTGATTGCCCCCAGTCTTTTGTCATAATCAACCACATACAGAAAAAGACAAGGACAAGTCATGAAACTTCATTGTTTCTCTAAATCTTGTTTCCAGGACATCCTTGAGAAACTAGCAGCATGATTGTTAGAATACAAAAATAGAGCCCTTACCATGATATGTTATTGTTTTTCTAAATCCCAAAGTCAGGACCTTGCTGAGAAACTAGTAGTCATGTGTGTCAATCATCATGATACGTTGTTGCTTCTCTAAATCCTACTTAGTGGGATCTCGCTGAAAAACTAATATCATGATAAAAGCTAAAAAAACAATTGTCAAGTGTTTGCCAAGTGCATCTAGATATCCATTGTTCTGATGTCAAGATGTCAGGTTTAATGATGATGAGATGCCCAAGTGCTAAAGCTTTGATGATGCTCAGACGATGAATGTCCAAATTTTCCAAATTCAGGAAGGACACATCCTAAATAAAATTAATGCCAAGAGAATTGATCTCCAAATGTCATATGATGGTGATGATGATGATGCCTAGGAAGGACACATCCTGAGGCATACACGACACAGTTGGCTTTTCAGAAGGACACATCTGAATAAAACTGATGTCGAGAAGATCCCTCAAAATGTTGAATGACAGTGACGATGCCTAGGAAGAACACATCCTGAGGCATGAATGATAGAGGTTACCTTTCAGAAGGACACATCTGAAGGTTAACCGAGAGTTGATAGTTTGACAAGTTATGATGATTTGACTTGTTTTGACCGAGTGTGACCGAAGTTTGGCTGAGTTTGACTTGTGTTGACTATATGTCAATATTGTCATGATGATATGAGTGACGTGTTGATGAGATTGTCATGCCGAATAACTGATTGTTTTACTTTGTTTGATAAGTTTTCCCATCTGAAGAATGATTGAAGAATTTTGACGTGTGTGCCAGTATAGTGCCATGAACCCTAATGGAATGACCTAGTGCGGCCTCGGGGGCACATCGACAGATAGCCTTGACTAGGTCATACACTCAGAGACCTCGTAGTTTGACACGACTGATGACTTTGTCCAAAGAACAGAAGTTTGAATCATGATTTTATTCTGACAAACCTAAATGGACTGACCTAATGTTTCGGGGACTCAAATATGAGTCTTTCCTACGTAGCAAATGCGCAGAGACAATGTAGTTCGGACAAATGACCAAGACTAATTGATATGACTGACTTTGGCAACAAATGACGATGTGTTTGCGCTCTTCCCACAGTCTGATGTTTTGTTTGTGGTTTTCTTCAGGATGTTTTATGATTTTTAGGTCTTTCTTCAGGACATTTTACAATGTTTTTGGTCTCTTTTTTTTCAAGACTTTTTGTGATGTTTTTGGTCTTTTTTCAGGACTTTTTGTGATGTTTTTGGTCTTTTTTCAAGACTTTTTGTGATGTTTTTATCTTTTTTCAGAACTTTTTGTGATGTTTTTGTCTTTTTTCAGGACTTTTTGCGATGCTTTTGTCTTTTTTTAGGACTTTTTTCCAATTGCCAAGATCATGTATGACATCCACTGCAGTTTAATGATAAATTTTTTTCCCCCAGTCAGGTCCAAGTCTTAGCCATTTTTAAGGAACATGGACGAGATACTGCTGGTTTACAAGATGGATAGTCATCAAGACTTGATGTCAATCATTTATCCACTATGATGGGTAGGGTAGAATGTGGTGGCGATTTGCATAATAATGGTGATAATCACTTTCATCCTAAGCCAAGGAAAACAAAGTGACAGTAGATGGAAGAGCAATGATTGACTACACATGGCACCTGTTTGCCAGGTTCTCACCATGGTACTTGTCCAAAGCACCTATTTGCCAGGTTTTCACTATTGAATGAATTATTTTTCTCTTTACTATTTTCTTGACTTTTTGATTTTTTTGGTGTCACCAAGACGCCTGTTTGCCAGGTTTTCATCAGGGTGACAATTTTTCATCATTTTTTCAATTTTTTTATATTTTACAGTTTCCAACTCAGTCCTCTGATGCTATGCATAGAACCTTCAGAGATGTAAACTGTTGATGGGCTCTATCAGTTGTTCTCCATCTGGTGTGGTCAGCTGATAAGTTTCAGAACCGAAAGAAGATATGATAATGTAGGGACCCAACCAATTTGGTTCAAATTTTCTCAGCTTTTCTCTATTAGCTTGGTTCTTGGGGTTTTGCATGAGGACTAGGTCGCCAATGTCAAAATTTTGACCATAACCTTCTTATTGTAGCTACAACAAAGACGGTTCTGATATGCTTGGAGATGGTTCAATGAATTTTTCCTTCTTTCTTCCAGCATTTTCAACTCGTGCAAGCGTGACTATCGATACTCCTCTTCATTGGTTAGACCCTTCAGGGACACTCGTAACGAAGGAATTTCAACCTCAATGGGTAATATGGCCTTAGTACCAAAGACTAGGGCAAAAGGAGTGGCTCCTGTAGGCGTATGAATGCTAGTTCGATAAGCCCACAGAGCAGGGTTGAGTTGTATGTGCTAGTCACGGCTAGCGTCATTAACAGTCTTTTTGAGGATTTTGACAATGGTTTTATTGGACGTCTCAGCTTGACTATTTCCTTGTGGGTAGTAGGGAGATGAAAAGTGGTGTTGGATATGGAATCGCTCACATAACTCCCGAACATCTTGGTTTTTGAACGGACGTCTGTTGTCAGTGATGATAGACTACGGAAGGCCATACCAGCAAATGATGTAGTTAAGGATGAACTTCGATATTTGTTTGCCGGTAATATATGTCAATGGGATGGCTTCAATCCACTTCATGAAATACTCAGTGGTAGTGATAATGAATTTATGGCCATTGGAGGAGGTTGGATGGATCTTACCCATGAGGTCGAGTCCCCATTGAGCGAAGGGCCAAGGAGAAGTGATTGGTTGAAGTTCTTGTGCTAGAGCATGGATCAGATCACTGTGAATCTGACAATTGCGACAAGTCCTCATGTATTCAATTGCATCCTTTTCAACTATTGGCCAATAATACCCTAGTCTCATTATTTTCTTAGCTAGAGCAGGACTACTCAAATGAAATCCACATATACTGTCGTGCACTTCACATAAAGTCGTACGCGCTTCGTCGATGTCAAGACATCTAAGGAGGGTGTCATCAAAACTACATTGGTATAGGGTGTCACTGACGATGGCATACTTGGAAGATTTTTGGATAAAGGACTTCCTTTGGTTATTGGACAGGTTGAGTAGAAGGGTTTGAGTTTTTAGGTAGTCATAAATGTCATGATACCAAGGAGAGTTGGGACCAACAAGTTCACAAACCATTTCTAATTCTGGGATATCATATGCCGGGATTAAAAGTTGTTCTACTAAGAACTCAAATTGTGACACATTTTGAGGGATGTCCAAGAGAGAACCAATAGTAGCCATTGCATCAGCTGCCTTATTCTGTATCCTGAGGATTTGTTCGAAAGAAATCAATTTGAAGTATGTCAGGAAACTATCCACCATCCTCTTGTAGGGAAGTAACTTCTCATCATTTGTTTCATAGTCATCATTCACTTGATTGATAACAACCTGGGAATCCCCAAACACATGCAATGTTTGAATTTTCCATTTAATTGACATTTTGAGACCTGTGACTAGTGCTTCATATTCAACAATGTTATTTGTACAAGGGAAAGTGATCCAGAATGCCTTAGGAATTGAATCCCCTTGTGGTGTGATAAACAAGATTCCAACGCCTAAGACATGACCAGTATGAGACCCATCAAAATATAGATTCCATGGTACCGCTGGTTCCGCATGAAAAATGGACTCATCGGGAAAATTAGTTACTAGTGGATGAGTGACTTGAATTGATGCATCTACCAGTTGATCTGCTATTTCCTATCCTTTTATTGCCTTACGCTCGACATATTGTATATCATACTCACTTAGTATCATAACCCATTTTTCCAATCGGCCTATTAATGCCGCCTGACTTAAGAGGTATTTTAGTGGATCAATCTTGGCAACCAGCTGTGTCTGGTGATTGAGCATATATTGTCTTAATTTCTGGGATGCAAAGACAATAGCAAGGCAGGCACGACCAATGTGTGTATAGTTCAACTCATACCCTATTAGTGTGTGGCTAATGTAATAGATGGCTCATTCTTTTCCTTCATGATCATTTTGTGCCAGTAATGCCCCCAGTGCTGAACTAGTAGTCGAGATGTAGAGTATCAATGGCTTTCCGTGAATTGGAGGCATGAGGACTGGTGTTGATAGTAGGTAATCTTTGATTTTCTGAAAGGCTTCTTGACATTTATCGGTCCATACAAAAGGGATACCCTTGCGCAACAGATACTAGAATGGGTGACACTTATCTACCAACTGGGCTATAAAACGCCAAATAGATTGTAACCTGCCTTGTAGAGTTCTTAGCTCACTGATTCCTTTAGGTGGAGGCATGTCTATGATGGCTTTAACCTTTGCTAGATCAACCTCTATGCCTCTTCGAGAAACTATGTATCCCAGGAGTTTTCCTGATGTGACCTCGAAAACACACTTCTTAGGATTTAGCCAGACTTTATACTCTTCAAGTCTCTTGAAAATTGTGTCGAGTACCTTCAGATGATCTTTCCTAGTTGCTGATTTGGCCAATAAGTCTACATAATCTTCCATTATTTTGTGCATCATGTCATAGAAGATTGTGGTCATAGCCCTTTGGTATGTGGCACCTGCATTTTTGAAACCAAATGACATGACATTCCAACAATATGTACCCCATGGGCAAGTAAATGCTATTTTGTGTTGGTCCTAAGGAGCAATGCGAATCTGATTATAGCCGGAGAAACCATCCATGAGGGATAGCATCTCATATCCTGCGGTAAGATCAACTATGATGTCAATGTTTGGCAAAGGGAAGTCATCCTTCGGGCATGCTTTATTTAGGTCTCAAAAGTCTGTACATATGTGGATCAGTCCATTTGGCTTTGTCACCGACACTAGGTTGGAAATCCATTCAACGTAATCTATAGACCATATGAATCTAGCATCCAGTAATTTCTTTAACTTAGCCTTGACCAATAGAGCAACTTGAGGGTGCATTTTGCACAACTTCTACTTGACTAGTTTGGCATTAGGTAATAGCAGGAGATGGTGCATAACTAATTCAAGGTCCAATCCTGGCATGTCAGCATAGGACCATGTGAAGTTGATTTTTTGCTCTGTAAAGAACTTATGAAATTCTGATCTCTCATCTTCATTTAATGACGCAGCAAAAAGGACTATCTTGGGATCTTCTATAGTTGATATGTTATCCTCTATTGTGTCTTCAATAAGCATGGCCGATTTCTCCTATTGCACGGGGAGAAAGTCCAGTCCTCCATCTTTGGGCACCTCAGAGAGGTTTTCACTCGTAGATACGTCCTTTATTTTTACTATTTTATCATCAAGAGGTGCCTTTCGGTTTTCACCTAGGGACGTTTCACTTTTTGTTTGATTCTTACTTTTACTTTTGTGACTAGAGGACTAAACAGTCTCGCCGAAGTATGTCATGCAGTCTAAATCAATGGAAAATCCTGATATGTGGTCCCCACTGGGTATGCCTTCTCGTAATCCCATAAATTCAGCAATTTCCTCATCATTCTAAAATGTGTCTAACACTGGCGGTCCTTGTTGGTCCCAATCAACTAGTTTAGGGTAAACTAAGGAAATACCATCATCAATGTTGGTGAATTGGGGTGAGGATGTGGATAGCATATAGACATATTCAATGATGTTGTAAATGAGATTATCATATCCAACTGGACATCTGATTCTATCCAATATTCTCCTTCACTAGTGTCATATTTGTTGTCAAAATAAGGAGTGAAGGTTTTAGAGCCCTGATTGTCAATGTCATCTGATACTTCAGATGGGTTGGACTGAGGGGGTTCAGATGATGGGTATTGGACATCATGGGAAGCGATAATGGGATGTTGACTATTTGGTGCCTGTTCAATTTTGAATGTTTTCCAAAATTGTTGTTCAGAGGTCAGTTCCCCTGGTTCGACAAATAAATCATCAAGACAACAGTCACTTAGGGATCGTTATGAGCCAAATTCCCACTCTTGGGAGTCAGTTTCGGTGAGGGTTTCTCTAGTAGTCTCGACACTATCCAAAGCATGTACTTGCTCATTTGAAAGTCTAGAGGTACGTCGATTGTCATTGTCAGATGATCCAAACCCTAATCCAAGATACTTAGGAATTTGAAAAGTTTCTATGGGTTACCTTCAGCCAGTTTTATTTCTTCCTAGGCCACTAGTACCATTGTAGCCTTTAGCCTTCATGATGTCATAACCTTTGCCATATCTTTGAATTGGTAATGGGGGTAGTGTGATAGTATACTTATAGATCCAGCCTGTAATGTTAGTAAGGTCTTCCTTACTCATGTCTCCCCACTTGATGAAAATTATTTTTGGTGGAACTTTGAAAATTTCCTGAGGTTCCATTTTGAAACATGGCCGACCATAGTCCTTTGGAGACCTAGGCATTGTTATTATGTTGTATGTTGTGTGCAGTTTGAATTCTCCGCAGTCAAGGTCCTGGATTTTGACAGTGGATTCAGTCTTAGGGCTAGTGGAAGGTGGTGGTATGGCGGAAGACGTGGATGGAGCGGATGTGGAAGATGGCGTGAGTGTGGATGGGTCGATGTATTTGGATGACGAGGAGCCAGATGCTTCTTGGTTAATAGGTACTCAGTTTTTAGAGATACCCCTTAAGTTTGTACAATATTGGAAAGGGTCGGGGTCTCCATATATGGTTATTTATGTGCCATCAAATGGAAATTTCAGGCATTGATGATATGTGGACAAAACGGCTTTTAAGGCATGAATCTATGGATAGCCTAATAAGATGTTATATGGTAGTTCCAAATCCAGGACCTGGCAGGTTGTGTCTATGATGACTGGTCCCACTCTGATTGGGAGAGAGATAACGCCCCGTGAAGAGCGTTCCTCGTCATCGTATGCTTTGGTCGGTATACTCTTTGTTGGGTCTACGCACGCATCAAAGAACCCTAGAGCCTTAATTAGTTTGAGGGAGCATATATTTAGTCCTGCTTCGCCATCTACTAAAACCCATCTAACTTTGTGCTTGTGGACAAAAATTTCTATGTGCAATGCATCATTGTGGTTGGTTTTAGGTGATGAATAATCTTGATCCGAGAAGGTGACATGGTGAGGCATGGTGAGATATCCCACCATGATTTCAAATTGATTGAAATTGATGTCCTTAGGGACCAACGACTCAAGCAAGGTTTTATCCAGGATTTCTTTGTGTGCGGGGGATATGCGAAGCAGCTCAAGTATAGAGATTTGTGCGGGAGTCTTTCCTAGCTGGTTAATAAGGTTGAACTGAATTTTGGGTTTCCATTGCTTTATGGTTGGGACAGGTTGTGATTGCTTAGTAGATGGGACAGGTTGTGACTGTTTAGCAGATGGGATAGGTTGTGACTGTTTAGCAGATGGGACAAGTTGTGACTATTTAGCAGATGGGCCTGGTATGGTGATTTTGGCTTGTCTAGCGGTAGGTGGACCAGCTATAGTGACTTTGCCACTGAGAGTAGTAGCATTACATTGGGGTGCTCTCTTGACGGTAATGGTATTGATGTATTCATTATTAGTGCAGACATTGTTTATAATAGGTCCACCAAAATAGTCGTACTTGACTAAGGCAAAGTTAGCTTGATTATTGTGCATCTGTGGTCTTGACATGGAAGCATTATGAGAATCATGGTCCTGCAATGGATTCTTATGGATAGTATGATCTGCATTGGAGGAAAAATGAGATCCACCTACTTCAATGACATGACTCTCGATGAGATCTTATATTAGGTTTTCCAATTGTCGACAGTTAGAGGTTGTATGTCCTTTTCCTCGATGGTATTCACAAAATGCATTATCATTCCACCATGTTGGTTTGAATTGTCCTAGGTCATATGGTTTTGGTTCTTGAAGTATGATGACCCCATTCTGGATGCACTTCTTGAGGACTTCCTCAATGGGTTCCCCCAAAGAAGTGTATGTGTGACCTTTAGGAAATTGTCTCATTTGACGGTATTGTCCCTGATTGTTTTGACCACTTGGGTTGTTTGAAGGAATATTGGGAGGAGGTGTTAGTGTTGTTATTGGTTTGTTTTGTTGTTGAACTCCCTTTAGGGCCAGTATAGGACCCACAACATTTGCAGCCTTGGCATCAACAATTCCGTCATTTGTAACGTGTTTATTTTTAACCCAATATTTGTTCTTGTCGGTGGTTGGATTGAAATTTGTGTTTTTGGAACCATATCACAATTCTCCCTTTGTGATAAGGGCTTTCTCAATCTGGACCCCTTTTTCAACTAAGTCTGTGAAGTTTGTGCAACAATGTACTTGCAATGCATATTTTAGGGGCCCAAGAAGTGTTTGGAAAAACATGTTGACTTTCTCCCTTTCGGGGATGTCAATGTGACATCGACTAGCAAGGCTTCTCCATTTTTGAAAAAATGGGATAAATGTCTCTCCAGCATCCTCCTGCGTGAGATTGCACAAGCTAGTGATGGAGGTGTCCATGTCAATGTTGTATGCGTAGTTTTTGATGAATTTTCGTTAAAGTTCATCCCATGTTTGGATATCCTTTTGTGTGGAAAACCATTCAAGGGCTTGACCCACCAGACTTTTAGAAAAAAGTCTCATCAAGTATGTTTGTTCATAGGCAATGTCCATACAATTGGTTGCGAATTCGCGAACATGTTCAATGGGGTTTGTCTTGCCTCTGTATTTCATAAAATTTGGTGACACATATCCCAGAGGAAATGGGGGCATGTATATGCTCATGTTGAATGGGTATACATTTAGGTCATATGATATTTCTTATTTTTGGCCTGAAATGTAAATGTTTTGAATAGTTTTTTCTAAACCCATCATTCTTGTTTGGAGGGCGTCCACAACAGGGTCATTTATGTTTCTATAGGTTGGATTGCCTGGTACACCATAGGTCCCTATTTGTTGTGCGTGAATGTTGGTGTATTGTGGTGGTGTGGATTGTTGTGATATGTAGGACATTTGTGGATTGCCATGTTGTTGATATTGAAAGTTATGATTGGGTGCATGTTGGTGAGTATGAACGTTAGATGAGTAGGTTGGGATGTTTCCCCCAGCCATGTGTGTCGTCATTTGGGGAATGTGATGACCATGAATGTTATGATGTGTTAATGGTGCCATGGGTTGCGTTATTTGGCCACCTTGTGCAAATTGTTGGGTTTGCACAAGGGGAATGTTCGGATTTGTACCTTGGGAGGCAATGACATGTGACTGTGTTGTCGTGTTAACATTTGGTTGTTGTCCTTGGATAAAAATGCATCCCTTGCCCCCACTCAAAGGATTTTGTGAAATACCACTGAGCGGATATGTCAAAGGTGTACTCATGGTAGTTGATGGAGCTATCAAGGGGGGATTGTTGTGACTTGATGATGCCCTTGTGGCATTTACTATTGTGGCATTTGTTGTCATGGTATTTATGGTGTTGGAGGTGTTTGGGATGTTGGATGTAGCATGCACTGTCATCGTGGTGTCAAAGGAAGTATTGCTCGTATTGTTTAGAGGTTGACCACTATGTGACATGTTATGTGCGTTGTTGTTATTAGGGTCAAGAAGTGTCACATTTATCGTGTTAATGTCAAATCCTTGAGGTAATTTGGCTCCTTCACTCAAGAGTATAGCCAAGAATCTGTCTTTGTCATGATGGACCATTGTTTCAATGAAGTGAGAGGCCTATGGGTTTTGTGCTATTGCCTCTATGTTTTCCTCAAGTATTTGACCGTATTTATCTCTTTGCAAAACAAGTTCAAATGCATTGTTTGATGAGGATTGTGTTGTCACTGGAGGTGGATCATTTGGATTGGAAAATGGATCGTAAAAGGTCCAGTTTGGATTATCGACAGTAGACATGGGGTCTTGCCGAGAGTTTGCCATTCGTTGTTGTTGTTTTTGAAGTCTGGTTTCCACCATAAATGAGATTGCTCAAATGGGAATGACAACTAATAATGATGATATTATGCAAGATCTAAGTTCAAAATGATGACTAGGATGACTAATGTTTTTGTATTTTTTGTGAATAGGAAATGCAATGTGTAGACCTAAAATGCAATGTAAGACAAGGGTATCTAAGCACATCTAAGCTTGAACCTTGTTTTCGATTTTGGCTACTAGAGGACTTTGTTGAAAATGACAAGGTGACAATGTCAAAATGACTAGTGAATTTTCCTAACTATACTTTTGAGTTGGAACATCCACAAAAGAGGACAATGACTGAAAAGGGCTTGATAACTTAGTCCAAAAGAGCCTAGTTTCAAAAACAATGATGTTGCAAGTTGTGTTGAGGTTTACCTAATCCTAAAGATGCAAAAATGTGAACCTAGGGACAACCTAATGTCAACTGTATGCAACTAAAATAATGAAGGATGCAACCTATGGCAATGAATGCAAACTAGTGGTCGAGACTTTGAGCAATTTCACTTTTGGTTTCTAATAGAATCTTCTAGGAAACAATACTTGACAGATTATTGACAAGACGAAGACTTCGGATTTGACTTGGGATGAAGTTTTAAACAGTGACAGGCAAATGCGTCATTTGAGATGTCAGTTGCATCGTGGTTTTGCAAATGTGGCTCAAGTTTAGCAGATGCGACTCAAAAACAGACAAGTGTGACTCGATTTATCAGATGTGACTCGATGACAGTCAGTTGCATTTTAGTTATGCACATGCGGCTCTGCAGTGTTTAGATGCATCATGATGCAAATAGATGCATCATTTTTAGTATCAACTGTGGTTTAACAGAGCAATTGCGGTTCATAAAATCAATTACGGTTTGACAAATGTGACACAGTTTTGTTTCAAATTGATTTTCTTGTCGTTTTGATTGCAAGTT
This sequence comes from Sequoia sempervirens, assembly GCA_007258455.2. NCBI lineage: Eukaryota > Viridiplantae > Streptophyta > Pinopsida > Cupressales > Cupressaceae > Sequoia > Sequoia sempervirens. Next base: position 80,357,149 of record VDFB02281492.1, on the reverse strand, counting down.
TGATATGTTTGGTGTTGAATTTTTTGTTTGGAGTTGTGATGAAACTAGAAAGCACTTGACAAACATAGTGTTTTGAAAAGTAACCAAACTTATATCAGATAAGCACAATCCTAGGTTAGGCCATGACAGTATTCGCTAGATTCCACGTGGGTTTCCCCAACCGCATATCTGTAGCGTGTGAATTTAGAAGCTTGGCTACACGGGCTCCCCCTTATAGTGCACTCTCTTCTTAGGCCAACCAAGCTTCCAACCCCCATGAAACTCCCATGGTGAGCTAATCACATCTACTACAAACTGCAAAAGTGTGGATGCCTTCACACCGACCGGTGTTGCACTAGCAAATAGAAGGATTTTGGCTTTCTATACAAGAGATTTTAGCTAGGGACCCCCGTTCAAGTGGCCATACATGGGGCAAGAGATTAATCACCATTAAGGTGGCACTCCAGCCTGAAGAGGTTAAGCTCAATAGGGTTTAAGGGAGTACAACTCCATCCGTATGACACATCTGCACAAGCAACCTTATGTTTTCCCTTAAGGTTTACATTTATATACTAGTCGGGGGTAGCTTGGCTTTAGCTCCATTTCCAGTTTGAGTCACGTTGGGGTGATGAAATCCCTAGGCAGGCCCAATTTCTAGAGTTGGTAACCATTTCTCTTACACCCAAGATCGCCCAAAAGCGCGAGGTGAGAGGATACTCCAATATACTAAGTCAGGGTAATAACAAATAAAAATGGGTTTGGTTTTCTGATCACGAGGTTTTCACTAAGTGAGAGCATATTCACCTACCATCTTGCAAACACAATCAAGTAAAGAAGACATGAATGTTCTTTTTATGTGCACCAAAGTTAAATGTTTGCTAATCTATGACAAACAAGCACAATGTTTGTTTTATTTTGTCTTCGACATTCGAATCTACAGACAAAAGATTAGTAGTTCCTTTATTAAATGATCTTTGACACCTGAATAGTTACTACCACATGCTGCAAATGGAGATTAGTAATACAAAACCCTAAGCTAGCTAACATGTAGAGATGAAAAACAAGGAAATTAGAGGACCAGAAAAACTAGAAAGAAACCAGCAACCAGAAAACTCTAAAATCCAAAAATTAGAATGCCAAAAATGAAAGAAAATCTTTACTAGTCAAATGCAGCACGACATAGCATATGCATCGTTCAGGACTTCGAATGTGGCATGACAAAGTAGATGTGTCGTTCAAGATATCGATTGCGGCTTATCAGAGTGATTACGATTTTTGAGTTGGCGAATGCGTCGTGACGCATCATATGTGTCACGATTTAAAAAAAAAAAGGTTGCATCACTCCGAACCTATACCTTCAAAAAAGTAGAAAACACCAACCATATGGAAATAAAAGTGAATAACAAAGTCGTGTTTTATGTCGGGTTCACCAAATGTATCAATGGAAAATTAGATTGTTAGCTTATTAAATCAATAAACATCAAAATCCCATGAAGTAACAAAGCACAAAGGAAATAAACATGAAAATAAAAGGAACAATGTTACTAGATATCTTCATCTTCCATGCTTCACCTTTGTTACACCTTCTAGTTTGCAGCAAACGAATAAGGCCCTTAGATTTCAAATGAGCAACCTAAAGTAATGTCTAAGCCCTATGCAAATGTTGAAGGATTTGATAGAATAATGCCTTCACAATAGACTAAAAAATGACAATGACTGCAAATGACAATAATAATAGCCTAAGTGGACAAAATGAGCATGAGGTCCAAAATAAGAACAAAATTGCCATTTTATAGAAACTGCAATTTTGCATGTGTGGCTAGGATGAGAAGATGACAAATACCCTAGAATCAATGGCCAATATTCTGTAGGATAATCCCTAATTAGGGTTAGGGATAAATCCTTAAATGAGAGGCCAAGATGCAATTTGAGAAAATCACATCAATGATGGAGAATAAATGAGATAATTAATTAGAAGAAATAAAAGATATTCGAAAATCAAGAAGATAAGGACTGCCTGATTGAACTGAAGATCATATTTGGAAAAATCAAGAATTAAATAAAAATTACTTGATTTTTGGAAGAATAATATCTTTTTGAATTTAATTAATTCAAAATGATGATTTTGTGTGACAAGTAAATAATCTTTTTCAGATTATTTACTAAAAAGAGTGGGAGTTAATAAAATGAAATCATTTTAAATATTTTCATTTATTTAAAATGAGAGAAAAGTGAAATTAGTAATTAAATAATTAAAGATAATTATTTAATTTAGAAGATAAGACTGAATAATTAAATAAATTAATAAATTTATTTAATTGTGACAATTAGTGACATATCAAATAAATAAATGAAATTTATTTATTTAATAATCAGGAAGAATAAACGATTGAAGGTGGTTAAATAAATTAATAAATTTATTTAATTGCAAGAGGACAATAGACCTTTAGTGACGCATTGAATAAATAAATATGATTTATTTATTTAATAATCATGAAGAATGCAAGAGACATGAATTAATTAAATAATTATGAATTATTTAATTAATAGTCGAATGTGGACCAAGGACATAATTAAATGTCTTAATTATGCTAGGACGAAAGTGGTAAAAATGAAGCTTGCAAGCCTAGGTCATTTTTAGGTGTCTACAGTAAATACTATTTTTAGAGAGTTTATTTGTTTCAATTTGATTAGATTTTTATTTGAATTCTCTTTAATGTAATGTTTCATTGATTGTCTGGTTTATTACTTATTCACATATTTTACTCACATAGGTACAAGTATGTAAAGTTGCAAACAAATTTTGAGAAAGAATCCACAAGGTTGAACTATGTAGAAGAGGAGATTCCCATTGGAAAATTTATGGAAGATTTTAAAAAATTGATACGACCATACATACATCATTCCTTTTTTGCTAAGTGGCAAGCACAACAATTCCAAACATTGAGAGATACTTTCCCACGTGGAATAGTTCTATTAGTAGTTGACTTTGTAGAAAATTACTCCTTTGTACATCAAAAGGAGATTCAATCAGAGTATTACTTTTCAAAGCAGATCACTATTATGGTTCATGTGTGTTATCGACATGCATAATCAGAATTGGATGGTGTTGAGAGTACAGATGAAGAACAAGCCATTAAGAAAGAATAACACTTTTATATTAGTGATGATAAAGAGCATGACATGATTTTTGTCCAACATTTCTTTACAATATTTTTTGAGAATTTGAGAAGCAGGGGTGTAAAATTTAAAAAAAAATTGTATGGTCAAATGGATGTGTAGAACAATTCAAATCTTCACGACCATTCTATGCACTTTGTAGATATCATAAAATCTACAAAATACCACATGTTTGGAGTTTTTTTTAGAGTGGGTATGGAAAGGGTGAGCATGATGGAGCAAGAGCTTGCATCAAACGAGCTTTAAGAAAGCATCAAATGAGTTATCCAAAAGATTGTATAGACAATGCACATGATGTTGTTGAATGGTGCAAGAAACACTTTGCATCAAATGTGGTTGGTACATCTTCAAGAACAAACCGACACATTCCACATAGAGTGTTTTGGGAGATATCGGGTATGTATAAATTACATTAAATCAAAAATTTGAATTTATTTAAATTTAAAATTTATATATATATATATACATATTTGTTCACATAAGTTTGTTGTTGTACATGTATCTAGGTGTGGATAGAAGATTGATGCATGGATGCAAGAGGGTAGAAAAAACAAGATCTTTGCATTGTGTTAGGAGTTCAGATAGTCGCCATGGATGGACATTAGACACAAGGGATTACTCTTGTTTTTGCACTGAGTGCATTGCGGGAAACTATGAGTATGCATGCAACAATTAAGAACTTGGACTTGTTGGTAAATGGGATACGGTGCCACTAGTTGTTTCAGAAACATATGATGAAAACGAGGAAGAAAGATTTGAAGACATTGCTTTGATTTCAATTGATTATGACCATATTTCAAGATTGGTTAGAAAAGTTACATTTGTAAGTTTTCAATAATTTAAATATTATATATATCTAGTTAATGATATTTAGAGACATTTCTAATTTTTTAAGATTTTTTTTGTGTAAATTTGGTGTACATGAGATGTTTTTATAGTCATAGCAGAGCCTAGAAACATTGAAGGTGTTAGCTATTATTTATTGTGTTGCACAGAAGAGGGGAATAAGCTAACACAACCTAAAACAAGTGATGGAATGTCATTTCCCACAAGTGAGTTTGAATTTAAAATTTTATATACATTGTATTCACATGTGCACATTACATTATAAACATTAAATATATATTGTACAAACCTTGAGCATAAAAATGTTGTCACACGTTCATATGTCTTACCTTAGGTTCATGTTTACCATGCAGGTTATGTTGTAGTGCAAGGGACATATCTAAAACAAGTCAAAGTTGTTAGCATGGGATTCATTTTGTTGACTATCAACCTGATAACAAGTTATATCAATATAGTCACTTAATAATTGCTACCGCCCTACATCTTCATGCAGTTCCACATGCACATGGCTAAAGAAAATGGAGACTAAATACTGATGATCATCAAAAAATTCTACATGTTATTGAAGAGAGGGTTGAACTAGAATCTTTGACTTAGATTATATGCATGGTTTTCAAGTTCACTTGTAACCCTATACATGTTCAAGTGAGAACTTATAGTAACTTGTACATAGTTGTAAATATTTTTTTGTAAATTACAATTATATGTACATATTTGTTCCATGGAAAATTCTTAAGTTCAAGAATCTTTGATAGCATCATCTCTCACTTTTTTTGGTTGCATATAAACCCATATATATGCTTTCAATCCTTATTTGAAACCTAGTGAAGTTTTTTAAAATCATTTTTCCTAAATTATAATTATATACAACTTATATTTGTTTCATGAAATTCTTAAGTTCAAGAATCTTATATACAATTATATACAACTTATATAATTTGTTCAATTGAATTTTTCCATGGGAAATTATGTAAATTTTAAAATTAAGTATTATCTAATTATAAAATTATTGTACACATATATAAAACATAAATCAATGCAAATAAAAAAATAAACCCTTAACCCTATAACCCTAAACCATTGTACCCCCTACCCTCTATCTTTCTCCCTCCCCCTCTCTCTCTTGAAGAGTACTCTCCCCACTCTCCTCTCTCTCCTCTCCCAGCCCCTCCTCAACCTTTAAACCCCCCTTTTCTTCTCCCCCTATCTTCCCACCCTCCCTCCTACCCTGTCTTACTCTCTCCCCCCCCCACCCTCTCTCCCTATTCTCTCCTCCCTGTGTACCCCTTACTCCTCAATCTCTCTTACCTCCCCCCCACATCAGAAGTCTCCTCCCTTAAACCTAAACCCCCTCTCTCTCCCACTCTCTCCCCTCTACCCTTAACCCTTAAACCCTAAACCCTTGTACCCCCATTTTATCTCTCCCACTCCCCCTCTCTCTCTCATGTCCTCTCCCTCCCCCTACCCTCTCTCCCACTCCCCTCCCTCTCTCCCCTCTACCCTTAACCCTTAAACCCTAAACCCTTGTACCCCCTACCCTTTATCTCTCTCCCACTCCCCCTCTCTCTCTCAAGTCTCTCCCTCCTACCCCCGTGCTCCATTTCTCTCCCACTCCCTCCATATCTCTCTCTCAAGTCAATGATATGGGCCTTACATAAAATTATCTAGCCATACCTGCCATTCTCTCCAGCTGAAAAAATCCATGCAGGCCCATTAAAACAAACATAAGAATAGTTAAAGAATACCCATAAGCACAAAGCTAACAAATCTTCAACTTCATTTCTTAGGTGATTTAAAGCATCAGAATAAAATAACCTTTTGGGTCTCTAAATCTTATACAATATATGATATGAAGCAATTTCATCATTGTGGGAAAATCACCACACTAAAAAGATTTCTAGAGAAAATAAAATCTAGGAGGTTTGTAGGGTTGTAAATACATTAGAATCGGAATACGAACAACTTAAAAAGGAGTGACTGATAATCCTTTAACCACGGTTTACATTTTGGGAATACAAAAAATTGGAATATGCATCATCAAATTAGTTAGGCTATGCAAACGAACCTCATCTTTCAACCGAATATTCTCAATAAGCAGTTGCTGCTCTTGAAGACTGACTTCTGCAATAACAACAGGTGCTCCACAGTTGGTGCATATGGGATTTCTCATGGCTTCTTTAATTGCCATGTTCTCCAAGTGAAGCTTCTTGTTATCTTGCCTGAGGAGAGTGTTTTCATGAAACTCATGTTGAGCCTGAAAATCCAAAATCTGAAAATCCATGATTAGAAACAAATAAGTAATAAAGCATGAAACCCTAAAATTCATTTTGTTAATCCCTGGACATACTTTCATCTGGGTTCACCGATTCTAGAACCAAAACTTAATCTAGCATGGTGCAAGCCCCAATTGCTTACTTAGAAGCTACCTTTGCATCTCATCTGGGTGAGGGCACTCTTTGAAAAGCCTGTAGCAAACCCAAAATAGCAATAAAGTCATAAACAATTCAATTCTCAATGGATGACAAGTATTGAATTGTTTAGTGAAGAAAGGGCATACGCTTCCATCTCTTGAATTTTCTGAGGAGTATGCATGTGATAGCGCTTCTTTTTGGGATGGTTATCTTCTTTCTCATCACTAGATTCATTCCCTTCCATGTTGTCACTACCTCTGGACCTGCTCTCATGCACTGCATCTCTTTGTAGATCCCAAGCTGAGACTCTCCACCGTTGCTGCCAAACATGACTCATTTTCCTTCCAAGCTACTTGTTTGTCTAACAATTCCCATCATAAATATATATTTACTTATATCTATAAACAAAAAAAATTCCCCTAAGAAAATAAAATTAATACACATTTCCACATCAATACCCATGTTTTTATGATTTTTGGTTGAAGAGAACACCTACCAACGTCAAGGAGAGCTTGGGTGCGGAGCTGTAGATGTTCGTTCATATTAGACTTTGGCTTAGGGGAAACAAAACAAGGTTGTGCCATTCCAATATTGTTAGATGAGATCTCAGAAAAACCTTTTGTTTGAATCATTCCTGCACTCAAGTAAACTACCCAACCCAAAACTCATCCCAAAATTCTTTTCAACCATTTCTAATATATATAGTTTTTAATTATATACTTTTAATATTATAATAATAATAATATAATTATTAAAATATATTTTAATAATAAGTATATTATATATTATAATAATAATATATAATTAATATAACATATTGTAATAATAAGTATATTATATGGGTATGTGTAGGATCATCATGGAAAAAACAGAGGCCCTTAAGTGGCAAAAAATTCAAAAAAATCAGAGTTAGGCAACTTGACGTAAAAATTTGAATAAGTTATCTATATTATTTAAAAAATATGTAAGAATAGAATCTATAGAAAATTGAATGTAGTTTCTAAACTACTAGGTTTATTTTTATTTTTTGTAAATCTATTTGGTGAAAATTTGAAATTTCAATGCAGTAGTACTTAAATTTCAAGGAAAAATTAAGGAGTAGGTGTCTATCTGACCACCCTAACCACAATAAAATGATAATATTTTTTTATAATATTTTATACATAAGTAGAGGACTCATGTCTAGATGTGATGCATATTTTTTTGTAATTTTTTCCAAGTAAATAATTAATTATGAATTTTCATTACAACTTTTAAAAAATATAAAACTCAATGTCTGACCACCTTAACTTGGTCAAAATTCATGAAATTCAATTTTTCTTTTTTTAATCCTATAGTATGTGAAGCATAGAATGTGATGCATGTTTTGGATTCCAAAAATATGATACTATTTGAAAGGTATAGATTTTTTTCAATCAACCTATCAATCAGGACTTTAGTCGTAATTCAAATAGAAAATAAATAATAATTATTTATTAAATTCAAAGTAAAGCATAATTTATATTATTGGAAACATGAGAATCTCCTTTAAAAACCCTTTTCATTGCATCAATTTTGGGTTAAAAAAAAGTCGTCAGCCACATACCCTACAAATACCCATCACATCGCCACTTTTTGGCCCATCATGATCCTGCACATACCCATATATTATAATTTAAAAAGAATATAATTTACATTTATATTAATATTAAATATTATAAAATACAACAGGAAAAAAAGAGAAATATATATTTGATGGAGGGGTTTGACCAAACACCTTTAGCATGTTCGACCGAACCCGCTTTAAATCTATTTTTTTATTATATTTGAAATGGGTTCAGTTGAACCTTAGTTCGGTCAAACCCCCATTCGACCGAACATTTTATTTTTGTTCAACTAAACATAAGTTCAACCGAACCCCCTTATTTTCACCTCCACCCTCTCAAGCACAAAAATTGCTCAGAATTTTGCACTTTGAAGCTTGATTTGAGAATGAAAATGCAGGAGATTTCAAAAACCCAACTGGTATCAGGTTTCCCTCAAAACAAGATATCCAACGAATATAATTTTAATATGTTTTGATTTTATTATGTATTTGCTTTTTAAGTTTTATTAAATATAGGTTTTTCACTGAAAATGAAACTCTCTATTCTACACATGGAAAAATAGAAGATTATCAAAAAAAATTGAAAAATATGAGTGCACTAGATATTGGAGTCCTTGATCCAACCAAAAAAAAAAAAATCGATACATATAGTAAAAGTTATGCGTAATACGGTCACGTTATGTCTGAATTGTAATTGGTTTGACTTTGAAACTTGATTAAAGAAAAAATATTCAATAAAAACTATCTAACTAAGTGGAAGCACTAGATATCAGAGTTACAAATCTAAATTTGAAAGAGTTAGAATTTTATCCTTCAAGGAAAAAAAGTTATGCATTATATGGTGTGCATCACTTTTTAAAAATATTGTTTTCTGAAAAAAAACCTATTTTTGTGGGAGATGGAAAAAGAAGTGCAGTCTGATTCCAAAAAATTTGAAAAACATATTTTTAGAATCTATAGACAAAATGTGATGAGACTCTAGTTTGCACCATCTTCAAATTCCTCACAGTTTAACCGCTATAGGTGCTCGAATGTGAAGATTTAGTTAAAAAAAAATTCAATGTCCAGTTTGGCCAAAAATTATAAACCACTATTGTGGGATTACCACTTCCTTCTCTGCTTCTTTATCATACATTTCTCTATCATTGCTATTTGGCTGTCCGTGGAGGTGGAAACAACAAAATGGGGGTCTGACTAAGGCAGGTCCCTATATAGCCCCAACAAATTTCCCCTCTTTCTTGTGTGTAGGTGGACGTGCATTTGGAGCTAGTTCGTGAACTGACACTTTTATGATATAATCTTCATCACCCTAGTTCTTTTTTATTTACTTTATCATTTTAGTATATACTTTGCATACTTTCTCATTCTATTTTTACCATCTATATTGAACTAGCTAGGCTATCAATAGGTCTTTTTGGCAGTTTTACTGTGTTCACTATTTTCTAGCCATATGAACACCAACATGCTCGAGAGATGCTAGTGTGTTGTGATGACGTCCCAAAGCTAAGTTGTCATCCTCAAATAGAGAGTTGTCTAAGGCATAGTAACGACTCCAAAAAACCATCTCACCTAGCCCAAACTAAAGTTAGGATCTACAGAGTGATCGAAGGACATTACAGTCCTCATCATTCTCATCCCTCATTTCAAACACCCCTTTAGAGTGAGGTAAGTTAGAGCAACCTTCCTCTCTTGGCTCTCCATGATCTAGGGCCTTGACGTGGTTGGTCTCCCTCTCTTACATTTTGGTGAACCTGACATGAACCATTTTGGTTCGGTTTGGTGATACTGAAAGTGTCTTTCCTCATGTTCTAGGAGTGTTGTAGGTGCGATTGTTGTGAGGCCTTTGTGTTACAACCCAACCTGTGACCCCTAGTAGGCATAGTTGGAAGGTTCTAAAAGTGTTATGCAATGAAACCTTAATTGGGTCACTATCTTATCTTACAACCTTTGGGGACCCTATGAGAGTGTCATTTATTGCATGTGATGGCCTCTTCCCTGCATCAACCCATCCCCTCTATGTAACTTGTGAGCAATGGTACTAGCATAACCTTCACCTCAAAGGATCTTTCGATGGGTTTTAATAGGGAACCATCTCCTCTCTACATCCCTATGCAGATCAATGAAAACATCATAGTAGGTGTTCTCATTGATCCAACATCTCAAGTAAACATCATAACTAAGGAAATCATGCTAATTAAATTTTTACATAAAGATCAGTACGATGCACCTATGAGAACCATCCATACACATGATGGACTTTCCCTACCTCCTTTGGGTAGTATTGTCCTATCAGTTTTGGTTGGACCTAAATTCGTGAATCTTTTGTTTGACATAATCCCTAGGTCTAAACTCTTTAGAGTGAAGCTAGGTATCCTCTAGTTAGTAGCTATGAATGTCATACCCTTAATTGTGCATAATTTTTTAAAATTTATCCACAAGGGTTTTGTGCATGTAATTCATGACACCAGTTATAAACCGCTAGTTTCCTGTGATAGTTACTCCTTGGATTACTCTTGGTCTATGTTTGTTGGTCCTCTTCCACCTAGGAAGGACCTCTTGTATCAGACTTATCAAAATTACAAGAGACGTAACTTAACATCGAGAGTGAGATACCCTTCATTGCCTTATGTTGTTTCACATAGGGCTTGCTTAAAAGTTGACAATGATGTTGCCAAGGCATGTAGAAGGGAAGAAGAGAAGCAATCCCAAGATCCTCTTTCTTCCTCTTTTGTTATTCAGTCTAACACTCCTCACTCTATTGTGGCACCATCAGACTTTGTTCCATGTTTGTGAGAGAATCTTATGGTTCCCGCTTGGCGAAAGTCCAAGCATCCTACGTTTGAGCTTCCTGTTCTTCCCACGAAGCTTAGGCCCATTTGGTATAGCAAGAAGAAAGGTCCTCATAGGGAATCCTCTATGTCTCAGCCTTCATGGCCTCCTACCACTTTTCCTCCCAAGGTAGTAAATGGGAAGTGACTCACTCCCGAGGTGCTAGAGCTAACTCCCCCTACTGCTTCTCAACTTGCTCCTCCTACTCCCATTTAGGAGCCTATCCCTCCACTGGAAATAGTTGTGGTGGACACTCCCATGGCTGAGAAGGAGCCTTCTATTCCTTCACAACTTATAGTCTCTAGATTGAAGAGTTGTAGAAACTTCCTTGTGCATGAGTGCAAGTGCTGGAAAAAGGCTCTTGTGGATGAGCAGGCCACTTTACAGAGGAAGGAAGAGGAGATTACTGCCCCTATTTCAAGACCTCCTACCACGTCCTCTTTTCTCTTTCCTTCTACTTTTGTTCAATCTAGTTTAGTCTTGCTTCTACCTTACGCTATGAGTATGAATGTTCCTAACCCTGAAAATGTGTAGGTGTTCATCGCTCCTTCGATGGAGTCACCCTTGTTGATGTCCCTTTTGGATGTCCCCCCTTTCCCAAAACTTGTAGATATGTCAAACACTTCAGTGGTATATACTGTGGTTTTTTCCTCCACCTCTTCCTTTGCACCTCTTTGCTTTTTTATGGGGATTTCACATCCCTCGATGAAGTAGAAGGTGGAGGGTGGTCCTTCTAGCAATGGAGGACATAAGAGGATCCCACCTTCTCTAAAAGGTGGTCCACATTAACTTATTCTTTATTAGTAACAGAACCAGTCTCAGCTTCCCCTAAGTTCGTCACCACTCCCAAGTCACTTGGTGAGCCTAGCAATAAACCTCAAGCACAACTTTCTCCATCCATTGAGGTATGACATGGTACTCCAGTGAAGTGCATGTTTAACTCTTTGTATGAAGTTCTAACCATTTCAACAATTTTCGCGAAATCATTTACCATAGCTCCATAAGAGCCAAGTGGAGGAGACCTTGCGGGGCCTTCTTCCTTATCCCTTGTTGTGAGATGGTTAGAAGTTTCTTCTCTTAACATCCCACCACTATAGGCCCATCCTCCCCCTTATGATGATCTAGAGTGGGAAGCAAACAACCTCCTGGTCGATCAGTGTTATGGGGAGGCCTCTTCTTTATCTTTAAACTAGATGCGTGTGTGTTGCGATGTGTTCCCCCATGATTGTGCTATGTGTTCTTGGATGACCCTTGTCACCCTTGTTGGTGTTTGGATATAGAAGTGGTTTTTTTGTTGTAAACCTTCTTCCATTTGTATCATCATTCTTCCATGTTTGTAATTGACTTTTGGTAAATAGGGGATAATGCAAAGCGTTGGGGGCATTAAGGCTTCCCTTCCATGTTGACCCTTTTTTTTTTACTTTTTCTTCTTGTGCATTCTTCACATGGTTTGATATATCAGGGGGTTGATGATAGTTCATTTTATATACTATTATTATCCTTATATATATATATATATATTTATGAGAAGCTCTAACCTTGAAATATCATATTACCCCTGTGTCTCTTATTTGTTATCTTTTTTTTCTCTTTCGCTCTTTTCTTATCTTTCTCTCTTCTTTACTTGAGTTTTCCCTTTCATGTGTGACAAGGCCATTTCTATAACACTCTAATTCTCAGAAAATGTATATGTTTCCAATGAATCTTTTCTCGAGAATATTCACAAACTTTTCAAAGAATCACATTCTCATCTTGAAACCCTAATGAAACGTGTTTCCTTCATCATGGGTTCGCAAAGAAAGAACTTGAGAAATTTCCTTTGAGGTGGAAGCATCCTTTACCTTACCCTCATGAGGGGAAATTTTTCTTCCTTCCAAAATCCTTGATGAAGTGAACATCTTTTGAAAGGATTCCTTGATGATAAATTAATTTGAGAAAAAAACATCTCTTCCGCACTTTCAAACGACGCATCCCTTGAGTGGACCCCCTTCTTCACACCGGATTCCCAAGGGAACTCTTTGATTTTTTTCCAATCTATCAATGGTCTATGTGACTATACGCTTACTTTCTTGAATGGCTACTTTCAGACATGTTCTATCTACAAGTAAATGTGCCATTTTGTAGGTGCACATGTGAAGCCACTTTTTGACTCTGCATATTCTCCCTTCCTTGGGTTTCCTCCATGTGAGAGATCTTGGGGGATACCTCCCTATAGGTCTGTGAGCTTTTAGGGAGATTCTTCTATGCTTCCTCCATGTGAGATATCTTGGGGGTCGCTCCCCTACAGGCCTGTGGGTCTGTAGGGCACTCTTTCTGGGGTTTCCTTCATGTGAGAGATCTTGGAGGACACCTTCACTATAGGTCTGCAGGCCTATAGGGCAATTTTTATAAGGTTTCCTTCATGTGAGAGATCTTGGAGGATACCTTTGTTGCAGGCCTATGGGTCTATAGGGCACTTTTTCTGAGGTTTCCTTCATGTGAGAGATCTTGGAGGATACCTTCCTTATAGGCCTGTGGGTCTGTAAGGAACTCTTTTTGGGTTTCCTTCATGTGAGAGATCTTGGAGGACACCTTCCTTGCAGGTTTGTGGGCCTGTGAGGAACTTACCTTTTAGGGCTTCCTTCGAGTGAGAGATCTTGGGGTTCGCCTCCTTGCAAGTCTACGGGCTTGTAAGACGCTTTCATTCTAAAACTTCATAGTTTCGTGGGGCTATGAATTCCTTTTCCTACCCTACACTTTCGATCTTGCTAGATTGTGGTCTGCTTCCTTGACGGTTCAGGTATAAATTTCTAACCTTATTCACTTTTTGACCTACTTTACCGAAGCACTCAACAGTATTCATTCTTGCTAAAGTAGGGGAAAAATGTATAGGAGAAAATTTGCACCCCTTACACAAATTCCCCTTTTACACATCCTCACCTTAGAAAACCAAATCCGAAGGTGAAATTCCACATCATCTAGCTGACTTCCTTCCACTTGGCATCTTTCTGTTGTGTCAATAGAGGAATATTTTTTAGGGACTCATGCACGATGTGTAGACATTCGCGCGATGCACTTATGTCCCTAATAGATTCCTACATCTGAAGCTAGTAGATGTGTTACACTTCCTATTGGATATGTTTTGTGTTTTGTAGTCTCACAACAAATCCCAAGACTGAAAGACTTGGGGACCCAAGTGAAAATATAACTCTTATGGCAAGAGCTAGCAAATTGAAAGATCACCGGAAGTGAAAGGAAAAGAGAAGTCTTTAATCAAATAGTACTTCTTAATGTAAGTGTTTTGGGTACTAAGTACTAGGAACCATAAATGTTTGAAAAAGAAAAAGGTAATTTGAGTTTGAATGGAAGGCTCTAGTTTGATATTTGGAGTCCAATAAAATGGAAGTCCAGTAAAACCAAAGTCTGGGAAAGTTCATGGGTAAAGCTAAATACCGGGTATCGGGTTGCAATGTGAAATGAAATTTTAAAATTTTAAGGTTATCTAATGATTTTGATATTTTGGTAATCCGGTATATATGTGAGGATTTATAATATGCTAGAAAGCGTATTATTTATGAGATTTTTGTACTAACATTTGAATAATGGTTTTATTTACATGAAATGTTATAAATGTTTTATTTCTTTAAAAGGGATTTAATGTGTGGAATTTGTGATTGTAGGAGATATAGATTGTGATGCAAAGTTCGGGTATGGATGGTGAGGAAAATCAAATTTGCGAACAAATATGATGGTGTTACCAGGTTGAAAGATACACTTTAAAATCTCATGCTAGAGTGGATTTCATTGCAAAGATGTGTCAGATACTAGGATCCCAAGACGCTGGAGTTCAAGCATGCAACATAGAAGTGTACCTATTCTGGGGGTGGCTCATTCCTGGAATGTTCAAATTGAGGAAGAACCTGAAATGTAGGGGAAAAAATCCACTTGATCACTCTGTTATGGGAAGTTCCTATATTTTGTTTGAGCAGATTTGTTTGATTCTGAAATGAATCCTAATAATTCAAAATTCAAACCCAAAGAGTTTCAATGTGCGATTAGAGTTGACCTTTTTTGACTTTGATTGCAACTCTCTTATCAGTCACTACATTCCATATGCCTTGATGTGATTGTTCCATTGGATTTCCTCTCATGTATTTGTCTTATACTATTTAAGCCTTGTGTTCTATAAAAGGCCAGAGGATTCCCCTTTTTTGTTTTAAGTTCAAAATTTTTGGATGTCAGAAGAGCATAATTTTTTTTTAAGTTTTGTTCATTTTTCCTATTTTCTGAATCATTCTAGCATAAAACTTTGTATACATGTAGACATTGATTAATATCATAGCTAATTAGATATCTACCTATCTCATGAATCTTTTGTAGTTGGCTTTGTTAGTTCAGCCGAACAAGACTGTATGATGCATTGTTTAAGGGTGCATACAGAACCTACTCGGTGTCCAAACTAAAACCCCCTCTCTTTAGAAGCTCACACCATTTTATATGTAGTTGTGAAGTAATTTGGTGAAGTATAAAGTGGTTTACTATGTTTTAGTTGATTCTTTAGGGCATGCATGGAGAATAACCGAGAGAAAATATTAATTTTCAATATTTTTGTCCTTTATTTTAGAATAGATGTTTAAATTCTTGAAAATGTTCCAAAATTAAATGAATGGATGGAATTTTATTGAAAATATTTCATTTTCTATGAAATTGTTGAATGCTTAATGCTAAATCTACTTAAGTGATAGCAAAGAATTTGTTAATGTTCATGAAATATTATTGCAAATCTTTTGATTTCATGATATTTGTCTTTATGATCCAATTGGAAACTCAGTGCCTAATATATATAATTCTAAACAACCATAGTCCCTTTGAGATTAAAAACAATATCACATCATACCTGAGAGTGACCCTAGTGCAATCATGACCTGGTTATTGGAGACTTGGGATTGAACTGAAGCAAATATTTTCTTGTTAAAGCAGAATCCCCTTTTAGATTGTCTTTGTTCCATATCTTTCAAGAAGGATGGGCTCTTTGCAGTTTGTTTGTGAAGAATTTATTCACCCTATTTTCTATGAATAAAATCCTCATCAACAGGAATTGGCGCTAGAATGAGGACAATATTTTGAATTATTAGTCCTGAGTTTAGTAAAAAGATTGTAAAGTGAAATTGAGTGCAAGTTGGCTTTTCAGTAAGGAAGTTGAAAAAATTTGGAAAATTTTTACCCAGAAATTACATCCTTTGAGTTTATTCACCTTTGGTAGAGTTACCAAGTGCAGAATTCATGATACAACTGATCACGATGAACTTGAGTGTGAAATTTTTTAACTAGGGTAAGTTTAGCCATAAGTAAAGTGATTCCATTAACAAAAGAAGTTCTAACTACTAGAAGAAAGGAATTTTCAATGAGAAAAACATTTAACCCTAGTGGAATTGGAAATATTAAAAAACTAACTGATACATCAAAACAGTTGGAAAAATACAATTATTACAAAATAATTCTAATGTTTTGCAAGTAAATAGGGGAGAATGTCGAGATTCAGAGACATTGCATCAAAAATGAGGAAATGACATTGATGAATAATCATTCTCCTTATACATGGAAAACACAAATAACGAGGAGCAAGAAAATTGAGCGGGAAATGTGTGTATTTTGCTCCAAGTTGAAAATTCACAAGTTATAAAAAGAATTTTTTCTGATTTTATGCAAGATACAGAGTATCAAACTTTTATTTTTTCTCTCTTTGACAACAATATAAATAGTGATATATCTTGGTCTAACAAAATTCAAAGTGAAGACAGGACCAAAGACATGAATATTTTCAAAGGAGGAGAAAGCAGAGAAATGGACATAACCATTCATGGAAATGGACCAAGGCTGGAGGAAGGTAGAGTATGGTCACATCAAATGAAGTGTGTGCAATCGATCTTTAATGAGGTCATTTTCATACATATGAGCCAAGTCATTGATAAGTACGCTTTTGAATTTATGATTATTAAACACAAATTTTTTAAGAGAATTCATTGTTACAATAGAACATTAGAGATTTTGTTAAATGAATTTAAAGATAAACCTATTGCAATTCATACCAAAGCTACAAAGGAAATAGTCATAGAAATTGAAATAAGTTGTTTTATTAAGGTTATTTTTTTGTTATGTTAGAGTTAGGGTAGTTAGGGTTAGTTTGCTTTTTATAGGATTTTGTTTTGTTTTTTTTTGTTTCTTCATTTTTTATTTTCTTTTTCTTTTCTTTTTTTTGGCCTCTACATTAGCAAATTCTGCTTAAACCTATCCTACACATGAGATTTAATTCAAACATTTGAAAAATTGAACTATGAAATGTAAAATGATAAAACCATGCATAGTAAAAACATGCTTTAATATGTACCAAAAAGTTATATATATGTGTGTGTATATCATGTATATACATGAGATATAAAAAATCCTTATTTCAAAAGATAAAAAAAAAGTCAGAAAAGAATGAGTGAAGTTGTAGATGGTAGTAGTCATTTAGTCAATATGGGACAACTCATCTATTAGGGCTAAATAGCCTATATAGGTGAGTTCCCGGTGAGATTCAAGGTCATGAATATGGAGGTCAATGAGGAAAGACCATATTGGAACCACTTCCCCGTGTTCCAGGAACCGAGGAATATCATCCATGGAAGGAATCCCAATGGTCAGATGTGCAACAGATAAAATAATATCCAGATTCTCTAGATATTTAGGCCTCACTATCAAATTGGCAGTCGAGCGAACATCTTCAACAGGTAACCCAATATCCAGAAGCAACACTACAAAATGAGAAGCCACATCAGAATAGAAGTAAAAGTAGTGGCTAGATTTAACATACTTTTCCCCAAGGACTAAGCACGAATTTAGCATAGTGAAACTCGAAGTCCAAATGAAGAAAACCTTTTCGAGCCTTTGTGGTGTGATACTTCCTAAGAAAAAAATTTGGTGGTGAGAGAAGCCTAGGAAAATTGGAGTATCCATGGACAAGAAGCAAATGAGAATGCACAAAGCAAAATTACATAAATAAGACGAGAAAGCTAGAAAGAAAAATTGTGAAGAATTCAAGAAGAAATGTAGAATTTATAGAGAGTCATGAGGAAGTTGCGGTACATAGTTTCCTTGAGTGAAATCTTGGAAATGGTAAGCAAGGTGGCAACAGGATAATTATCTTTAGAATGGAAGGTTAAATAAAATTAATTCTTTACACATAGTTCGTTGTAAATTGCTTCAAATTTGATCAATATGAAGATTGTGAATCAAGCAAGTTGAAGATTTCAAAGTTAATAGTGGTCATTTCATTTTGTTTTTAATATTTGTATTAATTATGGAGGTGCTTATGTGTGTGGAATAAAAATGAAAATGAAGTTGGTAAGGAAATACACATCATCACCCAAGTAAGTTGAGAGAAGTAATATGTGTGAGTTTAGGTGTGCAAATTTAATGCAGAATAGTGTGATTGTATTTCAAGGTAATCATTACATTTCTTATCCATTAATGAAGTGTAGTGCCATCAAATTAGAATTCCTACTAGAATTTTTAGTAGTTACAATAAAATTTAATCAGAAGGGTGGTAACTAATGTTTCTAAATTTAGATTTAAATTTGGTGATTAAATTGTTTGTTGCTAAATTTTAATTTATGCATATTTTCTAACATATAGCGAGTTACAGTTAGCTAGGATTTGGCATAAAGTAGTGAAATTTAGATGGAAGCACGCACCTATAGGAAATTATTAAATGATTTTAGGGAAGTAGTGAATAGATGAAGGGATTTGCGTTGAATGAAAAATAAAAAAAGTAACCTTCGCTACCATTGTAATTTCCAACCTAATAGCGGTGCTTCATTGCTTGCAAGTTGATAAAAGAGCTATCATTAAAATATCAAAAGAGAAAAATGAGCTATCATTGCTATATCCAAAAAATAAAAAAAACAACTCTTTAGGCTATCCAAATAACTCTACCGAGGCTATGGATGTATGGCTGGCAATAGGAGCTATATTTGGGGGAATAATGGAGATAACTTTGTTGGGGCTATGGATTCTTGACTAGTAGCAAGGCTCTATCCTTGGTTGGCTTTGGAGGATTACTATACTATGTAGTTAAATGTTAATGAACTGATTCTTTTCACTGAGTTCCAAAAACTGGAATTCATCAGAGCACACACAGATGTTTCTAGTGGAGTTTTACTTTTTTATGTCATAATCTAGGTAAAGGTAAAAGTTATTGTTTTAAAATACATATAAATTATAATTTACAATTGGTGGTTTAATTTTAAGTTTGGTTTAAATTTAGTTTTATTGGTTGCAAGTTATTGTGTGGTCTCACAACACGTCCCAAGAATGAAAGACATGGGGACCCAAGTGAAAATATAACTCTTATGACAGAAGTTAGCAAATTGAAAGATCACTAGAAGTGAAAGGAAAAGAGAAGTCTTTAATCAAAGAGTACTTCATAATTGAAGTGTTTCGGGTATTGGGTACTAGGAACCGAAAATGTTTGAAAAGGAAAAAGGTAATGCGAGTTTGAATGGAAGGCTCCTGTTTGATATTTGGAGTTCGGTAAAATGGAAGTCTGGTAAAACTGAAGTCTAGGAAATTTCATGGGTAAAGCTGAATATCTAGTATCGGGTACCGGGTTGCAATGTGAAATGAAATTTTAAAATTTTAAGGTTATCTAATGATTTTGATATTCCGATAATCTGGTATATATGTGAGGATTTATAATATGATAGAAAGTGTGTTATTTATGAGATTTTTGTACTAACGTTTGAATAATGGTTTTATTTACATGAGATGTTATAAAAAATTTCTTTCTTTAAAAGGGATTTAATTTGTGGAATTTATGATTATAGGAGATATAGTTTGCGATGTAAAGTTTGGGTATGGATAGTTAGGAAAATCAAATTTGTGAATAAATCTGATGGTGTTACTAGGTTCAAAGATAAACTTTAAAAGCTCGTGATGGAGTGGAGTTCATTGCAAAGATGTGCCAGATATTGGGATCCCAGGATAGTGGAGTTCAAGCATGCAGCATAGAAGTGTACCTATTTCGAGGGTGGCTCATTCTTGGAATGTTCAAATCGAGGAAGAACTTGAAATGTAGGGGTGAAACTTCCACCTAATCACTCCAATTTTATGGGAAGTTCCTATATTTTTTTTGAGTGGATTTGTTTGATTCCGAAAGGAATCCTCATAATTAAAGATTAAAACCTAAATAGTTTCAACATGTGATTGGAGTTGACCTTCATTGACTTTGATTGCAACTCTCCTATCAGTCACTACATTCCACGTGCCTTGATGTGATTGGTCCCTTGGATTTCCTCTCACGTATTTGTCTTATCCTATCTAAGCCTTGTGTTCTACAAAAGGCCAGAGGATTCCCCTTTTTTATTTCAAGTTCAAAATTTGTGGATGTTGGAAGAGCATAATTTTTTTTTAAGTTTTGTTCTTTTTTCCTATTTTCTAAATCATTTCAGCATAAAACTTTGTATGCACATAGACATTGATTAATATCATAGCCAATTAG
This sequence comes from Sequoia sempervirens, assembly GCA_007258455.2. Taxonomy (NCBI): domain Eukaryota; kingdom Viridiplantae; phylum Streptophyta; class Pinopsida; order Cupressales; family Cupressaceae; genus Sequoia; species Sequoia sempervirens. The sequence continues at coordinate 80,336,802 of VDFB02281492.1, read as the reverse complement.
ATAGCTACCTATCTCATGAATCTTTTGTAGCTGGTTTTGTTAGTTCAACCAAACAAGACTGTATGTTGCATCGTTTAAGGGTGCATATAGAACCTACTTGGTGTCCAAACTAAAACCCTTTCTCTTTAAAAGCTCGCACCATTTTATGTGTAGCTGTGAAGCAATTTGGTGAAGTATAATCTAGTTTGCTCTATTTTAGTTGATTCTTTGGGGCATACATGGAGAATAACCAGGAGAAAATTTTAATTTTTAGTAATTTTATGCTGTATTTTAGAATAGATGTTTAAATTCTTGAAAATGTTCAAAAATTAAATGAATGGATGGAATTTTATTGAAAATATTTCATTTTCTATGAAATTTCGGAATGCTTAATGCTAAATATACTTAAGTGATAGCAATGGATTTGTTAATGTTCATGAAATATTATTGCAAATCTTTCAATTTCATGGTATTTGTCTTTATGATCCAATTGCAAACTCGGTGCCTAATATATATAATTATAAACAACCATAGTCCATTTGATATTAACAACAATATCACATCATACCCAAGAATGACTCTAGTGCAATCATGACTTGGTTATCAAAGACTTGGGATTGCTCTGAAGCCAATCTTTTCCTATTAAAGCATAATCCCCTTTTAGATTTTCTTTGCTCCATATCTTTCAAGAAGGATAGGCTCTTTGAGGTTTTTCTGTGAAGAATTTATTCACCCTGTTTGTTGCGAGTAAAATCATCGTCAATAGTTTGTAACATCCCTCTTCAACCAACTGACCTCAAAAATAGTAGATTCTTCCCTCTTCTCCTTCAAATTCTTCCATTCTTCATTCAACTCATCTCTTTTTGCAATCTTCAAGCATCCACTTCATCCTTCTTCACAATTTCTTAGCACTTCCAACATTCTCAACACTCCATTGTAGCAACCATGCTTCATCAACTCTGTAAAGAAAGTGTGAAGCAAGCCATTGCAGTAGGGGCTTAAGGTTTTGCAACACCTCTCTTCATCATATTCGAGGCTATGGTGATTGTTCAAGAATTCTTTCTCCATCATTGGCTAGTGAGCTCTTAGTGGAGGTGGTAACGTTTTACTCCTCTCCTTTACAATTTGGTTGAGTAGCTATTTAATGTTTGTAGTGTTATTTGCATTCCTTCCTTCTCTACTTCTTTATCATACATTTCTCTATCATTTCTATTTGGTTGTCCATGGAGGTGGAAACACCAAAATGAGGATCTGATTGAGGCAGGCCCCTATATAGCCCCAACAAATTTTCCCTCTTTCTTGTGTGTAGGTGAACATGCATTTGGAGCTAGCTGATGAACAAGCACTTTTGTGAGATTATCTTCATCACCCTAGTTGTTTTCTATTTAATTTATCATTTTAGTATCTATTTTGTATATTTTCTCATTATGTTTTTACCATCTATATTGAACTAGCTAGGCTGTCAGTAGGTCTTTTTGGCAGTTTTATTATGTTCACTATTTTCTGGCCATATAGACGCCAACGCACCATGCTAACATCCCAAAATTGTGTTATCATCCTCAGACAGAGAGTTGTCTGAGGCATAGTACTGACTCCAAAAAACTATCTCTCCTAGCCCAAACTAAAGTTAGGATCTATCAAGTGATCAAAGGACATTATAGTCCTTGTAATTCTCGTCCCTCATTTCAAACACCCCTTTATAGTGAGGTAAGTTAGGGAATCCTTTAGCTCTTGGCTCTCTATGACTTGGGGCCTTCTCGTGGTTGGTCCCTCTCTCTTAAAATTAGCTTCAATTAACTAAGAAATAAAACTAAAACTCAAAGACTAGTAATAGTTATATCTTGCAAAATATCTTTCACATTAACTAGTAATTATGCATCACAAAGAAGACGAACAACACGGTAGTGTAGGGAGGAGCTAGAGCAGTTGATAAAAGAATGGGACTTGATTTTCAGTCCTAGAAAGTAGTTTATGTTTTATGTTTCTTTGGTTTATGACCTTGTGCCTTAGTACTTGTTGGGTCTGTCTTCCCCCTCATTTTATTTGGTTTTGGTTTTGTGTATTTTTGGTCTTTCTATGTTGTTTTATGCTACATAGGGTTGTTGTTTTGGTGTGGGGTGTTGGTACATAGTTTTGGCTTTGCTATTTTGTGGTGGTAGTTCTACTAGCCATTTCACCTATTGGTTGTTCTCTGGTTGGGTTCAAGAGCCCTCTCCCCTACTTTTGTAATAAAAAACATGGTAGTGCATGACAGTGAGGCTCATGCATCACTTCCCAATAATGAAAGGTGTTTAATTTTTAATCAAAAATATGTTTGAGGGATGCTTGTGCACCCAAATTGATCAAGGAAAAATGTTCAATCTTGTTCTTGATGGCCCTGAGTGTTGGATCATTAGATAATGTAACTCCCTCTATTATAGGAATACATTTGTTGTCAATAAGGTGTTTCTAAATGTTTATGGAGTTCTTGGTATGTACAACTAGGATGGGAACACATGGCTCCCTTCTTGGGATTCCATCTTCACTCTCTTTCTCCAAGACTCTATGGGTCCACCCTTGCTAGATCCTCTCAAGCGTAGAAGAAAGCCCAAATGGGTTGATTTTTTATCAATCCTATTTCCTGTAGGAATTTTTATATTGGATATTGGAATATGGAAAATATTTAAGAGATGACAAGAGATGATGTCACCACCACTCTTTGAATGTAGTGGTCCTAGAAAATTCAACTACAAGGCTCTGAAAAGGGAAACTAGAAACTTCTCGGAGAAGCTAAAAAACAATACTCTTATGGCTATGAAGATGTGGGAAAAATCAAAGAAGGGTGAAAAAGAGTTTGAAGTACATGTGATGACTATTAGGTTTATTCACCATGTAAACCTGGTATGCCTTATTGGCTTCTACGATGAGGGAAATCATCGTAGACTCTTAGTGTACAAGTACATGGAGAATTGGTCTCTAGACAAGCATGTCTTCAGCACTACATCTGTCTTGTATGCTTCAACATTTCTCTTGGCATCATGAGAGGAATGAATTCCTATCATGACTATTATCAATCAGGTATTGTGCATTGTGATTTGAAGCCCCAAAGTGTCCTTCTGGATTCTTATTTTATTCCCATAGTATCATATTTTGGACCAACAAAGCTCATGCGAAAGGAACAGAGTTGCACTTTAACATTTATGAGAGAAATGAGGGGCTACTTGGCACCAAAGTGGATCAGTGATGTTCTGATCACTGTGAAAGAAAATGTGTACAACTATGGCCATGTTGTTGTAGCTCGTCATTGGAAGGAAAAACTTGGTTCCCACTGCCAAACTTGGTAAGCAATATTATCATGGCTGGTCGTTTAAGGAGATAGTGTAAGGAAAAATTTTGAGTATTTCAAATTTTAGGCTTGGTAGTGAGGTTGATCTTCAACAAGTGGAATTTCTTGTGAAGGTGGCATTTTGTTGCATTAAAGGGAATAGTTTCTCTAGGCCTTCTATGGAAGAAGTGGTACAAATGATAGAGGGTTCCATGGATGTATTGATGCCCTCACATCTCAAAATCCATTCGTTTCAGGTAAATATTTTATCAAAGAGATGATTTAGACTAATACCTTCACAAATTTGTTGCTTCTTCTTCAAGTGATTCTAAAGTATGGGTTTGCTTAGGAGGTGCAAGATTTCAAGAATGATGTCTAATAGAAAAAAAAGTGAAAAATTATAAGTAATTAGAATGGGCGGGAGAAGCAAAATTTTGTATCTTTGAGCAATGGAGTAGATCATTGTGGAGTAGGCTTTGAGGATTCGTAGGCATCTAGAATCAGTGCAAGTTTCAAGTGGTAAGCATGGTAAGGAGGAACCAAAAGAGAATGACCTTGGAAAAAATATTCAGGTGGACCCGGGGGGGAAGGTTGACCCGACTGATAACTCTGTTGGGAGCACTAAAGGACCTTAGGTTGAAAAAACCAAAAATGTGGTGGGGGCCACTGGAGGGGAAGTAGCTAAACTAAAACCATGGTCATCTCTATTTGGAGTTAAACCTAATGGTAAATCAGTGTTCCCTCCAGTTAGTAACATTTCTAATCTGACAAAGGGTAAGTTTGTCATTTTTGTCCCTGACTCAGTCATTGATCATAATATTTCTCTAATGGATAGAGCATTGGTTGGTAAATTTATGGGCCCTAGACCAAATATTAAAATTCTTAGGGATTTTTTGAAAAGGAAGTGGAGAACCAATGGTCAAGTTACTATTTCTGCTCTTCCTAAGGGTTACTTTTCTTTTGAGTTTTCCTGTAAGGAAGATATTTTGGCTGTGAGAAGTGGTGGTCCCTAGGTTATTGGCAAGTCATCTTTGGCTCTCAAGAAATGGACCACAAATTTGGACCTTTTAGATTCCATATTTGAGAATGTCCCAGTGTGGGCTAGACTTCCTGGTATCCCATTGGAATATTGGAATGAGGATGTCTTTAATGTTTTGGCTAGTTCTTTTGGTGAGCTTCTGTCAATAGACCCGATGATAGCGGCGAGGAAAAGGCTAGTGTTTGCCAAAATCTATGTGGGTGTGTCCCAGAATGCTAACCTACCATCATCTATTGAAATTCAATCAAAGTTGGGTACCTAGGTTCAAGCTATTGAGTTTGAAATGATTCCTTTTTCCTACTTTAAATGTAGAAAATTAGGGCATTGACCAAAGAAATGCTCACTCAATGCCAACATTGTGAAAGAGAAACCCCAGCCTAAATCAAGAATAGTCTAGAAAAAGAAGCCTGAAGGGATTGGAAAAGACATCAAAGGAAATAATATTGAAGATTTTGAGGGTAAGTCATCAGAGGAACTTAAGAAAGCCCCTGGAGATATGGAAAATGGGGGGATTTAGGTTGATTTGGAGTTTGAAGTGCCTCCTATCAACAAGACAAAGGTTACAATTGTTGGAAAGATGGATGGAGAGGTTGGCTTGGAAAGTGGAGAGTGTGGCCTTGAGAATCAAGAGCATCTAGACAATAAGCTTGAGAATGAAATAGGAGGGAAGGAGGATGTTGAGATTGGCCTGGAGGATATTCAAAGTCAAGGTTCTGGTTTTCCGACAAAGGAAGTTAATTTGTCGCTGGATATTGGGGTTCCCATCATGTCCTTGTCTTTTGGAGGAAGAGGCCTTTCTAGTTAGGTGTCTGTTCAGGATCCGAATTCAGTAGGGTCTCAGGAAATTGTTAAGGATACCTTTGAAAATTCGAGCCTGAATCTAGAGAACTCAAGTGAGAATTTGACCCAGCATAACAATGAATTGATGGATACCTTTCCATTGAGTCAAAAGGGGCTCTCAGATAAGGAGTGGGAGTTAGGAAAAGAGAATGATATTCAAGAAGATATTGATAGAGATGATTTCACCTCTTATACCAGGAAGAAGAAGAAGAAAAACAAACAACAGAGTACACTAAAAGGTATCTCAACTAGAACTAGAGCTAAGGAAAAATTGTGGGGCCACAAAGAGTAGTCAAGGAAGAAGATCTACAAGATGGCATAGGAAGCAAGAAATCTTTCACAATATAGTGGATGGGGTTTAGAAAACCATTCCCGAGATTTTCAAACTTCAATCCCCAGGTAAGACATGAAGATTATGTCATGGAATATAAGGGGGGTGAATAGCCTCCATAAGAAGGATGTGTTGCACAATATATTTAGGGATCATAAACCTGATATTTTACTTGTTCAAGAATCCAAATTTCCTAAAGAGAAAGTGGAAAAGATTAAAATGTTTAAGTTTTGTGGGGTGCATGGTAATAGTTTTGAAGGTGCCTCAGGGGGAATTGTTACCTTTTGGAATTTGAACTTTATCAAAGGGGAACCTCTGTTGGAGGGCACGAATCATGTGGCTACTAGATTTACCCATATTAGAGACAATTTTAGCTAGATTCAGTCCAACATCTATGCCCCAAATGGGAAAGGAGCTAGAAAGACTTTTTAGCAAGAGTTGGCAGCTTTCCATAAGAATTTCAATAATGAAATCTGGGTTGTTATGGGAGACTATAATACCCCTCTTCAGGAAAATGAGAAGTTTGGGGGATCCTAGGTGAATTTGGAAAGTAGAATGGACCTTTTGTACTTCATTAATAATCAGGCGTTGATTGACCTTGAGCTGCAAGGAGCCTCTTATACTTGGTCAAATCGAAGAATTGGTAAGGATTTGATTCAAGTCAGATTAGACATAACTTTAATTTATAATCAATGGTTTTTAAATTATTTTTGTTCCTTAAAAGATCTCTCAAGGGTGGGCTTTGATCACTATCCAATTAGTTTTGTGGTGGATCCTATCTTGGCTAAGAGGAATTTCCCCTTTAGGTTTGAACGCATGTGGCTTTCCCACCCTCAACTCCTTAAGGAGGTGAAGAGGTGGCAAAACATCTCTGTTGATGGGACTGCTATGTTTAGGGTTGCCAAGAAGTTGAGGGAAGTCAAAATTAAGATTAGAAGATGGAATAAAGAGACTTTTGGTAATATCTTTGGTATCAAGTCTGAATTATAGCTTGAACTGAAGGATATTTAAGAAAAAATCTAGCTTGAGGGATACATTGTTGATAACATGATGAAAGAAAATGAGATGCTTGTGAAGTTGCATGATATAATAACCAAAGAGGAGTTTTGGAGATAGAGATCTAGGGGTCTATGGCTTTTAATGAGAAATAAAAACACTAGATATTTTCTCATGTCTGCACTGAAACATAGGGCTGCTAATAGGATCACTCACATCGAGTTTAATGGAGTCCATTTTGAGAAGGATGATGACATATGAAGACAAGTTGTCCTTTTCTTTAGTAATCTTCTTTTGGTGAATGATGGAGTTAATCATGCAATGCAAGATTATCTTGTAGAGGCTATCCCTAAACTTGTCAAGGATGAAGATAACAATATGCTATCTGCTATTCCGTCTAGGGAAGAAATTAAGAAAGTTGTCTTCTCTTTTGAAGGCAATAAGGTTCCTAGACTGGATGGGTTTCCTATGTTCTTTTTTTAGTGGTTTTGGGATATTTTTGAAGAGGATGTGGTGAATGTTGTAAAGGAGTTCTTTGTCTCAAGGATTCTCCTAAAAGAACTAAATGCTAATTTCCTAGTCCTCATCCCTAAATTCCCTGGAGCTGCTAACTTCAAAGATTTCAAACCTATAAGCCTTCGTAACTCCTATAAAATTATCTCTAAGGTGATGAATTTGAGGCTTCTGATTATTTTTCCTTCCCTAATTTCTCCTCAGTAGAATGGCTTTGTTCCTGGAAGATAGATCCTTGATTCAATTATTACTATCCATGAAAATGTCCATTCTCTCATGGAATCTAAGATTGAAGGTTTCCTTCTTAAATTGGACATTTTGAAAGCTTATGATCATGTTGAATGGGATTTCTTACTCAAAATCATGAAGGTGTTTGGTTTCAACAATAGAGTCCTCCAGATGGTTGGTCAACTAATTTCTACTACTTCCATAGCTATCATGGTGAATGGATCTCCCTCACATTTCTTTAAGAATTCTAGAGGCTTAAGGTAGGGAGATCCCATTTCCCCTATTTTATTTACCATTATGGCAGAATGCCTTGGGAGGAACCTAAAAAGAATGGTCGATCAAGGATCATTAGTGGGATTGAGGCCTTCCTCCAGTAATTTGTCTGCTCTCACCAACAGTTTGTGGATGATACCATTTTGATGGGGAGATCTATAGTGGCTGAAGCTAGGAATCTTTAAAAAGTCCTGGATGATTATGAGAGGGCATCTGGTCAAATGGTTAATAGACATAAAAGTTCCTTATTCTTCTTCAACACTTCGGAGCCTAGACAAAATAATATTACTAGAATTATTGAATGCAGAGTGGAATCTTTACCTTCTATTTATCTTGGCTTGCTCTTGGTACTTAAGCCTCTTGAATCCTTTTGGAACTCTCTGGTTGATAGGTTTAGCAAAAAGCTTGCTGGATGGAAAGGAGCTCTTCTCAGTCAAGCAGGTAAAATTCAGCTTCACAAAGCTACTCTTCACAACCTTCCAATCTATGCTTTAATTATTTTTAAAATACCTTCCAAATATGCAGATGCTATTGAAAAAATCCAAAAATGATTTCTTTGGTCGAGTGTTGAAGAAATAAAAAGAATGCCTCTTATTGGTTGGGAATCTGTTTGTAGACCCAAAAATTTGGGTGGTTTGGGTCTTAGAAGGATTAGAATGATGAATAGGGCTCTTCTTGCTAAGCAAATCTAGAGATTTTTCTCATCTAATGGAGAGTGGAATGACATTTAAAGAGAAAATATATGGAAAATATTGGTTCTCTCAAGACTCTGCTTGATTCTCCAAATCTTCCCCGTGGTTCAGCTCTATGGAATGATATGATCAAAGGGAGAAATATTATTGATATGGGAGTTGGATGGAGCATAAGAAATGGGAAATAAGCTAGGTTCTGGGAAGACAGATGGTTAATGAAGGAGCCTTTAATTTCATTCCAAAGCTTTAATGGATGGGCTGATATCTACAAGGCCAATTTTGGGACTCATGTCAAGGACTATTGGAGAAATGGGGATTGGGTGTATCTATGCCAGATCATTGTGGATGTTGTGTCGATTCAATGCTCTCTATTGGCTATCAGAATGGGGTTGAGCCAGCAAGATGATCTTTTGGTTTGGATGGCTAACCCTTCTGGTACCTACTCGGTCTCTTCGGCTATCTCTTTGTTGTCCCTTTCTCCTACCCCTCATCCCTTTTAGGCTAAAGTGTGGATTAAACACCTAACTCCTAAGGTTAACATATTCGTTTAGATTCTTCTTCAGAATAAAGTGCTCATGGTTGATAACCTCTATAAGCATGGCATCCAGATCTTGAATCGATGTTACTTATGTAAAGAAGAAGTGAAATCTGCTAACCATCTGTTCCTCCACTATCCATATGTGGCTTCTATATGGGGAATATTTCTATCTCTTTGGAATCTCTCGTGGGTTTTCCATGGCTCTATTGAAGATCTTTTTATTCAGTAGAATGCCCCCTCCTTGAATCCTGCTATTCATAGACTTTGGTCTTTTACTTTCCCTTTTATAGCCTGGGGTGTGTGGAAGGAGTGCAATAATAGGATCTTTAGGGACAAGGAGGATCCAAAGAATATATTGTATGAGAAAACTTACAAGTTAATTGTGGAAAATATTAATAATATCCCAAATCAAGAGACTAATATGGAGGTTGTGGTTTTCTCTAACTATGACTTCAATATGGCTAAAGATTGGAACATTAAAAGTGATATTTCTAAGGCTTCAAGACTAGTGAAAAAGAACTGAGAAGGGGTCAATTGGAGTTACTCGCCTAGGGAATGGATAAAGGCTAATTTTGATGGGGCAGTTAAGGGAAATCTGGGGCCGACAAGGAGTGGAGGTGTGATTAGAGATTATAATGGAAAGTTTGTGGTGGCGGTGGCTATCTCCTTGGGCACACAGTCCAATCATTTAGCTGAAGCTATTGGAGCTTTCTAGGTTATTGAACTTGCTAATAGATTGAAATTTAAAAATATATGGATTGAGGGTGACTCCAAAAATATTATTGACTGTCTCCTAGGTAAGTCCCCACCCTCATGGACCATTAAATGTTGGATAGAAGAAGCTAAAGCTATTTTATCCAACTTTGAAAAGGTTAGAATATCCCATGTCTTTAGGGAAGCAAATAGCGTGGCTAACTATTTTATGAACGAGGGGGTTAAACAAAATGGGCAACATACGTGGTAGTACTATAATGATCTAGGAGCTAACGTAAGAGCCTTAATAGACTATGCTATCATTCATGGGAAATCTACCACTTTTAATGATGATTAAGAAGAATAATGCCAGGTATTGCGACATCATTAGATACAATGGTGGTGTTGTTATTAATTATATGGGCTATAAGGGCTAGCACATTTTGTGGGTGCTTTGGTTCTGCTACTAGGTCTATGTTCGATTCATTTTCCTTGTTAACAATAGAAGCAAAAAAAGGGTGGAGCCGACTAGTGGTGAGAAGCATAAGAAGAACTCAAAGGTCTGGAGGAATATTCAGTGAGGTGGGGGGGTTGTAGCCTTTCATTGATAAGCTCCATGGCCCTGACCCTAAAGTCACTGTGTATTTTTCTAAACATTGGAAGAAAGGGGAAATTATTCTCTCAGGAAGGAAGGTTAAGGTGGACGAGGAGCTCATTGGGGAAATCACTAGTCTCTCAACTGAGGGAGTGAAGTTTTTTCATGACAGAAAGTTTTTCGATGAAGTTGTTCTCACTTTCCCCAAAACTAATAAGGAGAGGAAGGAACTTACTAAAGTTTCTACCAGTTATTTTGATGCTAGGATGGTCAAGAAGGTGTGGAGCGAGGTGCTTAGAATTCTCATGGAATACATTACACTAGATGACAGATTTACTAGAGTTTACGGGTACCACTTTGCCCTCCTCAATCATTTTTGGCATAAGGTAAGGGTTTCCTTTCCTCACTATTTGCTATTTTCCTTGAATAATAGTATTGAGGAGCATAGAAATATTCCTAGGAGGAATCCGGTCCTGCACACTGGCCTTATTAGGCTTATTCACGAGCACTTTAAAAACATGTCGGCCCTATCTAACCCCTTAACAACTTTGGCCTCAGATGGAGATGATACTGAGATCAACTCGTCAGAGGATAAAGAAGATTCTGATACAGAGTGGGAAGAGGAAGACCCTCCCTCCCCCAAAAAGAAAAATAAGAAAACCCCTCAGAGAAAGCCCTCGAACAAAAAAGTTAGCACTGCGAAAAACCCCAAGGGCACTTCTCAGGAGGTGAAAATCAAGAAGGACCCCCTATGAATAAGTTGGTTTCTTATTCTAAGGACTCTCTAGAGGATAACACTAATGAGCACATTGCTACTGAGGACTCTTATACCTCTTACCCTACCATCAACAGAGAGAACAAACCCAAATTCCCCAGAGACCTCAATCCTGATGACTACTACTTCAAGATGAACTAAGAATTTCCTGATGATATTATGTAAATTTCCAGAAATGGGGTTGTTGACTACTTCAAGATCATAAAGTGGGTACTTCATGAGATTGAGGATCTCAATTTAAAAAATAGGGTTGTCACTAGCAAGATGGATGAATTGGAAGGTAAAGGAATTTCCCAGAATACTGCTGGTGTTTTGTGGACTATGGAAGAGAAGAGGGATTTGGTCAAGAACCTTCAAAGAAATGTTGAGCTTATGGAAAAAATGAAGAATGATAATGAGAATAAGGTCAAGCATCTAGAAGGGGAAATTGGAAAAATCAAGGATACTATGAAAACTATTAAATGGAGCACAGCCATAGAGTTGTTAAACAAAATGCTACTATCTTGAGCGCAATGGTGGAGAAGATGGAAAATACTCATTAGGGGTTGTTGTTTGTGGACTTGGAAGCTGACAAAGATAAAGGTAAGAAGGAGCATTTTGGCCCTTCAAAAAGGACTAGAGCCAACCTAAAAAGAAAAGTGGATTCTTCACCTTAGGAGATCCAAGACCTAAAGAAGGTAACACAGGAGATGTGCAACCTTGAAGCTAAGGTTGCTGAAACTTTAAAGTCTTTAGGTTAGTTTAGGTTGTGTTGGGTGCTAGCTTCTTGTTGGCTTTTTGTTGGTTCTTGGTTTGTGATTGTTGTCCTTTTTTCTTTTTTCTTTGTCACAACCTTCCTTTTGTAGGGTACTCTGATGGTTTTATTTTCCTTTGCTTGTAAACTCTATGGTTTTGGGTCCCTGTAAAACCTATTTTTCCTTTATCAAAAACATATAAAATGCATATAGACCAAGAGATTGAAACAATTAATTACATTTGGATTGCTTTAATATGTGAGTTGATTTTGTGGGGTGTAATTATTTATTTTTCAATTAATGTAGTTTCTAATTATTATATTAATTAAAAACATACATTCAATATTTGAATTCATTGATAATAGAAATGTTATTTAAAAATAAGTCTTTTGTGCAAATTAAACATTCAATATTAAAAATTTGTATTATAAATTTGTATTTAATTCTAGATATATTTGATGTGGTATTCATCGTACATACATATTTTAATATGCTTTCAATATAATGAGATCACCAATATGTATATTTCTTAATTATTATTTTCATATTTCATATAATTTAATTTGTGGGTTTATCACATAGTATAATTATTAAAGTTTCATTCAACATAGCATGTAGTTTACATGGTAAATCAATATTTTTCATAGCTAAAATTAAAAATGATATAATTTTCTAAGAGCATTAGTGTCAAAATTAAATCTTACGTGGACATTATGGACTATTTTCTTAAAAATTTAAAAGTGAATAAAAATTAAAAAATTATAATTCTAGGAAGAAGACTTGAATATAATAATATGTTTGGAGGGAAATTGAGCTTCCTTTAACATTTTTAAATTATTGATACAAAGAGAATAATAGATCACATGTATATGAATTTAAATGTGCATACAAGATATAATTGTGTAGCATAAAATCCAAGGATTGTATTTAAGGGTTTAAAATTAAGAGAAGCTAAAAATGGAGTTAAAGTTTTAGTAAAAAATTGATCCAAGTTATCTATTTTAATCTATTTATTTTGGTTTTGTTCATTATTTAATGTATTGATATATTGAGAAAAAAATTAATAATAAAATATAATGTCCTAAAATATTGACATTAAAACTAGTAATTTTGTCATTTAAAAACTAGTGTATTTTAAAATATTCAAATGTATTAAATGTTTTTAAGGGTCGACTTTGATAATATTATTGAAAGATATTGATAAAAAATATTATTATGATCAACAATTAACTTTATTAATTATATCACATAGGTGATCCATGCATTAATTTTCCTCTTAAAACATCTATTATACTTAATATATTTTTTAAGATATAGTTTGTTAGTTCTATACACTATTAAGTTACAAATTTGTATAAATTTGAGATATATAAAAATATTATATTTTTTATATATTAATCTAAGTATTTAATGATTTAAAATAAATAGATTTTAATAAATTTTTATCATGCTTTATTAAATATTTATTTAAATAATAGAAACACGATAAATTATAATTTATTATAATATATTCATGTTTGTAAAATTTTATATATTATAATATAGATCAATTTTTCAATCATCAATTACATCTATTGCAATGAAAAATTCAAAATTGTTTTTATCCAATTAAAATAATAGAAACAAGATAAAAAATTTATTTTCATTATAATTTTCCTTGTGATTTATTTATCATATACCAAGTTCAAAATTAACATATTAGATTATAGGAGCATCCTAAATAAGTGAATGGATAATAACTATTTGATATCTTATCCATGTACTTTTATATTTCCTTTTGATGGTAGAGGTAGGTGACCATTTGAATGTTGGCAATGAAGTTATCAATGAAACTCTAGTATTAGATAATTGCATGAAGTGGGGTTTTAGTATTATGAAGGATCACATGATTATTATTTCAATGTATGGTTTTCCTTCTCTCATATGGACAAGTACACTAAAATGGGAATAATTTTCACTCCTTTCATGATATGTTCTTATAAAGATACTACTTACTTTTAACAAATGGTTGTTCATACATGGAACAAATATGCATGGCTTGCCTCACAAATTAAGGAAATTTAATTATATTTTGCAAGAACAAAAACCTCCATTGGTAAATGTTTGATTACCTTAAATGAATTAATTTGGGATAAAAGTTGAAATAAGAGAAAAATCTCTCATCTTGGAACATTAAATTTGACTTTTGTATTGAGGAAAATATGATCATTATTTTTTGTTATGGGAAAAATAGATTTTGATGGGACCCAAAAATATGGCCATTGTTATATATAGACCCTTATATTTTTTAGTTGTTTCTTTACAATTATAACATCTACATGTGAGAAGTGTATGTATTTTAAACTTGATGTGATTATAATATTTTATCTTATACTAAATGGTCTTGAGCTTAAAACTATTGCATACTTTATGTTTATTTATTAGGGGAACATATATGTAATATTACATGTATATATTAATGATTATGGAATTCATCTTACATACATCTAGGATAGTAAGACATGATCTATTATTAGTACTCTACCTTCACTCTTAGCCTTCATGAGATCATTATTTCTTGCTTGGTAAAGCAAGTTACAAAGTTGAGAAGAAGATCCAAATGGGCTAAAAAGTATGATCTTAGTTTTCTAAAAAGTTTTATATTGGGTGTTGGGTTATCTTACTCCTCAAGTGGAATATATTTAAGAAGAGAAGAAAGGTCATTTCATTTTCCATTACCTAAGATTACTACTCCTAAGATTTAGGTACATAGAAATAAAGATATTAACTAAAAAAATTAAAGCTAGGTGGAGTTTGTATTTTTAATTTTAAATGAAAGATAAAAAATAATACTTTTATGATTATGAAGATGCTGGAAATTTCAATACAAGGACAAAATAAATTATTATTATAATGATTTTCTTTATTTACTTTATAGATTAGTATATCTTGTCATTTTTTATATCAATAAAAATTATAGATGAACTCTGGTGAACAATTACCTAAAGAATGAATATTTGGAGATATATCTCTTTAGAATTGCACCCATCCTTGCCTAAACTATATAATTTGAAATTACTCTTGGAGTCATCAGATTAATGACTTATTACCACAAAATTATTAATTATGTTTTATGCATTATGGTTTGAAGCCCCAAATTTTCCTTCTAAAAATCTAATTTATTCCTAAATCTTAGACTAAAAAGCTCATGTATAAGGAAAAATATTTCAACCTCATTGATGCTATAAAAAGTAAGGGCTATCTATTGATGGAGTGGATTATTGTTGTGTTTATGTACCTTCAAAATGAGTTCAAAATGATGGATTAGTATAAAAACAATCTAAAATTTCAAATAAATGATGAAATTGATGTTAGAGAAACCACACAAAGTTAACCAACAAAAATGAAAGATAAAAATAAGAAAAATAAACATTTATACCTTCATTTTTGGGTTTTAGATAAGCTTCAATATATGAATGTGGATTCTCCTTCTATTCATTCTAACTGTTTTGACATCATGAGGATATCATATATTATTAGCATAAAAATTATAGTATAAGGTTGGAATGAAAGCATATTATATAAATAGAGGGGAGGCCTCTCATTAAAAAATAATCCCCAAGAGGAAAATGGAGAGCAAATATGCAATTTTGAATCAATGTTTAAGTTTTTAATATAGGAAAAGGATGATTAACGTTGTGAAAAATGTCACAAGGGGAGAAAAATTACAAGATCAAATCATATGATTTATTCAAGGTGTAGTATTAAATGAGAAGAGGTAAAAGCAACATATGATGTGGAAGGCTAAGAATGCTCACACATGTGTGAGAAAGGAAACATATGTGGGAGATATTATCACACATTTGTGAGAAAAGTGGTGGATATGATTCAAGGTCAAGGATAAATTAGAGGATTAGCATGCCTCCAAGTTAGCATGCTCACACATGCATGAGAAAATATTAGGATGATTTAACATGGTCATACACATGGGAGTAAGAAGTGGGTTGATATAGATTCAAATATTATTCGAAGATGGTATGCTCACATATTTGGGAGGATGGGGGATATTTGGGACACATGGTGAGAGGAAAAATGTTAATATTTTAATCCATGTAGGTGGATTTAATAGCTAGGATTAAAATCCTAATGATTAAAGATGGTATAGACTTCCAAACTTGAGGAAATCTTAATGAATGATTTAATAAGATCTTAGTGATTTAACTAACCATGAATTTGATTAAGTTGAAGGAATTTGGGATGGTTAAGTATCCTAAAAAACTAATCATATAGGTTTTAATTAATTGATTTAGTTAATAATTAAGATTTATTTGAATCAATTGATTTAATTGATTGGCATTAGAGGAACAAAGGGAAATTTGATAGTAATGAAGAGTAGATAAATAATTAAGCAATGTGTTATTTAATTAATTTATGGAATGTTAGTATGAAGAAGAAAAGATGAATTTAGGGTGTCTAGATTTCTCTTTGATTTAGTTTTGTGACTAGAATAAGTGGTTCCATGTCAAAGAAGAAGAAGAAATAGAAACAATGAGGCTTCACTAAGAAAAAAAGGGGGGATGAATTAGAATATTGGTAGATGATGCCCCCTCAAGACAACCATTAGGCTAAATGAGGGCTAAGGGGTCTTTTCAAAAGATAATATATGAGGATTACTAATAATATTAAGTTTCATGATGAAAGGTGAAAGACTTGAGATGATTGAATGGAGAGGATGTGTATGATTTATTATTGAATGATAAATTATTATGGATGTTATTGGCCTTTCCGTTGCACCAAAAGGTCGACCTATAAATTCCTGATACAAGCATCAATTAAGATCCATAGGAGGCAGTTAGACCACGCCACAAACCCAAGCACCATGCTACAAGGAAGAACAAGGGACACACCATCTTACAACAATCCCCCCCAGCACAAGCGAGGGGTTTGAACCTATGACCAACTTTGATACTAATTGTTGGCCTTGCCATTGCACCAAAAGGTTGACCTATCAAAGCCCAATACAAGCATAAGTTAAGATCCACAGAAGGCTATTAGACCATGTCACAAACCCAAGTGTCGTGCTGCAAGGAAGACCAAGGGGCATGCCATCTTGCAATAGATGTGTCCATAGAGGTCAGTTGGATGATTATATTAGATGATGTGAGATATAAATGGGGCACATGTTTGATGATGATGTGTCAAGATGATTTATTATGATGGCACATAATTGAGATATGTGATGGATGATGAAAAGGGGGAAAAAGATCAAAAGGGATAGTGATGAGTGAAGGAGAAGAGAAAGGATGGTAGAGATGAGGAAAATGATTAATGTTATCAAAGTAACATACTATGCAAGAAGAAATCAATAGCTTAATGTATCACTAGAATTATACACCATCATATAATAGATCATGGTAATAATGCACCATATGCATAAGAATTGACATAAAACACATAAGTTACTAATATCATAGTGATCTAGTGAGAATATTTTTATAAAAAACCATAATATAAATTATTTGTTGATCATGATAGTGTGTTGTATGAAGCACTAGTGTAAGAAAATTTTCACCACTAGGGTTTTAGGACCTAGGGAAACAAATACTCCACATGCAAGGATTCCCTTCAGATAATCAAATGATGATAATGAGAGAAAGAGATCTACTAAGGGTCTATCCTAGGGGCTGATTGTAAGATAGTAAGGGGTTCACCACCAATTAAGAACTTGGAAAGAAAAATGAAATGCAAGACCTCATGACAAAACCAAGTGATGCATGAAACTTGAATGAATGACCTAGAAATGCATATAAATCATAACATAAAATAGTAAAATAATATGTGTGCACCACGAAACTTGTAGATACTTGAATGAAGATTGGAAATTCTACAAATCCTAAAATTTAGGCCTACTGGAACTCATTTTCCAATCTAGGCGAATCAGTCTTAGATTTAGGTTTCCGTACAGGAATAGGTTTCTCAAAAAGGGTATATGAAACTACAAAAATATCAAAATGGACCTAAACTGGGATTTATTCACCAAAAGTGGAAAATGAGTCTAGTTAGGGTTTCTTGGAGCTTTAAAATCTAAATTTGGTCTTCAATGTCTACTCTTTCTATTCCTCTTTGTTTCTATATCTAAAATCCTAATTTTGGGGTTATAGGTGACTTTTTGGTGAAATTACAACCTTTCCAATGGGGAGACAACTTCAACAACTCTCTCCAAGACTGTAACCTAATCTTCAATATCTTGAAGTCCTTAAAGCACCTAGATCTGCAATCACACAAAGAGAGAGAGAGAGAGAGGGAGAGAGAGAAAGTGTTGATTGTTAGGGAATAGGAATTTTCCTTGGTCAAACCCCTTATAGGTAATTAAACCAAATGATGAGACAATGAAATGAAGGCAAGAAACTATAGCACAAAAAAATGTATCCCTTGACATTTTCACACTTGATATGGGAATAATTAAGGATAAATTAGACTTAACATCACCTTGATCTAGTGTTGTGAGGTGTTTTACACTCTACATTAGGTATAGGGTCCTTGCAAACTGAATAAAATGCATCTAACAATGTCTTGTAAAGGTGCTGTGAATGACTTTCACACTTTTCTAGACTCTTATTAAGCATATAAGTCTAATGGACCTATTTTTCCCATAATTCAATGTTATAAAATATATTTAATTGCATTCTCACATTGATCTAGAAGGCTTGTAAATTAAACCTAATTCTAATCTAGTGTTGTAATGTGTTTTACACATTCACATTGGATGTTGTGCCTTTCTAGGGTATGTGGACCTCATTTTAATGTTGTAAAGTGTATTTAATAACACTTTCACATTGAAATTTGTGTCCCTACCCCAAATTTCCCTTTATATCATTAATTATAGGACCCTTTGGCCCTATATTATGCATCACAAGGCTTAATTTGATGAAAGACCCAATTAGAACAACATAAAACCTAAAATTCTTCATTCCCCAACAATCCAACTGGAAAAAGGGCCTCTATGGGACTAAGTCTCCCATTTGGGTGAATGAGTCCCATCCAGGTGGGACTAAGTCGCCCAACTTAGTGACTTAGTCCCATTTGGGTTATTTTCAAGGTTTGAGCAAGAAAAATTGGGTTTTAAGTTTAATTTTCCTGCATGCTAGCCTTGGGGATCAAATTAATTCAAATTTTAGGTGGATTTCCTATATAAACAAGCTTTCAAAACCTAATTCATAACTCATTCATCACCCATCTCAAGTTAAGGAAGCTAGGGTTTTAGCATTCTAAGTCATCAAGAAAGCTTTCTGAGGCATTCAAGGGAAGATTCTTCATCCATTGTTGCAAAAATTCAAGATAAATCATCATGGAAAGTTTCTAATTCCTTCATTTCATGTTCATACTTCATCTTATTTCTTCATTTGTTTAATTACTTGGTAGGGATTTGACCAAGGAAAACCCCCATGCCCTAACATTCAACATTTCTCTCTTTCATTGTGTGTTTGTAGATTTAGGTACTTTGAAGTTTTGGAAATCATTGAAGAAGAGGTTGCTAAGTTGTTGAATACATCTCCTTATTGAATAGGTCAAAATATCCTCAAAAAGTCACTTACAAGCTCAAATTTGGCAGTTTCGAAGATGGACACCTGGAGAAACAGAAAGTGTAGAACGAGAGCTTCTTCTTCCACTTTCAATTTTTTGGAAAACCCAAAGTGGACTAAGTCACCATCAATGGCGAATTAGTCCCACTGTACCTTTTTTTTCAATTTTTTTTAGATCTATATACCCATTTGGCTGAAGCGGGCTTTGATGCAGTTTTCCAGATCTGGGACTAAGTTTCCCAACTTGGCATAAGTGTCTGAGTAGGTCAAAATTTTAGGATCAAAAGAATTTCCAGTCTCCATTCGAGTCTGTAACACATTTCCAAGTGCACACATTCAGTTTTACAATTTTTTGTTTTGCTTCATGGTCATTTCTAGGTCATTTAGTATATGTTTGTATACTACACTATGTTTTCAAACACTTTACATTTCTTTAGTTTTCATTCATTAGTCAATATCTTCTATCAGTTTTCAGCATTTAGGTCATTCTCCTTTGATAGATTTCAATCATATTTGCATCAGTCTTGAGTGAACCCCATAGATTTTTGGGATACCTTTCTCCTTTTCAGAGCAAAACCCTAGAAGTGTAAGAGAGTGCATATCCCAAAAAATTTACTATTCATTTTGGCAAACCTACTTTTTGAATACCTTCTTGTTTTATTTAGAGTCCATCATCATCCTAGAATTAGCTTGCATTTCATTTTGCATTAGTTAAGTTGCATTCTAGGGTTTCAAATTTTGCATTAGTGAAAGTGCATATAGGTTACATTTTTGCATCTTAAATCATTGCAAATTTCTAAAATTCTACATTTGCATCTTAGGTCTACATCATACAACACAAAAAACATCAAAATCAATAAAAAAATGAAAATTCTAAAAAATCTCTCCCTACTGGTACTCATTCGCCACCTTGGGCGACTTAGTCCCTTTTCACCCCTGAAACTGCCTTTTAGAGCACTAAAAACCATGTTTTTAAGCTTATGTTTGCTGCCATTACCTATCTATATTAGTGGTTGAGTTTCTACTACATGCATTTCATTAGATCTATCTTAAATTAGCTCATTCCATGCATTGTTTAATTTCAAATTTATATTTACAACATTTTTCAAGTTGTTGCATAATGTAATCATAAAATTACCTTGTTTCACATTTGAAAATTGCACTTAAACATCGTACTATGTTAGCATGTGTTCTCTTCAAGAATTCAGTGTTTCTAGAATATCAAGTGGCTTGTATGATTCTATTTTTCATGGACAAAATCTAGGACAGAAAATTAAAACCTTTGATAAGAATGTTTCATACCCTCCTAGTACCTATCGGATTTGAAACAATGCAATAAAACAAGAGGATGCAAGTGTACAAAATCATAACAATCACACTTGTTCTTCTCCCAATACCTCTCCTACTAGTGACAAATGCATCTTGGTGAATGAAGCTACAAGTATTGAGAGTCTTGATTTTCCCTCTCCTCTTCCCCCTTTGGAAGATATTAGACAACAAGAACATGAGATCATAGAAACATTTCTAAAAATCACCTTACCTAGTCTCCATAACCATGACAATCAAATTTATTCTTCTCCTAATATCCCTCTTTGATGCCAAGAGGATAGGTTGGTGTTAGAAGATATACCTATTAAAAATCATGAGAATCTTGATCGTCCCTTCCCTAATGCTCCTACCATTTGGGACAATCTATTTATCAATAATAATGGTCCTTCTCTTGATGCCTCCCCTACTTGTGATGAAGCTTCTTTACAAAATTTAACCATGGATGAACATATTACAAGCTGTCCTACTAGGGTAAATAACATGGCACAAGAGAATGAGACTTTAGAAACAAAGGACAATCAAATAGATCCTTTTCCTACAATCCCCACTCTTGCTAAACAAGACAATCCGACCATTGATAACTCTCTTACTTGTGATAAAGTTATTTTGGAAGAACCAAGCCTTTCATTTCAAGAACAGTTACCTTGTAGTTCTCCTCACAACTCTCCTCCTAGGGAGGATACTGTGGGGCAAGAAATGGATAACAATGATATAGTGTCCTTAGAAGAAGATGATGAGACAACATTAGACTCTCCCTCACTAAGGGACGTTAATATTATTCAACCTCAACTCATCCTTTACCCCCCTTCACACAAACCTCAAACTCAAAACAAACTTGAACTTGTCCTTTACCCACCTAAGCGCAATGTTTCGCAACAACTGAGTCATAATACTATTTCTCATACATATAACACTAGAAACAATCCACAACCACAACAACCCACCCCAACACCATCACCTTTTCCTAATCCCATCCTACCTCGTGCTCCTTGATTAACTTTGTATGATCTTGTTGAACAACTTAAGACTACTCCTGCAAAGATATCCCTATGGGATTTAATTCATAATTCACCTAACTATGACACTATGCTTCAAACGGCCTTAAAAAAGTTCCTATCCCTTCTAATGCGTAGCCGAATGACATAGCAGCCCTAATTCAAGGATTGAATGCTGACATTGTTTTCCATGAAAGTGAACTCCCCCCTTTGGAAGTGCAAAAATAAAGTGAATATCTCATAATACTATCTCAATACAAATGCATAGGGATAAAACAAATCCTTGTTGACAATGGCTCAGCCCTTAATTTGTTTAGTGTAAACATTTTGGATAGGCTTCATGTGGATAAATCACAAATTCAACCTGATTCTTTATCTCTTAAGGGATTTGACAATATAAAAAAAAACCACTCAGTGTGATTACTTTACCCATTACAGTTGGGAAGGCCACATTAGAAACATAAATTCATGTTATGCCACATGAAATTTCATATAACCTTCTTTTAGGCAGACCGTGGATTCATGCAATGAATGGGGTTACTTCTACTCTTCATCATAAAATGAAATACATCTATAACAACAAAGTGTACACACTTGACACTGATCCTGAGCCTTACAGTGTCTTATAGCTTGAGAAAAACAAAGGAAATCCCTTGAACACATTAACACCAACCACACAAGTGGAACCCGTACATTAAAGAGAAAAAGAAAAGTATATTGAGAAAGTCACAAAGCTAACAGAAGATTATTGGGGTTCCTTATATTTCACACCAACATTCATGGGAGAAAACAAGATCATAAACAAGGCCTTTGACAAGGGAAACGAAAAATTAGTCATGTCAATACAAAATTCAGAAGACCCTTCAAAAGCATCCACCTCAACCACTTTAGAACAAAAAACAATAGCTTACACAATTAACTTTGATGAGCTTAATCATGAACAACCACCTGATCCAAAAATAATGAAAAAGATTTATGGAAAAGGTTATGAGCTTATGAAACAACTTGGATACAATTGAAAAGGATGTGGTGCTAATGAACAAGGTATTTGTGTCCTGATCAAACCTACCACGCAAGAAACAACTCATTGTATTGGTTATTGTGCTTTGATAGAAATCACCAAGCCTTCACTCAACATCAACACTATCACACAAGATTCCTCTAAGCCAACCTTATCAGTAATGCATCCTGAACTAATAGACACTAGTGGTCTTGATGGTTATCCTTTTCCAGACATGATACAAACAAAGAAATCCTTGCTTAATATAAATGTCATCTCACAAAACACTAATGATTTGTGTTTGTTATATTTTACACCCTCTTGTATAGGAGAGAACAAAATCTCACAATCTAAAGAGTCTTGCGTAGGTATGACAACTAATACTAAGAAAGATATATCTTTTTCGCATACTACATGAACATCTACCATTGATTAAGAGGGTATCTTGTTGAGACTCCTCCAATATCACTTGATATCCCTTCCCCTAAGAACTTGAAATAAATTTTATTATAAGATTTTATTCTATGCATATCATAAAGTTCATGGTCATGCTACTAATTCATGTAAGGCTTTGAGTAGTAAAATCCAACATCTTAAGGAGTTTGGTGCTCTCCCTTATGTGGGGGCACCTAATTCCTCTAATTCATACTAATTTTCACTCTACCATGCATCTTATCCATCATTTTGGCTCACCCTTTTCCTACACTAAGTGGGGAAAGGGGTTGGTAGCCTTGTCCTCATGTGTCACTTGTTGTTGTCTCTTTTGGCTATTTGTTAACCTTTCATGAACATATAAGAGAAAGCTTGGGATGTCGACGACATGCCTTAAGTTGGCTTGCATGTGACATACTATCCTTTTCATGCATAGTTTATCAAAAAAATATGACTTGGCATAGGGCTTTCCATGTAAGCTCTCATGTCTCTTTCTTCTATTTTAAATAACTTTCTCATAGTAATGGTGTTAGCAACCAACATACATCGACACTCATATTTCATTGTGTGATCTTCTTTCTCTTGCGATTTTATCTCTTGAAAACATTAGGTACAATGTTGCCCAAGATGAGACATTGCACTTGTCTTCTCTTCGAAACAAGATGAGACCATTTTCACTTTTTCTCTCTTGGAATCATTAGATACAATGTTCCCTAAGATGATACCTTGCATGAACTAAGAAAAATCTCTTTGAAAGAATCTTACACTATTTTGCATTTACAATGTCTATGAGTTTCTTGCCTCATAGGACTCGAAGATCATTTTCATTGTGGCACCTTATTAAAGTTATTAGGAGGTATAACTTTGGTATGGTTGAGAGAGAAGCCCAATCTGAGGCATGACTTTCCCCATAGCCACTTGCGTGTGTGTGAGTGCATACCAGCCATAAGTGTATGTTTCTCACCTTTTAGGAATTCTCACCCAGTAGACAACCAAGAGTTCTGTCACCTTAGAGTTAGTATGCATTTTTGGACAAATAGCCTATATCTGATCCACAACATGTTGGAAAAATGGTTGAAGCTTGATCCACCTTTTTATTTTTTCTCTTCTCTTCCTTCTAGTTATTGTCATTGCATGATTTTGTATCTTGTTTTGTTGCAAGTCAATCACCTTGTGCATGTCCTTTTGCGCTTATGTTGGTTTGATTTAGGATCTTGGATCCTAGAGGCTTGATTGATGCTTTGATCTTTGTCATCCTTTGTCATCCACATTGGTATGATTGGATCCCTCTTGTTTGGCTACTTTAGTGTTAGTTTGAAGCAAGTTCATCCTCTCACTAAAGTGGGGGCTAAATGTAGTGCAAAAAAATGCATCCCTTAACATTTTCACAAATGATATGAGAATAATTAAGGATAATTTGGACTTAACATCACCTTGATGTAGTGTTGTGAGGTGTTTTACACATCTACATTAGGTCTTGGGTCCTTGCAAACTGAATAAAATGCATCTAACGATGGCTTGTAAAGGTGTTGTAAAGTGTTGTGAATGACTTTCACACTTTTCTAGAATCTTATTAAGCATCTAAGTCTAATGGACCTATTTTTCCCATAATTCAATGTTATAAAATATATTTAATTGCATTCTCACATTGATCTAGAAGTATTGTAAATTAAACCTAATTCTAATCTAGTGTTGTAATATGTTTTACACATTCACATTAGATGTTGTGCCTTTCTAGGGTATGTGGACCTCATTTTAATGTTGTAAAGTGTATTTAATGACACTTTCACATTGAAATTTGTGTCCCTAGCCCTAATTTCCCTTTATATCATCATTAATAAGCCCCTATGGCCCTATATTGTGCATCCTGTGGTTTAATTTGTTCAAAGACCCAACTAGAAAACATAAAAACTAAAATTCATCATTCCTCGACAATCCAACTGGAAAAAGGGCCCCTATGGGACTAAGTCACCCATCTGGGTGAATGGATCCCATCTAGGTGGGACTAAGTCACCCAACTTGGCGACTTAGTCCCATTTGGGCTATTTTTTGAGGTTTGAGTAGGAAAAATTAGGTTTTAAGTTTAATTTTCCTCCATGTCAGCCTTGGGGATCAAATTAATGGGAATTTTAGGTGGATTTCCTATATAAAATAGCTTTTAAAACCTAATTCATAACTCATTCATAATTCATCCATCTTTCATCATCCATCTCAAGTTAAGCAAGATATGGTTTTAGCATTCTAAGTCATCAAGATAGCTTTCCAAGGAATTCAAGGGAAAATTCTTCATCCATTGTTATAGAAGTTCAAGATCAATCATCATGGAAAGTTTCTAATTCCTTCATTTCATGTTCATGCTTCATCTTATTTCTTCATTTGGTTTAATTACCTAAAAGGGGTTTGACTAAGGAAAACCCCCATGCCCTAACATTCAACATTTCTCTCTCTTTCATTGTGTGTTTGTAGATTTAGGTACTTTGAAGGTTTGAAAATCATTGAAGAATAGGTTGGTAAGTTGTTGAAGACATCTCCTTATTGACTAGGTCAAAATATCCTCAAAAAGTCACATATAGGCCCGAATTTGGCAGTTTCAAAGATGAACACCTAGAGAAACAGAAAGTGCAGACTGAGAGCTTCCATTTCCACTTTCAAATTTTTAGAAAAACCAAAGTGGACTAAGTCACCATCAATGGTGACTTAGTCCCACTGTACCTATTTTTTAGAGGTTTCTGTAGATCTGGATACCCATTTGGCTGAAACGGGCTTCAGTGCAGTTTTCCAGATCTGGGATTAAGTCACCCAACTTGGCATAAGTGTCCCACTAGGTCAAAATTTCAGGATCAGTAGCATTTCCAGTCTCCATTCTAGTATGCAACACATTTCTAGGTGCACACATTCAGTTTTACAATTTTATGTTTTGCTTCATGGTCATTTCTAGGTCATTTAGTATATGTTTGCATACTACATTGTGTTTTCAAACACTTTACATTTCTTTAGTTTTCATTCCTTAGTCAATATCTTCTATCAATTTTCATCATTTAGGTCATTCTCCTTTGATATATTTCAATCATATTTGCATCAGTCTTGAGTGAACCCCATAGATTTTTAGGGTACCTTTCTCCTTTTAGGTGTAAAACCCTAGAAGTGTAAGAGAGTGCATATCCCCAAAAATTTATGGTTCAGAAACATGAAACAAAGAACATGAATCATGGATAATAATAGCTTGAATTATGCCTTGTAAATGATGACTTTTAAATCTACAACTCAACATGAAATGTTCATGAAGGATGTAGATCTTGATCTTGAAAATGGGAGTAGAACAATGCTTGATCTTGGATCTTCAATGCTACATCACAACACTAGCTCAATAACATGATTGATGCTTGATATGATTGACATGATGATGGATCTTGAATTTCTAGAATAATTGATGAAGAATTCTACCCTTGAATTCCTTAAAAATTATCTTGAGTGCTCTCTAGATGATCTTGTGAAGTCTTGGAATTCTTAACTCTTGAATGCTTGACTTGATAACATTTAGACCTTATGAAATAATGGTTTGAAATCTCATTTATATAGGAAATCCATCTAATATCCCATGTATTAGATCCCAAAGGTTGAAATACATGAAATTTGAACTTAAAACCTAGTTTTTCCCGCTCAAAATCTTGAAAATAGGTCAAATGGGACTCATTCACTAAGCTGGGTGAATGGGTCTCACCTGGATGGGATTAATTTTCCCAAAGTGGTGAATGGGTCCCACAAGGCCTATTTTGATTGCTAAAGTGTTGTGGAGTGTGCAAATTAAGTTTATATGTTGATATTTTTGGGTTTTTTATTGAAATATGTCTTTGGATGCATAATATAAGGTCTTAGGGGCCTAGTAATGATGATATTAAGGCCATAAATGCAATAGGGCCCAAAATACAATGTGAAAGTGTGAATAAATACACTTTACCACACTAAATTAAGGAAAAATTAGGTCCATTTAGCTTAAAAGGGTCTAGAAACCCATGTGAATGTGTAAAACACATTACAACACTAGATTAGGTCCAATTAATTTACAAGCCTCTTAAATTTAATGTGAAGGTGTAAATAAATACACTTTACAACATTAAATTAGGGAAAAGTTAGGTTTACTTAGCTTAGAAGGGCCCAAGACCTAATGTGGATGTGAAAAACTCATCATAACACTAGATCAAGGCAATATCAAGTCCAATCTATCATTAATTATTCCCAAATTAAGCAAGGAAAAGGCATACACTTTTTCCATCATTACATCTAGCCCCCACTTTAGTGAGAGGATGAACTTGCTTCAAACTCACACAAAAGTAGACATTCAAGAGGGGTCTAAGTGTACCAATGCAAATGGTCTAGGAGAACAAAGATCGAGGAGGTGGTCAATCCCCCAAGACCTAAGATCCCAAGTCAAACCAACATAAGCACAAAAAGACACACAAAAAGTGATATGCAATATCAAGATACACAAACATGCAATGTCACTAACTATAATAAAGAAGAACAAAATTAAGTAAAAATAAAAGGGTAGATCAAGATTTGACCATTGTCCAACATGATGTGGATCATATCTAGGGTGTTTTTCCAAAAATGCATGCTTAGTCTAAGGAAACGAAACTCTAGGTTGTCCACTTGGTGAGTAATCCAAGAAGGTGAGACACATATGGTTGATATGCACTCACACACACATGTGAGTGGCTAAGGGAAAGTCATTTCCTCATTCGGCTTCCCATCAAAACCATACCAAAGTTATACCTCCTAATAACTTAAATAAGGAACCACACAAAAATGAACTTCGAGCTTCATGAGACAAGAAAAAATTTGCATGCTTGGAACTCATGAACAAACAAAATGGCTCCACAGGCATGCAAAGTGTGTTATGCAAGGTGGCAATATAATAGTTGTTGTAAATGCAAAATAGTGTAAGGAATGTTCAAAGGGATTTTGCTTGGTTCCTACAAGGTCTCTTCTTAGGGAACATCATGCCTAATGTCTCCAAGAGAGGACAAGTCAAAGAAATATCATGCTTTTGGAGGAAATCAAGCCCAATGATGCCACTAGGAAAAGGATGCATCGCAAGAAGAAAGAAAATCACACAATGAAACATGAGTGTCAATGTATGCCCCCACTTTAAAGTAGTTGCTAAAACCATTGTTGTGAGAAATTTCTTTAAAGTAGAAGAAGACATGAGAGCTTATTAGGAAATCCCTATTCTAAGTCATATGTTTCTGAATTGAACTACATCATGAATAAGTACATCACATATGAGTCAACTTAAGGCATGTCATCCACATCCCAATCTTGCTCTTATATGTAAATGAAAGGTGATCAAGTAGCCAAAATAGACAATGACAAGTGATATACAAGGACAAGGCTATCTAATCCCCTTGCCCCCACTTAGTGTAGGACAAGGATGAGCCGAATAGGATGAAAATAAGTTTGAACAATTAGAGGAACTAGGTGCTTCAACACAAGGAAGAGCACCACATTCCTTAAGATGCTGAATTTTGTTACTTAAAGCCTTACATTCATTAGTAGCATGACCATGAACACTATGATATGCACAAAATTAACTCTTGTAGTAAAATTTCTTCTATGTTCTTGGTGGGAGATATCAGATGATCTTGGATTAGTCTCAACAAGATACCTTCTTGATCAAAAGTAGAATATTTCCCTTTATTTTGTGACAAAGATATCTCTTGCTTAGTATTAGGTGTCATACTTACACAAGACTCTTTAGATTGAGAGATTTTGATCTCTCCTTTATTAGAGGGTGTAAAATCTAAAAATTCAAATCATTAGTGTTTTGCATGAACATTGATATTAAGCGAATATTTCTTTGTTTGTTTCGTTTCTTGCAAAGGATAACAATCAAGACCACTAGTGTTTATCAACTCAGGATGCACTAATGCTAAAGTTGGCTTAGAAGAATGTTTTGTAATAGTGTTGATATCTTACGAGGGACAATAACCAAGACCACTAGTCTTTTCTTGTGTGTGAGAGTCTATAGGGACACAAATACCTTTTTCTCTAGCACCACATCTATTTCCACTATAACCAAGTTATTTCATCATTTCGTAACCTTTTCCATAAATATTCTTCTTCTCTTTTGGATTGGGTGGTTTCTCATAGTTAAATTCATCAAATTTTGTTGTGTAATTTGTTTTCTTCTATTTTAAAGTGGTTGAGGTGGATGCTTTCGAAGGGTCTTCCAAATTTTGTGTTGAAATTACCACTTTTTATTTTCCCTTTTTAGAGTCTTTGTGTATGATCTTGTATTCTCCCATGAATGTTGGTGTGAAATATAAGGAACCTCAATCATATTCTAATAGCTTTGTGACTTCCTCAATATGTTTTTCTTTGTCTTCTTGTTGTATGGGTTCTGCTTGTGTAGTTCATGTTAATGTTTTCAAAGGATTTTCCTTATTTTTCTCAAGTTGTTAAACATTGTAAGGCTCATTATCAATGTCCAATGTGTACACTTTGTTGTTGTAGACATATTTCATTTTACAATGAAGGGTAGAAGGCACAACATGCATCTCATGAGTCCATGGTCTGCCTAAAGGGAGATTGTATGAAAAATCATGAGGCATAATGTGGATAGGAGTTTGTAATGTAACTTTGTCAATTGTAATAGGAAAAGTAATCACCCCAAGCCATTGTCTTCCCACATTATCAAACCTTCTTTAATAGATAAAGAGGCATGTTAAATTTTTTATTTATCCATGCCAAGCATATCCAAAAAGTTTACACTACACACATTAAGAGAAAATTTGTTGTCTATGAGGGTTATTTTTATTCCTATTCA
Organism: Sequoia sempervirens; assembly: GCA_007258455.2. Taxonomy (NCBI): domain Eukaryota; kingdom Viridiplantae; phylum Streptophyta; class Pinopsida; order Cupressales; family Cupressaceae; genus Sequoia; species Sequoia sempervirens. The sequence continues at coordinate 80,307,128 of VDFB02281492.1, read as the reverse complement.
ATTATATTTAGCTATTATCATGAAATTGTCACATTGTTTTTTCACTTCCAAAGTAGGGAGATCACTTTGGTGGAAAACAATGTCGGCTTTTATTTATTGAATCAGGGCTACTATGTCATTTGGTTGCGCATTAGAAGGGACACGAACTTGTTGTAAGGAACTTTGAATCATGTTATGGTAGTGAGGGAATTCTTGAATAAGGTCCCATAATAATATCTTAGTAGGAGTATTCTTTAGTTGTGGGCATGATAGGATTACGCAATGGGAGGGATGTTGAAGGTGTTTTTCTTGGTTGTGGATTGTTTCTAGTGTTATATGTATGAGAAATGGTGTTAGTATTAGGTGGGTAAAGGATAAGTTTAGGTTTGTTTTGAGTTTTTTGTTTGTGTGATGGTGGGTAAAGAATTAGAGGATTCTTAGGATGTCCCACAGGGTATGTAGGAGGTCCATTGACTGAAGGCGATCTAATGGACACTTGTGCATTCATAACCTATGGTCTTGGTTTGATGTATTTCTAATAAAGGGAATTCTAGAATCACCTATTTATCATTATCTAAGGGAGCCAAAATGTTGTCATTTTCTTACACCATGATATCCTCCTTAGGAGGAGAGTTTTTAAGAGAACTACAAGCTAGATGTTTATGAAATTCAAAGGTTGGTTTTTCTAAAATGACTTCATTACAAGGGAGTTATCAATGGTTTTATTGTCTTGTTTATCAATGATGGCATTCTCTTGTTTCATAATGTCTTCCATAGGGGGTGTTGGTTAACAGATTTGTCACTATAGTTTATACTCCATTTTCCCATAACAACGACAGCTTGACCAATTGTTGAGTCACTTGCAATGGTTATTGCAAGTGCTCTTTGCTTGTTTTACAAGGTGCAAATACCTTCAAATGATTTGAAATGAATTGAAATACCTAGGCATGCTTTTGACCAGAAAGCAAAAAAGGAAAAATAACATATACCCATAACCATGAAAGTATATGTGAAAGATTAAAACTGAAATGAAGAGGATGCAGGTTAGATGACTCACAGTTCACATACCCCACAACCAAGATTGATAAAAAAGAAAAGGTGAATATCAGACCATTCCCAATAGATGATTTAATTTTAAATTCACATTTTTAGAAATAAAAACATCAACACAATCTAGAATAACAAAAGTAATATTGAAGAGTGATTACAGAGGCACAAAGGACATTGGAAATCAAAGAGAGTATTAATAGATTCAAAGATTTAGAAATAATCCCCTTATTTATCCAATATACAAGTTCAAAGACTCCACATTTGATACAACAAAATGTGCTTGAGAAAGAAAATTTGCTTCTTTCTTCCCCTGTTCCCAAGCTGAAAAAAAAAAGATCCCCATTTAGAAAGATTTTTACAATAAATAAGCCTCCCCAATGAGGCTCTTCAATTCCCATAATCGCTTATTTATTGAAATAATTTTAATTATGAAGATAAACTCTTCAAGTTTTTACCACTACTTGTAACTATTTCTTTTAATGGGTTACCTTCTTTACCCAAATGCAAGTATTGCCATAATTTGATAAAGTTGATAATTTCTTATGAAGACACCTCACAAACTCCTTTGTTTCAAGTAACCGCTCCTTAGAATCTCAAAACATCCTGTAGACACATAAAAATGACCTAGGCCTGCAAGCTCTATTTTCACCTTTTCTTCCTAGCATAATTAAGACATTTTAATTATGTCCTTGGTCCACTTTCGACTATTAATTAAATAATTCATAATTATTTAATTAATTTATGTCTTTTTATTCTTCATGATTATTAAATAAAATTTATTTATTTATTTATTTAATACGTCACTAATTATCTAATGTCTCCCTATAATTAAATAAATTTCTTAATTTATTTAATTATTCTTGTCCACTAATTTCTTCTTGATTATTTATTTATTTAATACGTCACTAATGCTTAAAAGTCCTCTTATAATTAAATAAATCTTTCAATTTATTTAATTATTGCCACCTTGACATTTCCCTCATTTTAAATAAAATTATTTATTTAAAATGGTCCCACTTTCTAATTTCCCTCTTTAAGTAAATAATTAAATTAATTATTTACTATCATGTGACCCCACCTTTTGAATTAAATTAATTTTTAATTCAAAATAGTCTTTTCCTCCAAAAATCAAGTAATTTCTATTATTATTTAATTTTTCCATCCACCTCTTTGTCTGTGCCAATCTTATCTCTTGTCACATGCATTTTCAACCCTTGATTTGATTTTCTAAGAATCTATCTTGTCCATTCATTTCAAAATTGCCGTAATGTTTCCCTAACCCTAATTGTGGGTTGTCATATTGAATCTTGTCCATTGATTCTAGGGCGCTTGCCAACTTTTAATCTTGGCCATTCCCTCAAAATTGCATTTTCTATAAAATGACAATTTTGGTCCCATTTTGTCATCTCATGTTATCTTGCAACCCCATGCTCTTGCAATCTTAGGCACTCTTGTTTTAGGCAACCTCATAATCTTGCACTCTTGTCATTTTTTCATAGGCATATTTACATCTTATTTGGCATAATTTAGACATAGTTTAGATGCTTACTAGTTTCATTATAGTATAGTATTGCATCCAATCACTCAAATCCTTCAACATTTGCTTAGTGTTTGTCATTGTCATTAGAGTACTTACATAAAATCTGAGGGAAACATCATATTTTCAGCAAGTTGAGAAGATATAATGGAGGTCAGCCATGGAGAATGAAAACATTTTGAAAGATCTTTTCATTTTTTTTCATGTCATTTCCTTTGTACTTCATTATTGCTTTGGGTTTTTATGTTTTGCATTTAATATGCTAACCTAGGAAAATTTGCATAGTTACATTGGTGAACCCAACAGCAAATTGAGCATTTTTTTTTGTTTTTTCATACATCATTTTTTTTTTGTAGGTACAGGTACAGTCATGATGCATTTGCTCTGCAGAATGATCCGTTTGTTACATCATGATGCATTTTCTCTTTAGAACGCCACATACGCTCTGTTGCGATGCATATGACTTGTAGAGTGACGCATTTGCTCGGCTACGATGCATTTGACTTGTAGGTTGCTGCATTTTTCTATCAAATCCCAGTGCACAAAACCGAGTCACATTTGATGTATGGAATGACACAATCACTTTGCTGTGATGCATTCGTCTGGTAAACTTTCTTCTTTTAGGTTTTTCTAGATTTGTCTTGATTTATTTTTGTAATCTATTTTTCCTTTTTGCAATCTATTAGTTAGTGGTTTTCTAGTTACTAATGGGATGTTGCAACATGTTACTTTGAGTCTTTCATGGGTCCAGGACATATTCTTGTGAAACTACTAACTAGTGGTTTTGTAGGTTCGATTGTCCAAGGCTATTACTTTGAAACATTGTGTTTGTTCTTTTTTAGATTAGAAAAAACTTCAATTGGTGCACTAAAAAGAAATTTTCTTGTCCTTTGCTTGATTGTGCTTGAAGGTGGTAGGTGATTAGGCTCTCCCCTTGTGCAAACTAGGTGATCAGAAAACCAAACCCATCTTATTTTTGTGTTTACCTGTTGATGATGTTTTCTGCACAGTAACAACTTAGACATAATATAATATCCTATCTCACTTGAAAGGTAAATCTCTATCGGCAAGCCTCAAGGGATAACCCCAAGGTCTCTAATGTCAGGTCTTGACAATGCATAAACAACTCAGTGATAAATGTGAAAATGCTGGTAATCACAATGGGACCTTACTACAAGCAAAATACTGAATCTCAATTTATCAGGTCTAACGATATGATGATACTTCAATCCTAAATTTAACCCAATAATAAAAAAAATAACAAAAGATAAGGGTTTCAAAGATATTTCTAAACTTAATATTAAACCTAAGATTAACAATGAAAATGACCAACACTCGAAATGGACCAATCCCTCAAAATTGATTTCTACTTGACCTAGATGTATTTGCAATCTTATAGAAATAGTGCAATCTTCTAAGGTGTTAAGATTTTAAAATCATGAAAATTTATTCAAACAACCCTATCACAATTGAAATGAATAAACCCTCACAACTGAACTAAGCACAATGAATATAAAAGTCGAGGCTAACTTTGCAAAGCAACTAACAATCAGGTGGTTGCGAAAAGTATGGACTAGGGATTGCTACAAAACTTCAAATATCAAACCACAAACATCATTGAATCAAATATAATCTAAATATTAACCTCCTCCAAGCAATTCTAAAGATAGAATTACAAGAACCATGCAAGATAAGAAAAAACACAAGTATGGCACCAAATCACAATGTCATTACTTGCATCACATTATCCGCTGTAGCAACAATTCCAGTGTTTTGTTACAATATTTGCTTGAGAACAACTACTTGCTAACACTTGCTCTACTTAATTCACTCTAACTATCTCTCTATTTGTCTATGTCTAAAACTTCTTAACCCTTACAAAAGAGGCAAAATGCCAAATTTATAGAACCCCCAAAACATGTTGCCCTAGATAGGATTTTACAATAATAATTAGGCACAACAAGTCAGCCAAGAGAAATTCAAAATAAAATAAAATATGCATTAAATGCATGAACTTCATCCAGGTCGGCCTGGGATCTCCAATGCAACTCAGACCAATTCATGGCAAAATATTAGGGAAGCAGAAATATCGATGTAGCCAATCATTAACTTCCCCTATTTGTAAATCTTTTTCAGAACCTTCTGCCTAATCCACAATGCTTCAAACCACTCCCAAGGTTCAGCAGCTCTAGAGGAAGGAAGAATTTTATCACTTACTAACTTATCCCTGGTGTACTCCATGATAGTCTTGGTTTTTTGCAGTAGGAGATTTGTATCTTCTTTATCATGGGCCAAAACCTCCTTCAACCAATCAACTGCCCTTACAACATCCTTCCCAGTTGACAAAATTTCCTTGATAGCTTCATTACCCTTGGTTCGCACCCCTTGCAACCAATTTGTAGTGGCAAGAGTGGAAGCTTTCATCTTCGAAGCTCGGTGATGGTTTCCTGAGGTAAAGGCTTTGCAGAAGAAACTGAGGGGTTAATGGATTGCAAGGGCTTCATTAAATCTTCCAAGCACTTCCTAAGATTCTCATTTTCCTTCTTTAGCTCTTGCTTGGTCTTTATTTCCTTCCTCAATCTACCCAAGATAACCACACTAGAACCCTGATAATCTTTGATATCCTTCTCAATGGATGTAGGCCCTAAATTGAGGGTTTGAACCTTATAATCCTTTCCAGCCACATCATCTTTGTTTTTATCTGGGGTAGGGGTTGCAATGTGAACAACTATGTTGTTGGCCTCATCCCTTTCAATCCTTGAGATCACCCTAGCCTTCTTCTTACCTTTGTCTTTTCCAATCTTGGCTAGCAACTCATCCCAATTGGGTGCAGTATCTTCCATAACAACTTGTTTTCTCTTTATCTCCTTGTCCAACCAACCAGGGATAGTGGATTCCAATTGCACTTCACCTTGTTTTTCCTCCTGTTATTCCTTAGGTGCTTCTTCACTCAAATTCTCTTTCTCAGGAGTTTCGTCCATCTTGCTTTCCTTTTCTTCAGCATGTTCTTCCTTATGCTCAGGTGATGGAACCTTCACTATTTCTTCTTCTTCCGGAGGTGATTTAACCTCTTCAGTTCCAACAGGTGACTCTGCATAAGCTACCAAAGGAGTCTGCATTACCTTATCAATTTCTACCTCTGCACTATAAAGATCTCCCTCATGAAATTCCTCTCCTTCGGTATCTGGATGTTCCTCAATGTTTTCTGACTCACCTGGTTTTCTTTGAGCTTCATGAGTGGAAGGCACATCATCATGCTACTCCTCATGAGAAACCACTGGAGGAAGATCCACCTTAGGCACACTATCCTTGGGAGGAGTCCTAGACCTCCTTGTATACACCTTGGCCTTCTCCTCTGAGCTTTCTACATTTACTATGGGTGGGGTAACCTCTTCTTCTCCTACCTTGGAGCTTTCCTTCTCTGACAATTTTATGATTCTTCTCCTTTTGGGTATAAGATCATCAGCCTCAGGACCTTGCTTCTCCATTTCTTTCTATTTAGACTTCCTAGTCCTTGTCCTCTTCTTAGCCTTTGGCTTTCTCTGCTTTTTTGCTTCCTGGGATTCCATTTCTTGAACACCTTTTATCTTGATTTTGAAAGGAGAATCTAGCTTACTATTTCCCTTAGGATCCTGCTCAGTTGACTCTTCAGAAGTGGAGTGAGGTTCCATATCTCCCATCAGCTCATAGGTACATTTTAGACCTTCATTTTCCAACCCCCACAGCTTATGCTTTAGCCACATCTTGGTAAATTTGATAACTTGATCCATTAACTATTTTGATTCTGTTCTTTCCTCTTCTAACCAATCCACATCACCAGTTGGTCTATCCTTCATAGCCTCATACACATGATCCTGGATCAGGTATCCATCATCGTCAAGTTGGTCTAGGAGTGCCCTCACATTGTATAAATAGACTGATTCAACTGGAAGCCAAGAGAACTTCTTTATAACCTCAAATTCATCACTACAGTTGGCCTAGTAGTCCTCCAAATCAACCTTATGGCTATACTCCCTACTGGCCTTATTTTGAGCTTCTCCTGTAATATCAAATTTGGACCTCTTGGAGTGAAAAGATAAGCCAAGAGTACTCATTTCTTCTTTAGAAGCCTCGATGGAACCAATGGAAGGACAAGCCTCTCTAGTACCAATCCTCAAGGGGAAGTCTTCACCAAAACTAGTCTTATGCTTGTCTCTCTTGACAATGGCATCAAAGTCATAGATCTATCTAGTGACTTCCAAAAGTATGATGTGATCAGTAGGGTATCTTGGAAGTCTATAAGGAGCTCTCTGGTAGCCATCAACCCAGATATAGGAGAAAGTTGGGAACTGAATAAACCATGCCCCATATTTCTTGATGAGTTCTTTTGCTTGATCTAAAATCCTTACATGCTCTGTACCCTAAAGTAATATGGTGATATGCATGGTGAATGCATCATTCACCCTCCTATAGCTCAAGCTTCCTAGGTGCAATTGAGGGTAAACCTCATAGATGACATCCTGCCCAAAGACTCCCCTTGTGCTCAATCCTCTGTAAGGGTGGAATCTTGCAAGTGCGTAGACCAAGTATGAAGTCATTGTGAAGGTCTTTGTTTGCAACACATTGGACAATTGCTCATGAATTACTCTGCTAATGAATCCTGCCCAATGGTAGTCAATCTTCTCCTGCTCCATCCTCACAATCACATGGCACATCCAATTCTCAAACATGCCAGCATTCTTCAATCCAACCACCCTGTTGAGTAATGTGATGGCATCATAGTATTCTTTCTTGAACTTCACCCTGTATAGCTACTTGGGTAGCTTGGAATAGTGAGACTTGGGCTTCTCTAGCTAGGAATTGATAAGCTATTGTGATTTAATAGTCTGTTCATCATAGAACTCTTGAGCTTCCTTCATGCTGAATGCCACCACATGAGATATGTCTGGCATATCGAAAGTTTGGGCAATGGAAACATGGTTGAGATTTGCCACGATCCTCCCTTGAGGACCAATTATTCTCTATGTTTCCTGATTGTAGTGCCTTGCACATTCAAGGACAAGCTCATAGCACTTCACCATGGAAGGAAAACTGACCACATGTGATAAGCCTAATTCCATCATCCTCTTAGCCACCAGAGGAAGGTCATTTGTTGTCGTTCTTTCTTTAAAATCCTCATAGTCCCAGAGGCCAACATTTGTATCTGTCACCTCTAACCAAATTGAAGTGATCTTACTCTCAAGAATTCTTCTTTTGATGTCCATTTTGATCCTTTCTGCTTCAGATACTGAGGATCCCTCCACTGTACTGCTAGATTCAACCTGCACTCAACATGGAAATCATAGTAAAAACCACAGGAAGGGAATGTTAATCCATCAAAACACCATTAGAATGAACCTCTTATAACCAAGGTGTTATTAAATCTCATATAAAATGATCACAACAAATTTTAGGTTTCAGAACCATCTAGGAAATCTGAGTCAGAGAGGAATTTCAAGGAATTTTGGGCCAGAAAAATTCTAGCAGAATAATCATGAAAACACCCACTAACAATTAAATCTGATCATTTTCAATCAAACCACATAGGAGATCACAAGATAGCATGAATAAATCATAAAATGCATTACATTTCACCAAATTTCAGGAAAATCCACTAGAGACGGATTTCCATGAAGGTAGAGACACTTTGCAAATCCAGAAAAAATAGGGAACCAAGGACCTCGGGAAAATCTAGAGTAGACAAAAATCCACGGATAAGGTTAAACTCCGAAAGCATGCAGATTCTAGGAACTCAAAGGAAATCAGGAAAATGAAGGAGATCGAGAAAATCTGGGGTCAATAGAAATCCGCATAATATATGAAACTCAGAAAGCTATAGCAAATTCTGGAAAAGCAAATGAAATTGGGAAAATCTGCCAGAGGCAGATTGTCCCGAGGGAACGAAAAATCCCAGACTGAGGACCAAACCCAAACATTGGCGTTAAATCATGATTACGCTCAGAACATCAGGTCGATCATGAATTTCAAAGATTTAGGCCTAGGGAAAGTTTAATATGGACTTTCTATGCATTCTCTTAGCACTCTAAACCAATTCAAGAGCCTACTAAAGATAAATGGCTATGCCCTAAGTTTCAAACCCATTACATCCACCATTAGTGCACAGGTGAGCTCAAAATTTAAACATTTTGACTGCTAATTCTCGACTATGGGATTACTAACAACTCTCAAGAAAGACACATCAAAATGAAAATAGATAAAGGAGCTCAAAACTCACTTGGGAGATGACAAATAAAGCAATGCTAGATAACCCTAGCATGAAATGATCAAATACGCAAGAATTCAAACCCAAAAGTTCTTATAACATCAACGTGTTATCCATAATCATCAATTAAAAGCAAGGCAATCAAAAACATACCATTGTGAAGTGAAAATCGATCCCAAAAATAGTAAATGTGAAACTCAATGGCATCCAAAAAGAACAAGGGCAAGAATGCACAAGAAATCGCCACTCAAATCCAAATCCAACACTTGCAAGAATGCACTCTGTAGCTCAATCAATGGCAAACAATAGCACAATGACATAAAAGACCTCAAAAATCAATTAAATACCTCACTTAAAGCTTGTACGAAGACATTAATGCCATCGACAAGATAGTCAGAAAAAACCCGAGAACCTGATGACAGGATGGAATCCAGAAAAATCCGGCCCACATGGAAATCCACGAAGACCAAAAATCTCCAAATGACAGTGCTCAACCAGAGTCCTAACAAGATTCGGTAAAATTTGGCCCAGGTGGAAAGTCTCGAACTTTAGCAAAAACCTGAACTTAGGTCAAAACCAAAGATCTTCAATGAATAACTTAGGGGAATCACTTAGGAAGTGAAAATAAAAATTCTAGCACATGCCAAAGTAAGACAAAACCTCAAAATGAAAGGGCCAAGAAACCAAAACCAAAGCGAAAGAGGGTCCCTGCTTTTAGTGGGGCGTGTGTGCAAAAACTGCACAACAATACCCTAATTCAATAATCGAGGTATCCTCTCCCCTTGTGCACTTGTGTGATCTTGGGTGTAAGAGAAATGGTTATTGACTCTAGAAATTGGGCCTTCCTTGGTGGGAAAAAGTACTCACCCCAAGGTGACTCAAACTGGAAATGGAGCTCTTTGGCTGAGCTACCCCCAACTGGTATATAAATGTGAATCCTAAGGGAAAACCTAGAATTACGAGTGCAGATGTGTCATACGAACAAAGTAGGATTCCCCAAAACCCTATTGAGCATAACCTCTTTAGGTTGGAATCCTTCCTTTAATGGAGCTTATTATTTTTCCCCATGTATTACCACTCAAACGAGGGTCCCGAACTAAACACCTTTATGTAGTAGCCAAAATCCTTCTATTTTCTAGCGCAACAATGGTCATTGTGAAGGTATCCACATTCTCACAGTTCTTAGTAGAGGTGATCAACCTGCCATGGGAGTTTTATGGGGGTTGGAAGCTTGGTTGGCCAGAGAAGTGATTGCAATGTAAGGGGGAGCCTATGCGGCTAAGCTTCTGGATTCACACGCTAAGAATAAGTGCGGTTGGGGAAACCCATGTGGAATTTAGTGAATATTGTCCTGGCCTAACCTAGGATTGTGCTTGTCTTCATTGTGCTTGATCAAAGACAAAATATTATGTTTTCCAAGTGTTTTCTCAAACATTCAAACAAAAAAACATCATTACACAAATCTGGAAACACACTTTCAACTTGAGACAACTTCAAAATTTGGTCAAACTTGCAAACAAACTAGGTATTCATTTTGGTTGCAATGCATTTGTTGTACTTTGCAATGCATTCGCTCTGTTGAAATGCATTTGAAGATTTTTTTGCTACATTCTCTTTGTTGCAACACATTTGTTGCTTTCTGAATTGTATTTTCTTAGCTAAACCGCATTTGAACCTTGCTAAATCACATTTCCATATCTCATTCCTGCTTTTTGTGATGCATATGTTTTACTGCGTCGCATTTGACATTTTCTACAATGCAATAGCTCTGTTAAATCACATTTTCTCTTTCTAGAGACACATCTTCCTATGTTAAACCACATTTGATTAATAGAATGTTGCATCTACTTTCTTGAGTTGCATTTGCTTTCTATAAAACCACATTCGCTGGTACCATGATGCATCTACCAAACCAAGATGCATTTGAAACCTAGAATGATGCATTCACCTGATAGAAATCAAAACACAGTTTTAGACTAGAAACTAAATTCAAATCTATCCTAATTGTCATCAAACACCTTTTTCCAAAGGATTCTATCAAAAGCCAGATCAGAAATTGCTCAAAATTTTCATCATTTGCATCCATTAGCTTGCATTTACCCATAGGTTCATCCTTGCAAAATTTAGTTTCATCCTTGGACATCATCATCTTCATTTTCAGTCATAAACCAGTCCTTAGGTCCTCATCCTCATCTCATTTTCAGATTTTGGATTAGGAAACCTTACCTCACTTTGCAAAAATCATTGCCTTCAAAAGTAGGTTATCATTGGACTTAGTCATCATTATCTTCTTTAGTCATTGTCCTTTTGTGAAATCTTTCCAACTCATAATTCAAGTTAGGAAAACTCACTTAGTCATCTTGTCATTGTCACTTAGTCCTTTAAACAAGTCCTTTTATATTCCAAAATTGAGACATAGATCAAGCTTAGGGTGGCTGAGCAACCTTCTTCCAAATCATCTAAACCTTTTCATTTGCATACTTTAGACATTTAAATAATTTTAGTCCTCACCTTACATATTTTATCCTTGAAAATCCAAAAATATTGTCATAACTTCCATCATAGTCCTTATTTGGCATCTAGACTTTGCATTGGTCATTTCCTTAGTCAACATTTTCATATTAAGTCCTCATTGTCACCTTGACATTTGGCATCTTTTCTTGACAACCCTATCACCTTGCATTAGTCATTTTCCTTAGGAAAATGTCATTATCACCTTGCATTGACATCCTTTATTCAAAAAATACAAAAAAATTAGTGTCATAACTTGTCATCTTAGTCTTCATTGTCCTTTGAAATTAGTCATTTCCTTTAGACAACATTGTCATATTGCATCCCTTATTATCAAAAATCCAAAAAACATAGTTTGCATTTGCATCCCTTATTAAAAAAAAAAAATCCAAAAACATAGTGTCATTTAGTTGTCATCTTTCATTGTCTTCCTAATTTGAGAAATTCCTTATATGGTTGAGACTAGGCTTCAAAGAAAAAGAAGACAAATGGCTAATTTTGGACAAGACAACAACACTCACATCTTTCCCAATGACATGAATCAAAGCATGAACCAAGACACATCTTTCATCAATCCTTTCAGCAACATGAACATGCCATCTTCGTCACATAATCCCTTTGAACCATTCATATGTAGGGATGAACATGGACAAATATTTGAGGAAGACCTAGAAGCCGCATCCCAAAATCCAGAAGCGGCCTCCTTTGTGGAAGAAATGGTTTTACATGATAGAGATAGATATTTGGCCATACTTCTAAGTCAAGGAGCTAAATTGCCACGTGGCTTTGACATTAACACTTTGAGACCAACATCACCCAATTGTAATATCAACAATACAAACAATATGCCCAACACTAGGCAACCTCAAAACAATACAAGAAATGCTTTCATTGGTGCTACCTCGCAAACTGTCATAAGTACCATTAATGCTACCTCCAATAATCAAAACAATTCCAATACAATCAATGTAACATCCATTGGAGGGACACCAACTATGTCACAAGCCATGCCACAATCAATGCCAACAATGCCAACAATATTGTCACAATCATTTAGAGCCACCTTTGGGTCCTCATCAATGGGGGAAAGCTCTTCAAATCCTCTATTTGGAGCTTCATCTAGTGCCATGGGTGCCTCATCATCAAATCCTTTCATTAGTACCCCATTCAATCCCTTCGGAGGAAGTAAACGACGTGTCTTTATTCGAGGACCACAACCAAATGTTAACATGTCATCATAATTTAATACCAATACTTCTCAAGGGAAAAATATCAACATTCCCCATGGACAATTTCAACAATTTGGACAAGGCAATTCGAATACACAACACATGGCATCATTTGGACACCAAAATATTCATGGTCAACATATTCCCCAAATTTCAACTCAAATGGTTGGAGGGAATATTCTGACATATTCATCACATATTCACACCCATCAACAAGTGCCTAACCCAAACTTTCAATACCAACAATAGGAAAATCAAAACACATTGTACATCTTGCAACAACAGATCCCACAGAAAAATTCCAACATCTTTTCATAACAAATGGAGACCCATGGTATACTTATCACTCCCATGTGTGATGCAACAAATAATCCTATAATTGATGTCTTGACATATCAAGTAGCTCAATTACAAAAGACCATAGAAAACATGCAACCATCCGATAAGAAGTCACACATGTCATACAACCTATGCTTATATCCTTTTGACACAAATTTATACATGCCACCATTCCCGCCTGGATATGTGGCACCAAACTTTACCAAATATAAGGGCAAGATGAATCTTGTTGAACACATTCGAGAATTCATGATCAATTGTATGGAAATTGCCTATGAACAAACTTACTTGATGAGACTCTTCTCTAAGAGCCTTATAGGACTTGCACTTGAGTGGTTCTCCACCTTAAAAGGGATAAAAACATGGGATGAACTTAAAGACAAATTTGTGAAAAATTATGCATATAACATTGACATGGATGCCTCCATCACTAGCTTATGCAATCTTACACAATAATATGTTCGTGAAACTTTTATCCCATTCTTCCAAAGACCAAGAAGTCTAGCAAGTCGTTGCCACATTGACATACCTGAGAAAGAAAAGTTTGACATGTTTGTTCAAACACTCCTAGGCCATTGAAATATGGATTGCAGGTTCATTGTTGCACAACCTTCACAGACTTAGTCGAAAAGGGTGTCTAGGTTGAGAAATATCTCAGTGCTAAAGGAGAACTAAAACATGGCCCTAAAAACAAAAATAAAAACTCATCCACAAACAAAAATAAGTACTAGGTCAAAAATAAATATGTTACCAATTATGGCATTGTTGATGCCAAGGCTGTAAATATGATGGGTCTAGTGCTCACTCTCAAAGGAATTCAGCCACAAAAAAAACTAATGACAATACTAACACCCCCCACCAATGTCATTCCAAATAACCGAAATGGTCAAAACAGTCAAAGTCAAGGACAACCCTACCAAACAAGACAATTCTCAAAAAGATGAACATACACCACTTTGGGAGAACCAATTGAGGATGTCCTTAGGAAGCTCCTCCAAAACGGTCTCATCACACTTGAAGACCCTAAGCCATATGACCCAAGACAGTTTAAACCATCATGGTGGGATGACAATGCTTTCTGTGATTACCACTAGGCTAAAGGGCATAAGACATCCTTTTGTCGGCAACTAAGAAATATTGTGCGAGACCTTATTGAAAATTGCACAATTGAATTGGGTAGTCCATAATTTGCATCAAATGTAGACCATACTATTCACAAAAACCCAGTGCAAGACCATGGTTCTCATAAAGCATCCACATCAAGTTCCAAGACTAATAATAATCAAGCTAATTACACTCGTGTTGCATTCAATTATTCAGGAGGAACCATCATTAATAATGTCTGAACCGATGATGAATATGTCAATACCATCACTATCAAAAGAGAACTTGAATGCAATGCCACTACTCGAAGTGGAAAAATCACCATGGCTGGTCCACCTCCTCGACAACCAAAAATTACAATACTGGTCCATCTTCTAAGCAATCACAATCAAGCCCATCTGCAAAGCAGTCCCAACATAAGAGTCAATTTAACCTTATTGATCAACTAGGAAAAACCCCTATGCAAATATCCATACTCGAACTGCTTTGCATTTCTCCTGTGCATAAGGCAATACTTGACAAAACCTTGCAAGAGTCCTTTGTCCCACAAGACATTGATGTCAACCAGTTTGAAGCCATGGTGGGATATCTCACTACACCTCATCATGTGACATTTTTTGACCAAGATTATTCATCACCTAAGTTTAACCATAACAACGCATTACACATTGAAGTATTTATCCGTAAGCACAAGGTCATATGAGTTTTAGTAGATGGTGGAGTCGGACTTAATATATTCTCCTTAAAACTGGTTAAGGCTCTAGGATTTTTTGATGCTTGTGTAGATGCTACAAAGAGCATAGTCATAAAGGCGTATGATGATGAAGAATGTTCCTCTCCTGGTGTGATCACTCTTCCTATCAGATTTGGACCAGTCATTGTAGACACAACTTGCCAAGTCCTGGATCTGGAATTACCCTATAACATCTTGCTTGGCCGACCTTCGAGTCATGCCCTAAAATTCATTCCCTCCATATACCACCAATGCCTGAAATTTCCTTTTGACGGAACAAAAATCACCATATATGGAGACCCCAATCCCTTTTAGTACTATACCAACCTAAGGGGTATTTCTGAACATCAATTTCCCATCAACTGAGAAGCTTCAAGCTCTTCTTCTTCTAAATTCATTGACCCATCCACACTCGCATCATCGTCCATGTTCAATCCTTCCACATCTTCTGCCATGCCATCATCTTCCTCACCTCCTAAGGCTGAGTCCAATGTCAAGATCCAAGACCTAAGCTATGGAGAATTCAAACTGAATGCAACATATTGCATCACAAAAATACCCCCCAAGTCTCCTAAGGTCTATGGTTGGCTATGTTTCAAAATGGAACTTAAGGAAATTTTCAAAGTTCCAACAAAAACAGTTTCATAAAATGGGGAGACATGAACAACAAAGACATTATTGAAAATTAGGATGGATATAAAAAGAAATGGAAGACTTACCCCCATTACCAGTTAAGATATATGGCAAAGGATATGACATGATGAAGGATAAAGGCTAAGATGGAACTAGTGGAATTGGCCAAAATAAAACTAGGTGAAGAGAACCCATAGCACCTTCCAAATGACCAAAGTATCTTGGGTTAGGGTATGGTCCACTTGACAATGACGATTGACGTACCAATGGACTTTTGAGTGAGAATATGAATGCTTCAGAAAGTGTCAAGACTATTGAGGAATCCGTTACTGAAATTGACTCCCATGAGTGGGAATTTGGCTCCCAACAATCTCTAAGTGACTATTTCCTTGACGAATTGTTCATTGAACCTAGAGAACTCAATGTAGAACAAATATTTTAGCAAACATTTAAGATTGACCCAGCAAGGAACAATGAGAAACCCAAATCATCTTCCAGTCCTATTAGTCATACACCCGACCTATCTTCCCAACCATTTGAACTCAATGAACATCATTTGGACTCATCCAAATTTCCACACGACACTACCAACCATAATGATAGTCCTTTTGTCCCTTATTTTGACAATGAGTATGAATCAAGTGAAGGAGAATATTGGATAGAATCTGATTGAGAATTGGATGATAAAAACTTCATTTTCAATGTCTCTGAATCTATCTACATGCTTTTTGCATCCTCTCCATAATTCACCAATACTAATGATGGTATCTCCTTAGTCTACCCTTAACTAATTGATTGGGACCAACAAGGCCCACTAGTCATGGACATATTTTAGAATGATGAGGCCATTATAGAATTTATGGGACTACGTGAGGGCATACCTAGTGGTGATCACAAGGCTGGATTTATTATTGACCTAGATTGTGTAGTTTACTTCAGGGAGACTGCTTCGTGCTCTAGTCACAAAATGAAAAATAAAAATAAAGAAAAAAATGAAATGTCTTTAGGTGAAAACCAAAAGACACCTTTTGATGATAAAAAAGTAAAAATAAAGGACGTATCTACGGGTGAAAACCTCTCTGAGGCACCCAAAGATGGAGGACTATACTTTCTTCCCATCAATCAAGAGAAATCAACAATGCTCATAGAGGACACCACAAAAGTCAACATATCTACAACAAAAGATCCTAAAATGGTCCTCTTTGCGACATCTCTGACAGAAGAAGAGAAACCTGAGTTCCATAAATTCTTTGCAGAACGTAAAATTAATTTTGCATGGTCATATGTCGATATGCCTAGGTTGGATCTAGAACTAGTCTTACACCAATTGCCACTACCTCCAGATGCCAAGCTAGTAAAACAAAAGCTGCATAAAATGCATCCTCAAATCGCCTTGTTAGTCAAAGCAGAACTCAAGAAACTGCTAGATGCAAGATTCATATGGTCTATTGACTATGCTGAATGGATATCCAATATTGTACCAGTCACAAAACCAAATGTTTAGATACATGTCTACACAAATTTTAGAGACTTGAACAAAGCATGTCCAAAGGATGACTTTTCATTGCCAAATATAGATATCATAGTTGACCTCACGATAGGATATGAGATGCTATCCCTCATGGATGGTTTCTCGAGTTATAACAAGATTCGTATTACCCCTAAAGATCAACATAAAATAACATTCACATGTCCTTACAGTACATACTATTGGAATGTAATGCCTTTTGGTCTTAAGAATGCCAGCACCACATATTAGAGAGCTATGACAACAATATTCCAAGACATGATACACAAGATAATGGAAGATTATTTCGATGACCTTTTGGCTAAATCTTTGACACAAAAAGATCATTTGAATGTGTTAGACAAAATCTTCAAGAGACTGGAAGAATGCAAGGTCCTCTTGAATCTGAAGAAATGTGTCTTTGGCGTAACATTAAGAAAATTTTTGGGGTATATTGTTTCTCGAAGAGGTATTGAGGTCAATCTAGCCAAAGTGAAGGAAATATTAGACATGCCTCCTCCAAAAGGGATAAGCGAACTCAGGACATTACAAGGTAGGTTACAATCTATCTGATGCTTCATAGCCTAATTGGTCGACAAGTGTCAGCCATTTCAATATCTTCTACACAAGGGGATACCCTTTGTTTGGAAAGATAAATGTCAGGAGACCTTTCAACTAATAAATGATTATCTATTATTGCCACCTATCGAAGGGAAACCTTTGATTCTATACTTGGAGGCTATACTTTGATGGATCTCATACTAGTCATGGATCGGGGGTAGGAATATTGTTTATCACTCCACAAAGAGACTCCATCACTAAGTCATTCTGCATAGCTTTCTGTTGATGGGTGTTTTTACACACTTTCTCAACACAGGTAATGCGTATGTGCACTACCTCTCTTGAAAGGAAATCTCCAACTGCAAGCTGCTAAAAATTTTCCCCAAGGTCTCTTGGGTGTCAGGTCAAGACTTGCACGGAATTTCTCAGTTGATGTTTGATGTGATTTTGCTGGTAATCACAGGGCAACTTGCATAGCTGGATGCGAGGTGGGTCTTCAGACCCAAAGTTTCTAGATGGGAAATAAAGTGTGCTTTGTTGCAGGTTCGAACAACAATCTAAACTTTGATGTTTTCTTCAAGTTTGGCTTTACAATGTGTAATAAACCTTAGCACAAGACATTTCTAAAAAAAATAAAAAAGAGTAGGGAAGAGGAAAGGTTCCTAGATTTGCAACTAATTGTGAACAGTGATCATGGAGGTTCTGCTATGGACAACTCCCTTCAAACAGAGTTCCACTTAACCAAGAAATCTAAGTATCGTGAAATCTATGCTATCTTCAAAGGTCTGCAAGTATTTTACCATTCATCCACCATTTACATGCATGAATAAAGATAAAGATTCAAAGAGCAGCTTCAAATTTCAGCCCAGGCTAACTTTGCAAGGCCATTTAGCAGCAGCAAACAACAAAAGTATGGGCTGGAAGGGATCAACACAGCAAAAATTTCTACAATAACAGAATAGCATGACTAAAACCTATCAAAGCAAGGATACAACTAACTAAAATAGCAATGATAATCTAACTAAAGCATTTAACAATGGAGATTGAACCATGAAACATGTGAAGAAATCAGAAAATACACCAAGTCAATATATTTTCATTATAAATTTCATTAGTATGTCTTTACAACAACTCAACTCCCTTTGCAAATGAGAGGAGACCCCTATTTATAGTGCCCAAAAAGTTAAATGAATGGTGAAGATTGATTTTCATTGTGTGGACAAGATTCATTACAAAATAGGGTTTCACCTACCCCTAATATATTACAATTTAAAATTACATTCCTGTCCTTTCCCTATTTTGTCCTTTAGTGACAGCACTGTAGCATTTTGTCTTTTGTTGACTGCTCTTTTGCTATAGCTACTCCTTTGGGAGCTCTTCATTGATAATAGGGTTGTCCTCCTACCTCTTCGAAGTTGTATATTCCATGAATTTTAGAATGACTGGCTGGAGCTTGTCTACCTTAATAATCTCATACCGCAGCATCTCGTAACTCCATTCCTTTTCATTATCTTCAAGCTTCTTCTAGTCTTCATCATACTTTATGCCCTGATCCCTAAACAACATCGATTGGTCAAAGGCATGGGCGGTGAAATTCATGAATTTCATTGTTATTTCATTGGACATCTCGTCCTCCATCTTCTTCTGAAAGTAAGGCTTTATCTTCTCTAGATCCATCTGTACCGCAGGCATGTCATACTCTGTCATCAACTTCAGCTATTGGGCACATTCCACCCTAATTTCCTTGACCCATTCGATGTCCGGATCCACCTTACTCATTATCTGTTCCAACCTTTCCTTTCTATTATCGAAATCCTACCTCCACACGTCCATCAGATAGTGGTCATCTCTTTTGAATGCGAGCTCCTTTTCCCATGTGGCCTTTGGTAACTAGAGGATGGCCTCAATCTTTGGATAGGTGAAGTCATTAGTTGCAGGGAAGTCGTGTAGAGCTTCTTCATGCTCTCTAGAGATTGTTGTAGATCAAAGAACTTGTTGGTTGTTCAAACAGCCCGGGTAATACCCATGTTCCTGACGTACAGAACCTGTCGGAACTAGCTCTCTTTAGTCTTGTCCAAGTTCTTTCTTTTCTCCAATTTGTCAATTTACTCCTTGGACAATAGTTGGGGTGGAGCCTTTAGATGTGGTAGGCATGTCATCCACTGAAGACCATTGTTGGATGTAATCCATCAAGGCGGCCCCCTGTGCTTTAAGTTCATCCTTCAAGACATTGTCCTGCTTTCAGGTGCACCACTATAGCTACTGATTCTTCGAGATACCCCACCTTCTACTCTCTAGTAGTGGTCCCCAAGTTGATGGTGCAAATGTTGTAGCATATACCAACTTGGCCTAACATAGGTGTTGCTATTTTTGCAGTTCAGGACCCAGAAGCGTCCATCATTATTTTGGATCTCACTTTAGGATTTTTCTCTTTTCTGGTTGAGCTTTGTGCTCGGGATAGGATAGCCTCTAGCCTTGCTCTCGGATCCTTAGGAGTGGGAGTCTTCTTCTCAAGCTTCCTTTCCAACCACTCAGACATGGAAGATTCTTCTTTTGATGGCTCTTGATCACCTTCACCCTTCCTTGTTAGGCCTGCCATTTGTGCACTTTTCATCTTGGTGTTGTCTCCCTCTTCTTCATCAGAATCTAGGATGAAAGTGAGGCGTTTGATGAGAGGTCTAGTAATCAATTTCCCTCGGGGACTTTCTTCTACCTCACTTTCCTTTTCCCTTATTTCTTCAATCTGTTCACCCTTGTGCATGTATTCCTCGGGCTGGTCCTCTTTTCTGTCCCCTTCTTCTATAGGAGGAGGTGGCACAATCTCTAGTTGTTTTTCCTCTATAGGTGTCTCTTCATTTTCTACTATCCTGTCGCCCTCCTTCCCTTCACTGGGAGGTGACTTTTCGGCCTCTTCTTCATTGTGTTTCAGCTGTCGAGCCATCTCTTCTTCAAGATCATCATTGAAGGTTTGTATGATGACCTTACCATCGGCATCCTCCTCCTCATCCCCGCTCTTGGAAGAGCCCGTTCCTTCCTCCTCATAGGCCACCCTGTCAATTTCTCAATGTACATACTCAGGGTGTTCATGATATTCTTCGGCCTCCTCTTCAATTAGTTTTCAGGCCTCTTGTTCCCGCCTCTCCAATTCCTCGGAGATTAACACTGTGGCCTCCATTGCTACTGGTCCTATTGGAGGTTGTGAAGGCTTCGCAGTAGCAAGGACCTACACTAAGGAAGCCTAAAGGGTGGGGTCCATAAGGATTTGGGAGAGATCAGAAGGGAGATTCTACATGTGTTTCGAGAAGGCCTCAGGCAAGGCAGGAGTAGGCATTGGCACCATCACTGTGGCTAATGGGAGTGATGCCATAGGTGACATGGCAGCGGAAGGAGGGGTAGTTACGGCAGAGGAAGAGTCAATCACTATTACAGGCCTGGCTGGAGATTAAAGGGCAAGATGGATTGAGATTCCACTGGTGGTGTTAGCTCTCAAAAACACAGGTGGAATGCCTCAAGAGGTTGCCAATCTCTTGGTAAATTTTAGGGTAACAAACAAGGTCAAATGGCTTAGACCTTCTACTCTTCAAGTGTTGTTGGACCTAGGCGGATAAACCTATATAAGTGAAATAGACCTGGCTTTATGCTTATTTCTTCGAAGTGCTTTTCCCACAATGGCAGATGGAGGTGGACAAATAAAACTAAATTTGGTATAAATTGTATACCGATATTCAAGACTAAATCCTAATATGTTCAGTTAACAAATGTAAAGAAAATGAATGAATCTAAATGGTGAAATGCAGAGACTAGTGCCTTATTGGGTATGCAGAGTAAAATGAAATAGAAACAGGAAACCTCTTTTTGGAAAACACTCAAATTGTTTGGCATATGTTTTGTTTATAACTTGTATAAACATGCAAGATTGTGATTGCTAAGCTCTTCTTAATAATCTAGATGAATTTCCCTTATTATTGTGATCAAACAAAAGGATTTAATCTTTTCTTGAAAGAACCAATCAATTAACCACACAGATACAACAAATGTGCACTGATAAATTGAATATAAACTAGTTATACCAATTTAAACAACTAAAAAGCATCAATCTTGGAGACAACTTGGTAATACTTTCAATAAGCACAACAGAAAATCAACACCAGAAATAAGCAGCCACATCAACTAATTTTCATTGATATCTCCATTTTGAAATCATACATCATAGTCTCTATTCTGAAAATCTTATTCTATTGAATCCATTTCTAACCTATCTACAGTATCTAATAATCTAAAATATATGTTCATTTACAATTGTAAATGAACATTTATACATTTGTATCTAAAAAGACACATCGCTTTGTATTCCATGTTGACGGGAAACTGTATTCGAACTTCAATTAACAATCTCTGAGACATCTTATAGTCACACCGAAGGCCAATGTCTCACCGACAGTCATCCTGCATCCTTCGTGTTTCACTATGACCTCTGTTGTCGGGGAGACGTCCCACAGATCATACCTTGTCTTATCAAAAGTGTTCTTTTGTCTCATGTGGATCGCTGTAACATTCTGTTGTCGGGGAGACTTCCCATAGATCACACTACATCTTACCGAGATGCACCTCGTGGTAACTTTTTGGTTGCTGATACGTAACCATCCTTTCACCAATGAAATTAATCTTACCGATGAAATAAATTTCATCGGAAAGACTATGAATCTTTGAAAAGACTCATACCGATGCCAAATGTCTCGCCGAACCCATTCCTCCATATTACTTTATTCGATGAGACTCTCCCCGAAGTATTCTATCGGTGTAACTTTCAAATTTCAGTGAAACTCATGTTGATGACCCTTCCTTTTGCCGATGCATATCTTTATCGGTGTGATATTTGAGTTGGCAAGACTACGTAGCTTCCTCCCGATAGCCATCTAATGGAATCCTTTTGTGCTTTATCAGAAAGACCCGATGCTTTTGGTAAGACATTACTCCAATAGTCTTTTGTTTGGACAATACATCATTCCACGTGTTGGTCAGTGAGACATATATGAGTTCGCTATGACTCATCCCAATAGAATTCTCTTGCCGATATGTGTATCCTTCTACTACTGGTCAGTGAGACATAAATATCTCGCTAAGACCTTACCCCAAAGAATCTTTTCTTCCTAATGGGGAAACCCTTAGTCACCGAAACAGTAAAAGTGTCCTGTCAAAAGGGACATGCATGTGAATTCCAATCGCTATGACATCCCTGAGGTCTTGCCAATAGGAAACAACAGACATATTAACAAAAAAGCATTATGGGTCGGGAGGACCATGATAATCTCATGTCAATATGGACTGTTATGTGAAATACTCAGACCTAGATGGATTTTATGGGACAAATATGGGCAAAGTGTGAGAAAAATATTATGAAGAGAGGCCCTGAGCATATGGTGAGGACTTGATTGGAAACCTAGGGATATGAAAAGCTTGTGAAATAATTTAGAATTTTATAGTTCTAATAGTGGCTCTGTCTAGGGATGAATGGTTGTAAAATCATTACAAGGATCTAGATTTCTGGGTGAGCAGACCAAACTCAAGGTGATGGATCATGTGAGCATGATGGAATGAATAGAAATAAAGTGACCCTACACTATTGTACATGGAAAAATTATTTTGAAAGAAGGAAAATCAGGATTGTCAATGTACTGGCAAGTCCTGTTCCTTTTATTTCCTAAACTACTGTGCATGGAAGATAGAATTTTGAGAGGACTGTTAAGAATTTTCCATGCACTGGAAATCCTTGGTCCTCTATATTATTTCAAGAGAAAAAAAGTTTCAGAAATTGCCCATGCACAGGCAACTCCTGATCTTCACCAGCCATATTTTGTAGATAGTATGAATCTTCACCTTTCTTTCCAATAACCACAGAAGGTCCCAGCCACAAGGCTTCAAACTTCCCATGCTTGTCCTTCTCCTGTACCTTGCGTTCCACATCAGTACCAAATCATTTTCCTCAAATTTTCTATCTTTTTCCTTTTTATCAAATAGATACTTCATCTGTGTCTGTAACTTCATGTTTTTGTTTTGGGCAACTCTCCTTATTTCATCAAGTTCAGCTAGTTGCCCCATTCTTTCCTCCATAGGTTCTAGAATATCCAAATCTTCCTGAAGGAAAAACTTGTAGACTGGTAACAAATTCTGCAAAGGCATCCTGGCTCGTGTTCCATACACTAATTCAAATGGGGATTTTTCAATTACCTTTTTTACTATAATCCTATCAACCCAAATAGCCAGTTTTAATTTTGAATCCCAAGCTTTCTTGTTTTGACCTAACATCCTCCTTATAATCTTCAAAAGACTCTTATTGTTAGATTATGCTTGACCATTAGCCTGTGGATGGTAAGGGGCTGCATAAGAAATGGTAATACCATATGTGCTACAAAAGTTTATGAATTAATCTGATCTAAAACACATCCCATTGTCCTTGATCAATCTTATTGGTGTACCAAATCTAGTGATGATGTTGTCCATTAGAAAAATTGTCACAACTCTACTTGTAGCCTGTTTAGTTGGGATTGCTTCAACCCATTTGGTAAAATAATCAGTGGCCACTAGTTCCACCTATGTCCACCACTTGATTTTTCTTATACCTCTCCAATGAAATCAATTCTCCATTGATGAAAAAGGGCATTAGCTTGCAAGGGTCGAAGTAGCAAAGCTCCATGATACTTCAATTTTCCAAAGAATTGATGGCAGGCTTCACATTTTCTTACATATGTAGAAGAGTCATTAAAAACCTTTGGCCAGTAGTAACCTACCCTAAGAATTTTATGCACAGTTGTCTTTGCTGATTAATGTCCTCCACAAACCCCTTCATGCATTTCACTTAAGACATGCTTGGCTTGTGATTCATCCAGACATAACAACAGTATACCATCCCTGTTCTTCCAAAACAAATCTCCATCCATGAAAACATACTTAGACATCTACAACTTTAGAGTTCTTTTCTGGCTGTCACTCAATCCCTCTAGACACTTTATGTATTTAAGATAATACGTGATATTTGCATACCATGGAATATGCTCAATGCTCGCAATTGTAGTCTCTTCTTCTACATTACAAATTTGGTTTGCTTCAATATTTGCTTCTGCCATCAACTTAGCCAAGCCCTGACCTGTTACCAGTTTAGTAATTTGTATCTCCATGTCAAACTCTTGGATTTTGTTAATCCATCTGCATCTTTTTCATGTTATTTTAGATTGTGTCAGAATATCTTTGACAGCTGCATGAGGGACATAAGCAACCACTTTTGCTTTAACAAGATATGGCCTGAAATATTTTATAGCTTTCACTAATGCAAATGCCTATTTTTCCATTATATCATACTTTAATTTAGACCCCTACAATGACTTATTGAAGAAAGACACAGTCTGTTTATAACCATCCTCATTCTTTTGTAACATAACATCAGCAATAGTGTGCATTGAAGTGAATGAAAATATCTGAAAAGGTTTTGCAAAATCTAGATATTTAAGGATAGGAGCTTCCTTGATGGCCCTTTTTATGGATATAAAAGCTTCCAAGGCTTCTGCAGTCCACTCTACTTTTTTTCCTTTCTTCAATATCTTTGATATGGGTTTAATGATCTCAACAAAGTTGGAAACAAATCTCCTAACAAAATTAATCTATACAAAGAATGACTATATAGCCTTAACAGTTTTAGGGATAGGAACTTTATCAATGGCCTCAACCCTCTCAAGATCTATCTTAATCCCTTCTTTTGAAACAATATGTCCTAAGAGTTTACCCTCTGTGACTGCAAAATGACACTTCTTAGGGTTCAAACTGATACCATATTCTAAGGCTTTAATAAATACCTTCTCCATATGTTGAACATGATCTTCAACCTTCTTTGAATAAGCAGTAAGATCATCCTGATACACCACCATGATAGCATTGATCAAATCTGCAAATGCTACATCCGTAGCTCTTTGGAAAGTTGCTCCTGCATTTGTAAGACCAAATGGCATTCTCATGTAAACATATGTCCCCCAAGGAGTTGTAAATGTTAGTTTATATTGCTCAGATTCCTTGACCTTGACTTGGGTATATCCTAAAAACCCATCCATCATAGACAACAATTCGCACCCTGTTACCTTATGCAATGTAACCTCCATATTGGGTAGAGGATAATTATCTTTGAGGGATGCTATGTTTAGATTTCTGAAATCTACACATAGCCTAATATCTCCATTTTTATTTCTCACAGGGACCAAATTTGAGACCCACATTGAATGCCTGATTGGTTTAATGATTCCCCCATCTCTGAGCTTTGCCAATTCTTCTTGCATTTTAGGCTCCAATGTTGGATTTATGGGTCTTTGCTTTTGTCTGAATGGCTTAGCATCTGACTTCAATGGTATTTCATGATGAAACAAATCTTCCCTATATGCTTTCAAATCTTCATAAGACCAAGCAAACACATGTTTATATTTTCTCAGCAACTCTATTAGCATTCTTCTAATTGTAAGGTTTATCTTCTTCCTGATGTACACATTTCTTGGTGTCATCTCATTCCCCAAGTTAATCTCTTTAATATCCTCCATATTTACTTGTGTTTGCTTTATGAGGGATCGATCATTTCCATCATACACCCTCTCCAATGCCACTAAGCCCTTAGGAAGATTATTTTTTTTAAGCTGTAAGATATCCTTTCCAAATATTGTTTTCTTCCCATCCAATTCCTCAACAAAGGAATTAAAATCAATCTCTTGGGCTTCATATTGGTCTATACAGTGGAGAAATTTCAAAAGGTCAGTATCATCATTAAAGACCTGCCAACTACATATGTTATCAGGGACTACAGGCCTTGTCTTGAACTCAATTTGTGATACTCCAACCAATGTAATGTCATCTCTTTTTAGTGCCACATTTGCTAAAAAAATTTCCATTATGTTCTTTGACCTCTCAATCCACTCAATTGAGAATGCATCAAATAACTCAATTGTGTCCCATACAACATTCCTATATTGTTTCAATCTTTTATGTTTTTCTTCATATTTGGATCTAACTTGTGAAACAAATAACTCAGAATCCCCTAGAATAGTCAGCAACTTGATTTTATGTTTCACAGCTATATTCAAACCTGTTATTAAAGCTTCATATTCTGCCACATTGTTTGTACATTCAAATGTTAACAGGAATGAATACTTAAATGTAATACCTTCAAGCAAAACAAACACAATCCCAGCTCCATTACCTTCTTGGCTACATGCTCCATCAAAATACATTTTCCAAACTTCATTGCAATTTTGTGCCACATGCTTTTCAATTGGATCACTATTGGTTAATTCTGGCTGGGTTGTTTCTATCTTAAAACTCCCAAAATTGACATCACAAAAATAGTTGATTTGATCTTGTGGTACATAGTCAACAACCTGGTTCATCCTTGGCTCTACAACTTCACTTCCTGACCATTTACCGGAATTGTTGCATAAGATAAATCAAACTGGACATTTCCACCAACTGTTGCCATCCACTATCTTGATAGAAGCATCCCAAACTGAGGAGGGGTGTCAATTACCATTATATCAATATTATATGCCACCTAAGGATAAGCAGCTAACTTGACTTCAACATCTTTCATTACACCCACCACAGAACAGGTTTTTTATCCATTGCATAACACTTCCCTCCAGTAGTATCCACCCACATACCAAGTTGTTTCATAACTCCTACTGGCATAATATTCATGGCAGTGCTAGAGTCTATCATGCAGTTCCTCAACAATTTGTTATTTATTAGTAATGTAGTGAAAAAAGGATCAACTGGTGGAGGATTTAACATTGAATTACTAAGGCACACTTCTAGGATATTTACTTTCTCTTGCTTATTTTTAGCAGCCATCTTACTTTCAAAATTTATATGTTTTTCATTTCCATTTGTTATTAATTGAACAACACTGTCTCTATATTCCTTAATTTTCATCATCTCAAGTAGTGGAACAGACATCTTTACCTGAGATAAAGCTTGAGTGAAGTCAAAAGAAGAACCCTCATCCTTAATCATTTTCTTTTGTTCTGATGTTTCTCCTTTGTTCTCTTCTTTTTCATTTTACTTAGCTGATCAATCTTTTGTATTTCTTTACGTAATTCCTTTACTTCCTCCTTTTGGACAGGCTTCTATTCGCTTTTATCATTTTGTTTGTTTTCTATTTTCTTCAAAGCTCCTTGTGTCACTTTTTGATCCTTTGTAAAGATTCCCCTAGGGACACCTGAATCCTTCTCATCCACTATCCTATTTCTCAACCAGTACTTACTTTTTGCTTCTTCAACTGCAGCAACAGTTAATCTCTCTATCTCCTCTTCAGTGAGTTTCCTCATGCTATTTTGAGTAGGCATCTCATCAGAATGTGGTTCTGTACAATCATCCTCATAGTCAGAAAGAACCTGTTGTTCAGCCATGTGGACATTGTACCTTTGATTTGAAACATCGTACTCATATCCATCTTCCTCTGAAGATGAGTACCTCTCCTCAACACGGTGAAAAGTATTTGAAGTTAGATATATTGTGTGATTTTCTCCATCATTTCCCGTCAACATTCCTTCTTGTTGTATTCTTTGGGGTACAACACAATAATCTAGTGAATGTGGCTTATCACAAACTTCACAGAAATAATTGTTATTCACCATATAGGTTCCCTTCTTCCTTAATGGATCAGCAGTCTCTTTGTTTCTAGACCTTTATGTTATAGGTTTCCCATCTTTCTAGTTTGTGTTATAGGGCATGTCATGTAACCTAGGCCTTTCATTTTTGTATGTGTTCTCCTATTTGTATTGATAGTTATTGGTTTGTTGAGGAGCCCTAGGGTTGTCTCTTTTATTGATTATCCCAACAGCCTTCTTGTTGTTTTCAATTATTAATGCTATCTTTTGAGCTTTAGCCAAATCTCTTGGGAACCTATTTCTTAGTTCATATCCTGTTTTAGGATCGAAGGCATTTAGGTAAACACTCAATGCTATAGAGTCTAGCAACTTTGATCTAGGAGGTATACTATTCTGCAGTTTATTGAATTTTCGGTTGAAATCAAAAATTGAATCATTCTGACTTTTCTGAATTTGCATCAATTCATGAAGAGCAAAATCTGGTGCACTTAAATTCCCATATTGCTTGAGGAATTGATCCTACAATATTTGGAGAGAATCAATAGAGGCTATTGTTAGGCTGTTGAACCAATCCCTAGCTTCTTCAATAAGTGACATCATGAATAGCCTCATATGTAAATCTTCATAAGGTACATCCAAATCTTAAATGAAGGCATTGAAACTCCTTAAATGATCCTCGGCAGTAATTGCATTACTCCCTATAAACTTAGGCACCAAATTTCTCCAACTGCCATCCATAGGATAAGGGTATAATTGAAACCCTACCAAATCAAATTGTCTAATCATTGTTGTATATTGATAAGGGGGAGGGTTAGGTGGGTACTGATATTGGTACATCGGGTTATTGTATTGTATGTTATGATGTGGTACATGATGTTGACCATGAGGTGGTTGTATATTTGTATATTGTGTGGGAATATGAGGTGGGTGATTTGGCTGTCTGTATTGATACCCTATTTGATGGAGAGGGACCCCTGGTGGATCAAAAGTCCCTACACCATGATTACCCTACTTATGAGGTGGTACATACTTTGGGGAACAACCAACTTCCTGAGTAATGTTCTGAGCTTTCTACAATTCGAATTCTCTCATTGCTTGTATCATCTAGGCTTTCTCCTGCTCTTCTCTTTCCTTTCTTTGAGATTCAAACTGTGCTTTTACTTCTTCATAAGTTAAAGATTCATAATATTCTTGAGGAGTCTCATGATCATTGGACTCATTTTGGTTACCCTCCATTTTTTTATCATAATCATGTTGACATCTGAGTCATTCAACTTCAAATTTAGCATGCCACTCTGCCTATTTCTGAGGATCATAAAAAGGATTTCTTTGATCTTCTAGGGTACAAGGTTCTACACTTGAATTATCTCTCCATGTATCAAAATGGTCATATGTTTCACCATGGTATTGATGATTTGTCTTTGTTCCTCATGCACATGTCCTCACTTATCCTTTTACCCTTATCAACCCTATCATATTTGTTTGTCCACTTACTGCTGCCAGCAAGAGCCCCAATATGACCTCCCCTATATTGAGATCTTCTTCCATTCATGTTGCAATGTTTTTATTAGAGTTGCCACTCACTTTCTTGAAAGTGAGAAAATATTGTTACTTGTTATTCCCAGCAGAGTCTATATAGATTTTTGACTCTATGATTAAACCGCATATTCTAAGTTAATCCCCAGCAGAGTCGCCAATTTGTTAGCTCTCCAAAATGCAGGCAGAATGCCTCAAGAGGTTGCCAATCTCTTGGTATGTTTTAGGGTAACAGACAAGGTCGAATGGCTTAGACCTTCTACTCTTCAGGTGCTCTTGGACCTAGGCGGGTAAACCTATATGAGTGAAAGAGACTTGGATTTATGCTTATTTCTTTGAAGTGCTTTGCCCACAATGGCAGATGGAGGTGGACAAATAAAACTAAATTTGGTATAAATTGTATACCGATATTCAAGACTAAATCCTAATATGTTCAATTAATAGATGTAAAGAAAATTAATGAATCTAAATGGTGAAATGCAGAGACTAGTGCCCTATTGGGTATGCAGAGTCAAATGAAATAGAAATGGGCAACCTCTTTTTGGAAAACACTCAAATTGTTTGGCATATGTTTTATTTATAACTTGTAGAAACATGCAAGATTGTGATTGCTAAGCTCTTCTTAATAATCCAGATGAATTTCCCTGATTACTGTGATCAACCAAAAGGATTTAATCTTTTCTTGAAAGAACAAATCAATTAACCACACAGATACAACAAATGTGCACTGATAAATTGAATATAAACTTGATATACCAATTTAAACAACCAAAAAGCATCAATCTTGGAGACAACTTGGTAATACTTTCAATAAGCATAATAAACAATCGACACCATAAATAAGTAGCCACATCAACTGATTTTCATTGATATCTCCATTTTGAAATCATACATCATAGTCTATGTTCTGAAAATCTTATTCTATTGAATCCATTTCTAACCTATCTACAATATCTAATAATCTAAAATATATGTTCATTTACAATCGTAAATGAAAATTTATACATTTGTATCTGAAAAGAAACATCGCTTCGCATTCCATGTCGGCGAGCAATTGCATTCGAGATTCAATTAACAATCTTTGAGACATTCGCCGAGACATCCCATAGTCACACCGAAGGCCAATGTCTCGCCGACAGTCATCCTGCATCCTTCATGTTTTGCTGTGACCTCTGTTGTCAGGGAGACGTCCCATAGATCATACCTTGTCTTATCAAAAGTGTTCTTTTGTCTCATGTGGGTCACTGTAACATTCTGTTGTTAGGGAGATGTCCCATAGATCACACTATGTCTTACCGAGATGCACATCGTGGTAACTTTTTGGTTGCTGAGACGTAACCACCCTTTCGCCAATGAAATTAATCTTACCGATGAAATAAATTTCATCGAAAAGACTATGAATCTTTGAAAAGACTCATACCAATGCAAAATGTCTCGTCGAACCCATTCCTCTAGATTACTCTATTCGATGAGACTCTACCAGAAGTATCCTATCATTGTAACTTTCAAATTTCGGTGAAACTCATGCCGATGCATATCTTTATCAGTGTGACATTTGAGTCAGCAAGACTACATAGCTTCCTCCTGATAGCCATCTGATGGAATCCTTTTGCGCTTTATCTGTAAGACCCGATACTTTTGGTAAGACATTACTCTGATAGTCTTTTGTTTGGCTGATACATCATTCCACGTGCTGGTCGGTGAGACATATATGAGTTCACTATGACTCATCCCAATAGAATTCTCTTGCCGATATGTGTATCCTTCTACCGCCGGTTGGTGATACATAAAGATCTTGCTAAGACCTTACCCCGAAGAATATTTTATTTCCAATGGGGAAACCCTTAGTTGCCAAAACAATAAAAGTGTCTTGCTGAAAGGTACCTACATGTGAATTCCAATCACTTTGACATCCTTGAGGTCTTGCCGATAGGAAACAATAGACACATATTAACAAAAAATCATTATGGGTCAGGGGGACCATGATAATCTCATGCCGATATGGACTGTTATGTGAAATATTCAGACCTAGATGGATTTTATGGGACAAATATGGGAAAAGTGTGAGAAAAATATTATGAAGAGAGGCCCTGAGCATATGGTGAGGAATTGATTAGAAACCTAGGGATATGAAAAGCTTGTGAAATAATTTAGAATTTTATAGTTCTAACAGGCAGCAGGGATGTGGTGACCATGGCCAGAGAGAGACGATGGGATAGTCAAGACAGGGAGAGAAGAAAGAGGTTCTAGCTGATCTATCCTTTCTTCCTCACCCTCTTGGATTATGGGTGGCTCCATGGTGCCCCTTGTTCACTTGGGCTTCTTGGAGGGTGAGCCTCCCGAATCCTTCCTTGTGTATACCTTGGGATCTAGAGACTACTTTGTTTCCATCCCTTTCCTCTTCTTTGATCTGGTGATCAGAGGAGATTTGGATGTATCGCCCATTGAAACTATAGTGGCGACATCTTCGGTGGCACGGTGCTCACTTTTGAGTCCCTCATATGTTAGGACCACTCCTCATTGCTTTAGCTGGGCCACTTTCAATTTAACCCATTCTTTAGTTTGGGCCACAATGGGTTTGGTCATGATTTCAAGGCCATCGACCTCCTGTTCATCCCAGTCAATTGCAGGAAGTAGTAAGTTGGCAACTACATTATATAGGAAATCCATGATAGTGCTTTCATCTTCTTCTACTTGATCCGGTATGGGGAATAGTTGCAATCTTCTTACAAAATATGCAGTCATCCTCATGTAGTGCCTGGCAGTTTTCCCAGAAATCCTCAACATTATGTAAATGGGCATACTTTGGTCCCTATTAGGGCTATAAAAATATGATGATTTCACATGTTGATTTCACTCATAAACTTCCAGATTTGGTCCTACCGTGTGCATATTTCACCCATATCTTGCCATATTGCCTCGTACAATCTATTGTGTCATGCATTTTTTACATTCTGGTTCCTATCGACATGAGAATACCATTGTCTCCCTGACCCATTGTGTGTTTTCTACTAACATGAGTCTATGTTCCCTTTCAGCAAGACTCATTTGATGTCATAGCGATCTAAATTTTCTTGCAGGCATCATTTGGTAGGAGTTCTTCATGGTCTCGGCGATAGAGGTTGATTCGCATTTCGGCAAGAGTCTGGTCGTCGATATAATGTTTCACCGAGTGCTTTATGTCTCGGTGACAGGCTTGAATGAGGCTACATCGGCGAGAGCTAGGTGGTATAGGCATTGTGTCTTGGTGAATATCTTTCATCTTACTGATCGGTGGTGGGAGGATTCATATCGTTATAAGTTGGAGCTATCAGTATGAGGTCTCGGTGAGTGACCTTCGGTCTCGCCGACACTTCGTATGAGTTTTTGCTTCGGCCAAGCGGGTTGCTTTCGGTGTGAGGTTACAACGAGTTACTTTTGTCACACTGACTAGTGGTGGAAGAATTGGCATATCGGCAAAGGGTCTTCGCTTCGGTATTATGTCATAGCGAGCCCGTCGGGTCTTGCCGACAGTGTTTTATGAATGGCTTTCAGTGAAAGGTTGGCATTCTCTCAGCGATCATGTGTGCTCGAGATGTTTCAGTATGACTTTGTTGGTTCTTTGGGACCTCTCCCCGATATTGAATTGTCTTAGCGAAAGTGAGTGGGAGATGGTTTCAGGTGAGAGGTTTGTTATGTCTCGCCAACCGACAACATAAAGGGGTGCGATATCGGCATGATTTAAGATTTTCAGCATGTGGTCTCGGCGAGTGACCTTTGGTCTCGCCGATGAAAACAAAAAGACTTGTCAATATGAAGATTGATTTGTCATAGTGATGCACAGGATAGACGAAGACTTTCAGGGTAGCAAAGTTAATCTATATGAGGTCTCTCCGATATCTTGTGGTCACGGCGACAGTGAGTAAAATGAAAGGTGCATCTTGGTAAGATAATTTGTTTTGTCTCAGCGACACCCAGAATGGTTGATGGCTTTCGGTATAACTCAAGCATTCTACATGACGTCTCCCTAATATCACAGAGCTATAGAAAAACACAAAGGGAACATGCAGATGCTTCTTTTCTTTGATGTAACGAGCAATAGGTCATAGCCACACATGAAAGGTAAAGAATTCTCAGGGAAACATTAAGAGATCTACATGATATCTCCCCGATGGAAGTGGTCACAGCAAAAGTGAGTAACACCAAGCGAAGTGATTAACGATTCAATTTCCTTTGGCATAGCTACTGCATTATCTCACCAACTATTCCAACAAATGAAAAATAGAATTTCAAATACTATGGCCGATATGTAAATTGCAAAAATAACTGTTGCTGGCCGACTTGAGAGGAACCCAAATTTTGTGGAAGGCTGACATGAGATTTCAATTTGGTTTATTTTCTTGATGCTGGTGTATAAATAGGCATTTTTGTAATTGTAAAATCATCACCAGTTATCAAATATTCGATACACAACAAGTAGATATAGTGGAATAAAATTATCATATTAGAGACTATTGTTGCATGATTTCAGAATGGAGGTATTTATGAAAATCAGTTGATGTTGCTGCATTTCTTTGGTGTCAATTATTTGTTGAATTTAATGAAAGTATTGCTAAGTTGTCTCCAAGATTGAGGCTTTCTGGTTGTTTGAATTGATATGACAATTTTATATATAATTCATTAGTGCAAATTTGTTGTATCTGTGTGATTGATTGATTGGTTCTTTCAAGCAAACATTAAATCCTTTTAGTTAATCACAATAATCAAAGAGAATCATCTGGATTGTTCAAGTAGAACTTTGTAATCACATTTTGCATGTTTATACAAGTTGTAAACATAATATATGCTAGATAGTTTGAGTTTCTCCAGAGAAGTGTTGATCATCTTGATCTCATTTGACTCCGCATACCCAACAAGGCACTGGTCTCTGTACTTCATCATTTTGAACTCATTCAGTTTCTTTATATCTATTTATTGAGAATTTCAAGTTTTAGATTAGAAGATTGCTATTGTGCTTGATTTCATTTTTTCACTTCCATTTTCCATTGTGGACTAATCATTGTCAGAAGGATAAACATAAATTCATAAAGTCTGGTTCATTCAGTAAGGTACACCCACCTAGGTTTAGCAACACCTAAAGAGTAGAAGGTTGAATTCTTTCAACCTTGTCTATTACCCTAAAACATATCAAGAGATTGGTAGCCTCTTGAGGTATCTTTACCTGCATTTTTGAGAGCTAACAAATTGGCGACTCTACTAGGGAACATTCAGAATCAAGGCCTTAATCATAGAGTTAGGAACTTTATATAGACTCTACTAGGAATACGAAACATCAAGTTTTTCTTATTTTTGACAAAAGTGAGTGGCGACTCTGATAGAAATTTTGCAGCTATTCAAACATGAATGGAAGAAGATCTCAGTGCAAGGGAGGTCATACTGGAGCTCCTACTGGCAGTAGTAAATGGACACACAAAGATGACAGAGCTGATAATGGAAAAAAGATAAGTGAGGACATGTCCCTAATAGGTAAAGACAAGGCATCAAGAGCACATTTTGAAACATATGATCGCTATGATACATGGAAAAATGATTCGAGTGTAGAGCCTTATACCCCTGAAGATCAAAGAAATCCCTTCCCTTCTATTGATCCTCAAAAATAGGCTGAGTTTGAAGCTGCACTTGAGTTTGAACGAATTAGAATTCAGCATGAGTATGATCAGAAAATGGAGATTAACCAAAATGAATTTATTGATCATGAGCTTCCTAAGGAAGTAAAGGCACAATTTGAATCATAGAGGAAGGAGATAGAGGAGCTGAAGGCTGCATTATAGAAAGTCCAAATTACTTCTCAGACAACTAATTGCCCTCCGAAGTATGTACCACCTCATAAGCAGGGTAATCATGGTACAGGGCCTTCAAATCCACCAGTGTCTCCTCACCACTAGACAGGGAATTACTACAAGCAGCCAAATCATCCACCTCATATTCCCACATAGCATACAACTATGCATCCACCTCCTAGTTAGTCTTTTATCTTATAGTATAATGCACAATACAATAATCCCATGCACTGGTATCAATGTCCACCTATTCCTCCCCCTCACCAGTATACAACCAAGATTAGACAATTTGATTTAGCAGGTTTTTAGTTATACCCTTACCCTATGGATGGCAGTTGGAGGGGTATGGTGCCAAAATTTACAGGGAGAAATGCAATCACTGCTGAAGAGCATTTAAGGAGTTTCAACATTTTCATCCAAGACATAGATGTGCCATATGAATATTTACACATGATGTTGTTTATGATGTCACTTCTTGAAGATGCTAGGGATTGGTTTAACAGCTTGCAAGAACACTCAATCAATTCTCTTCATGTATTCCAAGATCGATTCTTAGAATAGTATGGGAATCTAAATGCACCAGATGCAGCTCTTCATGAGTTGATGTGAATTTAGAAAAATCAGAATGATTCAATTTATGATTTCAACCAAAGATTCAACAAGTTGCAGACTAAGGTACCTCTTGGATCAAGGCTGCTAGATTTTGTAGCTTTGAGTGTTTATTTGAATGCATTTGATCCTAAAATAGGGTATGAACTGAGGAATAGATTCCCAAGAGATCTGGCTGAAGCTCAGAAGATAGCATTGACAATTGAAAACAACAGGAAGGCTACTGGTATAATCAATAAAAGAGACAACCCTAGGGCTCCTTAGCAAAGCAATAATTATCAGTACAGACAGGAGAACACATACATAAATGAAAGGCCAAGGTTGCATGACATGCCATATAATACAGACTGGAAGGATGGGAAACCTATAACAACTAGGCCTAGAAATAAGGAGACTTCTGATCCATTGAGAAAGAAGGGAACTTATATAGTGAGTAGCAATTACTTCTGTGAAGCTTGTGATAAGCCACATTCTCTAGATTATTGTGTTGTAGCCCAAAGGATGCAAGAAGAAGAAATGTTGATGGAAAAAAAGAAGAAGATCACACAGTGTATTTAACTTCAAATACATTTCCTTATGTTCATGAGGGATACTCATCTTTAGAGGATGAAGGTTATGAATATGATGTTTCAAATCAAAAATATAATGTCCATATGGGTGAATAGCAGGTCTTTTCTAATTTTGAAGAAGATTATACATAGCCACATTCTGTTGAGGTGTCTGCTCCATGTAGGATGAGGAGACTCACCAAAGATGAAATAGAGAGAATAACTATTGCAGTAGTTGAGGAAGCGAGTAAATACTGGTTGAGAAACAGAATAGTAAATGAGAAGGAAGGTGTTCCCGGGGGAATCTTTATGAAAGATCAGAAGATGACACAAGAAACTGTGAAGAAATCAGAAAATAAGCAACATGATAAAATTAAACAGAAGCCTGTCCAAAAATAGGAAGTTAAAGAGGAAGTGAAGGAATTACATAAAGAGACACAAGTGCTTGGCTAGCCTAATAAAAAAGAAAAGGAAGAAAACAAAGGAGATGTGCCATAACTGAAAAAGACTGTTAAGGTGGAGAGCTCTTCTTTTGACTTCACTTAGGCATTATCCCAAGTAAAAATGTTTGTTCCACTGCTTGAAATGATGAAAATTAAGGAATATAGAGATAGTGTTGTTCAATTGATAATGAATGGAAATGAAAAACATGTGAATTCTTAAAATAGAGCAGCTATTAAAGTAGTTACTAAGCAAGAGAGAATAAATATCCCAGAAGTCTACTTGAGTGATGTATTAACAACTCCCCCTCAAGTGGATACTTTTTTCACTACATTACTCATAAATAACAAACTGTTGAGAAATTGCACAATAGACTCTGGTGCTGCTATAAATATCATGCTAGTAGGAGTTATGAAATAGCTTGGCATGTGGGTTGATACATGTGAAGGAAAGTGTTATGCAATGGATAACAAACCTATTCCTGTAGTAGGCATTATGAGAGGAGTTGAAGTCAAGCTGGCTACTTATCCACAGGTGGCTTATAATATAGATATAATAGTGATTGATACTCCTCCATAGTTTGGTATGCTCTTGTCAAGACAATGGATAGCAACAGTTGGGGCAAACATCTAGTTTGATTTATCTTATGCTACTATTCCAGTGAATGGTTAGGAGGTCAAATTGTATAGAGATCCAAGAATGAACTAGGTTGTTTACTGTGTACCTCAAGATTAGATCAATTGTTTTTGTGATGTTGATCTTAGAAGTTTTAAGATTGAATCAGCCTAGCCAGAATTAACCAATAGTGATCCAATTGAAAAGCATGTGGCACAAAGCTGCAATGAAGTGTGGAAGATGTATTTTGATGGAGCATGCAACCAAGAAGGTAATGGCACTGGGATTGATTTTGTTTCACATAAAGGTATTACATTTAAATATTTATTTCTATTAGCATTTGAATGTACAAACAATGTGGCAGAGTATGAAGCCCTGTTGACAGGTTTGAACATAGCTGTGAAACACAAGATTAAATTGCTGGCTGTTTTGGGCATTTCTGAGTTGGTTGTTTCACAAATTAAATCCAAGTATGCAGCAAAGCACAAAATATTAAACCAACATAGGAATGCTGCATGGGACACAATTCAATTATTTGATGCCTTCTCAATTGAGTGGATTGACAGGTCAAAGAATATAATGGCTGATTTTTTAGCAAATGTGGCACTCAAAAGAGATGATATCACATTGGCTAGGGTTTTACAGATTGAGTTCATGACAAGGCATGTTGTTCCTGATAACATTTATAATTGGCAAGTCTTCAATGATGATACTAACCTTTTGAAATTCCTCAATTGTATAGATCAATATGAAGCCTAGGAAATTGACTTCAATGTTTTTGTTGAAGAAGTGGATGGGAAGCAAACAGTGTTTGGAAAGGAGGTCTTGCAGCTCAAAAAAAAAAAGCTTCCTAAGGGCTTAGTGGTGTTGGAGAGGCTGTATGATGGAAATGATCATCCCTCATGAAGCAAACACCAGTCAGAAGAGAAGATATTGAAGAAGTTGATTTGGGGACTGAGATAGCACCAAGAAAGGTGTACATAGGAAAGAAAATCAGCCCTACAATTAGAAGAATGATGATAGAGCTGCTAAGAAAGTATAAGCATATGTTTGCTTGGTCTTATGATGATCTAAAAGCATACAGGAAAGATTTGTTTCAGCATGAAATACCATTGAAGCCAGATGCTAAGCCATTCAGGCAGAAGCAAAGACCCATAAATCCAACATTGGAGCCTAAAATGCAAGAAGAATTGACAAAGCTCAGAGATGGGGGAATCATCAAACCAATCAAGCACTCAACATGGGTCTCAAATTTGGATGTTCCTAAACCTATGGAAGAAAGAATGGAGTAACTAGCTAAACTTGATGAAATAAGGAGAAGTTCCCAAAGTCAA
This sequence comes from Sequoia sempervirens, assembly GCA_007258455.2. Lineage (NCBI taxonomy): Eukaryota > Viridiplantae > Streptophyta > Pinopsida > Cupressales > Cupressaceae > Sequoia > Sequoia sempervirens. Next base: position 80,268,168 of record VDFB02281492.1, on the reverse strand, counting down.
AACATGAAGTTACAGACACAGATGAAGTATCTATTTGACAAGAAGGCAAAGGATAGAAAATTTGAGGAGAATGACTTGGTGTTGATGTGGAATGCAAGGTGTCAGGAGAAGGGAAAACATGGTAAATTTGAAGCTTTGTGGCTAGGACCTTTTGTTGTTATTGGAAAGAAGAGTGAAGAATCATATTATCTATAGAATATGGCTAGTGAAGATTAGGAATTGCCTGTTCATGGGAAATTCTTGAAGTAATTTTTTTCTTGAGCAACATAGAGGATTAAGGGTTGCCAATGCATGGACAACTCTTGCTTATCCTCTTTAAAACTATTTTCCATGCACAGTGTATACGCATAAAAATGGTCATGTCTATAATCCTGGCAATTAATTAAATATTTATTATTTAATTATTTCTTCTAAAGTCTTCTACATATGATTAAATTTAATTAATTTAATTATATTGTTCATTCATCTTATTCTTCTTTCGTAATTAAATAAATTTATTTTATTTAATTATTTTCATATGTCCACTTAATTAATTAAATAAATACATTCTATTTATTTAAATTAATTATCATTTATTTTCCGTATTGGCATGGTGTGATGGTTTATTGGTGGCATTGTTGTTCTTGCCAATTAAGGTTCAAACCCGCTAGTGGTATTGTTGAATGGTTGTATCCGTTCATAGCTCCCGTCAAAAGCTTTACCCTTGAATAATAATAATTATCATTTGTTTGAATTTAAATTAAATCTTTGATTTAATTAAATTTAAATATCTCTTTTCTTCTATTTAATTTTCTTCTTCTAATTAATTAAATGTTTCATTTAATTAATTTCATAAAAGTGATTTAATTAAATAAATCTTATTTAATTAAAAATATCTTATGCTTTCTTTCTAAATCAAAATTAGGTATTTTACCTAATTGTGCAATCTTCTCATATCAAAATATATTTTATTTAATTATGGGATATTCTACTTTTTTCAATAAAACATGATTAAAGCTCTCTTCTTATCACAAGCTTTCTTCTGCTTTTAAAAGCTTAATTAAATATTTTATTTAATTAAGAAAAGTTGAATGTCCTCCACAAATAAATAATTGATTTTTTTAAATTAATTATTTATCAGCTTTAAATCTTTCTTTTATTCTTTTAAAGAAAGATGATTTCTTATCTTCTCTTCTTTTTCCTCTTTCATAATAAAATAGAAAAATTTGGTTTTAGGTTTCTTCTATTTTCTCTTCAATTTCATCTTTCTTCAACCGTTCGATCTGCCAGGAATTATCACAACCGTTAAACAAGATAGCCAATCAAAATCATTCGAAAAACTCTATAAATACCTGTGTGAATCCAAGCATTGGTAATAGGCAATTAATTAGAGTTTATGCATTTAGTTCATTTAGCACTTTAATCTCATAGCATCATGTTTATTTCAAGTTTCTTAGCTCAAATCATTATCATGGCTTAATCTTGCATCTACATCATATCAAAATCTTGTTCTTTAGGAAGACAATTTGTTGAGCCTAGCCTACAATTTGAGAATACAAAGCTAGAATCGACAAAAACACTAAAGATAGAGGACGATAGGACGACAATGGAAGTAGGATACTGAGTTTGCGTCTCTTTTCCTTTTATGTTCTATTTTGTTATAATGTCCTATTGGTGTGTTTGAATATTTGTTTCAATTCATTTACGCATCTAATTTTCATACACACATTAAATAGCGCCCACCGTGGGGCCTATGCCCCTATTTTAGACTTCTTTCTTGCAGGTTTTCTTGCAGGTTTTCCTTGCAAGTTTTCTGGTATTTGGCAGCGCATCTGGAAGATTCAATAATTTTTTGCAGGTATTTCGGCGCATTTAAAGACTATTTCGGCGCATTTAAAGACTGTTTCGGCACATTTGGTCAATTCCGCAGTGCATCTGGGAAATAGAGTGGCACATACGTGCATCTCTACAGCGCATTTAGGGATTTAGATACCGCATATAGGGTTTTAGCACATTCAAATATGTTTCGGAAAAATTAAAAAAAAAAAAAAAAATTCCTTTTGCATGTAGATTAGCGCATTTAGGTTCTGTTTTTGTGCATCTAGGTAACAGAGTGGCGCATATAGTTTGTGTTGTGCATTTGTATTTTTGTTATTGCGCATTTGGAAACTGTTATTGCACATCTATGTTCTGTTTTCATGCATCTAAGTAATAGAGTTGCGCATTTGGGTTATGTTTTAGTGCATTTGGCTAACAAAGTTGCGCATCTGGGTTGTAACAGAGATTCTGAGTCTGACGCATTCCGCAGACAGAATTTATTTCCTTTCTTGCTTGCTAGATTTAAAATGAATCAATCTAGGGTTGACACCACACCATTTATCATGCAGTTAAAAAGAACCCCATGTCTGTTGTGAAGCAAAATCTTCACTTAGATTAAATCACTTTTAATTTTGGTGCACATAAAATGAACTTGATTATTCTTCTTGACTGTGCTTGAAAGTGGTACGTGATTATGCTCTCACCCTGTGCAAACTAGGTGATCAGAAAATTAGACCCACTTTTCCCTGTGTACCCTGACTTGATAATCGAAGTATCCTCTCCCCTTGCGCACTTGTGTGATCTTGGGTGCAAGAGAAATAGTTATTGACTCTAGAAATTGGGCCTGCCTGGGGATTTCATCACCCCAACGCGACTCAAATCGGCAACAGAGCTAAAGCCAAGCTACCCCCAACCGGTATATAAATGTAAATCTTAAGGGAAAACTTAAGGTTGCTTATGCGGATGTGTCATACGGACGGAGTTGTACTCCCTTAAACCCCGTTGAGCTTAACCTCTTCAGGCTGGAGTGCCACCTTAATGGTGATTAATCTCTTGCCTCATGTATGGCCACTCGAACGGGGGTCCCGAACTAAAAACCATTGTTTAGAAAGCCAAAAACCTTCTATCTGCTAGTCCAGCACCAGTCGGTGTGAAGCCTTCCACACTTTCCCAGTCAGTAGTAGAGGTGATCAGCTCGCCATGGGAGTTTCATGGGGGTTGGAAGCTTGGTTGGACTGAGAAGAGAGTGCACTATAAGGGGGAGCTCATGCAGCCAAGCTTCTAGATTCACACGCTACTGATATGCGGTTGGGGAAACCCACGTGGAGTCTAGCGGATATTGTCCTGGCCTAACCCAGGTTGTGCTTGTCTTATTCTGTGCTTGGTTACGAATCAACTTAAATTAGATTATTTGTTGTGCTTTCAAAAATATTAATTCAGATAAAGGATCATCCAAAAACCAACATGATAAATTTCAGCTAAAAATTGGTCAAAACTGTCCTTAGAAAAAACTGTTTTAGCGCATCTAGGAAAAACTGCAACGCATTTAAACTCTGTTTTGGCGCATCTGTGTTCTGTTTCGGCACATTTAGGGTATTTTGTTGCGCATATGTTCTCTGTTTCTATGCATCTGAGGTATTCTGCAGCGCATTTGACTCTTTCTCCAGCGCATTTACCTTTTTCTGCAGTGCATTTAGGAAACAAAATAGCGCTTTTAGGTTTCTGTCAAAATTTGTACACAGACCCGAATCTTTGAGATTTTACTCCCATGTTGAGAAAGTGGAAATCAACCAAGTTCACCAAGAATTTATTTTTCAATAGGATCAAGAAGCCCAAAACAAACTTAAGTTACAAAAAGACTTTAGATCACAGAGAATTCATGTATAAGAGTCGAGAAGTCTTGCTCCATTATCGCACATTCCTCCATAGATACCAAGACTACCTTAGGGGATTCACCGATGATTATGCTGTAGAACCTTTGGCTACCCAAGCTTATTACCAAATATTAGGATTGTCTCAATGTCACAATCTTAATCAACCTCTTGAGTTTGAGAATATACCACAACCTTCAATTGAATATTCAACACGTCATAATCAAATCCTTCAATGACCTTTGATCATATCCGAGGATTTCTTACATATGCCTGTTTTTACAAGATCTCAACACAAGCAGCTAGGAGAAACATCTCAACAAGAAACTTCCACACACAACATTCAAGAAGAAGGTGAACGTGATAGTCCTCTTTTTAGTGTGAGTCGCAATCCCCTTTTCAGTGACAACAATATGGCCGATAGAGAGGAAAATTTGTTGCTTAAGAACAAAAACATGAAAAAAAATCCCGTAGATAGTGATGATGAGCAAGAGGAAGAACTTCAACTTAGAGAGGCGGAACAGAACCCCAAGTTTCTTAAAATCCTTGAACAGATTCTACAACATGACAAAGAGAAGTATTTTCTTTTCTTAGCAGATCAAGGAGCTAAATTGCCTAAAGACTTTGATACTGAGAAATTAAGAAGCAAAGAAGAAGAACCATCCCCATCTAATTTTGCTTTTTTTAAACAAGAGCTTAAAGAACTCCAAGGAACAGTCAAAGAATTACGAGGGGGAACCACAACCAAGAAATACACTTTGGATGACATATGTCCTTATCCTTTTGATAGAAGTCTCAACATGATTCCATTTCATAAACACTGTGAAATTCCCAAATTTGATCGTTTAAATGGGAAATCAGACCCAATTGACCACGTTAGAGACTTTCAAAACATGACATTGGAATTTGCCCACGAGGATACTTATTTATTGCGATTATTTCCTCGAAGCCTTGGAGTCAACTCTATGGAATGGTTATCTAAGATTACACCTCTTGTTCAAACATTTGAGGAATTGATCAATTTGTTCATAACACAATACGCCTACAACATTCAACACCAAATCACCATGATTGATCTTTGCAAAGTTGCACAAAAACCCGGTGAATCTTTCACTACCTTTCTTCAAAGATGGAGGAGAATGTTCGCTAGGTACCCACGACATGTTCCTGAAAAGGAGAAAATGGTTACTTTCATCAATAGCCTCAACTCAGAAATGAGCTATCGTTTAAATCTACATTGTCCACCTTCCTTTGAGAAATTGATTGAGGATGCCATCACCATCGAAAGTGCTTTGGTCAAAAGAGGGACAATAAAACTTGATAGGGACAACCCTAGCTCATCTAACCATTACAACAATCAAGACAAGTCTAAATTTTGGACCTACAACAAGAACGTTGTAAACGATGGTGTTGTAGATGCAAATCATATCACAACTAGGCCATTTGTCCTGAGCACTCCTCATAACAATAATTACAACAATGTCAATTCAATTGCGAATCTAGGAAACAATCATCCCCCTTCAACGAACAACAATCAGGGGACTGCCAACAACCAAAACTATCGGGGAAACAACAACAACAACACTTTAGGGAATACCTCAAACACGAACCCACAACGCTTTCCATTCTTCTCCAATAGAAGAACTTTCACTCCACTAGGACAATCCTTAGAATCTACTTTCAAAGAGGTTATGGAAAAGAATGTCCTTATGTTACCACAACAACGCAATTATGAACCTAGTGTAAAACCTCCATCATGGAATGAGGCCTATTTTTGTGACTACCATAGGTGCAGAGGTCATCATACAAACAACTGTCAAGGTTTGAAACATGCTATTCAAGATCTAATTGACAAGGGCATTATCACAGTAGAAGGACAACAAAAATCCAATGAAGATCACCAAGCATTTTGCAATCCTCTACCAAATTATCAAAAGGGAGAGTTTTCTGACAAAAATGTGAACCAAATTGATGACAATGTAATCCATCATCTCTATACAGACGATGAGCAAGTCAATGTTATAAAAATCAAAGAGAAAGTAGACAATGGATAAGTGAATGTCACAATGAGAGCCCAAGCTAAAGTTATCTTAAAGGGTACCTCTTCAAAATCCACTGAGACCTTCCCTCAACATCAATATGACTTAGTTAACCAACTTCAAAAAACTCTGGCTCAAATCTCCATTTTAGAACTCCTGAAGATTTCCCCTGCACACAAGGAAATTTTAGACAAAGCCCTTTTTGAGACGACTGTATCCACGGATTTGGATGTGAACCGATTTCAAGCCATGGTAGGACATTTGTCCTCACCTACATGTCTCTCATTTTCAGACAAAGACGATGTTTCCATGACTCATCCCCACAATTCATCTTTATACTTAGAGGTCATGATCCATAAGTTCCGTGTTAAACGTGTTCTAATAGATGGAGGGGCTGGTCTAAATATATGTACCTTGAAGGTGGTTCAAGCATTAGGATTTGCAGAAGACTCCATTGATCCTAGAAGGAAGATTACTATAAAAGCCTATGATGATGAGGAAAGGACGTCCAAAGGTCTAATCATGCTACCAATCAGAGTGGGACCTGTTATCAAAAATACCTTTTGTCAAGTTTTAGATCAAGATCTTGCATACAATATCTTGTTGGGTCATCCTTGGATCCATGGAATGCAATTTGTTCCATCCACTTACCATCAATGTCTTAAGTTTCCATATGATGGACAAGAAATCACTATACCAGCTGATAATTCAAACACCCAAACTTGTGCCAATGTCAAAGCTCATCAGGATACTTTGGTTCCAAATAATCGAGAAGCACTTGCTAATACTTCTCCTAAGCATGATACACAAATCATTCAATTAGCCAAAAGCTTTGACAATAAACTGCAGTTCAAGGAAAGTGGAGTTGGGGAATATTCCTTTTGTCTTGCTAATCTACCTACATCTCCTCGATCACATGGAAAACCTTCTATTACACCACAATAGATATCAGCAGCATCAACATTGGCACAAGTACAAACAAAGCCCACTACCAAGTTCAATGGACAATTTATCAAAGAAAAGTTTCCCATAGGAGATCCTGAGGATACAACAATTCTGGATTGGCTCTATAAGGATGAAGAGGAAGCAGTTCTAAATGTCACCTTACCAACAGATCAATATGGGAAAGGATATTCCATCATGCAAAAGATGGGATATGACAATGGTCCTCTTGGAAAAAGAAAAGAAGGCATAGTTGAGCCTATCCATCTCCCAGGGCTTGCTGCATATGATGAAACTGGAATAGGCTATGATGCTACCCAATCTAAACAATCACAAGGTAATGTTTTTACACTATAAGAAAGTTCTGATAAGAAAGCGACATGTTTGGTATCAGTCCTAAATTTCATAGAAAATAATTTTGATATCGATTCTGCTAAATATGAATGGGATACTATCCACAATGATGAATTTTGGAGGGACAAAGAGGTAGATGTCATACATAAGTATACGCCCACTTTAATCAAAGGAGAAGGTTCAGGATCCCAACCACAAGAATCTGAACCACAACGGAACTATGAGTCTAGTGATACTGAGTCAGATTTTAACGAACAAGACTATCAGGAGAATAGTACCATTATTGACCTACCTCATACCTCGGATCCTACCGATAACTCTGTCTTGACCCTAACCATTGCCGATTTCACATGACCAGATGGCGTCCTACCATTAATCCATCCTGATCTCATTGACTGGGATCTAACCGAACCTATGGATATACCTATTTTTCCAAATGATGAAGCTATCATAAACTTCCTTTCTGCCGATGATGTAAATAATTGTTCCACTGGCGAGTTTCGGTATGAAGTCTTTAATCAGGAGAGTGTCAAGTCTCCTAGCTGCAAAAATGAAAATAAAGAAAAATGATCTAGTGGTGAAAACCAGAAACTGGCAGTACTAGATCAAACAAAAGATAAAATAAAGAGCGTATCAGAGGGTGAAAACCTTTTTAAGGCACCACCTAATGGGACTCTTGACACTCTCCCAGAGCACTATCATGAGTGATCGCCCATCTTGATTGAGCCTACAAAGGAAATCAATATTGCAACTACAGATAATCCAAGGATTTTGCAGCTAGCTGAATCAATGACAAAAAAAGAAATCCCAGAGTTCATGAACTTTCTTAAAGAAAATCAAGTTAATTTTGCTTGGTCATATGCAAACATGCCAGGCCTTGATCCTGATCTCATAATGCATCACTTGTCTATCAAACTAGGAGTTAAACCAGTAAAACAAAAACTCAGAAAGATGAATCCTCATGTAGCACTACTGGTTAAGGAAGAACTCAAGAAGCTCCTCAATGCAGGCTTTATAAGATCAATTGCCTATGTAGAATGGATCTCCAATATTGTACCAGTAGCAAAACTAGACAAACATGTAAGAGTATGCACTGATTTCAAAGATCTTAACAAAGCTTGCACAAAGGATGACTTTCCGCTTCCGAGCATCGACACTATAGTTGATTTGACAGCTGGCCATGCCATGTATTCATTAATGGATGGTTTCTCTGGTTACAACCAAATCAAGATTGCACCAGAAGACCAAGAGAAAATAGCTTTCACTTGTCCATGGGGAACATACTATTGGAATGTCATGCCTTTCGGCTTAAAGAATGCTGGAGCTACTTATCAAAGAGCTATGACTACGATCTTTCATGACATGATGCACACATTCATGGAAGATTATGTAGATGACATATTGGCAAAATCATACACCAGAGAAGGACACTTGGAGATACTATCAAAAATATTTACCAGATTGGAAAAATTCAAAGTTCACCTAAACCCTAATAAATGTGTTTTTGGGGTCACATCTGGGAAGCTGTTAGGATATATTGTTTCAAAAAAGGGAATTGAAGTAGATCCTGCTAAAGTTCAGGAAATCATGAAGATGCCTCCTCCAAAGAATATTAGTCAATTGAGATCATTACAAGGGCGACTTCAGTCCATCAGAAGATTCATTGCACAATTGGCTGACAAAAGTCTACCATTTACACATCTCCTACATAAGAATGTTCCTTTTAGATGGGATGACAAATGTGAAATGGCATTTCAACAAATCAAGCAGCACCTGATGAACCCACCAGTTCTCATACCACCAAATCTAGACAAACCATTGATCCTGTATATTGCTGCAACCGAGACATCCTTGGGAGCATCATTAGCGCAAGAAGACCATGAAGGGAAAGAACGTGCAATCTATTACATTAGTAGAACACTGACAAGTCATGAGATTAACTACACTTTTATTGAGAAGGCTTGTTTAGCAGTAGTCTTTGCTTCACAGAAATTTTGACATTACATGTTAACTCATACAATCAATCTGGTTTCAAAAATTGATCCATTCAAATACCTACTAAGTAAAGCATCACTAACAGGAAGGTTAGAAAAATGGGTCATGATTTTGAGTGAGTTTGACATCCACTATGTTGATCGCAAAGCAATCAAAGGACAAGTTATTGAAGATCAACTAGAAGATGCTCCTTTACAAACAGAACACCCCTTACACATTGAGTTTCCAGATGCTGATGTTTTCACGGTAGACTCTAAGCAGTTATGGTCCTTATACTTCGATGGTTCTTTTACTCAACATGGATCGGGGGTAGGCATTCTCTTTGTCACCCCTTAAGGACATACCATTCCTCGGTCATATAGGCTAATATTTCCATGCACCAATAACATAGCCGAATATGAAGCACTAATCACTGGATTAAAGACAACAGTGGAATGGAGGATTACCGAGATACAAGTTTATGGTGACTCACAGTTAGTCATTAACCAAATCAATGATGATTATCAGACTAAGGATGACAAGTTGTTACCATACAAGAAGATGGTTGATGACTTCAAAAAGTACTTTGTAAACATTCAGTTCACACAAATTCCAAGGAGTGATAACAAAGCAGCTGACGCTATGGCTATGATCGCCTCATTGGTACAACTCCCAGAAAAAAAGACTCGCTATGAATTTCTATTGGAACAATTATTTACACCTGCCTATAACACACCTGAAAGCCAAATTATCTGTCACTTGGTAGGATCCGATTCACCTTGGTATGGTAAGATTTATGCCTACCTAAAAGACAATACTCTACCACCTAACTTATCCCGCAACCAAAAATGTAACTTTATCCAACAATCCTCTCGATATACCCTTATTGTTGATACCCTTTATCGCCATGGTCTTGATGGTACTCTACTTCGATGTCTTGAACGTGACGAATCCGACAAAGCTTTACAAGAAGTTCATGGGGGCATTTGTGGTACTTATTCGAGTGGACTAACCTTATCCAAGAAATTGATTAGAATGGGTTACTACTGGCCTACAATGGAAAGGGAATCATTCACTTTTGTTAAAACATGCTCAAAATGTCAGATTCATGGGAATCTTATTCATGCTCCTGCACAAGAACTTCATTCATTTACACCCACCTGGCCATTCTCTCAATGGGGGTTAGATCTTGTGGGCAAAATTCATCCTTCCTCTTCAAATGGGCATAAATTCATTATCACAGCGACAGAATATTTCACTAAGTGGATTGAGGCAGTACCTCTCTCTAAAGTCACTGGAAAACAAATCTTATCCTTCATACTCAACTACATTATTTGTCGATATGGTATTCCTAATGCCATTATTACAGTTAATGGTCGACCTTTCAAAAATCAGGATGTTGATGAACTTTGTGAAAGATTCCATATTCAGCACAACTATTCCACGCCTTACTATCCTCAAGGGAATGGCCAAGCAGAGGCCTCAAACAAGACTATACTAAAGATCTTGAAGAAGACTTTCAATGACTCAGGGAAGGATTGGCATGTTCAACTCAATCTCGCCTTGTGGGCTTACAGAACTAGTGTCTGAACGCCGACAGGAGCAACACCTTTTGCCCTCGTCTATGGAGTAGAAGCCATATTTCCTTTAGAAGTAGAAATACCTTCATTAAGAGTATCACTGAAAGGTCTCATAACAGATGAGGAATACAGAGTTTCCCGACTTCAAGAGTTAGAACTTTTAGATGAAAAGAGACAGAGAGCAGCAAACCATTTGAAAACGTACCAACAAATGATGTCTCGTAGCTATAATCACAAAGTAAAGCCACATACCTTTCAGGTGGGTGATCTAGTTCTGAAAGAGAACCCACGCAATCAACAAGATAGAGAAAAGAAAGGAAAGTTTGAACCAAATTGGTTAGGCCCTTATGTGGTTATTGCTGTCTACGGTTCAGGAGCATACAAGTTATCAACACCAGAAGGGGACCTATTTGATGAACCTATCAACAGTATACATCTTAAGAAGTATTATGTTTAAGTCAAAAAAAATCCTGAAGAAATCCAAAAATAGTAGAAAAAGTCCTGAAGAAATCCAAAATAGAAAAAGTCCTGAAGAAATCCAAAAAAAAAAAGTCCTGAAGAAATCCAAAAACAGCAAAAAGTCCTAAAAAAAATACAAAAAATAAATAAATCAAAAATCAAAAAGAATGTCATAGCGTGAAAACCTGAAAAGGTAGTCTATTGACAGAAAAATACAAAAAAATCAAAAAGAATGTCATAGGGTGAAAACCTGGTGAACAGGCAGTCTATTGACAGAAAAATACAAAAAAAATCAAAAAGAAATCAGAAAAATGCAATAAATACGGATAGTGAAAATTTGGCAAACAGACGCTATCCATACCTTTCCATCTATTAGTTCCTGTTTTGCACTTTGTCTTTTCAAAGCTTCCCTTTTTCCGCATCTTTTTCACATCTTAGGGTCATTAATTGCATCATCCTGCTGCCATTTTCCTAGAGGGTTAAAATGTCTTACCATGGCTTGATCAATTGTACATATTCCTTTCCGCAAGTTGTGTTAATAAACGGGGCAAAACTCAACTGGGGGCACTTAACTTTCAGAGCATACCAAAACAGCTAGACCATGACATAGGATCTAAGCATGCAAACAAACAACAAACTCATGCAACAACTTTATCCAATCATGAAACACTTTTCAGCAAGATATCATATCCTTGTCTATTGGATGATCCAGAAATCTGAATAATGCATGAAATAACAGTATTACATGTTTGACCAAAATTTGTTTGATTTTCGATATCATTACTCTGGAGCACACTCAATAATGTACTGAACTAGAGTGGCAAGGAATGAGAATGATTTTTCTTTGTCTGTTGTCTTGAGGTTAACAGTCAATCTGATGCACATATGTCATAGGACATGACGATCAAAGCAATATCATCGATGACAGTTCCACATTTGCATCAGAACGGTGGTTAATCTTTGTCTGTTATGCAAGAAATGCTCAGTTCATCTCGGTTCAATTATACCTCGATGCTTGTGTTCACTTGCTATATCAAAATTCATGAAAGTTGTACTCTGGTCATCATTGGTGCTAATTTCCCCTCTGATGCTTGTACATACTTCCAACATTTCAAAACGTTCTATGATGATTCAAGAAGGCTTATAACAGGCTCAACAAACTGGTTAGTTTCATGTAGTTGCATATTCATTAGATCATTGTATATATCTGCATATTGGATTCATATCAGTATTTTGAAAGGTTGAATGAAGGCATTAAATGGTTGTCATAGAGTTTTGACCTTTTCGTGGAGGACATTTGGACATATGATTCATTGTATCCATTCATTGTTCATTTATCATTTCATCATTCATCATTCATTCTCATTTTTATCAGTCGTTCTCATCTTTATCTTTATCATTCCCATATCATTTGCTATTCATTATCATTCTCATTATCATCATCCTTCTCATATATCATTATCATTGTATCAATTATCATTTTCATTTTATCCTTTAATCATTTCATTTCATCATTGTCATTATCATCTTATCATTTTTTATTTATTATCCTCATCATTATTATTATCATGTCATTCATTTTATCAATTAACATTCTCATTCATTGCATTCATTTTTAATCCTTATTTTATCCATTTCGTTTAATATTCATTCTTATTCCACCATTATCATTTATCATTTCATCATTCATTTATCATTTCTCATTTTATCATATCATTTCATTACCATTATCATTTATCATTTCATCATTCATTTATCATTTCTCATTTTATCATATCATTTCATTACCATTATCATTTATCATTTCATCATTCATTTATCATTTCTCATTTTATCATATCATTTCATTACCATTATCATTTATCATTTTTTTACCATTTATCATTTCATCATTCATTTATCATTTCTCATTTTATCATATCATTTCATTGCCATTATCATTTATCATCTCATATCATTTTATTACCATTATCATTTATCATCTTTCTCATATATCATTATCATTTTATCATTTATCATTTATCACTTCATTATCATCCCTATCATTTATCTTTTCATATCACATTCATTATCTATCATATCACGATGCATTTCATACATGGAAAATTCAAAAAAATTAACATCTCACATATATATATACATCATCACAATACATTACATCTACTCACATCACTAGATCATCCTGCATCATAATGATTAGTCTGCAAAAATAATAAAAACATATCAAAATTCATTTCATATCATACAAGCATACAAGTCACATCCATATCATATCACAAATGCATCCACATAACATCATCAGAAACATCGCCGCTGCATATCATCGCTCATCAAAATAATACAAATGTCCAAATGTCCAATGAAGCTAACAAGGTCAGAACATCATACATAAGACATGATCAAAACTCAATATACATAATGAATCAGCCCCAAATAGCTAATTCGTGGATGCCCCTGAAGGAGCTGGTCCGGAAGGAGGTGGCCTGCCACTAGTCCCGGCATCAGGATCCCGTCGAGGCCCTGTAACCTCTCTACCATGTGTTGATGTCCGTGATCGGGTTCTGGTCCTGTTGTACGATCTAGGATATGGCTCTCGCCACTCAGGAGGGAATAACTCCTCATATCGAACTCTATAGTACTCGGCCTCCTTGGCAGCCTCGAACCCCTCTACAATGGCCTCTCATAAGGAGGTACTTTCTACAGTACCCATCAGCCTCTGTGCCACACCCTCGGCCTCTAGTGCTCGCCGTCTAAGGGCATCCCTCTTTGCCACCAATTGTGTCACCTAGGAATGAGGGGCAGGCATCTGAATCTGTACCTGTGCTTGTGCCTAAGCCTGTGTCTAAGCTTGAACTTGTGACTGGGCCTGTGCAAGCTGTGCTTGTAACTGCACTATCATGCTCTAAGTTTGAGCTAACTGACTCTGTAGCTGTGCCTGCTGCCCCTGAAAGGTCTGCACCTGCCCCTGCAAAGCATCTATCTATGCTTGCTGTGACAAGGATGACACCCTAATCACTGTCTGCGGTCTGCCACCGGATCTGACCCGCCGAGGAATCGGTGCTCTGCCTAGGCTGTCCAACCTCTCCTATCTCCCCTCATCTGCATCATCCCCTCCACCATCCCCATCATCTGAGATATCCCCCTCCTCATCTCCGCTCTCCTCATCTCCACTCTCCTCTCCCTCCTCTCCTTCACCCATAGCCTACTCTCCACTGGCCACCTCCTCCTATATCCCTGCCCCTGGCTGTGGTGCAACCCTGATCACCCGTGCCTCATCTGGCACTGTGAACTGTGGAAACGGATGCATATGAAAGTACTGTGCATAATCATCGGTCATCCCGGCATCCTGTACCTCTGGCCTGTCTGTCCATAGCTCTAGCTGTAAGGTGGAGTACTCTATGTACGCTGCCTGATATGTAATGCATGGTCCCCATCCTGCATCCCCCTTGTGCCGCCCATAATGAGCAACACCCTGGGGCATCCCCTGCATGAATCCAAACTGCCTCAGAACCCGTAGTGCCAGAAATCTCTTAATAATAAAAGGCGTTAGCCCTATTAGGTATCGTGGTCTGCACACAAAAGGCATCTCTAGGTGATCAGTCGTCCATGCCTCGTAGTCTGTGTAGGGCCTCCATATCACTGCATCGACATCATCCAACACCCGCCGCCAATACTCTACCTTGCCCAGCCTCTGCTGGACAACTGCACCGGAATAGGAATATACATAAGGCCGCCCTGTGGGTCTAGCTCTCGTGCACAGTGGTCACGTGACTGCTATGTTCTCCCACGCCTAGATCTGTAGCAAGGTCACTCCACTCACCAGGCTCGTCGAGCCTCTGTAGATAATTTGATGGAGATCGTGGTACATGTCCGCCAAGACACAACTACCCTAGGAAAATCTCTGTGGCTGAGTAATCATCCACTCCAGCATCCTCCCCCAACCCACTGCGAATCCCTTCGACCGATGGTCCGGTCCAAGGAAGCCTCCGACAAATGCAGCCAACACCGCTACCAGAGCAGGATACCTACTGAAATCATCCCAGTCTATCTAGTAACCATATATACCGAGATCGCCACATATCTGCTACAACGCCTCGGTCCCAGCAATCTCCTTATGGTCATAAACCACAAGGGCACCAACAACCGGAATCCCCAGAATCTGATACACATCCTCAGGCGTCACACTCATCTCACCCGTCGGCAGGTGGAAGGTGTTATGATCTGAATGCCATCTCTCGGCCAAGGCCGTCAATAGCCCCCTGTTGGCCTGAATGCCTCACAGCATGGCCAACAACAGTCCCAATCCATAGTCTACTATCACCTGTAACTCTACAGGAGTCAGCTCTCCTATCCGCTCCCAACATAGTGGGAACCGCTCTCTGATCTAGAGACTTTTGAAAGCCTCCTATTTTGTTCGACCATCACAACAAAACATAACACATCAATCAGACCCATATCACATGATCTATCTAGCCAATATATCAATGACCCATATCAAGTGCTACATCAATCTATCAACAGGTCCAATCAATCTACTCTATCATCATTTACTATTTGTTTTTCTTTTCAGGAAAGCAAATTTATCAACACACATATCATTTTCTATTTGTATTTCAATCATGAATGCAAATTTTTATCTCCATTTTTACTATTTGTTTTCTATCGCAGAATACAAATTTATCACACATCTACTCTTTGTTTTTCAAAATTGTGAGAAGCAAAGTTATCAAAATCAATCATTTTACTCTTTGTCGTTCGTCACAAAGTTATCAGCTATCTACTCTTTGTTTTCTATTTTGAAAGCAACGTTATCAATTCTCTATCAAATTTTCTATCCTATCAGCATGATGGCCCTACAATTTACCTATCTATTGACTAAGGATTTTAATCATCATTTTTCATCACACAAACATTTTGGAAAAAAATTCCTAAATGCGCAATTCTGTTGCCCATATGCGCTAAAAACCCATATGCGCTAATGTTTTTCTCCTATGCGCTAAACTGTTTCCCCGATGCGCTAAAACTCCATGTGCGCTACTCTATCTCTTGGATGCACTACTCTAACTACCCAATGTGCAACTCTAACATTTTTGGACAAACCCTAAATGCGCAGTTTTGTGCCCTAGATGCGCTAAAACACCTACCTAGCCGATTTCGCCCTATATGCGCAACTCTATCTATCGGATGCGCTAAAAGATCAATTTTTAACCTATTCCTCGATGCGCTACGAAATTTTCTAAATGCGCTAAAAGATTTGTCGCATGTGCTAAAACTATTCCTAGATTCGCTAAAACGTTCCAAATTTTTTTAATCTGATTTAAAAACAATGCAAAATCTGAGCTAAAAAGCCAAATTTGACAGCATAGACGGTTTGAATCACTAACCAGTGGTCCGTATGTAGTTGGTCTCTGGTATCATCGCGCTCGCTCAAATCTATGCCTGTGAACGGGGATCACCATCTCGCCAAGTCACTCTTAGAGCTCAATTTTTACTGTAGCAGCAGGGTGAAAATGACACTTCATTTCACCCCTTTTACCTTATAAGGGTCTTTTTAGGAGGGGCATTAATGGCATTTTCCAGTTTTCATCCTCTTTTTCACCAGGGGCATCGAACATCTCATCTATCGGGAGCTAAATCACTGTTCCCCTATCCCTATCAACTTCTTCTTCCGTGATTTATCTCCCGAGGGGGCATCATCGACAATCAAAAAATTAGAAACATATCAAGGGCAAAATTTTTATTTTTCTTTGAAGAAATGCTTTTCACACATCACTTCAAAGAGGGGCAAAATGTATACACATAAAAATGGTCATGTCTATAATCCTGGCAATTAATTAAATATTTATTATTTAATTATTTCTTCTAAAGTCCTCTACATATGATTAAATTTAATTAATTTAATTATATTGTTCATTCATCTTATTCTTCTTTCATAATTAAATAAATTTATTTTATTTAATTATTTTCATATGTCCACTTAATTAATTAAATAAATACATTCTATTTATTTAAATTAATTATCATTTGTTTGAATTTAAATTAAATCTTTGATTTAATTAAATTTAAATATCTCTTTTCTTCTATTTTAATTTCTTCTTCTAATTAATTAAATGTTTCATTTAATTAATTTCATAAAAGTGATTTAATTAAATAAATCTTATTTAATTAAAAATATCTTATGCTTTCTTTCTAAATCAAAATTAGGTATTTTACCTAATTGTGCAATCTTCTCATATCATAATTAAATATTTTATTTAATTATGGGATATTCTGCTTTTTTCAATAAAACATGATTAAAGCTCTCTTCTTATCACAAACTTTCTTCTACTTTTAAAAGCTTAATTAAATATTTTATTTAATTAAGAAAAGCTGAATGTCCTCCACAAATAAATAATTGATTTTTTTAAATTAATTATTTATCAGCTTTAAATCTTTCTTTTATTCTTTTAAAGAAAGATGATTTCTTATCTTCTCTTCTTTTTCCTCTTTCATAATAAAATAGAAAAATCTGGTTTTAGGTTTCTTCTATTTTCTCTTCAATTTCATCTTTCTTCAACCGTTCGATCTGCAAGGAATTATCACAACCGTTAAACAAGATAGCCAATCAAAATCATTCGAAAAACTCTATAAATACCTGTGTGAATCCAAGTATTGGTAATAGGCAATTAATTAGAGTTTATGCATTTAGTTCATTTAGCACTTTAATCTCATAGCATCATGTTTATTTCAAGTTTCTTAGCTCAAATCATTATCATGGCTTAATCTTGCATCTACATCATATCAAAATCTCATTCTTTAGGAAGACAGTTTGTTGAGCCTAGCCTACAATCTGAGAACACAAAGCTAGAATCGACAAAAACACTAAAGATAGAGGACGATAGGACGACAATGGAAGTAGGATACTGAGTTTACGTCTCTTTTCCTTTTATGTTCTGTTTTGTTATAATGTCCTATTGGTGTGTTTGAATATTTGTTTCAATTCATTTACGCATCTAATTTTCATACACACACATAGTAGTTTAGGATTTCATCCATCTCCATTTCACTCTCATTTTCCATTCATCTCCATCTTGCATTCACTTTCAATTCATTTCCATTGCCTTTCACTTCATTTCTTCTCTCCGGTTTATCATTTTGTGTCTGGTCTGCTCATCCAAAGATCTTGATCATTGCAATGATCTCACTGTCATTCATCCCCAGATAGAGCCACTGTTAGGGCTATAAAAATATGATGATTTCATATGTTGATTTCACTCATAAACCTCCAGATTTGGTCCTACCATGTGCATATTTCAACCATATCTTTCCATATTGCCTCGTACAATCCATTGCGTCATGCATTTTTTACATTCTGGTTCCTATTGGCATGAGAATACCATTGTCTCCCCGACCCATTGTGCATTTTCTGCTAACATGAGTTTGTGTTGCCTTTCGACAAGACTCATTTGATGTCACAGTGATCTATATTTTCTTGCAAGCACCGTTCGGTAGGAGTTCTTCATGGTCTCGGTGATAGAAGTTGATTCACATTTCAGCAAGAGTCTGGTCATTGATATAATGTTTCACCGAGTGCTTTATGTCTCGGTGATAGGCTTGAATGAGGCTACATCGGTGAGAGCTAGGTGGTATCGACATTATGTCTTGGCAAATATCTTTCGTCTTACCGACCGGTGGCAGAAGGATTCATATCATTATAAGTTGGAGCTATCGATATGAGGTCTCAGCGAGTGACCTTCGGTCTCACCAACACTTCATATGAGTTTTCGCTTCGACCAAGTGGGTTGCTTTCAGTGTGAGGATACAACGAGTTTCTTTTGTCACACCGACTAGTGGTGGAAGAATTGGCATATTGGAAAAGGGTCTTGGCTTTAGTATTATGTCATAGCGAGCCTGTCAGGTCTTGCCGACAGTGTTTTATGAATGGCTTTCTGTGAAAGGTTGGCATTCTCTCAGTGATCATGTGTGTTCGGGATGTTTTCGTATGACTTTGTTGGTTCTCTGGGACCTCTCCCCGATTTTGAATTGTCCTAGTGAAAGCGACTGGGAGATGGTTTTCGGCGAGAGGTTTGTTATGTCTCACCGACCGACAACATAAAGGGGTGCGATATCGGCATGGGTTAAGATTTTTGGCATGTGGTCTCAGCGAGTGACCTTCGATCTCGCTGATGAAAACAAAAAGACTTGTCGGTATGAAGATTGATTTGTCATAGCGACGCGCAGGATGGACAAAGACTTTCGGTGTAGCAAAGTTAATCTATATGAGGTCTCTCTGATATATTGTGGTCACGGTGACAGTGGGTAAAACAAAAGGTGCATCTTGGTAAGATAATTTGTTTTGTCTCAATGACACCTAGAATGGTTGATGGCTTTTGGTATAACTCAAGCGTTCTACATGACGTCTCCCCGATATCACAGAGCTACAGTGAAACACAAAGGGAACATGCAGATGCTTCTTGTCTTTAGTGTAATGAGTAATAGGTCACATCAACACGCAAAAGGTAAAGAATTCTTAGGGAAACATTAAGCGATCTATAGGATATCTCCCTGATGGAAGTGGTAATAGCGAAAGCGAGTAACACCAAGCGGAGCGATTAACGATTGAATTGCCTTTGGCATAGCTGCTGCATTGTCTTGCCGACTGTTCCAGCAAATAAAAAATAGAATTTCAAATACTGTGGCTGACATGTAAATTACAAAAATAACCATTGCTGGCTGACTTCAGAGGAACCCAAATTCTATGGAAGGCCGACATGAGATTTCAATTTGGTTTATTTTCTTGATGCTGGTGTATAAATAGGCATTTTTGTAATTGTAAAATCATTGCCACTTATCAAATATTTGATACATAGTAAGTAGATATTGTGGAGTAAAATCATCAGATCAGAGACTATTGTTGCATGATTTCAGAATGGAGGTATTTATGAAAATCAGTTGATGTTGCTGCATTTCTCTAGTGTTAATTATTTGTTGAATTTAATGAAAGTATTGCTAAGCTATCTCTAAGATTGAGGCTTCCTGGTTGTTTGAATTGATATGACAAGTTTATATATAATTCATCAGTGCACATTTGTTGTATCTGTGTGATTGATTGATTGGTTCTTTCAAGCAAAGATTAAATCCTTTTAGTTAATCACAGTAATCAGAGAGAATCATCTAGATTGTTCAAGTAGATCTTCGTAATAACATTTTGCATGTTTATACAAGTTGTAAACATAATATATGCTAGATAGTTTGAGTTTCTCTAGAGAAGTGTTGATCATCTTGATCTCATTTGACTTTGCATACCCAACAAGGCACTGGTCTCTGCACTTCATCATTTTGAACTCATTCAGTTTCTTTATATATGTTTATTGAGCATTTTAAGTTTTAGATTAGAAGATTCCTATTGTGCTTGATTTCATTTGTTCACTTCCATTTGCCATTGTGGACAAATCATTGTCAGAAGGATAATCATAAATACATAAAGTCTAGTTCATTCAGTAAGGTACACCCACCTAGGTTTAGTAGCACCTGAAGAGTAGAAGGTTGAATTCTTTCAACCTTGTTTGTTACCCTAAAACGTATCAAGAGATTGGCAGCCTCTTGAGGTATCTTTACCTACGTTTTTGAGAGCTAACAGCCCCAACGCTTTTCTCACATGCCCATATGGATCCATCCATGGGCGAGCAGTATGTAGTTAGAAATGGTAGTCTATCAATTTTTTTTCTGAGGTCCCAGCACACTGGGAGGTTTGCAATTTATACATGCCTTGTCCAAAGGTAAAGGGATAAGAAATCTCTGCCAAATGCTTGTTGTTGAGGATGGTATGCAAATGTTGTAGCTGCTGAGAGAGTTCCAATAGTATTATCCGGTCATTGGGGTACCGGGGCAGCTTGTTCGACCTCTCAGTGAAACCTTGGGCATGAATGTAGGTGAACTTGGGGAATTGTAGGTACAGGAAAGTGTACTACTTTAGGAATGCCCGCACACTATGGGAGACTCTCCTCTCAAAATCCCCTCCAAGTAATTGGATATTGTGACCAATGAAGGCATCGTTCACCCTACATTCTTCCTTCCTAAAATTTCTGAATTGTAGCTGGGGATATCTGTCATAGACTTTCAATCTTTGTCCTGGCTCCTCATCGGGTGCTACAAACAACCCACTATACTACCTTTGTTTTGCTAGCGAAAAGACCAGATAGGAGGTCATGTAGAATTTGGAACTCTTCTTTACGCTCATGGAAGCAGTCGCTTATCATACCTCTCGAGTAGAACGAGGCCTTCATGGTGACATCCTCATTCCCACAGAGGATCTTCTCAACAAAGTATACCATCCATTCTTAAAATAATGCAGCAGTGGGAAGGCCCATTATTCGGCTCAACATGGTGACTAGGTCATGGTAGTCCTCGTGGAAATGGCTGCAGAAGATTTCTTGGGGAACCTTCGCAACATTGCCCCTTTTTTCCTTGAGCCAATGCTCATTTATCAGTCTCTTGCAGACCATTGGGTGGTCATCCCATGCCTTTTTACATTCCTCTATGGTGGGATTTTCCATTTCTTCAAAGATAGGAATGTGGAAGGTCTTTTTAATTCCCTCAGTCGACATGTCAGCTAGAATATTACCATCTTTATCAACGATGGTCCTTGTCTCTAGTTGGTAGGCCTGCCGACATGCCATGACTAGCTCAAGGGCAATGAGAGATGGGGGAACCCTACAACCTTTGTGATTCCACTCTTCTTGATTGATCTGGCATTGTCAGTCATAGGGTGAATCTTGACCCTTTGTGTAAACTCATCAATATTGATGTGGCCGATATTGGTGTCTAAGATCTCCTTCTAGTCCGTGGTGATTTTTGATCGTAGAGGTTCACATTGGAACTGGAACTTAATTTGGTCTTTATCCTCTTTTCCACGAGGAGTCTTGCATGATTTCTTCCCTTTGTCTTTCTCTACAGTTCCCACCGAGGGTTCTGCATCTGATTCCATATATCCTACAAGCATGGACACAATGAGTACAACCTTAAAAAAATGTTATCATTAGCCCAAAATCCAATTTAGACAATGTATGATTGAGGAAATCAAATGTTTACTTCAAGATATCATTAGCCATTTACTGGAGGAACTTCGGACAATCTGGGCCTAGAGGGTCGGACTTCCCTAGTTGAAATGCTATTTTGAAAGGGGAAAATAGGGTAGTGTGATCCGGGTGATTTATTGAGTTTAAATCCTAGTGGTTTGAGGGGCTCATGTTGAAAAGGGCCAAATTTGAGCACGTGGGTCGAGGTTAGTTTTCCAATTTGAGTTCATTTAGGTCACTTTGTGGGCTCCCAAAAGTTTAGGCTCGAAAAGCTGTCAAAGGTTCACTGTTTGAAACAGTTGGCTAGAATTGGAGTTTCGGGTATAGAACTCTAGATCCCGGGACCCGGAAGGCTAAAGGATAGATGGTGGTTCAGGTCTAGAGAGGCAGAAAGCCATTGAAGTTATGCTGCTATGGGACGGAAATTCAGCTGGAGCGGCCCCGTGGACCAGACTCAGCGTCAAGCTTGGACGTCCAACTTTCACGCAAAGTTTCTCTCAGTGAATAGGAGGGCAGAGCCCGAATGTCAGAAAGGAGGGCATGTTTTTCCCCGTTTAGGGCAGTGGGCATCAAATAGAATTTCGGAGGCCGAAACCCGATGAGGGTGAGGATGTTTGAGTTTCAATGTTGTGTTTCATGGCAAACAAGGGCTCGGGCTCCGAGTGGCGGAAGGTTGTCGATAGATGGTAGTTTATGAAAGCGAAAATTAGCAGCAGATGTCTAGGGATAGAAGTCCGCAGACTGGGACCTAGGGTCATGATGGAAGGAAGATTTTCAAGCAATTAATGTCAGACGGAGAGATGCGATGTGGGCCCTGGGGGTCGGGTGGATGGGATCCTTCTACCATTTGGGAACAGTGAAATCTTCACAAAATTTTGGAGATATAAGTCTAGGGCCTCAGGCTCAGGAAGGCAGAATGGAGGCCAACTTCCAAAGTTTGTAGTTTGTAATTCTAACAGTAATCGGATGAAGGAATTCCAAGGAGCCAAGCCTAGGAGTGGGTGTAGCCATTTTGCAGAAGTATTTTCTAAGGTTTCACCAATGGTAGAAGGAAAACCTGGGCCCAGAAGATGTGAACGCCCCTAGGAGAAGAACATCCACAATGAGGTTAAGTTCTTAATGTAGATTTGAGGGTGTTTTGGAGGTTTTTCGAAGATTCTAATATGTAGGTTTTGTATGTTTTATCATGTTTTAGCAAATTAAATCCCTTCTAACCCATGATATCCATCATTTTAGGTGCCAAAATTATGAAAAAATCCTTGGGAGGGCGAACGACAAACCAACCTAGGAAGCCCGAAGAAAGAGTTTGTAAAATCCACCAAGGATCAATGGATGAAGGTGGTGGATGCGAGGGTGGTGATCGACAAAAGTAGTGGATTCCTTAGGCAAGAATTCTAACCTCCTCTGCAATCCTGACAAGTGAAAATGACAGGTCAGTGTCTGATATTTATACCCCTTGCCATTAATGACTTTATTTAATGCAGGTATGTCCAACAGATTGGTTGGTGAGTTTGAAAATCGCTAACGGTGGTGGGAGGTCTAGGGTCCAAGGGCCAGAAAGGCACACTCAAATGACCGATCAAAAACTATCTTTCAATACTGGTGGTGAGGAGGGACCCAGACTTCAGAGGGCGGAGTGTTGGTGAGGTTTCACTGTTTGAGTGGCAAAGGTCAAAAAGAATTCCAGGAACGGTGGGCCAGGCATCCGGACTTGGAGGAGACGAAAGTAGTCCTAAACCTTGCACAAAATAGAAACCTAGCGGCAACTAACAAACTGAGGCCTGGGGTTCAAAAAGGTGGACACCTTCTACCATTTGGGAACAGCGAACCCCCATACGAATCCCGAAGGTGGAGACCCAGTGGGCTAGGCCCGGGAGGGCCCATAGCCGCTCGTAGAAGGAAACTACCAAGGAAAGCCCAAAAAGCCACAAGGCTTAACCAAAGATGAGTGGGAAAAACATGATCACTTTAAGATGGGCTTCAGGGGTACACTGACCATTTGTGAAACTAAAATAGGGCATGAATAACGAGGCAATGACAAAAATGAGTAGACAAGGTGAAAAGAAAAGAGGGTCCCCATTTCGAACGGGGCGTGTGTGCTGAGGGCACAACAAATGGTGACTCTGCTGGGAAACGCTCCCAAGCATTCTAGGGATAAGCATTCATTCAGAACCCAAAGTCTGGTTTTGCAGACCAGGAGTCGACTTCCAAGAGTGAACTAGGAGAACAAGAACCTTAGTTGGGTCAATGTACAAGACATCTTAAAAGTGTGTGTGTGTTGTGAATTCATTCCTTTCCCCAGGACTGTGCCAAGTGGCTGCTAATCCAACCGAGCAAGCTACATAGATCGTCCAACACCAAAAGTAACTTGGACATTGCCCCGCTGCCAATTAGGCATCCATACCCCTAATGAAGTTTTCGCTGTGACCCTAGGGATATTGCTTTATTGCCAGCCGATCATCCATAGCCTCGATAGAGTTATCCGTACACCCATACAGTCACTTGATTTTAGAATGTTCTTTCTTTTCATTTCTTTTGATATTTATTTTCTTATCTTTTACTTGACTATGTAAGCGCTAAAGCCTATAAAGGGTTTGGGAGTCATAGTGGTCACTGGAGAGGACTTTGGATTTTTCACTTACTAGGGTATCATAGTAGCCATTGTACATTCCTTAGAAATAATTAACATGTTTTTTGTGCGAGATCTGAGATATGCGTAAAGAGAACCAACCAAGGGTCAAGTTCTAAAACAGAGTGCAGACAAAGAAATCATTCTGAGGTAGACTTCAGGGACCAATAGTCAGGAATGAATGCTTATCTGAAGAAAACTAAGGACGAACAACAAAGCGGTCCATTAATTGAATTAGCACAACCACCATAAAGGGACAGAGAACATCTTTTCAAACAAAACAGTTAGGAATGAGCAAACCAGAAAATAGCGATGCAGCAAAATGTAAGCAAGCCAAAAGACAACCTATGCTAACCTATATACAGGTATTTACAGAAAGAGCCTGTGGGAGCTCAAGCTTGGAAGTAATGCTTCAGGTGATGCTCATTGACTGGCAATGAGACATCTTCACTAGTTAAGGTATTCAGGTGGAAAGCATTGTCTCCCAATATTTCAGTTATTTGAAAGGGGCCAAGCCAAAGCTTGTCAAATTTGTTGTGTCCCCCTTTCTTTTCATGGGCCTTGTCCTAGTACAAGACTAAATCTGCAATTCTAAAGGCCTTAATTTTGGCTTGGTGATTGAACCATCTCTTAACCACACCCTAATGTTTGGCAAAATTTTCTATTGCACGATCTCAGACTTCTTCTAAATGCAAGAGCTCAGCTAGCCGAGCTTCTCTATGATCCTCCCTTTGTAAAAGTCGTTGATAAATTGAAGAGTGGGAATCTTCAGGTGGAGAGGAAATATGGGCTTTAGGTCGTAAACAAGATGGAATGGGGAATCACCAATGGAAATCTTGTGGTGGGTGTGGTTTGCCCAAAGGGCGAAATGGAGCTAGATATGCCAGTCCTTGGGATTCCTATCTAGCAACTTCTTGATTACCGTGATCAGGTTCTTATTTGTGGACGTCACAAGGCCATTGCCTTGAGGGTAGTAATTAGACAAAAATTTGAGAGAAATTTCATAGTCACATGCCCAACCAACAAATTTTAATAAAGCAAATGCAGATCGGTTATCACACACTAATGCATAAGTAAAACTAAAGCGATTTAAAATAAAACTTTCCAGAAAATTAGCAACTACCTCATTTGTGCATTGCTTACATACAATTGCTTATGTCCATCTAGTATAATAATCAGTAGTGGTAAGAATGTACCTGTGTCCCACAGATGATGGAGGGCTTACCAGACTGATGAAATCGAGACCCCATTGTGCGAATGGTCTTACCTCTAGTACAGGCTACAATGGGCTAGCAACATTCTTCCCCTTGGTGGTGGTTGTTTGACACATGTGATAGGAACGAACATGACAATGAGCATCTTTGAAGATAGTTGGCCAATAATATCCCACTCTTAATATCTAATGTGCAGTAGAGGGCCCGGATCCATGACCAGTGCCGAACTTATCATGAAACTCCTTCAAGACTTGATCTGCTTCTCCCTTGCCAAGGCATCTCAAGTAAATTCCTTCATGATTTATTTTGTATAAAATGGACCCCTACAACATGTAACCATTGTTTTTCAATCTAATAGCATGCTTTTGGACTCCCTGTAGATGAGGCAGACACTTGTGGTTTAGCAAGTAATAGACGGCGTTCTCATACCATTCTCCCAAGGAAACATCCTTGAGCTAGTATTATTGCATAGTGAGTTTGGGTCCGGCCTTTGCTGCTAGTTCAGACATCATTTAGGTAAGTTCCTGTCCTCTCACCAACCTCATCGGTTGGATTTCCATATCATATTCCTGGAGCAGGTGACCCTTTTGGATCTTCATTCACCCAATTCATTTTGCATGAGCAACGTTTTCACTGTTGGGTCGAGGACAATGGCAAACACTTTGTTATGCAAGATATAATGTCAAAATTTCTTTACTCCCCATACAAGGGAATATGCTTGTTTTTCTATGTTGTGGTATCACAATTTAGTATCCTTTAGTGGAGGACCCATGAAGGTGATCGGGTGCTTAGTTCCTTCATCATCTTTTTGAGTCAAAATGCTAGCACAAGAATGTTCTAAAGCGAATGAATAGATGTAGAATGACTTCAGATAGTTTGGACTGATGAGCATAGGTGCCTCAACAATGGACCATTTGATTTCTTCAAAATCTTGTTTGGTTTCGGGAGTCCACTCAACTTTGGCATCCTCTTTTAACATGGCATTGAGTGATTTAACAATTTCAGCAAAACCCGTGATGAACTTTCTGACAAAATTGATCTTTCCAAAGAAGGATTTTAATTCTTTCTTGCTACTTGGTGGTGGGATTTTTAGTAAAGACTAGATACGTTTAGGATCTATAAAGATTCCCTACTCTGAAATGACATGTCTAAGCAATCTACCTTCAGTGACACTGAAAATGCACTTTTTGGGTTAAGGGAAACTCCAAACTCCCTACACCTTTGAAACACTTTGCATAAATTAGAGATGTGATCACCCTACCTTTTAGAGAACATGGTTAAATCATCCATATAAATGATTATGCATTTCCCAATCATATCTTTGAAGGTGATATCCATGGCACGTTGGAAAGTGGCCCCAGTGTTGATGAGCCCAAATGGAATTCTTATGTAAGCGAAGGTCCCCCACTTAGTGGTGAACATTGTTTTATGACAATCTTCATACTGTACCATCACTTGGTTGTATCCGGAATACCCATCGAGGAAAGACATCATTTGGGAGTCATTGACGATTTGCAACACCTCATCCAATGAAGGAACTAGATAGTTGTCATTTTCTGATGCTCTATTTAGGTTGTGGAAGTCCACACACTATCTAATTTATCCATTATTCTGACCAAGACCAAGTTGGCTACCCATGTGGAATGCCTGACTAGGAGAATAATCCTTGGTGAAAGCAACTTTTGTACCTCTTTGTAAATGATGGGCTCTAACAAGGCATTAATAGGACACTACCGCTGGCAAAATGGTGTGCGTGATGATGGAGGTGTCATAAGTATTGATATCCTCATAGCTCCATGCCACCACATCGTGATACTTTCACAAAGCATCAACGATTCCCCTCTTTTCTTCGGGTGTGAAAACTTTGCCAATAAACACATTTTTGGTCTCCTCGGTTGTCCCAAGGTTGTGAGCATCGCATTGGTTGTTTATGGCTTCCTTCTTTGTCTGCCGGTCCTAGTCTTTGATCTGGTCCAAATCAAATATGTGTTCGAGATGAACCATGCCTTTGGGAATCATGTTGGTTTTGAGGTTCATAACCCCCTCTATATCTAATTCGACCTATTGCAGATTGACATCATCAATTATTTGGGTCACGAAGACATTGAAACTTGTGATGAACTCAAGGGTTTGCTTATCATCATTGAAGACTTGAAAGTGAGTGACATTATCTAGGATAGATGGTGCAGGTGTCAACTCAACTATAAACTTCTTAAGCCCAGATAAGGAAAGGGGCTATAGAGTGTTGACTGCTTGAGCCAAGGCATCGGCTGTATGATTCTAAGCACGAGGGATCAACTGTATTTTAAATGCATCTAAACCTTCTAAGAGATCTCAGACCCTATGCCTATAGTTTGCAAGTCTTCTATCATGGAATAAATACAATTTTCTAACCTGTTTGACAACAAGTTCAGAGTCCCCAAATACTTGCAACATTTTAACATTTTTCTTTAAGGCCATAAGAAGACCATGTACCAATGCTTCGTATTCTGCTGCATTATTGGTGCAATAAAACTACAGCCTATAGGCAGCAAGAAAGGTCTTACCCATGGGGCTGATGAGCTCGAACTTGGCACCAACTCCTTGTTTTGATTTAGATCCATCGAATCGAAGTGTCCAAAATATGGAAAGCCCTTTGACTTTGGGTCCGACTTGGCTCTGACTTCCTTTTGGCTAGGTGGTTGCTCTCGTAATTTTTTGGGAATCCTGCAGCTTGACGTGTTGAACATTAGGTGGTTCTATAAGTGCCTCCTTTGGTGTTTCCTTTCATGGTATAGCTGATTCTTTGACATGCTCTACTACTATTTGGAAGAAGCAGCAATCAAACTTGGAGTGGGCAGCATTGTGAATCCTACACCAATTTGGCAGTAAGAGATCCTAGAAATTCATTCGGGCATCCAAGCTGAGTTGATATCTTGCACACTTTTCCATGAATTCCTAGAAACCACTGAGTAGTCCCTAGTTGTTTCCTTCATCAGTTTTATCATCTAATTCTATCAGTATTTTTGTATTTAGAGGCATTTGAGTAAAGTTGGTTGGAGGGTTGCACTGCACTAAGAGTACTTTTGCAGCATATTCTTCTTGGGGTTGGAATTCATCTTGACAGGTGAAGGGACAGTAATTTCCCAATTTTGTCTCAACAAATAACACCTCATTTAGGTTATTGTACTTCATGATCATATATTTCATATGGGGCTCGTGATCTACATGGATTTGATTTGGCAACCCTTTCCATGGCAGCCACATGTGAGAATGTTCTATGGCAACATATCCATTCAATGTTTTGGTGAATTCTCTTACCAAGATGATTCCATATGCATCAAGATTGTCAACCACTTCAATATCAATGACTTGTTGTACCCTCGGATCTACAAAAATTTGCATTGGGATCCAATTCATTTCTCCCACAATGTTGATCTTTGTTTTGTCTAGCTAGGTCACCTTTCTCCTAGAGGGTGTGGGAGTAATCCCAAGAGCCTTACATACTACCAAAGGCATAACATTGGCAGATGCTCCTGAATCAAGCAGACAATTATGCAAGTTTTTCCTGAATATCTGAATGGTGGTAAAGAAAGGGGGAGTTTCCAATCTTCCTTGGAAGAGGCCCATTGGTGCGTATACCTAAGCTACTTGAACTTTGTTCTTATTTCTAGTTTTATCTTTAATCTGCCTAGATGACTGATCCTTAGAACTTTTCCTATTGTTTTGGTCTAGTTCTTTTTTTGGTTGTTTACCTAGAGACTGATTTGAGGGAACATCCTTCCTTTTCCTTGTATTATCCTGTATCACAGGTTCTTTCCTAGGTTCTTCAAAAGTGACCCTTTTGGCTGAGGCCTCCTGTGTCATGCTAGAAGATGGGGTCCCATTGAGTACCCTAAAGAAGGTGTGCCTTACAGCAGGGACCTTGAGTAGTTCAAAGAAAGATAAATTGATTTTTATTTTCTTGAACTCTTCTGCCACATATTCACCTATATGTTCAATCTCAAAGTTGAAGGATTGGCCTATTGCAGAGCTAGGAGGTTGAACTTCCCTTTGACTTGACTAATTTTGGGGTTGGCCTTCAGGTTGATTTTGCACCTAATTTTGAGGCCTATCCCTGTTGAGGTATTGGGTGGGTATATGGGGAAGCCCAGGGTTATTGCTAGTGTTAGGGTCAAGCGGAGTAGTAAAATTGTTTGGTGGAGTAGAAGTTGTAAAGGGTCCACCTGCCTACCTATTTTTGAGGAAGTAAGGGGTTGTTTTTTGATGAAACATGTGAATTTCATCTACATATGGTTCTTCCTCATCTACTGGACCATTATCTACTGAATCGAAAAGCTAAACCAAGGTTTGCTAGTTACTTACCTCTTTCACTTCACTTTTAATGGGAGTAGGCTCAACTTTGGGCTGATTGTGGTTGCTACATGGAAACATCACTTGGTTTACCATGAGACAAGAGGAGTGATATGGATTAGATGGAACAATGTCTCTGCAACTGGTACTATCAGCAGTATTTTGTACCTCAATTTATAA
Organism: Sequoia sempervirens; assembly: GCA_007258455.2. Classification (NCBI taxonomy): domain Eukaryota; kingdom Viridiplantae; phylum Streptophyta; class Pinopsida; order Cupressales; family Cupressaceae; genus Sequoia; species Sequoia sempervirens. The sequence goes on along the minus strand of VDFB02281492.1, from coordinate 80,237,740 downwards.
AATTTCTACAGCTTTATAGAATTTAGGACAATCCAATTCGGAGTGTCTACTAGTCTTGTGAATTTGTCACCATCCAGACAAGGCTACCTCAATGAGGTACACCCAACTGGTCGTTCTTTCATTATTGGTCAGCTGATCAAGAGGAGTAGGGACACCTCCATTATTGGGTCTTGTATTCCACGTGTAGTTCTACCTTTGAGAAGGTCTCCTTTCAGAACTTTGATTCATATTTTTTCCTCTATCATAATTTTGCCCAGAAGAGGTGCTTATTTCTCGGTTGTCTCTATTATCCCTGTTGCCTTGGCTATCTCGATTAAGATTGGCCTGTAGGTTACACTGGGAGGCCTACAACTGATTATTTTGATTCTTTAAGTGCATCATTTTCGTGGACATTTTCTTTATCATCTCTTTCAGCTCTTCCAATTTATCTTTTTCAGCAGTGCTACTTGGCTATGGTGCTAGATTTTGGAGAAAGACAGGCGGGGCTACCGGCTGATTCTGATGCACTTGAGAGAATTTTGGTCCCAAAAAAAATAGTGGTGCTTGCGGTTGTTGAGAATACACCTGTTATTGTTGGGGAGCCTGAGTGTAACTTTGTTGTTGTTGAGGCTACCAATAAGAAGGCATAGGAGGTGCATAATTCATTGGCTCTCCAGGGTGTGGAACGATGGGTAGCTGAGGCACCTAGTTCATAAAAGGGGTCTGATAAGCGAATTCCTAATTAAGCCCTTGAATCTATAGTGGGTGAGCTACTGGTCCCAAAGAAGGCAGTGAACCAGAGATATTTTTCCCCAAATCTGAACTGGCAATAATAGCCTCTATATAGGCAGTTACTAACAAAGTGAGTGGTGGACACATCCTCTTTACTAAGGCCGACATAAGGTTTTCCAATGTCGCATAATAGATCGGGAGGGTTGCGACATCATTATGAAGGTATGGGTCATGAAGCCTTATGAAGGCATGATGAAAATGGTCATTAAAGGATCCAATGGGTTCATTAACTTCCTTCCTGATGGACATAAACTGCCTATATAACTCTGAAGGGCTGATCAAGATCTTATACTTTTGTAGGAAAACATTCTTCATTAGGTCCCATGAGGTAACAGACCCCCTCGTCAAATTGATGCATCAATAGAAGGCTTCTTTGCCCAACGAATGTGGAAAAATGTGGCATGCAACATCCTCCTGATTGACTTGCATTTTAGTGACTATTGTTTCAAATATTTTGATGTGCTCTTCAGCTATTCTTTGTGGGTCATGAGGATTGAACTTCAAACAAAAGCCTCCCAGATTCTTGGGCATATCATGGTAAGTGGAAAAGTGTATCGGCAAAGGATTTTGTGCAAACCAAGCCATGGCAGGAGGCAAAGGTGGTATCTGCTAATGAAGAACAACAATTTGGAGTTGCCATTGTTGGAGGACAGCAGCCTGGGCTACAACTATTTGGACTATACCCTGAGCTTGAAAGGCCAGGAGAGAGGAAACTTCTTGGCTATTGGAGATGGGGGATGAAAATGCAGTTTCAAATGGTCGAGTGGAAGATGAACACAAGTTGAATGAGGGTGAAGGTGGAAGGGAAGTGGGTGGAATGGAGGAAGAGGAAGAAGCAATGCTTCCTGCCTTAGTTCATTTTTCCCTTGTAGGAGGCTGCAACTCTTGGAATTCTCCCTTATTCGGTGTTGACTATAAAACTCTTTGAAATATTTTCGGGGAGAATAATCTGATTCGATCCAGCTTCACAAGGCCCTCCTTCTAGTGCTAGTTCAGTTGATGGGTGTTTTTACACACTTTCTCAACATAGGTAATGCATATGTGCATTACCTCTCTTGAAAGGAAATCTCCAACTACAAGCTACTAAAATTTTTCCCCAAGGTCTCTCAGGTGTTAGGTCATGACTTTCACAGAATTGCTCAGATGATGTTTGATGTGATTTTTCTAGTAATCACAGGGCAGACTTATGTAGCTGGATGTGAGGTGGGTCTTCAGATCCGAAGTTTCTAAGATGGGAAATAAAGTGTCCTTTGTTGCAGGTTCAAACAACAATATAAACTTTGATGTTTTCTTCAAGTTTGGCTTTACAATGTGCAATGAACCTTAGCATAGGCCATTTCTAAGAAAAACAAAAAAGAGCAGGGAAGAGGAAAGGTTCCTGGATCTACAACTAACTGTGAAAAGTGATCATAGAGGTTCTGCTATGGACAACTCCCTTCAAACAAAGTTCCACTTAACCAAGAAATCTATAGTATCGTGAAATTTGTGCTATCTTCAAAGGTCTGCAAGTATTTTACCATTCATCCACAATTTTCATGCATGAATAAAGATAAAGATTCAAAGAGAAGCTTCAAATTTCAGCCCAGGCTAAGTTTGGAAAGCCATTTACCAGCAACAAATAGCAAAAAGTATGGGCTGGAAGGCATCAACATAGCAGAAATTTCTACAATCATAGAATAGCATGACTAAAATCTATCAAAGCAAGGATACAACTAACTAAAACAATTAGAATCTAACTAAAACATCTAACAATGGAGATTGAACCATGAAACATGTGAAAAAATTAGAAAATACACCAAGTCAATATATTTTTATTATAAATTTCAGCAGCATGTCTTTACAACAGCTCAACTCCCTTTGCAAATAAGAGGAGACCCCTATTTATAGTGCCCAAAAAGTCAAATGAATGGCCAATATTTATTTTCATTGTGTGGCCAATATTCATTACAAAATAGGGTTTCACCTACCCCCAATATATTACAATTTAAAATTACATTCTTGTCCTTTCCCTATTTTGTCCTTTAGTGACAACACTATAGCATTTTGTCTTTTGCTGACTGCTCTTTTGTTGTAGCTACTCCTTCGAGAGCTCTTCATTGATAATAGGGTTGTCCTCCTGCTTCTTTGAAGCTATATATTCCATGAATTTCAAAATGATCAGTTGGAGCTTGTCTACCTCAATAATCTCATACCCCAGCATCTGGTAACTCCATTCTTTTGCATTATCTTCAAGCTTCTTCCAGTCTTCATCATACTTTATGCCCTGATCCCTGAATAGCTCTGATTGGTCAAAGGCACGGGAAGCGCAACTCATGAGTTCCATTGTTATTTCATTGGGCATCCCATCCTCCATCTTCTTCTGAAAGTAAGGCTTTATCTTCTCTAAATCCACTTGTACCGTAGGCATGTCATACTTCGTCATCAACTTCATATATCGGATGCATTCCACCCTAATTTCCTTGACCCATTCGATGTCTCAATCCACCTTACTCATTATCTATTCCAACCTTTCCTTTCTATTATTGAAATCCCACCTCCACACGTCCATCAGCTAGTGGTCATCTCTTTTGAATGCGAGCTCCTTTTCAAATGTGGCCTTAGGTAATTGGAGGATGGCCTCAATATTTGGATAGGTGGAGTCATACGTTGTAGGGAAGTCAGTGTAGAGCTTCTTCATGCTCTCCAGATATTGTTGTAGATCCAAGAACTTGTTGGCTATTCGAATAGCCCAGCTAATACCCATGTTCTTGACGTATAGGACCTATTGGAACCAACTCTCTGTAGTCTTGTCCAAGTTATTTCTTTTCTCCAATTTTTCACTTTTCTCCTTGGAAAACAGTTGGGTTGGAGCCACGGATGTGGTAGGCATGTCATCCATTGAAGACCATTGATGGATGTAATCCATCAAGGTGGCCACCTATGCTTTAAGTTCGTCCTTTGAGACCTTGTCCTACTTTACCAGGTGCACCACTGTAGCTATTGATTCTTCAAGATGCCCCAACTTCTGCTCTCTAGTCCCCAAGTTGATGGTGGAAATGTTGTATCTTATACCATCCTGGCCTACCACGAGTGTTACTATTTGTGCAGTTCGGGACCCAGAAGCATCCATCATTATTTTGGATCTCACTTTAGGCTTTTTCTTTTTTCTGGTTGAGCTTTGTGCTTGGGCTAGGATAGCCTCTAGCCTTGCTCTCAGATCCTTAGGAGTAGGAGTCTTCTTCTCAAGTTGCCTTTCCAACCACTCGAGCATGGCAGATTCTTCTTTTGATGGCTCTTGATTTCCTTCACCCTTCCCTATTAGGCCTTCCATTTCTGCACCTTTAATCTTGGTTTTGTCTCCCTCTTCTTCATTAGAATCTAGGATGAAAGTGAGGTGTTTCATGTGAGGTCTAGTAATCAATTTCCCTTAGGGACTTTCTTCTACCTCACTTTCCTTTTCCCTTATTTCTTCAATCTATTCACCCTTGTGCATGTATTCCTCGGGCTGGTCCTCTTTTCTGTCCCCTTCTTTTGTAGGAGGAGGTAGCACAATCTCTAGTATTTTTCCTCTATAGGTGTCTCTTCATTTTATGCTGTCATATCGCCCTCCTTACCTTCACTGGGAGGTGACTTTTCAGCCTCTTCTTCATTGTGTTTCAGCTCTTCGGCTATCTCTTCTTCAATATCGTCATCGAAGGTTTTTATGATGACCTTACCACTGACATCCTCCTCATCATCCCCGCTCTTGGAAGAACCCGTTCCTTCCTCCTCATAGGCCACCTTGTCAATTTACCGATGTACATACTCAGGGTGTTCATGATATTCGTCGGCCTCCTCTTGAATTAGTTTCGAGGCCTCTTGTTCCCACCTCTCCAATTCTTCAGAGATTAACAATGTGGCCTCCATTTTTGGTGGTCCTATTGGAGGTTGTGAAGGCTTAGCAGTAGCGAGGACCTATGCTAAGGAAGCTTGAAGGGTGGGGTCCATAAGGATTTGGGAGAGCTCAGAAGGGAGATTTTGCATGTGTTTCGAGAAGGCCTCAAGCAAGGCAGGATCAGGCATTGGCACTATCACTGTGGCTAATGGGAGTGATGTCATAGGTGACATTGCAATAGAAGGAGGGGTAGATACGGTGGAGGAAGATTCAATCACTATTACAGGCCCGACTAGAGGTGAAGGGGCAAGATGGACTGAGATGTCCACTAGCAGCAGGGATGTGCTGACCATGGCCAGAGAGAGAGATGATGTGGCAGTCGAGATAGGGAGAGTCGAAAGAGGTTCTAGCTAATTTTTCCTTTCTTCCTAACCTTCTTAGATTACAAGTGGCTCCATGGTGCCCCCTATTCACTTAGGCTTCTTGGAAGGTGAGCCTCCTAAATCCTTCCTTGTGTATACCTTAGGATCTAGAGACTGCTCTGTTTCTGTCTGTTTCCTCTTCTTTGATCTGGTGATCAAAGGAGATTTGGATGTCTCACCTGTTGAAACTATAGTGGCAACATCTTCAGTGGCACTATGCTCACTTTTGATTCCCTCATATGTTAGGACCACTCCTTGTTTCTTTAGCTGGGCCACTTTCCATTTAACCCATTCTTTAGTTTGGGCCACAATGGGGTTGTTCATGATGTCAAGGTCATTGACCTCCTATTCATCCTAGTCAATTGTGGGAAGCAGTAAGTTGGCGACTGCATTAAATCGGGGATCCATCACAATTCTTTCATCGTCTTCTACTTGATCTGGTATGGGGAACAATTGCACGCTTCTTACAAAGTATGCAGTCATCCTCATGTAGTGCCTGGCATGCACCTCTTTGTCATCCTAGAAATTTGCCCATAAATCCTCAACATTATGTAAATGGGCATACTCTGCTCCCAATGCTTTTCTCACATTCCCATATGGGTCCATCCGCAGGTAAGCAGTGTGTAGTTGGAAATGGTATTCTGCGAGTTCCTTTTCTGAGTTCCTAGCACACTAGGAGGTTTGCAGTTTATACATGCCTTGTCCAAAGGTAAAGGGATAAGAAATCCCTACCAAATGCTTGTTGTTGAGGATGGTATGCACATGTTGTAGCTATCGAGAAAGTTTCAATAGTATTATCTGGTCATTGGGGTATCGGGGCAACTTGTTCAGCTTCTCATTGAAACCTTGGGTGCGAATGTAGGTGAACTTAGGGAATTGTAAGTATAGGAAAGTGTACTGCTTTAGCAATTTTGGCACACTGTGGGAGACTCTCCTCTCAAAATCCCCTCCAAGTAATCAGATGATGTGACCAATGAAGGCATCATTCACCCTATAGTATTCCTTCTTAAAAATTTTGAATTAGAGTTGGGGATGTCTATCATAGACTTTTAATCTTCGCCTTAGCTCCTCATTGGGCGCTATAAACAACCCACTATAATTCCTTTTTTCTGCCAGTGAATAGACTAGATAGGAGGTCATGTAGAATATGGAGCTCTTCTTTACGGTCATGAACTGCTCATGGAAGCAGTTGCTTATCATACCTCCCCAGTAGAACGAGGCCTTCGTGGTGACATCCTCATTCCCACGGATGATCTGTTCAACCAAGTATACCATCCATTTTTGAAAGAATGCACCAGTGGGAAGGCCCATTACTTAGCTCAACATGGTGACTAGGTCATGGTAGTCCTCGTGGAAATCATTGCGAAAAAGTTCTTGGGAAACCTTTGCAGCACTGCCCCTTTTTTCCTTGAACCAATGCTGATTTATCAGTTTCTTGTAGCCCATCGGGTTGTCATCCCATGTCGCTTTGCATTCCTCTATGGTGGGTGTTTCCATTTCTTCAAAGGTAGGAATGTGGAAGGTCTTTGTAATTCCCTCGGTCGACATGTCAGCTAGAATATTACCATCTCTATCAATGATGGTCCTTGTCTTGGGTTGGTAGGCCTACCAATAGGCCATGACTAGCTCAAGGGCAATGAGAGATGGGGGGAAGCCTATAGCCTTTGCAATTCCACTCTTCCTGATTGATCTAGCATTGTTAGTCCTAGGGTGAATCTTGACCCTTTGAGTAAACTCATCAATATCGATGTGGTTGATATTGGTGTTTGAGATCTCCTTCTAGTCCATGGTGATTTTTGATCATAGAGGTTCACCTTGGAACTGGAACTTTATTTGGTCTTTATCCTCTTTCCCATGAGGAATCTTGCCTGATTTCTTCCCTTTGTCTTTCTCTGCAGTTCCCCCTGAGAGTCCTCCACCTGATTCCATATATCCTGCAAGCATGCACACAATGAGTACAACCTTTAAAAAAATGTTATTTTTAGCCAAAAATCCAATTTAGACAATGTATGATTGAGGAAATCAAGTGTTTACTTCAAGATATCATTAGCCATTTACTGGAGGAACTTCAGACAATCCAAGCGTGGAGGGCCATACTTCCTTGGCTGAAATGCTATTCTGAAAGGGGAAAATAGGGTAGTGTGATCCGGGTGATTTTCGGGCTTCAAATCCTAGTGGTTTGAGGGGCTCATGTTGAAGAGGGCCAAATTTGAGCATGTGGGTCGAGGTTACTTTTCTAATTTGAGGTCGTTTAGGTCACTTTTGGGGCTCCCAGAAGTTCAAGCTCAGAAAGTTGTCAGAGGTTTGCTGTTTGAAGTAGCTGGCTAGAATTGGAGTTCTGGGGATGAAACTCTAGATCTCGGGACATGAAAGGCTAAAGGATGGATGGTGGTTCGGGTCCGGAGAGGCAGAAAACCATTTAAGTTATGCTGCTATGGGATAGAAATCTAGCTGAAGCGGCCCGACGGACCGGACATGGCATCATGCTTAGATGTTTGAATTTCATGCGAAGTTTCTCTCGGTGAATAGGAGGGCGAAGCCCATATGTCAGAAAGGCGGGCGTGGTTTTTCCCGTTCAAGGTAGCAGGCATCAAACAGAATTTCAGAGGCTAGAACCTAGCGAGGGCGAGGACATTTGAGTTTTGATGATGTGTTTCACAGAAAACAAGGGCTCAGGGTTCGAGTGGCAGAAGGTTGTCATTAGACGACAGTTTATGAAAGGAAAAATCCACTTCGGAAGTCTAAGGATAGAAGTCCATGGACCAAGACCCAGGGTCATGATGGAAGGAATATTTTTGAGTGGTTAATGTCGGAAGGCGAGATGCAAGGCGGGCCCCAAAGGTCAGGTGGACAGGATCCTTCTGTCGTTTGGGAATGGCGAAAGCTTCATAGAATTCTAGAGGTGGAAGTCTGGGGCCTCAGGCCCAGGAAGGAAAAACGGAGGCCAACTTCTGAAGTTTGTAGTTTGCAATTCTGACGATAATCAAACGAAGGAAGTCCGAGGAGTTGGGCCCGGGAGAGGGTGCATCCATTTTGTAGAAATATTTTCTAAGGTTTCACTAGTGGCAGAAGGAAGACCCTAGCCCAGAAGACACGAACGTGCCTGGGAAAAGAACTATGATGAGGTTAAGTTCTAGATGCAAATTTGAGGGTGTTTTGGAGGTTTTTCGAAGATTCTAATATGTGGGTTTTGTGTGTTTTATCATGTTTTAGCAAATTAAATCCCTTCTAACCCATGTTATCCATCATTTTAGGTAAAAAAATAATGAAAAACTCCTTAGGAGGGCAAACGAAAAAACCAACCTGGGAAGCCTGAAGAAGGAGTTTGCAAAATCCACCAAGGATCGGCGGATGAAGGCGACGGGCACAAGGGCGGTGATCGACGAAAGCAATGGATTCCTTAGGTAAGAATTTTGACCTCCTCTAAAATCCTAACAAGTGAAAATGACAGGTCGAGGTCTGATATTTATACCCCCTTGCCATTAATGGCTTCATCTAATGCAGATACGACCAGCATATTGGTTGGTGAGTCTGAAAATCGTGGATGGCGGGGGGGAGGTCCAAGGTCTGGGGGCCAGAAAGGCATGCTCAAACGGCTATTCAAAAATTTCCTTTCAATACCGGCGGCAAGGAGGGACCTGAACTCCGGAGGGTAAAGCACCGGTGAGGTTTCACTGTTTGAGAAGACGAAGGTCAAAGAGAATTATGGGAACGGCGGCCCAAGTGTCTAGACCTGAAGGACACGGAAGCAGTCCAGAACCTTGTGCGAATAGAAACCTGGCGACAACTGACAAACTGGGGCTCGAGGTTTGGAAAGGTAGAAGCCTTCCACTATTTGGGAATGGCGAACCTATTATTTGGGAATGGCGAACCCCCTAGAGGAAGCCCGAAGGCAGAGACCTGGTGGGCTAGGCCCGGGAGGGCCCATAGCCACTGGCAGAAGGAAACTACCAAGGAAAGCCCGAAAAGTCACAAGGCTTAACCAAAGATGAGTGGGAAAAACATGATCACTTTAAGACGGGCTTTAGGGGTACGCTGACCATTTGGGACACCAAAATGGGGCACGCACAATGAGACGGTGACAAAAATGACTAGACAAGGTGAAAAGAAAAGAGGGTCCCCATTCCGAATGGGGTGTGTGCTAAGGGCATAACACTTTCCCATGTACAAAGAATGTGGCAGAATATAAGGAAATTTTCACGCGATTGAGAATGGCCATAAAATGGAAAATCAGGACACTTCATGTTTATGGAGATTCTCAGCTAGTCATCAACCAAGTTAATGATGACTATGACACCAAGGACAAGAAGTTAATTCCTTATAAATGAATGGTTGACAGCTTCCATACATATTTTCACATAGTGACTTTTGATCAAGTTTTGAGAGCATAAAACAAGGTAGTAGACACAATGGCTATATTTGGCTCTCTCCTAGACATTCCAAGCAATATGCCTCAATTTGAGTTCTTGGTTGAACAACTTTTGGTCCCTGCATATGATATTCCAAAATTAGAGATGGTTTGCAAGCTTGTTGATCTCGATTCTCCCTAGTATCAAGACATTTATGACTATCTCAAGTCCCAAACCCTTCCCCCAACCTATCCAACAACCAACGAAAGTCTTTTATTTGAAAAGTCGCCCGATACACCATCGTCAATGACACCCTCTATCGTCGTAGCTTTGACAGCACCCTTCTTTGATGTCTCGAAACTCATGAAGCAAGAACAACCTTACGCGAAGTACTTGAGGGTATATGCAGGTCTCATTCAAGTGGTCCTACTCTAGCCAAAAAGATAACAAGACTTGGGTATTATTGGTCAACCATTGAAAAGGATGCACTTGAGTTTGTCAGGACTTATCACCAATGTCAGATGCATAGTGATTTGATTCATGCTCCAGCATAGGAACTTTGACTAATTACTTCTCCATGGCCTTTTGTACAATGGGGACTCGACCTCATGGAAAAAATCCACCCTACCTCTTTCAATGGCCACAAATTCATTATCACCTACACTCAGTACTTTACTATGTGGATCAAATCCATCCCCTTACATTCATAACTGACAAGAAAATTTCTAAATTCATTCTCAATTACATCATTTTCCGGTATGGTATTTCATAGTCCATCATCACAGACAATGGATGTTCATTCAAAAAATAAGATGTTTGTGAGTTATGTGAGTGATTCCACATCCAACATCATTTCTCTACACCATACTACTCGCAAGGAAATGGTCAAGTTGAGGTGTCCAACAAAACCATCCTTGAAATTCTAAAAAGGATTGTCAATTACGTTGGTCATGACTGGAACTTCCAACTTAACCCTTCTCTGTGGGCTTACCATATCAGCATTCGTACACCTACAGGAACCACCCCATTCACCCTGGTCTTTGGAGCTGAAGCCATATTTCCCATCGAGGTTGAAATTCCATCCTTAAGAGTCTCCATGAAGGGTCTAATAGATGATGAAGAATACAGACAATCACGACTACACAAGCTGGGGATGTTAGATGAAAGAAGACATAATTCCTTGACCCATTTACAAGCATATCAAAATCGTCTCTGTCATAGTTGCAACAAGAGAGTCATGGTTAGGATGTTTTACATTGGCGATTTAGTCCTCATGCAAAATCCTAAGAATTAGGCTGACAAAGAAAAACTTGGCAAGTTTGAGCCCAATTGGCTAGGTCCTTACGTCATCATATCCTCTTTTGGTTTTGGAGCATATCAGTTGGCTACTCTGGATGGTGAACAACTGATAGAGTTGATAAACAGTCTACATCTTCACAAGTTCTATGCATAGCATCAGAAAGTCAAGCCGAAAACCTTAAAAATAAAAAAAAATGAAAAATATAAAAAAATTGTCACCTTGATGAAAACCTAGCAAATAGGCATCTTGGTGATAGCAAAAAAAAAATGACAAAACTAGTAAAGAAAAATATTTTTTCCAAAAGTGAAAACCTGGTAATTAGGTGCTTTGGATAAGTACCATGGTGAAAACCTAGCAAATAGGCACTATGCATAGTCAATTATTTCTCTGCCATCTACTGTCACTCTATCTACCTTAGTCCATAATAAACACTCACTTTTCTAACATCACCTTGCCACCTATCACAAAAGCCCCATCATCTTCTTCCATGGCTGATAATGATTGACATCAAGTCCTGCATATCACCCATCTATCACCCCACACATGTCCTTTCCACATCCATCTAGTTGGCTAGTCCTGGACCTGACTAGGGGAAAATTTTTATTATGTGATTGTAGTGGGTATCACACATGGTCTCGGCAAATCGAAAAAGTCCTAAAAAAATAATAAAAATCATAAAAAGTCTTGAATAAGACCTAAAAATTAGAAAAAGTCCTAAAAAAAGACAAAAACATCATAAAAGTCCTTAAAAAAGACCTAAAAATTAGAAATTCTAAAAACCATCCTTGAAATTCTAAAAAGGATTGTCAATTACATTGGTCATGACTGGAACTTCCAACTTAACCCTTCTCTGTGGGCTTACCATATCAGCATTCGCACACCTACAAGAACCACTCCATTCACCCTGGTCTTTGGAGCTAAAGCCATATTGCCCATCGAGGTTGAAATTCCATCCTTAAGAGTCTCCATGAAGGGTCTAATAGATGATGAAGAATACAGACAATCACGACTACACGAGCTGGGGATGTTAGATGAAAGAAGACATAATTCCTTGAACCATTTACAAGCATATCAAAATCGTCTTTGTCATAGTTGCAACAAGAGAGTCATGGTTAGGATGTTTTACATTGGCGATTTAGTCCTTATGCAAAATCCTAAGAATTAGGCTGACAGAGAAAAACTTGGCAAGTTTGAGCCCAATTGGCTAGGTCCTTATGTCATCATATCCTCTTTTGGTTTTGGAGCATATCAGTTGGCTACTCTGGATGGTGAACAACTGATAGAGTTGATAAACAGTCTACATCTTCACAAGTTCTATGCATAGCATCAGAAAGTCAAGCCAAAAACCTTAAAAATAAAAAAAAATGAAAAATATAAAAAAATTGTCACCTTGATGAAAACCTAGCAAATAGGCATCTTGGTGATAGCAAAAAAAAAAATGACAAAAATAGTAAAGAAAAATATTTTTTCCAAAAGTGAAAACCTGGTAATTAGGTGCTTTGGATAAGTACCATGGTGAAAACCTAGCAAATAGGCACTATGCATAGTCAATCATTTCTCTGCCATCTACTGTCACTCTATCTACCTTAGTCCATAATAAACACTCACTTTTCTAACATCACCTTGCCACCTATCACAAAAGCCCCATCATCTTCTTCCATGGCTGATAATGATTGACATCAAGTCTTGCATATCACCCATATGTCACGCCACACATGTCTTTTCCACATCCATCTAGTTGGCTAGTCCTGGACCTGACTAGGGGAAATTTTTTATTATGTGATTGTAGTGGGTATCACACATGGTCTCGGAAAATCGAAAAAGTCCTAAAAAAATCATAAAAAAATGTCCTGAAAAAAAAATCATAAAAATCATAAAAAGTCTTGAAAAAGACCTAAAAATCGGAAAAAGTCCTAAAAAAAGACAAAAAAATCATGAAAGTCCTTAAAACAGACCTAAAAATTAGAAAATGTCCTAAAGAAATCCAAAAAATATGAAATAACCTAAAAACACAAAAATAGAGTTGTATCTTGTCAAGTCAGTCAAGTCTGTCAGTTTTTGTCATTTGTCTGAACTACGTTGCCTTTGTGCATTTGCTACATAGGCAAGGCTCACCTTTGAGCCCCCGAGACATTAGCTTAGTCCTTTTAGGCTGTCAAAATAAAAATCATGGCTCAATCTTTGGTTATCAAGACAAAGTCATTGGTCATTTTGAACTATAAGATCTTTGAGTGTATGATGTAGGGAAGGCCATCAATCGATGAGCCCCCGAGGCCACACTAGTTCAATCCATTAGGGTTCATGACACTGCACTAGCACACACGTCAAATTGTCTTCAAGTCAAACAATTCATTTCAAAACAAGCAAACTTCTAAAACTAACTCTGACAATTCCTTAATAAACACATCACACAAATCAGCATGTCAACATCGACATGTAGTCAACAACAATCAAACTTTAGTCAATTTTAGTCAAAACAAGTCAATTTCAGTTAAAACAAGTCAAACTTAGTCAAAACTAGTCAAACAGTCAACTCTTGGTTATTCTTCCAATGTGTCCTTATGAAAAAAAACCCCTAAAATCTATGCCTTAGGATGTGTCCTTCCTAGGCATCATCACCATCATCTAGCATTTTGGAGGGATCCTCTTGACATCGACATTATTCAAGATGTGTCCTTCCTGAATTTGGAAAACTTTGACATTCGACACTTTGACATTGTCAAACATGACACCTTTGGCATCTGACATTGTCAAACATGACACCTTTGGCATCTAACATTGTCAAACATGACACCTTTGGCATCCGATATCGTCAAACCTGACATCTTGACATCAAACACCTGGGATTCAGAGACACTTGGCAAACACTTGGAAAACATTATCTTGGCATTTTGTCCTTTGATCTTTCATCATGTTACTAGTTTCTTTGCAATGTCCTGACAACAGGGTTTAGAGAAATAGCAACGTATCATGGTGATTGTCTTGTCTTGTCTTTTTGGTGATCATGTTGCTAGTTCCTCAAGGATGTCCTAACAACAAGATTTAGAGGAGCAACGGCGCTTCATGACTTTTCTTTCTTGTCTTTTTATGCTTATGGTTGGTTATGACAAAAAAACTGGGGCAATTGTGCTCTTAGTATGAGTCATGATCATCCTTGTCTATGACTGCTTTTCTTATGTGATGGTACGACCTTGCACACCTTGATCTATGTCATATCATTGTGTTTTTTGACCATTACAACAATCCACCCAATGATGATTAAGAGCAATAATTGTTAAGTCCTATGGTAATGTGTTGAAGGATTTGGTCTTTGTGCTAACATTCAACTTCTTCTACCTTGTCATCTCATCTCATCCATCTCACGATGATATCTTGTGACATACAAAAACATAAGTGCATAAATGATCATATAAGCATTGCATTAGGTCAACACATACATCATCCATATCATTAAACCACATATCTTACATCACATATTGCATTATCCATACATATATAGTCATGCATTAACATATCCATAATCATACACATGGCATCCATTACAATCAAACATTATGCATCCATATCATCATTAGTAGAGCATAAAATTTTCATGAAATATAAGCATAAATAAACAATCACATCATCATGGGATCACATCATAAATAAACATCATAATTGTATGCATGACATGGCATGTAAACAACATCATCATAGGAATCATAAATGCATAAATTACATTGCATAGTCATCATAACTGCATCATCATAATCATCATTAGATAAGCATACACCATAAGACATCATCGACGCAAATGCATCATCACATAACATAAATCATATAGGCCGCATCAAAACCACATCACATATATATATATAATCTCAAAAATTATAATGTCATAGGATAAAGTCATGAGATATCCCAAAAATGGAGCTCGTAGGCTCGATAGTCAATACATAAAGTGTCATAACATAAATGTATGAAACATAATTGTCAATAAAGTATGCATGTCAAATGCCACTAGGAGGTGCTCTCCTCATCCCCTCATGGAGAAGAGCATGGTGACTGATGACCTGAAACCGACACTGGCATAACCTATGAAGCCATGGCAACCTATGTCTATGAGGCCAATGGTACTGTCACTGATGGCATCATCTCAACTATAACATGCATCTGGGATGACATTGTTGCCTGTGTCTAAGAAGCTAAAGGATCTATCACTGGAGGATGGCTATGAGTTGATCTATGCCCTGATCTAGATGACCCGTGGCTATGACCTAACCTATGATTCAAGGCATGCCTGTGAGAGTGGCTAGACCTATAACCTGATGAATGTCCTGAGGAGGTAGATCCCACTACACTGCTCTGGCTCCTGCTACTGCCACTCCCTGTCCTGCTACCTCTTCTTGTCCTCATCTAGGATCATGTCAAGGTAGGATCTCATCTCTTAGGTTGCATCGACTGCTTGTATAATATCTTGTAACATCCCAGATGGGTGATAGCCATGGCCATCTCTCTCGCTAAATCTCTAGATGATCCTGAGCATAATTATGCAAACTATGTGCACCACTAAGCTTACTCTTGCTGACGAATCATTGCCTAATCCCGCTCTACTTTGACCACCTCCAGCTCTTCATGCAAGGCCCTCACCTGTGTTATGCTCTCATCCAGCCTCCTATGTAGGTCTACCACTCACTGATCTGTGGTTGCATCATCTGGTAGTGGTGGTCTTGTAGGTGGCTCATCATCTCCCTCTACCATCCACCACATCAGTAGCCACTCCACCTCATCTATGGCCTCATCATCATCACCCATCTCCTCATCATCCTCCACATCCTCCTCTCCCCCAACAACTCCCTCCTCTCTTGGCACCTCCACCTCCATGTCTACCTCCTTCCGAACCTCCATCTTTGGAAACCCCTCCACTGCATGATCCTCCTGTTTGACCTCCTCCTTTGAAGTATGCTCCTCTTGTCTCCCCTCCTCCTGCCTCGGCCCCTCCTCTCTCTCCTCCTCCTCGGCCACCTCAGGGATCGATACCAAAGGAACTTGGTCCACATGTTGTCTCACCCTCCTGGCCTGCCTCCCACCATCTCCTCCTCTCCTCCTCCTCCTCCCGCCATCTCCTCCATCATCTCTATCATCTCCATATCTCCCTTTGCACCTGCCTCCATCTCTCCCTCAGCCTCTTCCTCTACCCCTTCTTTCATCTCTTCCTCCCTTGCCACCTTGCCGCACATGTGGTATGAATGATATCCTATCCATAGGAATCAGTCCATCTTGATCAATCAAAGGCGTAGGGAGATGCATCTTCTGCCAAAGATCAAAGTCTATTGTGTTCCCTAGATCTGCAACCCCTCCACTCCATCCCCACTACTGGGCCACTAGCCCATCAATCTATTACTCAGAAAATGGGATTGATATTGGTGGACCCCATGAACACTCGCATGACAACCTGGCATACTCTGTAGTACCCATCAGAATGCCATGTTGTTCGCTAAACTATCACAACACCCTCTAAGGCAAGTACATTTCATTGATAAGTTGATTCAAAATGATCTACCTAATCAAATATCTAAACTACCTGCAGAAACTCAAGTGATATGCCTCATCTTGCCACTTCTCGCAATCCCTGTATGGCCTCCAGATAAAGGATATCATGGTGTTAATATGATGGTGCCACCAGCCTATCTCGCCGACCCTATTTTGTTGTAACACGCCTGCATAATAGTATACATATGGCATTCCATCCACTAGCTATGGTCTTTGAATCGGCGAATGAAAGACAACGATGTGCTCCCATGCCCAGATCATAAGGAGTGTTGTCCCACAACCAATACTCTGAGCTCTCTTATAGGCAACCTCAGGAAGCTGATGATATATCATCCCCAGCAGGAAAGGTCCCCAGGCATACATGGTCCTATCTCGTCTCATCCTAACTAGCACATCACCCCGGCCAATGGGAAATCCATGTCCTCGGTGGTCAGGTATCAATACTCCTCTAATCAATGTCACCAATAGGGAATCAAACCAAGAGTAATGCTCCATGATGAACTCCCAAGGGATCTCGTACCCCTCAATCCCCATTCATGCACCCTCATCATGATAATATGTTGTGAATGTATGATACCCATACCGTGGATCATACACGATCCACTCTCCACAAATCAGCAAGTGCAAGATCCATTAAATGTCATAAAGTGTCATCGTGGCCTCCCCCATCAGCAAATGGAACGAGCAGGTCTAAAAATTCCACCTCTTACATGAAAGTATAGTCAAAATCTCCCTATTTTCCTGGATAATGGGCATATAGGAAACATAATAGAGCCCCACTCACATCATTCACCATCGCTCCTTGTCCTACAACTGGTCCCGAAATCTATAAGTCGATGGCCTGCTCTCTTGTGTGTAAATCGGTGCTAACTGTCTCTGCACATGTCAAAACACACATTAGCACCTTATCAAAAATCATCATTATCATTTATCCAGCTCAAAAGCATTTTCAAATTTGAAATTAAAAAAATTCAGCCTTGGTCAAAGTCAAAGTCAAATGTGTTGCATTGACTTCATTGCATCACAGTAAGGCGTTTGAGTCATTTTGTACTCCAATTGCATCGTGATCTAGCGGTTGTGTCATTCCAACTTGCATTTGTATCTCGACATGGCACTTGCATCATGATTTTTGTCACATGTGTCACTCTGATCAAACGTGTCACCTGAGTTCGCAAATACGTCACAACTTTTCGAATGCAGCATTACACCCCTTGTTTGTGGCACGAGTTGCCAAATGTGGCTCAATTTTCCACAAATGCATCATTTTTAACTGATCTTCCCTAATGAACCCTTTTTTTTGCATCGTGACGCATCAAATGCATCGAAAATGAATGCAAATTCAGCTTACGTGCATGCATATGCATCACAACGCATTCGTTCTTTGACCTAAAACCCTAAAAATGACACAAAAAATGATGAAATGACAAAGTAAGTTAGATGTATGTACCGCTGACTTTGAGCCCTCTAGCCATCTGTAGGTCTGAATGATCTCCCTGCAATGCTTGGTCACTGGAATCACCATCTTCACGAAAGTCCTCCTTGCTCTGAGCTCTCAAATTTACAAAGGTTAAAAGTGAAAATGAATTGACTTTTACCCCATTTTCAACCTATTTATAGGGTCAAAGTGGGATTTTTCAAACCTGTTATTACTGGAGGCTCATTTGACCATCTTTGACCACACTTTTGGCTTCTTTAAACTCCTCAAAATCCAAAACTGTTTGTGCCATTATTTTTCTGGTGATCAAATTGACTTATCGGGACACTTTCCAAATTTTTCTGTTGCTGGCCCAAAATTTAAAAAATTTCCAGAGGGGGCATAGATACTTTGTACCTTCACTAGGGCATGACTGTGACTTATTTTCTTTGTCACAATGTGATAGGCTGCATTATGACAAAGAGGGGCAAAATGTAGACACATAAAAATGACCTAGTCCTGCAAACTCTATTTTCACCCTTTCTTCCTAGCATAATTAAGACATTTTAATTATGTCTTTGGTCCACTTTCAACTATTAATTAAATAATTCATAATTATTTAATTAATTCATGTCTTTTTATTCTTCATGATTATTAAATAAATAAATTTTATTTATTTATTTAATACGTCACTAATTGTCTAATGTCTCCCTATAATTAAATAAATTTCTTAATTTATTTAATTATTTTTGTCCACTAATTTCTTCTTGATTATTAAATAAATAAATTTTATTTATTTATTTAATACGTCACTAATGCTTAAAATTCCTCTTATAATTAAATAAATCCTTTAATTTATTTAATTATTGCCACCTTGACATTTCCCTCATTTTAAATAAAATTATTTATTTAAAATGGTCCCACTTTCTAATTTCCCTCTTTAAGTAAATAATTAAATTAATTATTTACTATCATGTGACTCCACCTTTTGAATTAAATTAATTTTTAATTCAAATTTGTCTTTTCCTCCAAAAATCAAGTAATTTCTATTATTATTTGATTTTTCTAGCCACCTCTTTGTCTGTGCCAATCTTATCTCTTGTCACATGCATTGTCAACCCTTGATTTGATTTTCTAAAAATAAATCTTTTCCATTCATTTCAAAATTTCCCTAATGTTTCCCTAACCCTAATTGTGGGTTGCCATATTGAATCTTGTCCATTGATTCTAGGGCACTTGTCAACTTTTAATCTTGGACATTCCCTCAAAATTGCATTTTCTATAAAATGGTGATTTTGGTCTCATTTTGTCATCTCATGTCATCTTGCAACCTCATGCTCTTGCAATCACAGACACTCTTTTTTTAGGCAATCTCATATTCTTGCACTCTTTTCATTTTGTCAGAGGCATATTTACATCTTATTTGACATAATTTAGACATAGTTTAGATGCTTACTGGTTTCATTATAGCATAGTATTGCATGCAATCACTCAAATCCTTCAACATTTGCTTAGGGCTTGTCATTTTCATTAGATTGCTCACATAAAATGTGAGGGCAACATCATATTTTCAGAAAGTTGAGAAGATATAATAGAGGTCAGCCATGGAGAATGAAGACATTTTGGTGAGATCTTTTCATCTTTTTCATGTTATTTACTTTGCACTTCATTATTGCTTTGGGTTTTTATGTTTTGCATTTAATCTGCTAACCTAGGAAAATTCCCATAATTACACATCCTTTGATTATCTAAAAGACTTTTCAAATTCCTTATGCAGCATGTTCGTTAATGTTTGGAAATCTATAGAAATGTTTCTCATTTCTGACATTTCTTATGATGATTGTAAAGATATTCCATACTTTTATTGGGACTGTCAGCGATATGAAAAGTTCTAAAGCTTATTTTAGAAACTATGCTCCTTTTGAAAGCACCTTTATCAATCCTTTGCATAAGATAAAAGATGATTGGAATAAACATTTCGGGAAAGAAATGAGGGTACCACTCATAGAGTCATGAAAGAATCTCTTTCATATAGAGCCTTTTTACAGAGGTCATGAACTCTCATGCTTGTCATGAATACTTTAGAATGCATATCGTTCATAGGCCAGTAGCCACATCTTTGTAAATTATCAAATCATTTCCTGATGAAGAATATCCAATCGAGCTTCAAATTGTTGGCAAGATTCCTATATTCTAGGAAGTTCATGCAAAAATGTATGGGTCGTGCTCCAATGTATCATTTGTTTGGATTATTTTTGAGGACTTTGTTGTGCTTATCTTCATAAAAAGTGATTCTTGAATCTTTTCTTTAGAGAACAATCCATGATCCACTGTATCTGCTTCTTATCCATACGTTTCACATATTTGGGAGGCTTTGCAAATCTAAAATATTTTTGGAAATTTCATTTGTTCATGCTCCATATATTCTCACTGCGAACTAAGAAATTTGATGCCTCTCTGTAGCCCTTGAATCAAGAGGGAAAGCAATGCATGAGTTTCACATGCAAGTGAAGTCCAATGACTATTTCCATACTGCAATGTTCAACTGTAGGAGTAAATGTAATCATAACATGGTTGTGTTCATTATCAACCTCAATTGCATCTTTTGATATCACTTTAAGTCATTCAAGACAATAATGATGCTCTTGGATCTTTTATGTCCCTTACATGTTCAAATATCTCTTGTTGACCAATGGACTCAATGAGCATTTTAAAGCTTTTATCTGAATGTTCGCCACTATCAAATGCTCAAACAAAGATGGTAATCATTTATATTCCTTTGTTCTGAGTAAATTCCTACAAATGTATTATGCCAAGATTCCATTTGTTCCATGCTAATGGATTCATCTGAAATAGAAGAATTTGTTCTCTGAAGACCGAGACTACCATATTCATTATTTTAGCAGTGTTTGTTTTAACCTTGGATGCATATCTACTCAATCACAATATTTGACGAGACCTTTAGTTTATTAATGCTTCAATGATCTCCTAGATCTTTGATATGCACAACATTGTATCAAGTATTATTTACCATCCTTCAATAGAATCTAGTTCTTGTGATAAGAAGATCAGTGGTCAAACCCTAAACGAATGCCCACGCTTGTCGAGCTATCGACACATTTTAGAACTTTAGAACCAAAAGCATCAAGAATTCCAAAATTTACAAAATCTTTGACAATGAGGAGAGTCAGGCATATTTGAAGTTTTACAACCTTTTAAACAATAGTGGCGGGCTCTTTTGGAGTTCTAGAACTCTCAAATCATCCGACTATAGAGAGGGTCGGGTAATCGCTCTTTCCAAGAACTTTTGAACTTTTATTATGTGAGATTCAAGAGTCTTTCTTGCTCTCAACAAGGCTACTTGTAGACCTTGAGAACTGGTGGGACCCCCATAGATTTATATTTCTCTTAAACTTTAGAATTGTCATGGAAAAATCTCACTTCACAAATAATTTGGAAACCCCTGAAAAACATACTTTAAGATGGAGATGGAAAACCTCATAACTTCATCATAACAACTCCACTCTTGGTGAAATACAAGTAGCAAAAGGATTGGGTCCTTCTAAGCAAAACCCATAAATCTTTTAAGCTCCAACACTTTAAAACTTGAATTTTAGCCTCATTGTATTGATTTTTCCAAGATATCAACTATCTTGCCAATTTTGCAATGAAGCTTACCTCTTTTATCTAGAAATATTTCATTTTCCTCATTTGAAAAGTCAATATAGAATATAAATAACTCATAGGCCTTAGGTAGATGATTGTGCTTGACCCCTATAGGCATAAATGAAATTTTGACAAGGGAAATTTGTGAAATTTTCAAATCTCAAATTGGGGGATAACATTGGCTTGGATTGGGGACTGTATTTCCTGGCGAAATGCAGAGAACTAAAGAATCATTGGGGCAAACCAATCCAAGTCCATTAGGTATGGAGTCAAAAAAGAAGCAGGAGGATAGGGTGTTGGGTATGTGTAAGATCATCATGGAAAAAATAGGCCCTTAAGTGGCAAAAAATTCAAAAAAATTAGTGTTAGGCAACTTGACATAAAAAATTGAATAAGTTATCAATATTATTTCAAAAATATGTAAGAATAGAATTTGTAGAAAATTTAATGTAGTTTCTAAACTACTAGGTTTATTTAAAAAATATATATATTTGGTGAAAATTTGAAATTTCAATGTAGTAGTACTTAAATTTTAGGGAAAAAATAAGTAGGTGTCTATCTAACCACCCTAACCACAATAAAATGATAATATTTTTTTATAAGATTTTAGATATAAGTAGAGGACTCATGTCCTGATGTGATACATATTTTTTGTAATTTTTTTCCAAGTAAATAATTAATTATGAATTTTTTATTAAATTTTTAAAAAAATATAAAAAATCGTATGTCTGACCACCTTAACTTGGTCAAAACTTCATGAAATTCAATTTTTTTTTAATCCTATAGTATGTGAAGCATAGAATGTGACACACATTTCATATTCAAAAAATGTGATACCGTTTGAAAGTTATAGATGTTTTTCAATCATCCTATCAATCAGGACTTTAGTCATAATTCAAATAGAAAATGAATAATAATTATTTATTAGATTCAAAGTAAAGCATAATTTATATTGGTGGAAATCTAAGAATCTACTTTGAAAACCATTTTCGTTTCATCAATTTTGGGTAAAATAAAGTTGTTAACCACATACCCTACACATACACATCATATCGCCACTTTTTGGCCCATCATGATTCTGCACATACCCTGCTGCTTGCAGAAGGGTGGAGGCAAACTAGGAAAAATCCAAAAATGAGCAAGCCAAAAATAAGACAAAATGGAAAAGGGAACAAAACAACCAGCACAACAAAAACCACCAAAGTATATACATGGTCAAAGATCCTACCTCAGAGCATGCCTAGAATTGATCATGTGAAGCCATTGAATGATTGTGAAAAATAGGACCCAGTGCAGAAAAGGGGTGTGTACATGTATACCACATGTGAACTCAATAGGTTGGTAATACTAAAACATATGAGATGAGAAAAATTCTTGAACAACTGACCAAACAACCATTCCTCATCATAAATTTCCAAGTCCACCTTAATCACATTGGTATTGTCTTGTAAGATCTTGGTCACATCTCCTGGAATCATATCATTGTTCTCTATTTGAAGAATCTTTTGATGATTCATATTGGAATAGGTTAAACCATGAATTAGGCAACCTTCATACCATTTGTGACGTGAAGAAACTTGTGTGAGTGCAAATGTTGGATCATGTTTCTAAATATCAGTTTCTAACAACAGAGGATCATCTACTATCATAACATTTCTTTCTTCCTTTATCGTGATAATTTTAGGGAATTCTTTATCCATATAATATGAAATTAAAGAAGAAGAATGCACACTTGTACCTAAAGAAATGAAACCATCATTTTAAGATTCAAGGAATGGACTCAGGATATGGATGTTTTGTAGATATAACTCATTGTCCATTGCATCATTCCTTGATTCATTTCTGGTGTAGTTCGTAGAAACATCTTTTATTTCTTCTATTTTCTTATGATTAGGATAATTATCAACATATTCCTCTTTCTCAAATTCATCATGGAGAGAGATAGAAAATGAGCTTATAGTACTCGATAAAGGTGCACTTACTTGATTAGGAGATTCAAAAAGAGGATTTCTTCGAACTTTGAATGCTCCATGAAATGCAAGTTGTGCATGCATCATTGAGGTGGTACTTGCTGATATATCTTTGTATATTTCTTTAACCCATGCATCAATATTCACATGGTTTTCTATGCGTTCTTGTCCCAAAAATTCTTCTCCTTCACAATATTCATGAAACTTGAAAGCTTCATATTCAGGTTGCATGAATGGAAACAAACAAACACTTGATGATTCATCTTCGTTCACTTGCAGATGATCTTTAAATTCTTTGTCAATTGAATTTTTTGAAATTTTACCATACTTTATTGGCACATATAACAGGTTGAATCTACTCCAACTCTAGTCTCACTTTTATACCTATTCAATTGTTTCTCCATTTCTATGTCTGCTGTGACATTCTCAACATTTAACATAAACGCATCAGGGATTAAGTATTCTTTCTACAAATTACAGGACGAATTAATTTCTAAATGCACAACTGGTGCTTGTAATATTTGAACATCCTTTCCTATAAGCATAAGGTCAAATTTTGCAGAGACCACATTCTCATCCTTTGCAAAAACAAATTCTTCATCGGGAACAGATGCAAGTTGAGAGTATAAATTGTGCATACCCTTAACAGGTTCAACAAGACTGCTTTTACATGTGCATGGATTTTATCCTCCAGTAGTTTCTTATCTTAAATCTTTTCATCAAGAGATTTAGGTAACAATACATTTGTACCTTATTTCTTATCATTGAAGTTACAAGTGAATGCATTTATATCAAGTTCTACAACATGGCCATTTTCATCCACAATCCCACACCAAAATTCATCATCAGAAACTTTCAAGAACAAATTATAAATAAAAACTACTTTGTGCTCATCTGATAACATATCTTTTTTAGAAGAGACAGATGATGATTCAACTTTTCCTATTTGCATGCATGTCGAGAAAGGATTTGGTTCTCTACTCTAAGTCTAGTGCAAATTTCTTCTTCATTGTTGGTTATGACTCCATGGCACTAATGAGTCTTCAGGTTCAAAAAATGTTTTCATAGAGTCTCGTTCACCAAGAATAGAGAAGTTATAAGATACTGTTTATTTATCTTCTTTTACTGGTTTTAATCCTTTTTCCGCAACCTACAATTGATGAGTCTCTTGTTCAAGATCCTTGAGTTGATAATATCTATGATGTATGCTCTTTAGTAATGAAGTAGATTTGTGATCTTTGGAGGGATTCAACTTATTCTTCTTAGCTTCACAGATGCTTGCTTTGAAAGCATTCCAAAAATATTGAAGTATTTGGTCATCTTCAACAATTATTTCCTCAATTGTTGGCACAAATCTTTTTCCAAATTGGTTCCATTGCTTGGCCTAGCATCAAACCATTTTTCTGAGATATCTTGATTAAATAGAGTCGTCGGCCTTCATTTTTGGGAAGGCACCATTTTTTATTTGAAACAAGAAAATATTGATCCCTTCGGTCCCCAACGGAGTCACCAAAAATTTGTTGGTTAATAGATTTGTCACTTTAGTTTATACTCCATTTTCCCATAACAACAACAGCCTCACCAACAGTTGAGTCACTTGCAATGGTTGTTGCAAGTTCTCTCTGCTTGTTTTAGAAGGCACAACTACCTTTGAATTATTTGCAATGAATTGAAATACCTAGGTATGCTTGATCAGTAAAGAAGAAAAGGTGAATAGTAGACCATTTCCAATAGATGATTTAATTTTGAATTCAAAGTTTCAGAAATAAAAACATCAACACAATCTGGAATAATATATGTAATATTGAAGAGAGATTATAGAGACACAAAGCACATTGGAAATCAAAGAGAGTATTAATAGATTCAAAGATTTAGAAATAATCCCCTTATTTATCCAATATACAAGTTCAAAGACTCCACATCTGATACAACAAAATGTGCTTGAGAAAGAAAATTTGCTTCTTGCTTCCCCTATTCTTGAGCTGAAAAAAAAAGGATCCTCATTTAGAAATATTTTTACAATAAATAAGCCTCCCCAATGAGACTCTTCAATTCCCGTAATCTCTTATTTCTTGAAATAATTTTAATTATCAAAATAAACTCTTCAAGTTTTTCCCACTACTTGTAACTATTTCTTTTAATGGGTTACCTTATTTACCCAAATGCAAATATTGCCATAACTTGATAAAGTTCATAATTTCTTATGAAGACACCTGGAAAACTCCTTCGTTTCATGTAACTGCTCCTCAAAATCTCAAAACATCCTTTGATTATCTAAAAGACTCTTCAAATTCCTTATGCAACATGTTCATTAATGCTTGGAAATCTGTAGAAATGTTTCTCATTTCTGACATTTCCTATGATGATTGTAAAGATATGCCATACTTTTATTGGGACTATGAGTGATATGAAAAGTTATGAAGCTTATTTTAGAAACTATGCTCCTTTTGAAAGCACCTTTATCAATTCTTTGCATAAGATAAAATATTATTGGAATAATCATTTTGGGAAAGCAATGAGGATACCGCTCATAGAGTCACAAAGGAATCTCTTTCATCTAGAGCCTTTTAGAGAGGTCATGAACTCTCATGCTTGTCATGAATACTTTAGAACACATATCATTTGTAGGCTAGTAGCCACATCTCTGTAAATTGTCAAATCATTTCCTGATGAAGAATATCCAATCAAGCTTCAAATTGTTGGTAAGATTCCTTTATGCTAGGAAGTTCATGCACAAATATATGGGTCGTGCTCTAATGTATCATCTATTTGGATTGTTTTCGAGGACTTTATTGTGCTTATCTTCTTCATACAAAGTGATTCTTGAATCTTTTCTTCAGAGAACAATCCATGAGCCATTGTACTTGCTTCTTAGCCTCATGTTTGGCATATCTAGGAGGCTTTGCAAATCTAAAATAATTCTGGCAATTTTAGTTTTTCATGCTCCATATATTCTCACTATGAACTAAGAAATTTGATGCCTCTCTGTAGCCCTTGAATCCAGAGGGAAAACAACACATGAGTTTCACACACAAGTGAAGTCCAATGACTATTTCCATACTGTAATGTTCAACTGTAGGAGTAAATGTAATCATAACATGGTTGTGTTCATTATCAACCTCAATTGCATCTTCTAATATCCCTTTAAGTCATTCAAGATAATAAGGATGCTCTTGATCTTTTATGTCCCTTACATGATCAAATATCTCTTGTTGACCAATGGACTCAATTAGCATTTTAAAGCTTCTATCTGAATGTTCGCCACTATCAAATGCTCAAATAAAGATGGTAATAATTTATATCCCTTTGTTCCCAGTTAATTCCTGCAAATGCATTGTTCTAAGATTCCATGTGTTTCATTCTAACGGCTTCATCTAAAATAGAAGAATCTATTCTCTGAAGATCGAGATTGCCATATTCATTATTTTAGCAGCGTTTGTTTTAACCTTGGATGCATATCTATTCAATCAAAATATTTGACGAGACCTTCAGTTTATTAATGCTTTGATGCTATCCCAGATCTTTGATATACACAACATCATTGTATCAAGCATGATTTGCTATCCTTCAATAGCATCTAGTTCATGTGACAAGAAGATCAGCGGTCAAACCCTAAACAAATACCCAAGCTTCTCGGGATGTCGACATATTTTAGAACTCTAGAACCAAAAGCGTTGGGAGTTCCAAAATTTATAAAACCTCTAAAAATGAGGAGATTCAAGCATATTTGAAGTTTAAAAACCTTTTAAACCATATTGTCCTGCTCTTTTGGAGTTTTAGAACTCTCGAATCATCCAACTATAGAGAGGGTCGAGTAATCACTCTTTCCAAGAAATTTTGAACTTTTATTATGTGAGATTCAAGAGTCTTTCTTGCTCTCAACAAGGCTACTTGTAGACCTTGAGAACTGGTGGGACCCCCATAGATTTATATTTCTCTTAAACTTGATAATTTTCATCGAAAAATATAACTTCACAAATAATTTGGAAACCCTTGAAAAACATACTTTAAGATGGAGACGAAAAACCTCATAACTTCCTCATAACAGCTCTGTTCTTGGGAAAATACAAACAACAAAAGGATTGGGTCCTTCTGAGAAAAACCTAGAAATGAGTCCCAGTAGAGATTTTTTTTCAAAATTTTCACAAAAATTCAATTGATTTTTATGTTTTTTATGTTGTATGATCTGTAACCTAAGTGAAAATATAGTTTTCAAATGATTTTTAATTATTTGAGATGCAAAAATGTAACCTATAAGCATTTTCACTAACGCAAAATTTTAGAAACCCTAGATGTCAATTAACTAATGCAAAGTCAATGCAAGTTAGATCTAGGATGATAATGGACTCCAAATCAGAAAAAAAGGTATTCTAAATTTAGATTCACCAAAATGTAAGATAGAAAATTGTTGCCACTAGGGTTTTGGGACCTAGGGAAACAAACTTTTATACTCCACATTCAAGGATGCCCTTGAGATCTTAATCAAATGATGATAATGGGAGAAAGAGATCTGCTAAGGGAATATCCTAGGGTATGATTGTAAGCTAATAAGGGGTTCACCACCAAGTAAGAACTTGGAAAGACAAATTAAATGAAATACCTAATGACAAAATCTAGTGATCCATCAAACTTGAATGAATGACCTAGTAATGCATATAAATCAAAACAAAAAATAGTAAAATTAGAAGTGTGCACCTCAAAACTTGTAGAGAATTGAATAAAGATTGGAAATGTTGCAAATCCTAAAATTTAGGCCTACTAGGACTCATTCACCAATTTGGGCAAATCAATCCTAGATCTGGGTTTCTATACAATAACAGGTTTCTCGAAAAAGGATATCCGAAACTAAAAAATTCTCAAAATTGACCTAAAGTGGGAATCATTCACTAGAAGAGGTGAATGAGTCCAGTTAGGTTTTTCTAGAGCTTTAAAATCTAAATCTTGTCTTCAATGTATTATCTTTCTATTCCTCTTTGTTTCTAGATCTAAAACCTTGATTTCAAAGTTGTAGGTGACTTTTTGGTGAAGATTACAACCTTTCCAGTGGGGAGAAAACTCCAATGACTCTCTCCAAGCTTGTATCTTAGTCTTGAATGATCTTCAATTCTTCAAAGCAACTAGATCTATTGCCACACAAAGAGAGAGAAAGAGAGAGAGAGAAAGTGTTGATTGTTAGGGAATAGGGGTTTTCCTTGGTCAAACCTCTTGTAGGTAATTAAACTAAATGACGAGACAATGAAATGAAGGAATGAAACATGAAACAAAGAACATGACTCATGGAAAATAATACCTTGAATGATTCCTTGTAAATGATGTTGTGTAAATCTACAACTCAACATGAAATGTCCATGAAGAATGTAGATATCGATCTTGACAATGGGAGTAGAACAATGCTTAATCTTGGATCTTCAATGCTACATCACATCAATAGCTCAATAACATTCTTGATGCTTGATATGATTGGCATGATGATGGATCTTGAATTTTTGCAACAATTGATGAAGAATTCTGCCCTTGAATTCCTTAAAAATTATCTTGAATGCTCTCTAGATGATCTTGTGAAGTCTTGGAATTATTAAATCTTGAAAGCTTGACTTGATAACATGTAGACCTTATGAAATAATGGTTTGAAAGCTCATTTATATAGGAAATCCATCTAATATCTTGTGTATTAGATCCCAAAGATTGACATACATGAAATATGAACTTAAAACCGAATTTTTCTCGCTCAAAACCTTGAAAATATGCCAAATGGGACTCATTTTCCAAGCTGGGTGAATGGGTCCCACATGGCCTATTTTGTTTGTTAAAGTGTCAGGGAGTGTGTAAATTAAGTTTATATATCGATATTATCGGGTTTTTAATTGAAATATGCCTCAAGATGCATAATATAGGGTATTAGGGGCCTATTAATGATGATGGTAATGCCATAAATACAATAGGGCCCAAAATATAATGTGAAAGCATGAATAAATATAGTTTACAACATTAAATTAAGGAAAAATTGGGTCTATTTAGCTTAAAAGGGTCAAAAATCCCATATGAATGTGTATAACACATTTCAACACTAGATTAGGTCCACTTAATTTACAATCCTACTAAATTTAATGTGAAGGTGTAAATAAATACACTTTACAACATTAAATTAGGGAAGAGTTAGACTTGTTTAGCTTAGAAGGGCCAAAGGCCTAATGTGGATGTGAAAAACTCATCACAACACTAGATCAAGGTGATATCAAGTCCAATCTATCATTAATTATTCCCAAATTAAGCAAGGAAAAGGTATACCCTTTTTTCTATTATTATAACTAGCATTACAAGAAATAATTGAACAAAAAAGATAATGAAAATAATGAAATAAAAATATACAAAAAATACTTGATTCAATTTCCAATAAAAAATTGAATCCAAGGTTGTGTAGGATGATGGTTTGAATGAAAAGGATAGAAGGATTATAGGCAAGGTGGCTGGGGGTGTGAAGGTGGTGGAGATAGGTGTTAATTTTGAGTAAGGAGAAAATGAGGAAATATAGTATATTGAACTAAAGAGACAAGATGCAATGATGAAGGAAGATGGGAGGGGAATATCCTATTGAGGATGTACATGTGATCCATTCCAAAGAAAATTTCAATGAGGGGGTGCAAAAATTAAACACAAAATCAAGGAAAAGGGTGATTAGGTAGAGATAAATTGAAATTAAAGGGGTAGACAGATGCAAGTGAATGGATGGGATATGTGCATAGGGATATGTGTTAGTGATGACAAGGGGATATGTGCATAGGGATGAAAATGAGAATATGATGGAATGACATTAAGTGAGCAATCTAATGAAGAAGGATATAATAGTTATGTGATAAATGTAGAGGGTAAAAGTGGATGAGTATGAGGTGGCACCACTAGGAATGTAGATACTAGTTCCATAATCTTAAATGGAAGGATTTAGCTAAAGGTGTAAATCATGACCAATGCCATTGACCATTTTCTTAAGGAATTTTATGATGGATATATTTTATTCCTCCCTTTCCATCTAGGCACAATGAGATGAACCACTTGTTATTGATATGGAATTTCTCATATAGTGGTCACATGTTATGGTTTTTAAATTATTATCCATTATTAGAAATGGATGGTGGAAGCGATGTGGAAATGATAGATGATTTTGTTAAGGATGAACTTAGCTATTTTGGTTCTAGTGAGGAATCTGAGTATAATATCTTTGACCTACTTGATGATGTATTTAGTAGTAATGACAATGAATTTATAGCTATTACAATATGTGGGATTAATCTTTCCAATAAGATCAAGAACTTGTGCAGAAAAGGGCCATGGAATAGTAATAAGCTATAGAGCTTGTGATGGAGCATGAATTAGGTCCTTATAATTTTAACAAGATATAAATTTCTTCATGTACTAATAGTTACTTGATTTCATGATGTGAAAATGGTATCTTTTTTTAAGGATATTCTTGATTATGATCATGAAATCTATATGAGAACCATAAATGCCACTATAGATTTCCTAAAGTTTTAGGTTAGCCTACTAAAATTGAGATATCTAAGAAAATTTTCATCATAGCCTCCACAATAGAGTATACTACCAAGGAAGGTATAACATGAGATTTTATGAGGAAATAATTTTTATTGGATTGTAGGCTAGGTGGGATGGTTCAATCTTGGAGGTAAGCATAGGTGTCATTGTAGAAAAGGGGTATTAGTATTTATAATTTCATTGACCATTTCAAATTCATGAGTTTCACAAGTGGGGATGATAAGTTCTTCTACAGGGAAATGTTACCCGTGAGAATTATTAGGCATATCTAGAAGAGATCCAATGGTATAATTCCAAATATAACCTTGTTGTCAATGCAAGTCCATGGTCAATATATATATATATATATATATATATATATATGAAATTCTATTTGAAACTATATATCATACACTTGAGGGTACAAAATTGTCCTTTGTTAGAAACTTATCTTTGACCTACTTAATAACTAGTTATAAACCAATAATGGCCTATAAATTGTTAGTGTTCCATTATACTACAATTTTGAGACCAAATACTAATTATTCATAATCTACTATGTTATTTTTATAAGGAAACCAAATTTGAAATGCCTTTTAAATGAGATCACCTTGAGGGGTGATGAATAGGATGCTAACAATAGAACCATGTGAAGTAGAGTATCCATCCAAGTATAGTGAACCATGGTTTATATTGTTTAGTATGAAAGATAAAATCATCAAATGAATCTATGATTAATGGATGGATTATTAAGAGTGGGGAATTTTCTAATTAATTTGCAATGACTTGCACTCTTATTGATTTCTATTTTACATACTCAATGTAAATTCACTTAGGAGATTAACCCATTTATCCATTCTACCTATGGTTTCCATCTTAGATAGTAGGTAATTTAGAGGGTCCACTTTAGTAATGATTTGGGTGGTATCAATGAGCATATAATGACAAAGAATCTAAGAGGTAAAAAATATTACAAGAAGATTCTCCATAAGGTAGTAGTTGATTTAACTTCCTACTAGTGTTATGCTAAGCTAATAGATGGTTTTTCCTTTCCTAAATCATTATGTTGTGTGATGAGGGAACCTAAGGAATGTTGTGCAAATACAATATAAATTAGTAGACACTTGTTAGTTATCAATGTCACTAGAACTACAAGATTAGAAATATATTCCTTATTGTTTTTAGTTGATGCTTAGTATGAAAAATCTCGTTTGAAGATGGATTTTTTCTTGAGAAAATATAAAAGGGATGGCACTTATCTTCTACTTGGTAAATAGATCATATAATTTCTTGGATCTTACCTTGTAGACTACATATCCATGCAAGAGTCTTGAAAGGTGGAATTTTGGGTACATCTTTTACCTTGTTAGGATCCACTTCATTGCCATATCTAGAAAAAATTAATCCTATTAGTCTATTTTGATGTGACTCCAAATATACATTTCTTTGAATTCAAGTAAACATTATACTATCAAATTATTTAAAAGATATAGCCTAGAATAGTTGGATTCTACCCTTTTTTGGGTTTTCCTAAGATATCATCTACATAGTGCTTGATAATATTGTATAAAATATCATGGAATATTAATATCATAGCTCACTGATAGGTGGCACCAACATTTTTAGACCAAAAGGAGTCAATCTATATAAAATTACCCAATGGGTAATAAATTCTACTTTTTTCTAATGTTTTGGTACAATTTATATCTAGTTGTATGAGGAAAATTAGTCCATGTGTGATAGCTTTACATGACAAACTATTTTCTTATTGGAACTATATTAGTCACCCACTCTATATAGTTGATGAGTCAAATGAATTTGACATTTAAGAGATGAACTAAAGTTATTTTTCACTAGTAGGGTCGTTTGGGCATGAATTTTTTATAAATATTGGTGAATTGTATTAACATTGAGTCATACCACAAGGTGGTGGATGATTAATGATGGGTCAAAGTTAGGAATTTCAGAAGAAGGCCATGTGAATATATTATGATACTCTCTTAGTACTAAAAAATATCAAATTTCAACTCAAGATCTAAAGTAGTAGATAGTTATGTGAGTTTAGTTTATACCTTTGTTCTTATATTAATATCTAGAGTGCTTCATCAACAAGGAATTTTTTTTGAGCTAATGGAAGATGAAACTCGCCATCAACTAATATGTCTATATGAGGTGTTAATTCACATGATTCACTAGGTTTGAATAACTCTATCTTCTCTTGAAAATATATAAATTGTCTCAATATAATTTCAATGCCCCTTTTATGACTCCTTTAAGTTATGTGGTTATTGCATTGCATGAATTCAATGATATATTCATTATTTTTACATGTGTCCAAGGTAGGATAGTATCATTGGTCCTAATTGATGAGATAAATATATTGTAGGTAATGGTAAATGGAAAGGATGGCATTTTCATATAATAGGATAGTTATGGTAAGACTTTTTAAATTAATAAGGATAACATTTTATTTGTTGTCATTAAGATTAGAAGAGATGTTCCCAATATTATAAAAAAAAAAAATTATATCATAAAACTCATCATAGATACCAAATCCTAGGCCACTAGTGTCATCAAGTATTTGAGTTCTATATGATGAAGGATTCCTTGCTCATGCAAGCTAGGACCTTTACCTTGATAGTTCATAGTGTGGAATATTTTTAATGGGATAGATACTTGTGTTCTCCAAATAAGGTAGCATACTCTACATATTTAGAGAGACATATGGTATAAAATCCTTCTATGTCATAATCCTTGAGGTAGCCACTATAAATAAAATTTGTGGGCCCCCATTACAGAATGTATTCAAGTTGTATAGGAATTTACACTTATATTGAAAAAAGGAGCAATGAGAGATGGATAATTTGCAATGTAAAGGGATTCGTGGAATTTATATTCTCCACACCCATTATCAAGGATTTTGAATTTGTATTTTTAGGGATTTATTCCTTAGAGGTGGAGTGGAATAAGTGGAACCTGAATTATTAGGACTAGATTTTCACTTTGGGGAGGTAAATTTGGTGATGGCCTTAGAAATTGGATAATAGTGGAAGTATTTATATTGTATTTTTAACATCTTATGATATTAAAAAGGATGAAGATCACTAGAAATTGTAAAACCCACACTAACATATAAAAATTTGAGGTACTAATGATTGGTGGATGTGATGGATTTCATGGCATGGGGTCATGGAAAAATAAGTAGTAGGTTGTAATAAAGATCTAAATTGAGGACATAAAATAAATTATATTTAAATGAGGCTTCTACATCAATGGGAAGCTTAATATTCTTGGTTTATTATCTTTTTGCATTATCACAAGCCTTAATGGTAATATTTTTTGAACCCAAATATTCTACTTAATAACCTAGATGTTACACCAATCAAAGTGTATGACTAGAAATGAAGTTAGAAGCTCAAATCCAAAAAAAAAACCTAAAAATCCATTAGCTTTAAGCAAACAAAACTAATATATAAATGGAGTACAAAGATAACATAAGAGATGTAAATTAAAAATACTATAATTATACCTTCTCACATCACCATTGATTCACCTACATTGTTCTTCTCCATCTCACTTTGCAAGTTATGAATGTAGATCTCAGAATTTTATATGCACAAATATGATAAGATTACAATGATAACTATAGTGATATTTCAAAGATTATGGTTGACTTATGAAGAATGACAACCAAATTTATAGAAAATGTTGGCTTGAAGAATCGTCTAGATTATATAGAAGATTGACGGACAAGATCAAATGAGAGGATGTGCAAGGGAAATTTTCTCATTTTAAAAATGACATAATGGAATATTTAAGTGGAAAAAAATAGAAGAAGTGGAGAGAAAAATAGAAAATGTAAGTTAAGTGAAGAGAATCATGGAGGTTGGAAGATTTAAGTGGAGAGAATCATGAGAGATGGAAGAGTTAAGTGGAGAGTGAAATAGTGTAACTTAATTAAAATAAATAAGCTCTCATGACCTTATCATAATACATTTATAATTTTATTCTACCTTAAAACAATTTCTCATAGGTTGGTGTTTAGTAATTACTTTAAGGTGGGGGCATACATTTCATTATGTGCTTCACTTTTTTCACACACATTGGACTTAGTGGTGCATTAGATTGGAATTTTTATCATTTATGTAACACCTTATCATAATTATTGGGACTATAATTCTTGGTATGGCTGATATAGGTACACACCTATTGAAAACTGGTCCTCACTAATCCTTGTGTGTTTCTTATTTTACTACCCTTTTTAGAAGGCTCACATAGTGAATATTGGACTTCACTAGTTTGTGTTGCCTTTGATTCATGGTTCACCTAGAAAATATCACACTTTGTTAGCTCGTGAGTCATGGATGCCTTGGGTATGGATCCTAGTAATATTTCTAAGGAGCTTTCTATTATATGATTTTCATATGCCCCTTTTTTGCATTTTTGCATTTGTATTTGAATTATGTTTACATTATATTTACATTGTTTGCATTGTTTTATGTTTTTTCATTTATTTTTTGTGTTGTCATGCTCCATTTCATACATGTGTGTGTGTGTGTTCCTTTGTACCTATGTTGGTTTTCCATGGGATCTTGAATCTTGATGGCTTGCACACTTCCCCCTAGATTTATTGTCATCCCATCTCTTTGATATGTGGAAAATTGAACCCCTCTTGACATATTATTACTTTAGTGTGATTTGGAGCATACATTCATATTGTCACTAAAGTGGGGACTAAATGTGGCATCATAAATTGTCTACCTTGACATTTTCACACTAGATTTTTCTCCCTCCTATGTGCTTGGACCTAATTATGCACCTAATTTCCTAAATTATGCATTTTGTGGCCCATTTTATCATTTATTAGAAAATAAAATGTGCAAGACCCAAGCATGCATTTAATATTTCTCCCCCAGTACTTTGGAACCTACAAAAATTGGAATATACTCTAGGGCAGTTGGCACCCTTGACTTCTTAAAATGGCCCCAAATTAAATATTTTGATAATTTATTATTTAAATTAAATTCCTAATTGTTGGCTATCAAGATTTAGTTTTTGGAAAATCAGATTAATTACATATAAATTATACATAGTATTTTCACAATTTTAATTAAGAACAAGAAATATTGGAAAGAAATTATTATCAATTCATGAGTAGTCAAGAGCATAATTAAAAAAAATATTACATTATTTTGTTATTCAAGCATCATGCCAAGTTTTATGTGAGTTTTTTCATGTTTATGCATGCATTTTTTTTATAAGTACTAATGCTTGTAGGTCTCCAAGTCAAATAAATCCAAATTGTAATCAATCCTTGAAGGTGATGAGCATGAATTTAGTCCATCAAGGAGATCATATTTGAGTGGTGAGTTGCAAAAAGTTATCAATTCATTACTCTATTATCATTTAGTCTCCATCCATCAAAAGGATAAGCTCCTTTATCATCATTTTTTCTATTGTATAGGTAGAAATACCAAGGCAGGGTTTGACTGAGGTAAGCCCCTATATAAAACAACCCTTCCTCTCCCTTTGTGTATGCAATTTACAGATCTAAAAAGGATTGGAAGAAGATTGAATACAATTT
Organism: Sequoia sempervirens; assembly: GCA_007258455.2. Taxonomy (NCBI): domain Eukaryota; kingdom Viridiplantae; phylum Streptophyta; class Pinopsida; order Cupressales; family Cupressaceae; genus Sequoia; species Sequoia sempervirens. The sequence continues at coordinate 80,201,352 of VDFB02281492.1, read as the reverse complement.
ACTCATTTATGCAAATATTCAATCCCTACAACTTGACAAGATATGTAAACTACATTATCTCAATAACTAACGAAGATCCAACTATAGTATTTAGAAGGAAGAATCCATAGACCATAGACTTGAGGCTTATGAAGTCAATTTTTGGTTTCAAATCCCCACTGTAGGGAACCCTTGGTGTCATTTTCCACCTAAATTAGGCTCAAATTTAAATTATGGGTGCATCAATATCTACTATGCTCATTTCTAGTCTCTAATTTTGGTTGTTAGTTCCTAGTTTATTTGATTTCATCTCATAATAGTGCATTTTCATAGTTAGCTACTTACATCATTACATTTCACCCAAATTTCAATTTGTAACCCTCAACCATCATTAGAATTCAAAACCAAGGGAAGATTTGTTGTTGGAAAAAAAATAATAACTCTTGTGTAGATTTAATTTTCCCAAATGTTAATGTTTTGGTGAGGTGAATCCCACATTTACCTGTAACATGACTATTGTTCTACCCAATAATTTTTACTATGTTCACAAGTGAACATTTTATGCTACTAACATTATGAGCAATATTTTTTTCTTTTGAATAACAAATGCACATTTGAAACAAAATTGTTTCAAACTTTCCCATTGCATAACAAAAAATGATTTTATTAATACAAGTAACAATTTCACATTACATAATTTCAAGATGACATTTCACATTTACAATTCTCTATAGATATGGATACATGATTACATATATATCTTCAATGAGCTTACTAAAGTAGAGATACAAATGGTCTAGATGTCCTTCCTCAAATCTTGGTCACCAACTCCACGAGGAGAAGCATCACTCAAGTATTTTTCTACCAACCTCCCCGTACATCTACCAAACTGGTAAGATGGCCCTACCCTTGGACGAAGAGATTGGTTTGGTAACCTCATAATCCTAGCCTTCCCAAAGTATGGTGTTCTTTCCTACATATATATAGCTACCATGTAGTGGCTACAACCTACATGTATGACAATCCCTGCGTATGTAAACTTGGATCACAGTGAACCGATATTGTAAACAGTGGCTACTTACACTAACTTGGCCAAAGTATTCATCACCCAAAATTCAGAGTGGAGGTCACAAACTCACCCACCTTTCTACCTCAATTTTTTTTTTACCATTCAGACTCTTAATGTACAAATCAAAAGATGAAAGGGATGACATAACAACTTCAATAACTAGGTTACACCCTTTCCCATGGATTATTCTAATCCCAAGAATAACCAAGCTAACAACCTATGTCAACTAACATTTTCATCTAAATTACATGAATGAATCAATAAATACCACATTTCACATTTCATGCTACATGTTGGAGTCAAAAAATCCACCTTGGTTATTTTTCCATACTCCCATTTTCACCCATACTCCCACACTCACCATATGTTCCATCTCCATTCATTTCATGGTGGCTGACATTAATAAATCCTCATATATAAACCACTAAATAAGGCCCTTTGACCATAACACTGAAATGAGTTCCCTCTCTAAAATTCCCTCATAATGGCACATGGCATGTCGCCAAGACAATACCCTATCGAAGAGAGTCTCACCATAGTCTCTTCAACACGAGCATGAAGGGTTGTTGAGAAATATAGATGAGACCCCCATATGTCTAGGAGACATATTCAAATGTCTTCCCGCTAGCCTAAAGAACCACATGTCTAAGAGACTTGGACATTTCAAGGAGAAAATCTAACATGTCTCACCAACAAGGAATAATCATGTGGAGTATGCAACATTCATGAAACAAAAAAAAATCTCTCGAACATTGATAGATTATCATAAAATAAATGGTAAATCATTGATAAGACAACGTGGACAAAAAAAAATATCGAAGAGACACTGGTATATTGAATAGATGAATAAAGGAGTCCCCCAAAAAATTAAGGAGCAAGTGAGGATAAAATATCAGCAAGACATAGAGACATCAAACAGACATTGATCAAAGTCTCATCGACACCCTAACAACAACATGTTGAGGAGACACAGAAGTATCAGACAAACATTTTCAAAAGTATCCTTGACATTATGGCATAGGTACAAGCACACACTATCGATGAGACTAAGATTAATTAGAGAGAGGTAACCATGGGTATCCTCGACATGAAAAAGTCACATAGAGATTATTAACAAGAAATACCATCAAAGGGAGAGATAAGGGTATGTCGAGGAGACATAGGTTTGTCGGCAAGAAATATTCACTAGTCTCATCGACAAAAGGGGTCCATAATGGAAGAGCCTAAAATGTAAGTGCTGAAGAGACCTTGCAACATTGAAGAGAGAAATCTAAATTTCTCTTAGACATTTTTCAAAAGATGGTTAAGGATACATTGAAGAGAAAAATAGGCATCATAACTAAAGTCTCTTCGACAAAATATGAAACAATGTTCACTGGATTGATTTGACTAATGAAGTCATCGAAGAGACAACTGCTATTAATGTGAAAGTTGATTAGAAGGGTGGTGTGAATTCCTTTTAGGAACCAGAGATTGCTTGAGCATGCTAAATTTCAAGAAATACAGCCTTTCAGAAATCAGAAATCACTGTGAATTATGGCTGGATAATCAAAGGATGAAATTGGATGATGGCGAGCAACTTAGAATTTGCAACATTCATTCAAGTAAGTGATCTTGGCTTAGATGAATGTATTTTTTTATAAGATAGCTTGAAATACTACATAAGTAGGGTTAAAATGTATAAAAACTTAAAGAAACCAAGGGCAAAAAGGCAAAAAATAGAGACTAGGCCACTAAACCAAGATTTAATAGACTAGTGTCTCGGGTCTAGGCAAAAATCAAGAAAAAAAACTCAATTAAATCAATCATGTGAACATTTTGAAGACAAACACAAGAATTTGGGACATGTGTGGACTCCACATAGGGGTTATGACTTGTTCATTTATCATTATAGAAAGAAGTACTGACATAGGCGAGTTGCAAACACATGGAACATGAATTTGGGGAAGCTTGTGATCCCCAATGTTTTCATGAATGTAGAACTTATTAAAGCACTGTCTAGCTATTGCAATCCAAAGACGAGGCCAATTCACTTACACGATGGGTCACAGTTCATGATTATAACATGAGACTATATTTGTATGGTTTTCCAATCGAATACATCCATGAAAATAAAATTGTGGATGAGAGATTTGTTGGAAGTATACTGCACTATGGATACAAGCTATAAGAGGTGGAAGTTTCCTCTGCACAGGCCTAAAGTTCTAGGAAATCAACCTAGGAGGTTTTCCAATGATGAAAATCCCCCAATCCCTATAGATTTGTTTGAAGAATACTATCAATACACCTACTATTTAGTTGGCCAAGTACTGGGAGTTGATTCCCTTGCTAACATGACTACATCTCCCATATTTCTAGCTATGGAAATTCAAAGCCAAGATGCCAAGACTTATGACTATGTCGAATATTTGTCTAAGGCCATTGATACTACTCTGAATGCTATCAAGAAAAATAGTGAAGCTATCAGGTTTGAACACTATTCACTTCTTATGCAAATGATATTGTATAAAGGGAAAGTGATTCAAATATGGGGAGAAGAATTGAGAATAAAATATTTGGATAGTGATGGGAATTCTAGGCCAGTGCAAATGTGTACATCTGTGTGGGACAGTAGATGTGGGAGATCCCACTACTTCTATTTTGAAGAATATTTTGTCAAACCCTTATACAAATTGCTTGGCCATAGATGTGATTATAATTTGTCCCTGGAAATACAAAGGTTCCTCCAGCCAAAAGAGAAGGGTTCTAAAGGAAAAATGAGTCACAATTGGGGGGATTGGTATACATTTTCAGATTGTACTATTATTAGAGTATATGGATTTGAGGCAACACCATATTTACTACCTAAGACTATGCTAGATAGGGTTGCATACCTTGAGATCATAAGACAATTGTCTTATTCATCCTTCATGCATCTAAAAATTTATGGAAGGAAAAATTTTATGCCTTCTACTCTCTGTTTTGGCAACTTTACCATTATTGTTGATACAGTATATGATTTGGTTGGTAGCAAGCAAGATTATTATGGCTTGCCTCTAGGTAACAAAAGAGAAAAAATTGACCCTGAACACTTCATTTATGATGCAAAGATTTCTCAAAAATTGAAAGGATATGAGCATGAGTTCCATGTGGATGATGTCATCAGGAACTGTGAAGAAAATCAAGTGATAATGAGGATAAATTCCTACAATAGAATTGTTATGGCTAAGGCTTGGAGAATGAATAATAACCCATCCTATGTAGAAGCCTTTCATGAAATTCAAGATCCTATAGAAAAAAATGAACAATTAATTTTGCTTGAAGAAGAACTAACAAAGGATGTACCTTTGATAGCATTTGAAAAGAGAAGTGTTGGTTCTAGGAGACAAGCAGAGAATATAACACCACTGGGCCATTTTTCAACACAGCCTACTCCAGATGTAAGTTTCTCAGTTCACACCCAAATCATGGCTGAAGATGATATTGAGGGGGAGGAAGAGGTCACACAGATCAACATTTCTATTATTCCCCAATATGAAATGCCACTAGGAAGGAATGTGATTACCTTTGAAGCTACTAATGAGCTATCTAATGATGTGATACATTGTGCCAATCAAGAATTCATTGTAGATGACACATTTGTTAAAACTTTTAAATTCAAGGCTTTCATCTATGAGTATAAAGGAAAAGTAGTAAGGGGGAGGCTAAAAGACATCAACCCTGAAAAGGAAGCATACACCTTCAAATATCTTCAACATGAGATTGACAAAGAGATGAAGAATATGACTTCTAAAAGAGTTAGAGAATTATTGTAAGAAGCTAGGGTTATGCTCCTTCTAGGGTAGGATATCAGTTCAACCATTGTGCTTGAAAATTTTCTAAAGAGAAAGAAAAAAACCTTGCAATTGACAAATGAGGCTGGTGATAAAATTTATACTTGATCAGGATATAACCCTAATAATACTACTTTACAAATGTGGGCACTTTACCCACTAGGAAAAAGGCCTTCCCTTGTTGATCATGATCAAATTTTTGGACATCTTCTAGTACAAAGAGTAGGGGAGATAGACCCTATGGAAATTGCTGACTTGAATGTAAATGTGGCCAAGTTCACCAAGGCTCATATTCAAAAAATGTTAAGGGACAATAAGGGATTGATAGAAGAGAATGAAAGGCTAAAGTGAGAGCTGATTAGTTATAGAGAGAGGTTGCCTTCTTCCTCATGGCTTTACTCTCCACTGGTTGAGCATGAAAGATAGGTGCTAGACGCAATGTTAGAAACCACCTATTGGAAACATAGATGTGAGAAAGCTCAGAAATAACAAGAAGAATTAATAGGAAAGTTGAAAACCACCACTTTTGAAATGGCATCATAAATAGTTTGTATGAGGTTCAAATATATGTATAAGCATGCTGACAAAGCCTAACACATTCATGATAAAACATATGGATCATTATTGGAACACTATAGATTATGTGATAGGATGAAGGAACTAGTCTCACATCATAGGAAAAAAGGGAGATAACAAAAATATGATCCAATAATATCAAGAGATAATGAATACACATGAAAAATTCCATATCATCTTGACACAAGAGTTAAGTGACTTCAGTTAGCTAGTAAGTATGGATCTACCCAACTTCTTTGAGGAAACAAATCTGAAAGATTGAGATACATGGAAGGATGAGATAGCCCATTATTTTCTAAGCGTTCTTGATGCAATTAATGATGAAGATGAGGTACTCAAGAAAACACATGAGCAGCTTCAAAAAAATTTCAAACTTGAATATGCAATGAAGGATATTATACATAATGTAGACATTCATGCCAAGAGTGGATACATTGAGCACTTGTTGAGGGTCAACTTATTCATTGCACATGCCAAGTGAAAGAGGAGTAGCAGGGATAATATTTTGGTGGTTCTAGATACACTATCATGGTGCATGAGCCTTGAATAGGTATTTGGTGATCACATGTGCTTCCTAAATATTAACGTATTGTTGTGCATCCACCAACAAACTCTGAAAGTCTTTATGTTTATGTTAATCATGTTTTAGTTATGTAACAGTGTAACTTTTTGTGAACAGGCCTAAAGCTTGTTGCTTCCCATATAAATAGGGTAACTAGGGACCAATTTTGAGATCATCATCATATCATATTCCATTCCCATAGAATAGGCACCAGTAGGAAGATAGATTGCACAATTTTCCCATCCCTACCATATTAAATACTTCTATTACAAATGTTTATTTTCTAAAGCAATATAATGGAGTAGACTACTTATAATTTGTAATCCATTTTTAGTGTTCAATTATTGTGTCAATTTTCATGCTTATATATTACTTTGTTGTCTCCAAAGTGGTATTTTCAAGTTATTTAAGTCTAAAAGATTTATCAAGACACATTTTTTGTTATTGTTTGGATGCTTTGATTTGTTTCTGGTTGGTGTGAATTAAAAATACTTTCAAATAATTTACTTTAATTGGTTTCTACACAGGATTAAAATCCTTTTAAAGAAGTTATTTTTATTGGTTTCCATTAACTTAAGAATTAAAAGTCCTTTCATGCTTTCATAGTAACTTGAGGGGATAACACTGGGATTATTAAAGAAGAGCACTGTAGTAAACAAACTTGCACATTTACACAAGGTGAAAACATCTCAAGTGCCTAGAAATTTTAGTTAAGTTGAATAATAGGTTTACTTATCCTACAAATTTGTCTCCATAATCACCATCCACTTATTCACTCCATTCACCCAATAGGAGTGGGAAATGGTCATATTTAGGATATCATATACAAAATATAACTCACACTCTCAATTCTTCAAATAATTTTAGTAGGAATTAGCTATCAATATCTACATCTACTTCACCCTCACATGCCATAGTGATTAGATTTCCCAATTTAGGAACCACATCCAAACTTTAAATCTGCCTTATTATTTAGGTACACCTCCCTAGGTCTAGTAGAGCCTGAAGAGCAGGAGGTAATCAACCTTATTTTCCTCATTTGTTGGCCAAAAGTGTATTAAGATACTGGAACCCTCTTAAGGCTCAAAACCTACACTTTTGAGACCTAACATATTGGCGACTTTATTGGGGATCAAGAAAATTTTGAACCCAGTCCCTTCATCATAGATTCATTCAAAAGCATCACAATATATTAGGGACTCCACTGGGAAAAGGACAAAGTCACTCAAAACCCTAAACTTTCATACTCATGAAAAGGTAGGTGGCAACTTTGAAAAAAAATTATGACTGATAAAGTGAATATCAAATCAGAAAGGATAGACCATAGACACCAAAGATGCACCATATCATCCAACTTGAATAGTAGGAGATCTTTGCATCAGGAGATCCCCAAGAAGAAAAATGTTAGGTGGATAGATAAACATGGATCCCCTATTTCAAAGTCTGACACAAACAAGAACAAAGCATCATCTAAAAGACTAGACACAACATTCATTGATTAGAAGAATGTCTTTGAACAACCATCTACATTGCACAATATCTTTGACCCATTGCATGGGTCAGAACACCATGAAGATAATTTGTGTAGGGATCCCTAAACTCCACTAGGACAATAAAAAAATAGTTGTCCTGTCCACCTCAACATTGATCCATATAAAACAGATGAATTTATTGCCTAATTGGAGGAAGAAAGGGATCAAATATAGAGGGAGTATGATTAGAGATCTTCATCACAACAAAAAGGAGAAGCTCAACATGCCTCTATTGTCATTCTTTTCCTATTAATAATTATGATGGGATGACCACTCAAGAAATAGAAGAATGCATATAATGGAAGGAAGAAGAGCTTAAGAAAAGACAACAGCTAATAAAAAATAGTCTAGATCTGAATCAACAAATGTCCCAATTAGATGTTAATGCACCAAAACCACCCAAATACATCCCACCTCATGAACAAGGGAGCAATACCAATACACAAGGCTCATCCCAAAATACAGGTGGTCCAAGTTCTTCAAGAGAACCCCATAACATAGCTAGAAGATCAAATTAGCCTATGCAACATCATGTACCACAAAATCCACCATCACAAAATACCAATATCATTCCACCACCTGGACAGCAATACATTCCACACCATCATGTCCCATAGAAGTACCCTCAACATAATGTCCAACAAAATGTGTACTAATAGCCTTAACATGGATATCAGTACTACCCCATTCCACCACCTCAGAATCCTTATCCACGAAACCCTACGAACATAAGCAGACAATTTGATATATTAGGATACCAAATATATCCATGTCCAATTGATAGCAACTAGAGAAACACTGTCCCAAAATTCACAGGGAATAATATACCAACAACTGAAGAACATAGCAGAAAATTCAATGCTTTTGTGCAAGACATAGGCATGGAACATGAGGATGTGAATATGAGGTTCTTCATGATGTCCCTAACTAAAGAAGAAAGGGATTGGTTCAATAGCCTACCTAATGCCTCAATCACCTCTGTAGCAGACTTCCAGAATCAATTTATAGAGCAATATGGAAATCAATGTGCTCCTGAATTCACTCGACATGAACTAATAAGTATTTAGAAACACTAGAATGGATAAGTTTATGAATTCAATCAAAGGTTCTCCAAGCTCTATAATAAGATACCACATGGATCCAAATTGACTAACCCAATAGAGTATCTATCTAAAGGCCTTTGATCCAAAAATAGGGTATGAACTTAGGATTAGGTGCCCTAGAAGTTTGACTGAAGCACAAAAGGTATCCTTAACCATTGAAAATAATAGAAAGGTTGTAGGCATGATTGGAAAAAGGGAAAACCTTAGGATCCAACAAAACCCCAACAATCCCCAGAATAGAAAGGAGAATTAGTACAGAAATGAAAGACCAAGACTACATGGCATGCCCTACAATACTACTTGGAAGGAGACTCCTGATCCCTTGAAGAAGCATGGATCACATGAACTAGACACTACGCCATGGTGTTCACCTTGCCATAGACCCCATGACCTTGAACATTATGCAGCGGCTCAAGCTTGTCAAGATGAGTGGTCACAAGAGCAAGATAGGGATGGCCATACTATAAACATGCTAAGGTGGAGGTCTTATTAGAATGAGGAAGGATACTCTTCTTCTGAAGAAGGATATGAATATAATGTTGACAGTCAGAAGTACAATGTGAATATGGAGCAAGAGATGTTTTTTTATCAAGAAGAAAACCCACAAGAAGTAGCACATGCATACAATACAACACCTTAGTTTCAACTGAGAACTCCAATAGAGGAAAAGAAGAGGACTATCATGGAAAAAGTTGTAGCTGAGGTAAAAGGGAGGAGATACAACTTGAGAAGTAAGCTCATAGATAGAGATCAAGGGATACCAAGAAGCATGTTCATCAAAGAATAGAAGAACAAGGAGAATGTCTCATCTAATCAAAAGAAGGGTGAAATAAAGAAACTTGAGAAAGAAGTTCAAAAGGAGACTATAGACATTGAACTCAAGAGAAAACATGAAGAGATGAAAAAGTCCAAAATGAAGAGAAAAGAATTACTAAAACTAAGAAGGGTGAACAAGGGATCATTGCCCCTTCATTTGACATGGCCCATGCATTGGATCAGACAAAAATGGCATTTCCTTTAATGGAGTTGATGAAGATTGATGAGTTTAGAAATACAACCATCAGAATGATCACCAACACATCCCACAAATAGAAGGATTAGAAGAAAGAATTAAATGTTGTGGAAAGGGAAATTACAAAGACACCAGAAGTATATTTGGGAGATACACTCACAAAGAATCCTTCCCAAGTAGATCCATTTTATACTACATTGGTAATCAACAACAAGATGGTGAAGAATTGTATGATTGAATAAGAGGAATCAATCAAAATAATGCCCCTGGATATCATGAAAGAGCTGGGTTTATGGGTAAATACTACATATGGGAAATTTTATGCCATAGATAGTAGTTCAGTCCATGTAATAGGAGTAATATGGGATGTAGAACTAAAACTGGCATCATATCCAAAGGAAACTTATAGGACAAACATTACTATAGTAGACACTCCCCCTTACTATGGGATGTTACTATCAAGGCAATGGACAGTAGTAGTTGGTGGGAATGTTCAACTAGACTTTTCCTATGCCATGATCCCTGTGAATAGGAAGGAATTCAAATTATATAGAGAGCCTAGGTCTGAGCATTCCATTGAACTATTTGATCCCAATCAAATGAATTTCTTTTGTGATGTGGACTTAAGGAGTTTTAGAATTGAACACTCAAACCCAAAATTATTGAACACAGATCCAATTGCTAGGGATGTCTCCAAGAATGAACATGGCATATGGCGAATGTACTTTGATGGAGCCTATAGTAGAGAAGGGAATGGAGCAGGAATTGTCTTCATTTCACCTTAAGGCACAAAATTCAAATATTCATTCCTATTGAAATTTGAGTGCACAAATAATATAGCAGAATATGAATCCCTACCTGATAGGCTTGAACATGGCCACTAAACATGGGATTAAACTATTAACTATCCTTGGGGATTCTAACTTAGTTGTTTTACAGTTGAGATCAAAATACTCCAAAAAGAACAAAATATTGAAGCAATATATAAATTTTGTATGGGACACTATTGAGCTTTTTGATGCTTTCTCCATTGAGTGGATTGATAGGTCTAAAAACCTAATGGCTGATTTCTTGGTGAATGTAGCCCTAAAAAAGGATGATGTTACCTTAGTAGGAATTTCACAAGTTAAACTTAAGACCAGGCCAATAATCCTTGATAACATCTACAATTGGCAAGTTTTAAATGATGACACTGACCTAATCAAGTTCTTGCATTGCATTGATCAGTACGAAGCCCAAGAGATTGACTTTAATGCATTTGCGGAAGAAGTAGATCGTAAACAAATTGTATTTGGTCAAGAGGTTGTGCAGCTCAAGAAAAAAAAGATTCCCAAAGGATTAGTGGCACTAGAAAGGGTGTTTGATGGAAATGATCAAGCAGCTATGAAACAAACACTATAAGAAGGGAAGACATTGAAGAGATCAACCTAGGCATTGAATTGACACTAAAGAAGGTATACATTAGAAAAAGGATAAGCCCCACAATCAGGAAGATGCTAATTGTACTATTAATGAAGTATAAGTATGTTTTTGCATGGTCTTATAATGATCTTAAGGCATATAGGGAAGATCTATTCCAACATGAAATTCCACTTAAACCTAATGCAAAACCCTTTAGACAAAAATAGAGACCAATAAACTCGACCTTAGAGCCCAAGATGCATGAGGAACTTATGAAGCTCAGGGAGGGACGTATCATCAAACCTATCAGGCATTCCACTTGGGTCTCTAAACTGGTGCTTGTCAGAAAGAAGAATGGAGACATAAGGTTATGTGTAGACTTTAGAAATTTGAATGTCTCTTCCCTTAAAGACAATTACCCACTCCCAAATATGGAGGCCATGTTATAAAGGGTGATAGGTTGTGAACAGTTGTCCATCATGGATGGATTTTTCAGGGTATAACTAGGTGAAGGTGAAGGAGTCAAAACAATATAAGACTACATTTACCACCCCTTGGGACACATATGTGTACATAAAGATGCCATTTGGGTTGACAAATGTTGGTTCCACATTCCAACAAGCAATGGATGTTTCTTTTGTTGATGTAATCAATAAAATAATGGTGGTATACCAAGATGATCTCATTGCATATTCCAAGAAAGCAGAGGACCATGTTGCACACCTTGAGAAGATCTTACTCAAAGTACTAGAGTATGACATTTCCCTAAATCCTAAAAATGTAATTTTGTTGTAACAGAGGGAAAGTTATTGGGACACATAGTGTCCAAGGAAGGAGTTAGAATTGATCTAAAGAGGGTAGAAGCTATAGATAAGATCCCTATTCCCAATACCATAAAGTTCATTCAGTCTTTCTTTGGAAAAATAGAATTTGTAAGAAGTTTCATATCAAACTGTGCTAAAATTGTCAAACCTATCTCAAAAATGTTGAAGAAAGGAGCAAAAATTGACTAGATTGCAGAATCACTTGATGCATTTGTATCTATGAAACGGTAAATCAAAGAAGTTGTGGTATTAAAATCCACTAATTTTAGTAAGCCCTTTGAAATCTTTTCATTTTCCTCATACCACACCATTGCAACAATGATGTTACCAAAGAATGATGAGGGGTATGAACAACATATATCATTCTTTAGTAAATCTCTCCAAGGAGTTGAGTTAAAGTATGATATTATAGAGAAGCAAGAATATGCTCTTTTCAAAGCAATAAAAGTTTCCAGACCTTATATGGTAGGAGCAACAATAACTGCATTGTCCCTAATGCTACAGTCAAGGATGTGTTTGTACAAACAAAAGTCACAAGGAGAAGGTGTAGGTGGATCAATAGAATTTAAGAGTAAGATATTGAGATCCAAATCACTCAGCTGGTAAGAGGGAAAGGCATAGCCAAGCTAATGGCTGAGTCAAATTTTGAAGCATCTCAAATCTGCAACACAGGGGAGGAGGAAGCCATGATTGTGAGCATAGAGAACACTTCATGGTACATTGACATAATGTATTACTTGAAGAACCAAAAATTCCCTAAAAATAGGAATGAAAATCAAAAGAGAACCCTGAAGTTACATGCCTCTAAATATGTTTTCATGTATGGTGACTTATATTGGAAAATAGAGATGGAGTGCTAGTGTTATGCCTGGATGAATCTCAAGAAAAACATGTATAAAGGGAGATGCATGAAGGAGTCTATGGGGGACACTTTTCAGCCAAAACCACTTCCCATAAGATCTTGAGGGTTGGGTATTACTGGCCTAGGGTTTTTAATGACTCTTTTACCTATGTAAGGAAATGTGAAGTTTGCCAAAAGCTCTCTAGAAAAATGAAATATCGAGGAGCACAACCACTCAGACCGATGTAGGTTAAAGCTCCCTTTCATCAATGGGGGATTGATTTTATTGGGGAGATCCTAGAAAAATCTAGTGGAGGTCACAAATGGATATTGGTGGCAATTGATTACTTCACAAAATGGGTAGAAGCCATCCCAATGAAGCAAGCCACTAGCAAAGTTGTAGCAAATTTTCTAATGGAGAATATCATTACAAGGTTTGGAACACCTATACAAATAATTACAGATAATGGTATGTGTTTTAGATCAGAAGAGTTCAAAAAGTTCTATGAAACATATGGAATTACAATTTCATATGCCTCACCTTATCAACCATAAGTGAATGGGCAAGTTGAATCAAGTAACAAAAGTATCTTGAAAATCATTAAGAGGATGTTGGGAAAAAATAAAAAAGCATGGGATTATAAATTGAGGATGGTAGTATGGGTAGGTAGAATTACTGTGAAGAATTCAACTAGTAGGTCACCCTTTGAACTAGTTTATGGGGAACAAGCTAGAATGTCTATACAAAACCTTTTACCTGTATACAAATTAATACTTCAAGAAGACCTAGACATCCCTGAACCTATGGAGGATAGAATAAAAAAATTGGCATAATTGGATGAAATTAGAAGATTGGCCCAAGAGAAAAACACAAAGATGCAATCATAGATGAAATATTTATTTGAAAAAACAACAAAAGACAAAAAATTTGAAGAGAATGATATGGTCTTATTATGGAATGCAAGGTGTCAAGAAAAAGGGAAGCATGGAAAGTTTGAGGCTCTCTAGATAGTACCCTTTGTTATTACTAGAAAAGGAGGTGAAGATTCTTACTATCTTCAAAATATGTTAGGAGAAGATCAGGAGTTTCTAGTGCATGGACAATTCCTAAAGCACTTCTTTTCTTAAAATAATTTCCATGCACAGTAGTGTAGAAGAAGGTCAAGAATTTCTAGTACTCGGAAAATTCTTGAAGTAATTCTTAAAAAATGATTTCTATCTCATTTTCCACTCCATATTATCACATTCATTCATGGTCTACCTCCTAGAGATCATTTATATATCCTTGCAATGACCTCATGCTCACTCATCCCCAATCGGAGCCACTATTAGAGCCAAAAAATTCACCTTGGTTATTTTTCCATACTCCCATATTCACCCATACTCCCACACTCACCATATGTTCCATCTCCATTCATTTCATGGTGGCTGAAATTAATAAGTCCTCATATATAAACCACTAAATAAGGCCCTTCGATCATAACACTGAAATGAGTTTCCTCTCTGGAATTTTCTCATAACAACACATGGCATGTCACCAAGACAATACCATATCAAAGAGAGTCTCACCATAGTCTCTTCAACAGGAGCATGAAGGGCCAATGAGAAATATAGATGAGATCCTCGTATCTAAAGAACCATGTGTCTAAGAGACTTGGACATGTTGAGGAGAAAACCTAGCATGTCTCACCAATAAGGAATAATTATGTGGAGTATGTAGCATTTAGGAAATAGAAAAAAATCTCTCGGACATCGAGAGATTATCATAAAATAAATGGTAAATCACAGATAAAATAGCATGGAAAAATGATAATATCAAGGAGAGGAATAAAGGAGTCTCCCAAAAATTTAAGGAGCAAGTGAGAATAAAATATCGGCGAGACATAGAGACATCAAACATACATTGATCAAAGTCTCATTAACACCCTAACAATGACATGTCAAGGAGACACGAGAGTATCAAGTAGCCATTGTCAAAAGTCTCCTTGACATTCTGGCACAAGTACAAGCACACACTATTGATCAAACTAAGAGAAATCAGGGAGAGGTAACCATGGGTCTCCTTGACATGACAAAGTCACATAGAGATAATTAACAAGTAATACTGCCGAAGGGAGATATAAGGGTATTTTGATGAGACATAGGCTTGTCGATGAGAAATATTCACCAGTCTCATCAACAAAAGGGGTCCACAATGTAAGAGCCTGAAATGTAAGTGTTGAAGAGACCTTGCAATATTGAAGAGAGAAATCTAAATGTCTCTTAGAAATTTTTCAAAAGATGGTCAAGGATACATCAAAGAGAAAAATAGGTATCATAATTAAAGTCTCTTTAACAAAATATGAAATAATGTTCATCGGATTGATTTGACTGATGATTTAATCAAAGAGACAACTACTATTAATGTGAAAGTTGATTAGAAGGGTGGCACGAGCTCCATTTATTAACTAGAGCTGGCTTGAGTGTGCTAAATTTTAATAAATACAGCCTTTCAGAAATTAGAAATCACTGCCAATTGTGGTTGGATAATCGAAGGAAGGAATTGGATGACGGTGAGTAGATCAAAATTTGTAGCATTCATTAAAGTAAGTGATCTTGGCTAAGCTGAACATATTTTTTTTAGAAGATAGCTTGAAATAAAACAAAAGTAGGGTTAAAATGGATAAAACCCCAAAGAAACCAATGGCAAAAGGGAAAAAAATGGAGACTAGTCCATTAAACCAAGATTTAATAGACTAGTGTCTTGGGTCTAGGCCAAAATCAAGAAAATATCAATTAAATCCATCATGTGAAACTTTGCAAGACAAACGCAAGAATTTGGGAGACTTGTGGACTTTGCATAGGGGTTATGACTTGTTCATTTATCATTATAGAAATAAGTATAGACATATGCCAGTTTCAAACACATGGAAGTTGAATTTGGGGAAGCTTGTGATGCCCAATGTTTTCATGAATGTAGAACTATTTAAAGCACTAGCTAGAAATTACAATCCAAAGACGAGGTAAATTCACTTACACGATGGGTCGTAGTTCATGATTATAACATGGGACTATATTTGTATGGTTTTCCAATTGGATACCTCCATGAAAAAAAAAAATTTGATGAGAGATTTGTTGGAAGAATACCACACTATGGATATAAGCTATAAGAGGTGGAAGTTATCTCTGCATAGGCCTAAAAGTCTAAGAAATCAACCTAGGAGGTTTTCCAGTGATGAAAATCCCCCATTCCCTATAGATTTGTTTGAAGAATACTATCAATACACCTACTATTCAGTTGGCCAAGTACTCGGAATTGATGCCTCTACTATCATGACTATAGCTCCCATGGTTCTGGCTGCTAACATTCAAATCCAAGATGTCAAGCCTTATGACTATGTAGAATATTTTTTTGAGGACATTATTATTGCTCTGAATGCCATCAAGAACAATAGTGAAGTTATCAGCTTCAAACACTATTCACTTCTTATGCACATGACATTGTATGAAGGGAAAGTGATGGGAATATGGGGAGAAGAATTGAAAATAAAATATTTGGATAGTGATGGGAATTATAGGCCAGTGCAAATGTGGACATCCATGTGGGACATTAGTTTTGGGAGGTCCTACTACTTGTACTTTGAAGAACATTTTTTCAAACCCTTATACA
Organism: Sequoia sempervirens; assembly: GCA_007258455.2. Classification (NCBI taxonomy): domain Eukaryota; kingdom Viridiplantae; phylum Streptophyta; class Pinopsida; order Cupressales; family Cupressaceae; genus Sequoia; species Sequoia sempervirens. Next base: position 80,184,992 of record VDFB02281492.1, on the reverse strand, counting down.
AGTTGCTTGGCCACACATGTGATTATAATTTGTCCCCAAAAATACAAAGGTTCCTCTGGCAAAAAGAGAAGGGTTTTGAAGGAAAAATAAGTCACAATTGGGGGGATTGGTATGCATTTGCAGATTGTACTATTATTAGAGTATATGGATTTGAGGCAACACCATATTTATTGCCTAAGACTATGCTAGATAGGGTTGCATACCTTTAGATCATAAGAAAACTGTCTCATTCAGCCTTCATGCATCTAAAAAGCTATGGAATGTTTAGTGTACCTATAGGAATTGGTTTAAATAAAATTTAACTCGTGAAGTAATTGTTGATCACTTGCAATGTGATTTGAAGTGACTTTCCTTGATTACAATGAATTTTACATAGTGGTACTTTGAAATGAATGATAGCATATACATGACATGTGGAAAATGATGGAATGAAAAGGTTGCAGAGTGTATGTAATAGGTGATGTGAGATTAATTACATGGTACATTATAATTGACAAAGGTGGTAGGATTGTTATGTGTGAATGGATGTAATAAGTTGCACATAATGAAAATGGAATATGTATGGTTGTATGTACGAAAGGATAGGTTATGAAGTGATAAACATGCAATTAACGTGTATTGTAATATGAAATGACAGACATACAAGTGCTACAGTATCATGCAGTAATAGGTCCCTTTTGTAAGTTTATCACCTAGAGGCGTGATGTTGTAGGTCCATGTTGCTTTTGCAACTATCTCAAAAAATGAATATTGTTGATTGTCACCTATGTAGTGTGTACACATAAAATATGTGATAAAATTATACATGTGGAATATCAGTGGGTGAGTTGTGTAGCTCATCTACTAACTCATTTGTAGAAATGGTTGTCCTTGTTGCTGAATTTTCAATTGTAGGTTCAAATTGTTGTTGTAATGTAAGAAGAAAGAAATCCTTTTACAATGGTTTCTTATAAATCTTTAATCTGTGTTTGTTAACTAGCAATGAGAACCTTATTTCATCAATTCTCTATAGTTGCACTGCTCCATTTGGAAATGATTTCTTTATATTATATGGTCCAAGCCATCTAGTTTGCAATTTTCCTTTGTAATATTTGTATTTGGAGTCATAAAGTAGAGCCCAATCACTTGTATTGAATTCCTTTATCTTAATAAACTGATCATGTCAATTGATTCTTTGATTTTGGACAAATTTAGTGTGGTGTATAGCTTCCATTCTAATTTCATCTAGGGCATTCAAGTTATGCAATCCCTCTTACTGTGTTGTTGACAAATCCATGCCCAATTTGACTACTGTCCTCAAATTTTTATACTCAAATTCTATAGGAAGTAGTTCTTTCTTACCATACACTAGTTCATATGGTGTAAAGCTTGTTGTGGTCTTCCAAGTTGTTCTATAAGCCCAAATAGACTCATGCAATTTGGCTGCCCAATCCTTCCTATGAATTTGCAAAATCTTTGTGAGGATTTTTTCAATTTACCTATTGGTGACTTCGACTTGCCTATTTGATCGAGGGTGATAAGGTGTAGAATTCCTATGTCTGATCTCATATTCTTGAACCAATTTGGTGATCAAATCTGATCTAAATTGGGGTCCTTGGTCTGTGTCAATTTCTCTTGGAACTCCATAGCTTGTGAATATATCTTCATAGAGAAACTTTGCCACATTCCCATCTCTTGCAAACTATAAAGTCTTAACCTCTACCCATTTTGTAAGGTAATTTGTGTAGACCAATATGTACTCTTTATTATTGTTTGATGTTGGTGAAATGGGGCCAATAAAGTCTAATCCCCGTTGTCAAATGGTGTTATTGCTAACTGTTGTTGCAATGGCATTTCATCTATTTTTGTTGGCCTTCCCATTCTTTGACATCTATCACAACTCTTGGTATATTTCACTACATCTTAGTTGGCCAATAAAGCCAGTATTGAGAATTTTAAGAGTTGTCCTCTTTGCTGCAAAGTGTCCCCCATAGGGTTCATCATGGCATGCTCTAAGGATATCAGATACTTCATCGTCTCAGATGCATCTTCTCATTATGTTTTTCTAGGACTGTGTAAAATATTTATCCAACTATCCATGAGTAGGGAAAAATATTGTGAACTAACCGCCTCTTTTCCCTTGGAGAGAAATAGTGTGGCATTTTTCCTACTTCAAGATAGTTGGCAATATCTGCATACCAAGGTGTATGTAGAGATAGATAAAATAAATGCTCATCTAGGAATGAGTCATCAACAACATCTTCTTTTGATTTGGTTGGTAGTCTAGAGAGAAAATTTGCCACTACATTTGCTTTACCTAGTTTATCCACAATGGTAATGTCAAATTATTGAAGTAATAGTAACCACCTGACAAGCCTGCCACAAACCACTGATTTGTTCATGATATACCTAATTGTTGTATGGTCAGTGCGTATGAACATTGAATACCCTATAATGTTTGAATTTGTGTATTGCATAAACTACTACCAACATCTCCTTCTCTATCATTGTATAGTTGAGTTTTGCCCCTTGAAGACTTTTGTTGATGTAATATATGGCATACTATTTGTTTCCTTCCATCTGTCCAAGTACAAATCCTATGAAAAAATTAGAAGCATCTAAATGGATATGGAAAGGTAAGCTCCAATTTGGTGCTCTCAAGACATGGGTTTTGGTTAATGCTACCTTGAGTGCTTCAAAGGAATGTTAACAAGAAACTGTCCTTTGAAATTCTACATCTTTTGATAGTAAGACAAATAGTGGGGCTGCAAATTTGCTAAAGTCTTGGATGAATCTCTTGTAATATCCAACATGTCCAAGGAAATTTCTAACATCCTTTTATCTTTGAGGCACAAGGAGTGTTGATATCACCTCAATTTTGTTGGGGTCTACTTGAATTCCTTCATTTGACAAAAAATGTCCTAATACAATCCCCCATTCATCATGTAGCATTTCTCATGACTCAAGGACAACTTATTTTCTTGACACCTAAGTAGTACCTTCTCCAAATTTCCAAGTGCTTCATCATAGGTATTCCCATAATTTGTGAAATCATCCATGTAAACCTCCATGGAATCATGTGCAAATTCTAAGAATATGCTCAATACTGCCCTTGGAAGGTGGTTGGTGGATTGCATAACCCAAATGGCAAGACAAAATAAGCACATGCACCCCAAGGGCATGTGAAAGTTGTCTTGTCTTGGTCTCCAGGGACTATCTTAATTTGATTGTGGCCACTAAATCCATCCAAACTTCTTTCCCACTAATGAATCAAGTACTTGATCAATTAATGGGAGTGGAAAATGGTCCTTCCTAGTTGCAGCATTTAATTCATGATAGTCTACACACACTCTCCATTTCCCTCCCTTATTAGGAACAATTACTAGGGGTGACACCCACTGACTATCAGAGATGGGATAGATAAAGCCTACATCAAGTAATTTTTGCAATTCTAATTTAACTATATCACGAACTGTAGGGTTCATTCTTCTTTGGGGTTGTCTAATTGGTTTGAAACCATCATTGATGTAAATCCTAGATGCATGCATAATGTTGGGTCTATCCCCTTCATGTCATGGTAATCCCATGCAAATACTGCTACATGTGCTTGCAACACATTCATCAGTGAGATTTGTTGTATATCAATCAATTAACTATTAGCATTTAATGTTTTACCCAATATTATTTCTAAAGTCAAGGATGCTATTTGAACAGATGCAATGTCAAGTCATGTTATGTTTGGAACACATTGGTGTGGTAACAAAGTATGAAATTTTTGGGAAATTGACTCAAATGAATTAGTAGGGATCATATTTTGTAGAGGATCCTACGAACATGTTAGACAATCATGATGTTGTGGGTCCCTACCATAGTTGTTTTGCATGATGTTTGCTATTGGGTCATATTCATCTTGGTTTTATAATAAGGGGTTGCATTCAATAGTCATTAGGGCTTGTAAGGAGTACTGATCTTTCTCATCTAGGGCAGGCCAGATGGTTTGTTCTAGGTCTGCATGTGGCTAAGCTTGTGGATAAAGGACTAATTTCTTAGTCACATTTCCATTAGAAATGATCATATTCCCAAACCTATAACCTACGAAAGCATCTATTGTTTCCAACCAAGGTCTTCCTAATATGAGGGGATAGCCTATAACATTAGCTTTAGGCTGCAATACCATAAAGTCTGCAGGTTACTCCCATGAATCCAATGTTATTACCAAGTCTTTAATGATACCCTTAGGTTTAACTGTGGACCTATCTACCAACTGTAGAACAATAGGTGCAGGTATGAGTTTTATTAACTGTAATAACTTCATGGTCTCTTTGGTCATTACATTAATAAATTCTCTTAAGTCAATTAAGGTGTTCTTAATGAGAGTGTCATTTATTGTGATATTAACTACAAGGCTCCCAAGATATACATACTTGGGGATAGTTATGTTTCCTAACATAATATTTGCAAGTTGTCCTATGACATGTACAGTCTGAAGGTATTTTCGCTTCCTACCTAGCTTTTTGAGGCATGGCTCTCTCACTATTTTAGTATAAATAAGAACTTCCTTAATTTCCTAGATAAGTGGTATTTTGATGCAAACATCCCTAAGCTATCCCAACATATTAGTTTCAACTTTTGTTTGATGTATTTGGACTATTGATCTCTTAGGGAATAGAGGCTCTAAACTCATGGTTGTTGGGTTAACCTGATTTGACTCAGGTTCCTTAGGTTGTGTCTCCAAGGTCTTTGCTAGGAGTTCCTTATCAACCAATTTAGCGATGTGAGTAGATGAATGACCAACCAACATTTTCCTGGATTTGAGGCTAACATCACTCACCTCAACCCCACAAGTAGGGTATTGCACAACTTCGTTAGTATTAGCATGATGAATAGACTTGTTATTGGGGTTAGGTGCAGGTTGTGCTGGCAACTAAGGTGATCTAGGTGGTTGTGGTGTTGGATTTGTTGGGTTTGGCATAATGGCTTGTTGTTGTGGCTACAATGGCTATTGTGGCTGTTGATAATTCATGTTTTGATTTTACCACTACTGAACTCTTTACCACTGAGGTTGCTATTGGTTTTGTTGGGAATGGCCATTGAGAATTATAGTTGGATCCTTGGTAATTTTATGGTGGCCACATGTTTTTCTATTGTTGATTCCAATTGGATTGAGGCATTGACCATTGTTGGTTTTGCATATTGGCCCAAGATTGAGTGTTCCAACTAGGAAAATTTGCACTGTTACAAGGAAATGACATGTTATAATTCAAAGGGTCTTGGGGCATACCTTGTCTTGGTTGCCATGGTTTCCTTTGAGTTATGTAGAATACTTGTCCATCTTCACCTTCCAATGTATGAAAGTCTAATGTCCCTTCCTTATCTTCATAAATACTTGTCACCTTCTTGCACTTGCAAGTAGTCTTTATTTGTCTACAATATGGGAGATATTTTGTAAGGGTTGCTTCTACCTCTTGTTTCTTTTACTTCACATGGAAGGTGTCTAATTGTGTAGCCAAGTGGTTGATGATATCCTCCTTCATATTTGACAAAAGATTGTTCAACTTTATTCTAGAGACTCCATTGGGTGACTTGTTGATGGAAGATGTCTTGTCTTCTCTAACCTTCTTGGTAAAAGACCTTGAATAGTTCCTGCATGCTTTACATATTCCTCAAATGGTGCCTATGAGATATCTCCTGCCCCAATTAGGTTAAGTGCATCCATGTAATCATCATTAATATTGAAAGGAAAGCAGAGTGTGGAATACACCTTCCTAATGCTAAACTTTAGGAGAGAGATACATAAAACATTTCAAAACTTGTAATTACATAACATTAAGATGCACATACATGATTAACTGAATAGACAATAAAATAGAAACACAAAATGAAAAACAAATTTTACGTGGGAAAACCCTCTCGGGAAAAAACCCACACACCAAAGTAGAGATCTCTTGTATTACAATAAAATGTCAATTACATACAAGTCATAGAACTATGCTCTTTCAAGTGTTGATTCATAGAATCAATTCGACAACATTAAATTCACTCTTGCTTCAACCAACTGCAACTCTTTGACCCACAATTAAAAACCAATACACTACAGTGCTATTTTTATCTATATATATATCTCCTCCTTCAGGTTGGCTCAACCTCTCGATGTCTTAGTACCACCTTGTCATCCAATGAACATCAAGATCCCACAGGTAGTTGCATGGTTATCAGGGACTTCAACTATCAGCTTTAGGTTGAAATCACTAGGCCAATGATTGCGTTGATTCACAACAATGATGTGCAATCAACAAATAACTTTGTGCCACATATGCCCATCTAGCTCATCCATCTATCACCATCGATCTACTCACATTTCCATCTACAATCATAGTATCAAGGAGACTATGTAGCAACTCCTTTCGATATGGTGAAGTGTCACTGAAAAAATTTGCAACCTACCGCCATATTGTAGACTCTCTCAAATGACCATCGCGAGATAGTGGGATCTATACTACACCACCACAAGCCACTTAAAATGACCTTCGTGGGACAACGGGTTCATCACTATACTGCAGGCCATCTTCTCAAACCATTGTGAGGTGGCAGTACAACCCCTGCTCTACTGCCATCCTCTTCAACCACTGTCATAGGGTGGCGGGGTAACCACTACTTTACCACCAGCCAATTCACATAGCCTCGCACACCCGCACAGACTGATGAAGACCATCGGGGGATGGCGGGTAACACCGCTAGCCCACACCCCTCTTAGCTGCACCTTGTGGTATTGTGGTAAAGGCCGAATGTAAAAATTTGAAAGTATGAGTTTGATGGCAACTAAGCTAGGGTTTTAGTAGTGATTTTGAGACACACATTCTCAATATTCTTCCACTTGATGAAAAACTCACTAAACCCCTTCCAACGCTTGAAGTCACTGAATATTCTAGGCCCCAAGGCCCATCAAACTGGCACACCATTTGAACTTATCTATGCTCACCAACTTTTTCAATGCATCAACAACATTCGCCAGAGTGTCAACCTTCTCCAAGTTAACCTTTCCATCTTCCACCATATCATGAACAAAATGGTATTGCATGTCAATGTGTTTTGTTCTAGCATGGAAAGTTGGATTTTTTCGCCAAACATATAACACTCTGGCTATCACAATAAATAGTAATTTTCCATGCATCAAAACCAACATCATAACACAATATTCTAATCCAAATGGCTTCCTTATAGGTGTGAGTTGTTGCCATGTACTTAGCCTCAGTAGTGGATAAAATGACTACAACCTGTTGCTTGCTCCTCTAGCTAACTTCACCACCAAACAATGTGAATACATATCCACTGGTCAATCTTCTGCTGTCAATGTCCCCTACCGAATCAGAATCCACATATCCATGAATGCTACTAAACTCTAAGATTCAGTAGAGAAACCATGATAACATAATGTGTACTTAGAAGTACCCTTCAAATACCTGAAAACTCTCTTCACAACATCCCAATGTAGCCTTCCAGGATTAGCCATAAATCGACTAAGCACTCCCACTGCTTGGGCAATGTCTGGCTAGTACAGACCATTACATACATTAAATTTCCAATTGCACTTGCATAAGTCACCTTGGTCATGTCCTCCATCTCAATAGGATATTTTGGACAATCTTCAATAGAAAGTTTAATTCCCTTCAACACTAGAACAACTAACTGCTTACAATCCATTATGTTAAATCTCTCTAGGACAAAATTTATATACTTACTCTAGCTGAGCCAAAGTTTCCTATTTCCCCTATCCCTTTTGATTTCCATCCCCAGAATATACCTAGTTGAACCTAGATCTTTTATTTCAAACTGTGCTGACAGTTGAGACTTCAATTTAGAAATCATACCCTTACCATTTCCAATGAACAATATGTCATCCACATACGAGGAAATAATAAGAAGATGACCATTTTCAATCTTAAAGTAAACACAATGATCATACTTTGATCTCACAAACCCCAAAGACAACACATAGGTATCAAAATTCTGGTACCACATTCTAGGTGATTGCTTCAAACCATACAGAGATTTCTTTAATTTGCAAACCAAGTTTTCCTTACCTTTTTCAATGAAGTGCTCTAGCTGGGACATGCAAATATCTTCATTCAAATCACTGTGAAGAAACACTATCTTCACATCCATCTGCTCGATTTCTAAGTCATATGTAGCTACAAGTGACAACAAAAGTCTGATAGACATCAGCTTAGCTATCGGTGAAAATATTTCTTCATAATCAATCCCCTCCACCTGGGAATATCCATTCGTGACCAACCTTGCTTTACACTTCTCAACACTACCATCCAGACCAAGTTTCTTCTTGAGCACCCATTTACATCTAATAGGATTTCATCCTTCAAGCAAAGGTACTAGATCCCACGTTTCATTCTTCTTTAATGATTCCATTTCTTCTTTCATGGCTTCCAACCAGGAATCTAAATCAAACATACCCATAGCCTCTCTAACAGTCCTAGGCTCATCAGTGCTAGAAATCAAAGCATAGGCACAACAAGAATCTAGCATAGAATATCCAAACCTTTCAGGTTTCTGCATTACACACGTAGACCATCTCACCGATTAAGGTTGAGGTTCTTCTTCTTGATCAAAATTTTTAGAGTTGCTTGAGCTCTCCTCACTAACAGGTCCAATAGGAGTACATAGTTCATCCTTATCTGGAGTAAGAGGAAAATCAACTTCCTCCTTTTCTGCTTCTTTCACCTCTGGCTACATATCAACTGTAGAAGGTTTCATCTCATGGAATATCACACTTCTGCTATACAACACCTTCTCTGTAACTAGGTTCCAAAGCTTGTACCCTTTCACACCTATTCCATAATCAATGAAGATACACTTCACTGACTTGTTCTCTAGTTTGGATCTCTTTTCACTAGGCACATATGCATATGCCTCACAACCAAAGACTCTAATGTGTCTCAATGAGAGCTTCTTACCATACCATGGTTCCATACGTTTCTTGTCCATGAGCGCCAAAGTGGGAGATCTATTAATCAAGCAACATGTTGTAGCTACAGCCTCATCCTAGAAATTTTGTTCTAGACTAGCACTACTCAATATTCTTCTCGCCCTTTCCATCAGTTCATCCTTTATGCAACTCCATTTTGTTGTGGAGTGTGAGGAGTCATTTTATTCCTTTTAATTCCATGGTCTTTGCAAAACTTATCGAAATCTACAGAATAAAACTCACCACCATTATCTATCCTCAAACACTTATTTTTTACTAGTCTAATTTTCAACCAAGGTTTTAAATTCCTTAAACTAACTAAAAACTTTAGTTTTACTTTTGAAAAAATAAACAAATGTCCTTCTTGAATAATCATCTATGAACGAGACAAAATACATAGATTTTGATAACAAAGGGATGTTAATTAGACCTAACACATTAGCATGAATATAATCCAGAATTCCAAAAGATTTATGAGGAATAGAATAAAATGAAACATGATGTTTCTTTTATTGGAAATAGGATGCCATTTAATTGCAATCCTAAACATTATTTCATGTATCTCCTAAGTCCTTGGAAAGTGTTCCCCAACACTAGGATTAGAAAGAGATTAAATTTGAATGAAGTGAAAATGTAAATTGACATTTTTAATTAATTCTAAATGATAAGAACATGTGGGGACGCCCAAGAAGATATCCTACAAAATAGGAGCACATGGGGCACCCACATGGAAGGTGGAACCCACCTTGAGTTCAGTTAACTGTTTAGAGAAAAAATAACACTTCAGTAATGCGTGTAAAGATCCTAGAAGTTAGGGATTGATGTTTACATGCATGGAGTTTCGTTCAGTTTAGTTATGGTTCAGTTATCTTCAATTAGTTTCAGTTGAATGCTAGTTGACTTCAGTTGATTTGGAATGCATGACTAATTACTTGAGTTGCATGACAAATAACAGGTGATACATTCATTTAAGTGGGGATGATCAATCATGCATCATGTTTGCATGAATTGATGGAGAGATATGTTTCTGTTAACAGAGATTGACTTGGACCCACCTTGGGCGCCCAAGTTGGAATCTTGGAGTTAGCACCTTTTTCATTAGAAGATATTTACATGGTTGAGTTAAGTGGGCCCATTCTTGGGTGCCAACTTTGAGGAGAAGCTTACAAGATATATTTGTAATCAACGTTGAGTTAAGTCTTTAGTTTGGGACGCCCAAATTGAAGGACTTGGTTTGACATTGTTTTTCATGGAAGAACTCTACTTGCAAAAGAATGGCATAGATATTTGTGAGGACCTTTATCCTCTTGTAATTGTCAACTCTTTGGAGTTTACAATGTTCACAATTGCCTATTAATTGCAGCAAGTTGAAAAGAGTTCTATCAGATTTTATTGCAAATTGTGAAGAATAATTATTGAAGGAAAAAGAAGCATCTCAAGCAAGGATTGATACATAATTATTGTAATCTTATTCTAAGGTTAAATAATAAAAGCACTATTGATTTTGGTGGTAGAGTTTTTTCTCGAAAGGGTTTCTCCATGGTACATGTTGTGTCACTTCTATCTTCTGGTCTTATTCTTCTAAAATCTTTTGTCTACTTCTACAAATGGTAAAATGAATCTAAACAGATAATCATCCACAAAGAAATTGTAACAAAGAACACTTAATTAGAGCTACAATCTCATAGTGTTACAAAGTATTAAGCTACATAATTACCTCCATTTTCAAAATTTGGTATCAAAGCTAACAGTTGGGTAGAGTTTGGGATGCCTTTCTCTTAAAATTTTGAAGGTTTTTTGGTGGTAGTGGGAGCTTTTACTATTGTGTTATTGTTGATTTTGGAAAATAAGTTTGTTACAATGAGTTCTATTTCTCGTTTAGATATTGAAAGATTCAATGGATCTAATTATGAGATGTGGAAACTAAAATTGGAGGATCTCCTTGAAGAGAGATATTAGTGGTTAGTTGTTGGTAATGAGACAAAGTCACCTACAATGATGTCAGACGAGGATTGGGCTAAGCTTGATAAGAAGGCAAGAGGGACCATACAATTATGTCTTGTTGATGTTATTCTCTTAAATGTTTCAGTCTTACTAATAAGTTGTATCTGAAAAGACAGTTGTATTCTTTAAAAATGAAAGATGGTGATTCTGTTGCAAATCATTTAAATGCTTTTAATTTGATTCTAAGTCAGTAAGCATATGTTGATGTAAAGCTAGAAGATGAAGATAAATGCATTTTTTACTTTATTCTTTACCAGAGTCTTGGGAAAATCTAAATGTTGCTATCAGTGGTAGTGGTGTAGATCCTAAGATGGACAATATAATTCCTACTCTCCTATCAGAGGAGATGAGGAGGAATTCTAAAACTGGCTCCCAAGATGCCTTTTTTGTAAGAGGTAGGCCTAAGGAAAGGGAACCTAAGGGAGATAAGAAAGGAAAGGGTAAGTCCAAAGGACAGTCTAAAACCCCTAGTAAGAGTAAGGCAAAGTGTTGGAATTGTGGAAAACCTGGACATGTAAAGAAGGATTGTAAGAACAAGAAAAAGAGTTCTGATGCTTCTACAGAGAAATCCTTGGATGAAAATAATGATGCATTGGTCATTTCTTCTAATATTGTTGTTGATAACTCTTGGCTTATTGATTCAGGTTGCTCCTATCATATGACTCCTAACAAGGAGTGGTTCACTAAGTATACTGCATATGATGGAGGGAATGTCTTCTTTAGAGATAATAGCACAACAAAGGTTGTGGGAAAAGGAGAGGTAAAGTTGTGTTTCAGTGATGGTAGGGTTAAGACCCTTAATGATGTTTTACATATTCCAGGACTTGCTAGAAATCTACTTTCTATCTCTAAGTTCAATGATTCTGGAATGCATGTGACATTTGATAAAGGTGGTTGCAGATTGGTGAAAGGGAATATGGTGGTTGCTAAAGGATCTCAGATTGGGACTTTGTTTAACCTGAATACCTCCAATTTGAATAAATTATCCAATGTAACTAAAGCTGAAAATACAAGTATGTTGTGGCACCATAGATTGGGCCACATTGGTGAAAAAGGTCTTAGGACCATTCTTAATAAGAAATTGGTAGACAATATTCTTGATTATAATATTGGCAAAAATGATTTTTGTGAGCATTGTGTGTTTGGAAAGCAATCTAGATCTTCATTTCCTAGTGGAACAAATAAAGCTAAAAGATTATTAGAGATTATTCATTCAGATGTAATGGGCCTTAAGGATATTGAATCTATTGGAAAATCTAGATATTATGTCACATTTATTGTAGATGTCTCAAGATACACTTGGATTTATTTTATGCATAACATATCTGATGTGTTTAATAAGTTTAAGGAATTTAAGGCTTTGGTTGAGAAACAATTAGATCATAAGATAAAAGTGTTGATATTAGATAATGGTGGTGAATATTGTTTTAGGGAATTTGATGATTATTGTAAGCATGCAGGAATTGTGAGACAAAAAAATACTCCATATACACCTCAACAAAATGGAGTAGCAGAAAGGATGAATCGAACCTTGATGGAAAGAGCTAGGAGTATGTTAAGTAGTGCTAAGCTAGATTGGTGCCTTTGGGCTGAGGCTGTAAGTACTTGTTATTTAATCAATAGATCCCCTAGTTCATCTATTGAAGATAAAACTCCTTATGAAGTGTGGTTAGGTAGGAAGCCTAGTGTTGCACATTTAAGGATCTTTGGTTGTGAGGATTTTGTTCATGTGCCTAATGAAAAGCGATCTAAGTTGGATCCAAAAGCACAAAAATGCATATTCATAGGTTATGGTGAAAATGTAAAAAGTTACAAGCTTTGGAATCCTCTAACTCGAAAAATTACTTTATCTAGAGATGTGATTTTTAGGGAATTTAGAGCTTATTCAGGAGAAGAACAACCAAAGGAGAAGGATACTTCTTGAACAATGCATTTTGAGATAAATACTAAGAAGCAAGAAGATGCACATGTTAAAGAACAAATGGATGGATTGGATGAGGAGAGTTCATAGAGTTCTTTTGAGATAGATGCTCATGATGAGCATATTGAGGAACAAGTAGAAACCCCTTTCAGAAGATCCATAGGACAATGAAATCCCATTGATAGGTATATCCCACCTAATTTTTGTTGTATATTTGCTTTGATGAGTACTAATGATGAACCCAATTCTTATAGGGAAGCTTTGTCTTCAGATGAAAACAAGCTTTGGTCACAAGTTATGCATGAGGAAATGGAATCCTTGGATACTTGTGACATATGGGATCTTGAGAGTTTTCCCAAAGGAAGAAAGGCCATTGGTTGTAAATGGATCTTTAAAAATAAAATTGGAGTAGATGGTAATCTTAAAAGGTATAAGGCTAGATTAATAGCCAAGGGCTACTCCCAGAGAGAGGGAGTCGACTTTAATGAAATCTTTTCTCTTGTTGCTAAATTAACTTCTATTAGATTCTTTTTATCTATTGTTGCTGCTTGTGATTTTAAGATAGAGCAAATGGATGTGAAAACTGCTTTTTTGCATGGGAATCTTGATGAGGAGATTTATATGAGGCAACCTGATGGTTTTGTTGTAAAAGGAAAAGAATAATTGGTTTGTAGGTTAAAGAGATCTTTTTATGGATTGAAACAGTCACCAAGAATGTGGTACCAGAAGTTTGATGCTTTTGCATTGAAAATTGGTTATGTTAGGAGTGAGGAAGTTCATTATTTTTACATAAAAGTTATTGATGATCAACTTTTAATTATTATCTTATATGTTGATGACATGTTGTTTATTGGTAACAACAAGGTAATGATCAAAGAATTGAAAGCACAACTCTCGAGCACATTTGAGATGAAATATCTAGGGGTTGTAAAATATATCCTTAGAATGGAGATCAACAGTGATAGAGGTAACATAAAGCTTTGCTTAAGTCAAAGCAACTATGTTGATACTATTTTGAAATGATTTAACACACAAGAGAGTAAACCAATTAATATTCCTTTACCAGTTGGCACAAAGTTAAGTTTAGAAATGAGTCCTAAATTTGATTTTGATTATGAGGAAATGTCTAAAATTCCATATGCTAGTGGAGTTGGTAGTTTAATGTATGCAATGGTCTGTATGAGACCAGATATAGCCCAAGTAGTGGGAGTTCTAAGTAGGTTTATGTCTAACCCTAGTAAAGAACATTGGACTTATGTTAAGAGGGTGTTTAGATATTTATGAGGTACTTCTAATTACTGTTTGGTTTATTATGGTGCTAATGACATTGATATTATGCATAGATCATTGGACATACAGGGTTTTGTTGATTCAGATTGGGCAAGAGACTTGGACAATCGGAGGTCAACAAGTGGCTATGTGTTTACTTTGTTTGGAGTTGTGGTTAGTTGGATGAGTAAGAGGCAGCCCATGGTTGCTTTGTCCACCACAAAAGCAGAGTACATGACTGCTACACATGCCTCTAAAGAGGCAGTTTGGTTACAGAGACTTGGGAAAGGTATTGGCTTTAATTGCAAGCAAATTCAACTTGAATGTGATAGTCAGAGTGCTATTTGTTTAGCCAAAAATCCTATGTACCATGCTCATATTAAGGATGTTGATGTTCAGTATCACTTTGTGTGAGAAATGGTTGAGAGTGGGAAGGTATTGATTGAGAAAGTTGACACTTTAATCAATGTTGCAGATTATCTTACGAAACCAATTCCTACAGATAAGTTCTCTTGGTGCAAGAAGGCCATTGGACTTGAGTCCTATACTTGATTTATAATAAATGATTCCTTGTTTAGAATAATTGCAATGTATAATGTCAAGTGGGAGAATGTTGGAAATAGGGTGACATTTAATTGCAATCATAAACATTATTTCATGTATCTCCTAAGTCCTTGGAAAGTGTTCCCAAACACTAGGATTAGAAAGAGATTAAATTTGAATGAAATAAACATGTAAATTGACATTTGTAATTAATTCTAAATGATAGGAACATGTGGGGACACCCAAGAAGAGCTCCTACAAAATAGGAGCACATGGGGCACCCACATAGAAGGTGGAACCCACCTTAAGTTTAGTTAACTATTTGGAGAAAAAATAACACTTCAATAATGCATGCAAAGATCCTAGAAGTTAGGGATTGATGTTTACATGCATGGAGCTCAATTTAGTTCAATTCAGTATCAGTTCAGTTTAGTTATGGTTCAATTATCTTCAGTTAGTTTCACTTGAATGCTAGTTGACTTTAGTTGACTTGGAATGCATGACTAATGACTTGAGTTGCATGACAAGTAATAGGTGATGCATTCAGCTAAGTGGGGATTATCAATCATGCATCATGTTTGCATGAATTGATGGAGATATATGTTTCTATTAACAAAGATTGACTTGGACCCACCTTGGGCACCCAAGTTGGCATCTTGGAGTTAACACCTTTTGCATGAGAAGATATTTACAAGGCTGAATTAAGTGGGCCCATTCTTGGGTGCCAACTTTAAGGAGAAGCTTACAAGATATATTCGTAATCAATGTTGAGTTTAGTCTTCAATTTGGGACACCCAAATTGATGAAGGACTTGGTTTGACATTGTTTTTCATAGAAGAACTCTACTTGCACAAGAATGGCGTAGATATTTGTCAAGACCTTTATCCTCTTGTAATTGTCAACTCTTTGGAGTTTACAATGTTCACGATTTTCTATTGATTTCAGCAAGTTGAAGAGAGTTCTCTTAGATTTTATTGTGGGTTGTGAAGAAGAATTGTTGAAGGAAAAAGAAGCATCTCAAGCAAGGATTGATATAGAATTATTGTAATCTTATTCTTAGGTTAAATTATACAAGCATTATTGACTTCTCCATGGTATATGTTGTGTCACTTCTATCTTTTGGTCTTATTCTTCTACAATCTTCTGTCTACTTCTACAAATGGTAAAATGAATCTAAAAAAATAATCATCCACAAAGAAATTGTAACAAAGAACACTTAATTAGATTTACAAAGTATTAAGCTACATAATTACCTCCATTTTCAACAGCTTTCCATATATGCAGTGTTCACAAAAATTGAACTCAAGATTACAATCATCAAACCCTTCAACCAGACTTTTATTTTTCAAGGATTTTAAGCCTTTTTCACCAATGTGGACAAGCCTTTGATGCTACAACATTTTTTTCTCTACTAGGAGCTTCATCTCTAAGGAGTTTGTGCCCTTAGGAATAACACCTCCTTTCTCTACATGATCAAATTTACTTGACTTTGCAGAAACACTATTACACTCATACCCCAGATACACCCTTCCACCAACATACTTTTTGTACTTTGAGAACCAACCCCTATGAGAGGTCATGTGAAAGGATGCACCTGAGTCAATTATCCAAACATCATCTGATGCTTGAGTCACCAAGGTTGTTATGAAGGCATCTGCATCACTTTGAGAAGATTCATTTTCTGAATAACTTTTTTTCTTTTTCTTCTTCTTCTCCTCTTTACAATCTTTTCGGATGTGTTTAGTTTTCCCACAGTTCCAACATTTCACTTTGGACTTTTTACCAGGAGACTTTGATCTCCCCTTTGACTTGGATCTAGACTTCTTGTCCTTCTTATTACTTCTCTCCTTTGATTTGCCTCAAATAGTAAGGGCCTCCTTGGTCATCTCAAAAGACTTCCTTCACATTTCCTCTGACATCAGTAAAGCAACCACATCTTCCATCTTGAAAGTGGTTGTTATACTCTCAATAGCCATTACCAAGTGATCCCATACGTCAAGCAATGAACACAATAGGAGCATGCAATGATCCTCGTCATCAATCTTCACACCAACAGACCCCAACTGAGAGCAATAATCATGTTAAATGCATTCAAATGATCTGTAACAGATGCTCCTTCCTCCATCTTCAAAGAATACAACTTCTTCCTCATAAATAACTTATTTACCAAAGATTTCCCCTGATAAATGTCGCCAAGCTTCTTCCACAAAAGTTTCACTATCTTCACTTCATGGATGTTCAAGAGAACTGAATCAACCAAGCACAATCTGGTCATCCCCTTGGCTTTCCGGTCCATTGCATTCTAGTCATCCTGCGAGGTTGTTGATGGTTTGTTAGAGGATACTACATCCCATACCTCTTGATCCACGAACAAATATTCCATTTTGAGTTTCCATAACTCAAAATTGCCATCGTTGAACTTCTCAATCTCTATTCTTCTGGATGTGCTCGCCATCTTAAAACTACAATAAGTTATAAACTAGATTTCTCTACAAAACTCCCACTAAACAAGATCAACACAAAAAACCTCGTCTTACCCACAAGGACAACAAAATTGGCCAAGCTTTAATACCAATTGAAAGGAAAGAAGAGTGCAGAATACACCTTCCTAATGCTAATCTTCAGGAGAGAGATACAAAAACATTTCAAAACTTGCAATTACAAAACATTAAGATGCACATACATGATTAACAAAATAGGCAATAAAATAGCAACATAGAATGAATACTAAATTTTACGTGGGAAAACCCTCTTGGGAAAAAACCCACACACCATTGAAGCATAGATCTCTTGTATTAAAGTAAAATGTCAATTACATACAAGTCACATAACTATGCTCTTTCAGGTGTCGATTCATATAATCAATTTGGTAGCATTACATTCACTCTTGCTTCAACCAACTGGAACTCTTCGACCCATAGCTAAAAACCAATACACTACAATGCTCTTTTTATCTCTATATATCTATCTCCTCCTTTAGGTCGATTGAACCTCTTGATGTCTTAGTACCACCTTGTCATCCAATGAACATCAAGATCCCATAGGCAGTTGCATGGTTATCAAGGACTTAAACTATCGACTTCAGGTTGAAATTGTTGGGCCAATGATCGTGTTGATTCACACTAACTATGTGCAATCAACAAATAACTCCATGCCACATGTTGCCATCTAACTCGTTCATCTATCACCATCGATTTACTCATGTTTTTGTCTGCCATTGCAGTATCGAGGAGACTATGTAGCAACTCCTTCCGATATGGTGAAGTGTCATCGAAAAACCTTGCAGCCTATTTCCATATCGCAGACTCTCTCAACTGACCATTGCGGGATGGTGGGATCTATACTGCACCATTGCAAGCCACTTAAACTGACCTTTGTGGGACTACGGTTTCACCAGTATACCATAGGCCATCTTCTCAAACCATTGTGGGGTGGCGGTACGACCCCCACTCTATCGCTAACCTCTCCAACCACTATTGTGGGGTGGCAGGGTAACCATCGCTCTACTGCCAACCAATTCACAGATTGTTGTGGGGTGGTGGTATGGCCTCGCACACCTACATAGACTAATGAAGACCATTGCGGGATGGCAGGTAACATTGCCAACCTGTACCCCTCTTAGCTGCACCCTGTGGTACTATAGTAAAGGCCAAATGTAAAACTTTGAAAGTCTAACTTTGCTGGAAATTGAGCTAGGGTTTCAATAGTGAGTTTGAAACACATCTCAACAAATCCCTCTCAAGAATATCAAGTTTAAGGACTGATCAGAGAGTCTATTTAGGTGGGATTTCTTAAGGAAGAATTAAAACCTCTCCATATAGTCTTCCAAGGATTCATCTTCCTTTTGTGACATCCTAAAGATGTCATCCCTCTTTCTATCTATGCCTCTATAGTAATCTTGGTACTTTTCTAAGAACTTTGTCTTCATAGAATTCTAATTTGGAACAATTTCTCTTCCCAAACCCATAAACCATATCAAGGTAGTATCCTTTAGTGTTGTTGGATACAATTTAAGCTTGTGTGCATCTGTGGTGTAATCACGACTTCTGCATATCACATCAAAATTAGAAAGGAAGTATCCAGATCCTCCATGATCAACACATAGAAGACAAGTAATGCTGAAGGAGGTATGGTCTTCAAAGTAGTTGCTCTCTCTTGGTTAGCAATGGGAACTCAAAGGTTACATTCTCTAGTGGGTCTTCAATTGCTACTTCGCCATGATGCTAATGTGTTTGTAGGAAGTCTCCTTTTTTATATGGTGTGGGTAATGGTATTAGGGATGATTCTTCTTTAGGAATACCCTCGCTCTGTTCACTTTTTCCACCAATATCCTCTAATGCTTCATGTGATGTGTGGAGAAATCTTCTCAAAGCATCTTGTTGCCTCCACAAATAATGATTATGACTCTTTAGATTAACGGTTCTTGCACATTGTTAGTAAAGCGTGCTATTTTTGGTGGGTTAAAACCTAATTACCTTGATGCTGAAAGGAAACACACTAAACTATGAAAGCTTGAAATTACACAAGAGAATCCCAAACGTAGCACTGTCCCTCACAATGATGCCAAAATGTAAGGCCTTTCTAATTTTTAATAAACTTGGTGTTTATGAGTAGACACACAATTCATAGGACAAGTTTCTAACTAAACTATTCACCAAACCCTCACAAAGGCTTCATTAAATCATCAACCAAGGCTTTAAGCTTTTGACAGTGCTAGCAATATATGTGCAATTAAGGATCCTAACTATACCTTGTATCGATGAAACATAGGTGGTACATATGTAATGAAAACTATAAAGGCTGAAAAGGAAAAAAACCTATCAAATTGCAAAATAGGGGAAACAACATGAATCTATTGCTTATTCTATGGGTACCTTCTGCTGAGTGAAATCACAATACTGTGTCTCACTTTTTTCCCAAGATGGACATTTATATCAATATTTTTAACTGAATCTTCATCTTTTGAGACCTATAGCAGCTAAATCATAAAGAATTTGAAGATGATGTGAACTAGTGATTTGTGCCAATTTATGTGTAGATTATAATTTTTTATTTTTTATTTTTTTCAAATTTTCCAAAATAAATCATGAATCTTTCAACATCTCCTTTAATAATTGGTTTTAGATAGAAAACAACATTTTCAGAAAGTAATGTTTGTGTTGTACAACATAACCTTTTTTTCTATAAAGGATTAAATTCTAATTGTTGGAATATAGATTCTCAACATCAATATCTAGGGAAAGGATATTTTTTCATTATTTTTTAAATTAATTTTTGAAGTCACTGTAACTATAATTTGGACATACGTGTGTGTCGTACAACCTTACTTTTTGTGTATATATTGAAATCCAATTTTTCTTTTTTGGGTGAAACAAGGAAATCAATATCTAGGGAATGGGTATTTTTTGATTTTTTTTTACAATGGTTTACTATTTTTCAACCTTTGCACAACAAAGAGCTTGATATTCAGAGAAAAACCTATGTTTAGTAAAAATTGAAATTAAATACATGATAAAATGAAAATATATCAAACCTATACTTGTTGGAAAGCTAGTTTCAAGGGCTACAATCTTCAAAAATATAATTTTTAAAATGATGTTATTTAATCCCTCAAAAGGTAAAGAAAAAGTGATTTTTTTGGCATTTTGATAGCTGTGAAGGAGACTCCATTGTGGATATGATTTAATACTATAGGGGTTCTATCTAAGGGGGTCTTATCTATCTCTCTTCAATTAAAACCCTTTAGATGGAGCCTTTCAAGACTTAAATCATTAGTTTTTCTAAAAATAGTGATTTCAAGCAAAAATCAACACATCCCAAAAGTGAGACACAGTATTGTGGCAGCACCCTGCTTAATGTTGTAGCTGCTAACTACTGAATCTGAACTTGCAACTAACTAACACTACTGACTTTTGACTCCTAAATTCTCCAGAGACTAACTCAATGTAATGTTATAAAATGTAATTCATGCTACAAAATACCATTAATGGAATTCACATACATATAAGTGAGAATTCAGATAAATGGATACAACAATGTAACATCTAATCTAGTACAAAAAAGAAGATGGGTTGGCAGTACCTCGAGTGGCCCTTACTCGAGTTGCTATGCCCACAAGAGATATCAAATATGCACTATTGATCAACAAATCATGACAGTAACGAAACTCCTTTATTGCATAAGAACCAAGCTTATTACATTCTGACAAGAATGTTTAGAAGATCTCACATTCAGAGATACATATCCATTACAACTAAATAACAAAAAACTAACATCAATGAAGTATTGTCTAGTAAAATAATAAAAAAATAAAACTAGATTTGCTCCTCAACCATTGATCCCACTATATAGGCTCGGGAGGAGTTTTATTCACACAAGGACTAAAAAAATAAATGCATACTTCCACTCTCCCTCAAGAATAGGGAGAGGACTAGTTTTTGTAACCAATAACCATAATTGAAAAAGACAGAAGAAGAGAATTCAAACTATAACTCTACCTTAATGGTATGATAGAGACATGCTCTGTGCAAACTGTCACGTCATTAAGCTTTCTTACTCAGAGTAGACTCCTTCCTGTCATATTATTTGGTGCTGGTGATGACTCATAGTTGACCATTCAATGGTCATCTTCATTCCTTCTTGGAGTTGTCACTTTTCAAGAATTTTGGCTTCTCCCTTGCAACTAGATGCGGTCTTATGGTACAAATTGCAAATCCAGTTGTTGTGGGCTATCATTCTTCTTAGCTGTAAAATATTAGTTTCATCCTAAAACATACACACCATTAAAAATCATGAATCAAATATAGAATCATACTGAATTTCATGAACATTCATATATCCACACGTACAAATACCATCATATCATAATTGTATTTCCATATACTAAAGTATAGTTTAAGATGCATGAAAGATATAAAAGATGTACAAGTCTTAGGATTGTTCATGAACTTGACATGTTGAAATTCTAAAATACATGAACTTAATGAAAGAAAACTAGCTATTATCTAAGCTCATCAGGCATGGATCAAAGATTTAATCAAGGGTCCATAATCTATGAGGATTCAATACAATCCCTTAATTTTAGGAAATATGTTAGAGATATTATTCATGTGGAGGGAAGAATTTGAATTTGAAAAGGGAATATTCCATGAGAATATTCTTTATGCAAGTTGGAGGATTGGAGGAAAATTAGTTAATTAAACAATTTAAGAAAATTATTTAATTATGCAAGTTGGAAGATTTAGGATTTTAATTAAATAATTAAGAATTATTTAATCAAAGAGGGATTATGACATTTAATTAAATAATTTGATATTATTTAATCAAAAGGGGAGGAATTAACATGAAGGTGATGAATTAATCAAATAAAGCTAAGTATTTAATTAATAGAAGAATAAAGGTGAATTTAACTAAATAATTGAACATTATTTGATTAAATGGATGAAATAGGTGAATTATGAGAGAAACGGTGTTAACAAGTGAAATTAGTGTGTGTGATATACTCAGGACATTTTTAGGTGTCTACAAGGTATATGCTACATCTTCACCAAACATCTTGGTTGTTAATTTCTAGGTGTGTGGTTCCAATATACTTCTTTTTAATCATTAGATTAATTTTATTTAAAAAAGGTTAGATTAGAATTATAAGTAGATTATCTCAATTCTTGCTTGGATAAGTGACATTTTGTCACTACATTATAGTTTAGGAGTAACTAGATAGGATTCATTTATCTTATTCCATTAGATTAGCATATCTTATATTATAGATTTAGTTTTTAATTTAGTATAATTGATTCAAATCATTTTGAAATTCTCTCGCTAATAAGAGAGTTCTTAGTATCCAGAACGATGACATTAGGGCAACTAGATGACACATGAAAACGAGTGATTGTGGGTTAAGGTTGTGTGTCCACAACAAATAATATATAATATTGACACAACTTTTTTAATAAATTGTTAGTCCTTATTTGTGAAGACTATGAGTTGCTTATCCTTATCTTTCTGACAACTATGTCGATCCTTCAAATACATCAAATAAAGATAAAGATTAAAATATAATAAGTGTTTGATATACATCAAATCATATTAAAAAAATTAAAGACAAGAAAAATATTAAGTTTAAATCAAAGTACATAGAGAGACAACCACCAACTCAATCAACCAACTTTATTCTTGAGCTAGACTATTTATTCTTATTTGCTAGCTTAATAAATAGTAGATACATTGTATTCATCTAACATATTTGTATACATGTTTAATAATACAAATCACAACAAAGAGTGATGGATTCAAATGACACAACAATTAACTTAGAGATAGTCAAAATATGGTACATGCGATATAAATAGAAGAGGGTTGTTATACCAGGACATTCATGAGTTATCACACAATAAGTATTTGCTTGGAGGATTGTGGCCACTTATAGTTGATTAAATCATCATTAAGTTTTCTCAAAAGTTTTAGTGATGTGGATGGTGAATCTATAAGATTATATGCAATAATTTGAAGATGTAATTTAAATTGTAAATTTGACAAATTCATCTATACATATTTCACATTATACTGTGACATATGATTTGAAAAAATATTTAAGTTATGACTTCTTTCACATTTCCATGTCCCACTTGCAAACATAATCAATTAATATTATAGTTGGAAACGGTGAGTAGAAAAATGTCCCCATAAGAACTTAATGTCACTCTAAAATAAAACCCCAAAAAATAAGACATTGATGGATGTAGAGAGCAACAAAGCGTGAAGTTAAAGAGCGATCACCTGCCCCCATCCGTCCCAACCAGACTTAAACAAGGATAAAATGACACCATTTATCACCTACCTCGTTGTAATATCCGTCCTCCTCCATTGCTCCCATCCCTCATCCACCGTTGGATGAATTCACTAACTTCGAACTTTAATTCCATCTTGTTTCCGTCGACCATGCTTCTAAAATCCCCGCTTATAAGCATCAGCTGATTGCACTTCAGTTGTATGTTGCATCAACATTTCAGGGAGTGGAAAACATTGTCATTCAAAATGTCTACGGCGATTTCAGGCGTTTTCACTCCCACCACCCTGCATTCTGCAACATCAAACTCTTCACCATCTTCTTTCTCTTTAGCGCCTTCGAATAGAATTTGTAATGCTCATTTATTGAAGAAGAGCATAAGTTCACTGAGTTTAGAGAGTGGCAGCAGTCGTAGTTCCAGATGGGCGGAGCGCAAGTCCTGCTTAAAGGTGTATATGAGCTCTGCTGTGGGTGCACATACGTCTATTAGCGATGCCCTCTTTGCTGACTACAAACCTACTTCAGCTTTCCTCTTTCCTGGCCAGGTATGCTCGTGTTTTGTTTCATTTTAAATGATTAATAGGAGTGGTATCATTTAGCGGGCAATTGATGGGGGTTCTGTTTATGGTGGATCGATTTTTTCTAGTGATGAAATAATCATCGAAATAGAAGATATCAGTTTAAAAAATCTCTTCTCGTTTTCGCTACTATTTACAGAATCCGCCCCTTTTTTTCTGTTTTGGTCAAGCATTGGTTTTATGGTTTCCTGATGCTGGGCCCACCCAAAACGTGTGAACTTAAATATTCTAGGCAGGTTGATCCAGAAGGCTCAAGTATAGAAAATATTAGTTGTAGCTGAAACTAAAATTTAGTTTCGGGTTGCCATTGGAAGGGGGTTGATACAATTTTGCTGTGTGGTTGCCAAGGATTAAGTTTATATAATGAATTTGGGGCCTTATGCAATGCAAGGTTAACTTAAACTTGAGGATTTAACTCTTTGATTGTCTTCTATGAAGAGGCGAGATCAGGGGAAAAAAAAATTCTTGCGAAAACTAATAATAAGAGAACTAGCCTTAATAAAGAAGTGACAATGTCAATATTTAGCTTGCCAGATGTTCTACAGTTGGCCTAGGTGCCACGGATTGTAAGCTATATATGTCTTTCCATTGTTGTTTAGTGGTCCAGGTGGACACTGTTAAAAATCTTGCAGTTTAGTTTGTTGAAACATAGTGTGGCTTAAATAACATTTTGATATTTTTGGCCCCATTCACATTTGAAGAATGCATGTATTTATATATTTTGCTTGGTAAATCTTGGGTGAAGCTATGGGCCACCTTTAATGTAGTGTAGGATAAGTTTGGACCACTAGATCTGGGATGAAGGTATGGGCTACCTTTAAAGTGGTGTGAGATAAGCTTGGACCGGAACCTTGCCAACATGTCTATGGAGTTATGGGTCACTTTATTGCTGTAAAGAGAAATTGAGCATGGGTCAAAGTTTTCACGAATGTCCCCCATTATTATTACAACACAATTCGTCAAGCTGTTTTTGTTTATTTTTAGAATGGGGTGTTAGATTTGATGGAAGTAGTGATTAGTATTATTATTTTTATTACAAGGATAATGGTGGCAATGGAAAAAAGGTATAGGAATATTTACTTTAGTCTCATCCATTAACTAAAATATTGTTTGGCTTAACTCACATCTTTATCTTATATTCTTTGTTTGGGGGACCGAGTCTTTGTTAGTTTTAGGATCAGATTTGCAATAAGCAGAAATACAACAACACATGAACAATAAACACAACACTTTTACCCTGGGAAAACCCTCCTACTCGAGGGAGAAAAACCCAACAAAAAATATATCTCTTATATATATACATCAGATGAATAAGAGCAGAAATCTGCTTTACAATCAGACCCTTCTCAAGGGCGAACTGATACAATGAATTAATAGCACCTATCCTTTGATGCAAAGATAAATATGTTTCTTCTTGAAGTCGATCTGCTGCTACAAGATGGTTTGCTGCTCCTTGAAAGAATGTGAAAATAAGAATGACTTGATGATCTGAATGGAAGAACACCACCTTGTATATATACCAAACTAGGCAACCTTTCATCTAGGTCGACCTCTTTGATTTAAATAACAAATATAAAATATCAATAATTAACAAGGCCGACCTGCCTTGATAATTATTTATTATTTTAATTATTTTTCACGTAGAAGAAAAATATCTCCCTAAGCTACACACACTAACACTCCCTCTTAGCTAGGGAGGTATTTTTCCAGATATCCATGTCATGGAATCTCTCAACATGACACCCACAATGTCTACACCCATTTGTGAAAAGAGTTCATCATGGAGTCACTCAACGTGATATCGTCATGGAGTCACTCAACATGACGTCCACCATGGCTACTCCTATGTGTGGAAAGGAACATGTGCACAAGTGCCCATCACGGAGTCACTCAACGTGATGTCGTCATGGAGTCTCTCAACATGACGTCCACTATAGCTACTCCCATGTGTGGAAAAACACAAGTACAAAGGATTCATCACGGAGTCTCTCAACGTGATGTCATCATGGAGTCTCTCAACATGACGTCTCATCTCAGTCTCAGAGATGAACAAGGGTTCGCACCTCATATTTCTTCGTCTCAGAGAAATATACACTACAAGGGCTTTCACCTCATATTTCGTCGTCTTAGAGAAATATAAACTAACAAGGGCTTTCACCTGATACTTCTCCATCACAAAGAAATATACACTAACAAGGGCTTTCACCTCATACTTCTCCATCGCAGAGAAATATACACTAACAAGGGCTTTCACCTCATACTTCTCCGTCACAGAGAAATATACATTACAACAAATCTTCATGATGATGTGACTCCCTCTGAAGCTCCAAGTTCTTGCATCAACCTCCTGACCTCCTCGTCCAAGGTTGCCTTTGTTGGTTTGTCAGACTCCCTCTGAATGTTAATTCCTCCTCGTCGAAGAAACTGATCGCAGTGACAATCTGAATAGGTTCTTCCTCTTTGAGAGATGTCTCTAGTTATGTGCCACCAACTCAGTCCCATGGCAGCAAGCTGTGTCTCCATTCTTCAGCCTGCGTGACTTCCTCATAGGATGCATCAAGCTCTTCCTCTCTTGAATGCAATCTCTCATCCTCCTTTTGCTCCTTGATCCGTCATGATTCACTATTCCAATGCTTGAATTAATAACTACATAGTAATAGACTCTCAACGCTGCAATGGTCTTCCCCTCCAGTACTCAACCAGCAATCATAAATTTCCTGATTTAAGTGGTGAATAACAATCTGCACCTTTTATGAAATAGAATCAGTGAATACTTCTTTTCTTTAAGCAAACTCCTTCACCATCAACAGAGCACACTCAATGATGTCGATTTTCAGATTCAACTTAGCTTCAGAAATAATGAAACAAATTGGCTCAGTTAAAAAACAACGAAACAGCTCCACAACTAGACATAAAATAACACACATCACTCGCTATGCATCACCCACAAAGACTTATGCAGTCAGCTTCTTACACAGAAAAATAATTATTTTATCACCAACATAGCCTCATTACACAGAGAACAACAATCAGTAAATACTGTTATGAAATTTCTTTTGCAACACTAGACTCCAATCAGAGATATGCTTTAACTTCTACTTGGTCAAAGATAAAGTTAAAAGGAATCACATTCAGCTCGACTCCAATAACTTCTTACTTGAATATTCACAACTCCATCTTAAAATCAGTGTGTAATATCTCAAGCAGCTCTATTATCACAGAAACTCACGGCAGATTTCAGATCGTTTTTCAAAGTCAACAGTCCATACACAGACTCCTTCACACTACAGCACGTTCAAATTGGTAGCACAAGCCATCACATCTTTCATAACAGCGATAATGTTAATGCAAATCTTTTTCTTCACAACCCCGAAAAAGAACACTTAAACGGCTGCTGCAGTTGCTTACAATTGAATATTCTCAACCCCACATACACCAGGAAACTTTAGCGATTTATACACATCTTCACACATGGAGGCATAATCTAAAAACTCAACAACAATATTCTGTGTTGAGCACATACCATCATGAATTCTGCCAGGATAAACTGTCTGAAAGAAATCACACTAAATCAACAACCCAACAGGTGAAAGAAATTTGTAGAAGTAACCGTCGATAGATAAGGAAATATTCATCTGACAGATAATAATGTCAGCACCCCCAGCACAGAAAGATATCGATAGATTTTGTCTTATAGCTATAGCCGACGATTATTTAAGACAATTTAATTATGCTGAAGCCGTTATGCATGAGGAAATAAATGTCGATCGATTTTTTTAGAAGGCACGATGAACTCCACTTAAGACCCCGTCAGATTTTATGAAAGACGTCCTTGTTGAGTCCGCCATGAGAATGCAATAAAAGAGATTTTCTGAATCCGTTACATCCAAATGAGACCCGTCACTTACTTTTTATTTTATTTTATTTGCAGAGTAGCGCCAAAAATAAAATATGGCAGCGATGCAAATATTCACATCTCACAGCAATAAAAAATCATGTCTCACATATGCAAGACACCCCTATTCAAATTGAAGACTATTTCCTGATTTCATCGAAAATACTATATTGAGGATGAACCACCATCACATAACCTTAAGTTGCCTTGAGATCGGATGTTTCTCATAAACGCCATCTGAATGCAATCCCGTTAAGATTCCGACCAACTGTTAATAATCCCCAATAATTCTGTGCGTCAACATTCAGTATTCGATGATAAATATTATTGCCAAATCTTCTCCATAGGCTCCGGCGAAAGACCACAGATGCAAGTGAAAACACCATGTCTCCTCTACGTGCCAGTCTCCTTATAACATATGTCACTGTCATATATCACTTCCTTCTACTGGTCCTAATTCCGTTCCAAAAATGAACTTCATGGAAAATCTGCTTAATTCTGATTAGATATCTACTAAACCCGCTCTGATAAAACCCTCCTACTTGAGGGAGAAAAACCCAGCAAAAAATATATCTCTTATAAATATACATCAGATGAATAAGAGCAGAAATCTGCTTTACAATCAGACCCTTCTCAAGGGCGAACTGATACAATGAATTAATAGCACCTATCCTTTGATGCAAAGATAAATATGTTTCTTCTTGAAGTCGATCTGCTGCTACAAGATGGTCTGCTGCACCTTCTTGAAAGAATGTGAAAATAATAATGACTTGATGATCTGAATGGAAGAACACCACCTTGTATATATACCAAACTAGGCAACCTTTCATCTAGGTCTACCTCTTTGATTTAAATAACAAATATAAAATATCAATAATTAACAAGGCCAACCTGCCTTGATAATTATTTATTATCTTAATTATTTTTTACTTAGGAGAAAAATATCTCCCTAAGCTACACACACACTAACAGTTTTGGTGTGTGTAGTGAGAATCACTGTTGCTTGGAGGAAACGGGTGCTGAGAAAAAATCTATAAAAATAGTTTTATGTTCTTATGTAGCAATTGGCACATTGTTTGGATTAACATTTATTTGGTTCCTGCTTCTCTTTTGGATGGGCGTAGGGCTGAGGATGGGGGTTAGATTTGGTGGAAATAGTGATCACTAATTTATTGTTATAGTATTATCAGGTTGAGTTGGGCCAATGTTTTTTTAACACTTACAGAGGTTAGGATCGAATTGTGAACAGCCATATTACAGTAGTATCAGTATTCCTCTATACATCACTGCACAATTCAGATAAGCACAAATCCTAATGGATGTGCATAACATCAGCATGGGACTTGCATTGTACAGGTTGCCTAGAGGTGGGGAAGGCTTTAGGGGATTGAGCTTTGTGTTTCTTTCCTTTGGTGACAGATGTTAATATTTATTATTAACAAATATAATGGCAGCATTGTTGGAGGCAGAGTCAATGCTTTCCTAAGTTATAACTGTGTTCTTTTGGCAACACCGAATCTTTTGCTACTCTTCAGCTTGTTGAGTTCTATTTGAGTCCACTATGCAAGACTGTGCTTAATAGACATAAAAATGAACATAATAAGTGGTATAAAACGCACAGATATCCTTATATTGATAATGTGCATTCTATGACAATGATTTTGGCTTATTTATAGCTTTGTATGTCCATGTTGGATCCTATTTATGAAATGAGAAATATTTTTTGGGGTTTAAATTTTAAATATCTTTCTATTTTCCTTTTTTTGACGTTTTCCTGAGTTTATTTTTGCCAAGTATGAATCACACGCTTGTTGTTCTTCAGCTCTCTCAAGTCACTACCGAGTCCCAAGTCAGATGACTTTGGCTGGGGAAAGGTAACTATGGACACCATTAATCAAGGAACATTGGAGAGGGCAAGAGTTAGTGGTATAGTAACCTGCTGGCTGGAGGGTGATCCTCAGTTCAATTCATAGCCTGTCCATTTTTTTCCCACATTTATACTAGAGCTAGTGTTGGCCTGTGGACATATAGGGAATTTCAAGTGGAGCATGCCATTAAGGTCATTGGGGGTAACAGTCCACACTATGGAACAAGGAACTGAAGAGGGCAGTTAGATCAATTATAGAACATCCAATTGGCTGATGGGTGGTCCTTTGTTTGATTCCAAGTCTGTTTATTTTTTTCCACAAAGCATGAAATATTTTAGTTTTTTGGTCAATTACCTACATATATTCAATACTTCCAGTACATATTTATTAAAAAATAATTGCATACACTGTGGAAGGCACTGTATCAGCTAGCCAAAGGTGCATGTATGGCTTCTCTTTCTGCTTTTACCACAATCTCCAATTTTGTACGAAAATTGGGCTCAAGTTAAATTTTGATTCTCATAGATAAAATCAAATATGCTATTTGTTCCTTGTGTTCAG
The DNA here is from genome assembly GCA_007258455.2 of Sequoia sempervirens. Taxonomy (NCBI): domain Eukaryota; kingdom Viridiplantae; phylum Streptophyta; class Pinopsida; order Cupressales; family Cupressaceae; genus Sequoia; species Sequoia sempervirens. Next base: position 80,154,609 of record VDFB02281492.1, on the reverse strand, counting down.
GTTAAAGAGGAAAAGCATGTGCCTTAATCCGATTTCAACTTGCTGTCTCTTCCCTTACCATTCGAGTCCATAATATTTTGCTCATAGAAGCATAAATGCTCAAAAAATCGCAAAAATCCTGATTTTTAAAAAATCTTTGGCCAAAACAATTTTTTCCCCCAAAAATCCCATTTTAATGAGCTGTAATTTTAACGATATTTAAGGGTTTAAAATTGCGAAAAAATTGCGGAAAATTGTCCAACCAACCGGTCGCAAAACCATAATAGTGCAAAATCACTATTTAGTCGAGTTTTTTCGTTGATTTTTAGCACAAAACTAAGCGCTGGCTGCTGGCACGTGGTTCACCATCAAAGATTCACTAGATTTTATCAGGTTGCTGAGGCAAATCATAGGTAGGCAACCTTGAATGGATGTATATTTCTAATAGATGTTAAGGACATTAAAATAGAGACACGCTCTTTGGTATGCTTCTATGTTTGATGTTAAGGACATTAACATGGAATGGTTAAGAGATGTGTTGCTTTTTTCTCTATATTCCACACTACTATCATTTGCCTTAGGCTCATAGTAGTGGTTTCCATATATATAAATCCAACGACACAATTTAGTGGAAAATAGTAGACAATATCATAAATACTAAGTAAGGCTTCTATCTTATTTTTTTAACATATCTAAATCTTATAAAAGTCCTTGCCAAAAGTAAATATAGAAAGCCGAACTAGACTAAAACGAAACTCTATTAGCTTGATATTGACCTAAAGAGGTTTGTTTTCTTTGAATTCTTGTGATCCTGGCTATTCAAAATAATACCATTAGGTTGGGACAAATTTCCTTTTCAGATTTGTTAACATTTCAATTGTCAACAATAATACCAAGGTGGTTGTTTAGGTTTTTCAAGGTTAGGTTGGGACAAATTTCCTTTTCAGATGCTAACAAAGTGTGATAATTTGGAGTTTTAGTTTGACATTGTCCATCAGGTTTTAATGATAAGCGAGTAAGGTAGTGACAATTGTATAATCAAGTGGGAAGCATAAGTATATACATAATAGTATATAGACATTGTGGAACCAGAAGCAGAATGGTTCCTATCAAAAAGATAGAAATCAACTTGTAGTGCTGAAAAGAATAAACTATAGTAGTATTTTATATCACAATGAAGGATTGTTTTGGTTATATTTAAATTTCCTATATATTTTGTAGGCTTAATGCTTTGTTAATTGGTGAAACTCACTACTTAAATCATGCCCTGCACTTGTTTGGCAACTACATTTCATTTAGGGTCGTCATATAACAGGGAGGTTTAGAAGGCCTGCAAAAAGTACAATAGTAGTAAATGAATGTTTTAGACATATATAGTGTAGCATTCCATGCATGTTAAATAGGTATCAGACAAACTAATACATGCCTTGAGAGAAGTCATTCCCTAGTCTTGTGGGCTTATCTTAATCTCTCTTGAAGGAGGCCTCATATATTTTCTCTTTAACGATCTAGATAGATTTTAGCAACAACTGTCCCATTGAAATGGAATGTTCCTTGTGCTTTGATTTTCCATTGAAACTTGTACCTATAATCCCTCAAATTCTCAACTCAAAGTCCATCAATGTTTTTAACTCCATCATCCACTTATATGCAAAATCAAGGAAAATTTACTTGAAAAATAATAGCTAAAATTGTGGCCCTCTTCTTTTGTGCTAGCAGGTCTTTATTATCTAATGGAAAAAAATTTAACACTCCCTTTACTCTTTTACATATCCACTAAAATAGTTATGGTCTTTTGAGATTTAAGATTATGTTTCAAAAGCATTTTCTATTACTCTATCTTGAGCTATTTGATTCAAAACCTATTAAGTTGAACTTTGCAATTGCTTCCTTTGTCATATAATTTCCATTTCACACTCTTCATATAGTTCTCTTTGACATTGTTTTAGAAATTGCAAGTACTGTTAAATCACAAATATGAACCAGTTGATTTTCGTTTTGTAAATTATGATTACTCAACAAAGGAAATTTTTCTTTTTAATGACTTTCTTGTGCCTGAGGATTTAGAGATCCTAGAGGCCAACTTGGATATCATGAGGTTGAACGACTTAGGAGAAGCTCTAAACCAGGAGCTTCATCATCAAGACCTGCAGCCCTCTAGTATAGCTCTATTTGTAGTAGCAAGAGTCATTGGCTACGTTCGATATTTTGGAACTTTGTACTTAGTTTATAGGTTGACTTTGTACAAACTATATTGTAATTGAAATTTTATCAACTGTAACCTTCTAGTTATTATTTATGCATTATGAAGTATGCATTGAGCAATGCATTGTAATCAATGATATGAATATAAACAACAAAATCCTATTTTCTACAATTCATGTGTTAAACTCTCTATTTTGTTTGCTCTCTATATCTCTATGCGATGGAGATGCCCTTAAATTTCAAAAAAAAGTAGTTTGTCTCTTTTTCTACAATTTTTTTCCCGATTTTTTCAAAAAATCTTATACTTTTGGTTTGCTGATTTTTCACCAAATTATTTTTGCTGCTATGATTTTGCTAGTGGTTTAATAAGTGCCCATTTGTTGGTTAATGCAAGTTTCCAAAAACACTAGACCATATTTTTCTTCTTTATATGGCTTATTTACTAAGATATGGTCTTTATCAAATCATCCTCCAAATAGGGAAAAGGGTAGAAGGCCTCCATTAGTATACTCTCAAAGTAAAATATGCAAGGTAATAGTAGATATGGCAATGAGTTAGGGGCTGTAGATAGGAATGGTGGACAATATGCAAGGCAATAAGGTAAGACCATAGTTAGAAAATTCGGACTCGCCAAAAACTCGACAACTTAAAAAATTGCTTAAATTTCTTTAAAAACACTTTTTTTTTTTGCAAAATTCAAAGACAAAATATATCCAGTGAGTCCATAAATGAGTACAAAAGTGTTTTCTATTATATTTGATTCATTTGAATATAAATCGAGTACAAAATCACATCATCATGCAAAACCCTGATACAATAGTTACCTAGCAACTATTATGAATTTATGATGATTGTCTTTGAAAATCATCATCATAATTCATAAATTGCATATTACAACATTTGAAATCTTCCTCTATCCTAGTCTAGTGAAAACTTGGGGAGAGGTTCTAATCTTTGCACACTTTTGTAGTCTAGTGAAAACTTGAGAAGTTTAATCAAATGATATTATGATAGTGATAAAGATAATTGTCTAAGTTGTCGATTCTAGTTTCCACTCCCAAATCCGCTCATTGTAATCAAATTTCTTATATGAGAAGAGATCGCAATAACTAGTGGGGTTCTATTTGTGGAGATCTCAATGGGGTCGAGGGGCGGTGCCCCTTGTGGGGGTTTGGGGGCAATGCCCCCAATGGGGTCGAGGGGCAGTGCCTCTCGTGGGGATTTGGGGGCAACACCTCCAACAGGGTTGAGGGGTAGCACCCCTCATGGGGGTGTGGAGGCAATGCCCCCAATAGGGTCGAGGGGTAGTGTCCTTGGTGCGCTCCCTGTCGCAATACAGGGCGGGGTCGAGCCCTCACCACCAAGCCCAAATTAAAGCCTTTGAAACCACATAAAACTTCTTATCGCACACCATTTTACAATTTTATCACTTAAGGGAGAAATTAAGTATTTGGCACTTTTTTATGAAAAATATTTGCTGTCCAAGTGCTATGTGAGGAAGGGTGAGGTGCATTCATGCATTTATAGGGCAAAATTGTGAGTTTTTTGACAATTTTTTTTGATTTTTTTGTTTTTTGTTTTTGTGTTTCGCATTTTTTATGTATATGGCGAGTTTTTTTTGTCAAGTTTAGAGTTTTTTTTTTGTTATGATGCCTTTTTTGCCACGGCGGCTTGATGTATGCATTCACAATGAGTTTTTGCCACAGACTCGTCGAGTTTCTGGTGAAAACTTGCCAAAAACTTGGCGAGTTTACCTGGGCAATACTTGCAGGCTAGAAAACTCGGTGAGTTTTTCAAGACTCGTTGAATTTTTGATGAGTCTGCCAACTATGGGTAAGACAATATCCAAGGCAATAATTTAAAACACACAACGCATTAAATTAAATAAATGTGCAATGGGCCTGCAATATGATCACATTCAAAGGAAAATACATTTTCTGATAGATAGATATGGCAATAAGTTGGGGGCTATAGGTAGAACCTGTGTACCATATGCAAGGCAATAAGGTAGGCAAGTAAAGTAAGACAATATGCAAGGCATTAAAGTAAAGAACATGCAAGGCAATCGATCAAATAAATGTGTGATGAGCATATAGTATAATCAAACCATATAGTATAAATAATCATACTTGCAAAATGAAAGGGGATAGGAAAAAGGGATACTTACCTAGGGTTCACTTGGTACATTAAACTCCCACTTGGCTTGAGCACTTGTGGAGAGATGCTTTGTAGGTGGAGTTAAGAAGGATAGAAGAAACCTTTGTAGATTGTTGTCCCCATATAGAGATAACCCTTTCAATCAATACAACTAGAGGCTAATTTAAAACATTGGGTCCAAATTTAAAAAAAACAGAAGTTTAATGACATTAGAAAAGGGGTTGTGACTCTGCTATTTGAAAGAATCATATCCATGAATAAAATCGCATCATAGACATAGAGTGCCTTGAAAGGAGTCATAACTATTGACATGTGATGAGTAGAATTGTGGCAATACTCTCCAATGTGGAGCCACTTAATCCATGCTATTTGCTGTCCTGTAACATAATTCCTCAAATACCCTTCTATCCATTTGTTCACAATTTCTGTTTGCCCATTTGTTTGAGGAGGATAAAAAGTGCTTTGAGTCAGTTCTGTACCCATTAATCAAAAGAGTTCTTGCCAAAACAAATTAATGAATCTGCTGTCCTTATCACTCACAATATTCCTTGACAGCCCATTTAGTCTACATATCTCTCTAAAAAACAAATCAGCCACCTATGGAGCCTTGTATTCTAAAGATATTGCATAAGAATGAGCATACTTAGTGAGTCTATCCACTACCACAAAGATGCAACCCTTACCTTGTACTTTTGAAAGATTTGTAATGAAATCCATGAAGATGCTCTCCCATTTTTTATTTGGAATGGGTAAAGGCCACAACAAACTAGCTAGAAATACATGCTCTACTTTGTTCTATTGACAAGCCAAAGACTCCCTAACATGCCTCAAAACATCACCTTGAGTCGCTTTCATGAAAAACACTCTCTTACCTACTTATGTCTTGTAGTACCTTGGATGACCAGCTAGTGGCGTGTCATGACATGTCCTCATGATTTTCTCCTTCATTTTTGGTTCCGAAATAAGATACACTCGATCCTCATAAAGAACGAGCTCATCAATCACCTTATACTTGTCATCTTGTAGCTTGCCATCTAAAATATCAATAACAAATGTGTTCTTGGCATATCTAGCTATTATAGAAACCTTCCAATCAGCAAATATATTAGTCATGGAACACAAGCAAGGCTTCTTAGATAATGCATTGGCCACAACATTATTCTTTTTAACATACTCAATGTAAAATCATAGGCTTGTAGCTTACTTACCCACTTTTGTTGTCTATCATTCAAATCCTTTTGATTGAGGAAGAATTTCAAACTTTTATGATATGTTTTCACCACAAATTTCTCACAAACCAAATATTGTCTGAACTTGGCTAGTGCATGCATGATGGCTAGCATCTCTTTGTCATAGATAGAGAAAATCCTCTTTGACTCCTTGAGATTTCTACTATGAAATGCTATGGGGTGTTTGTTTTGGATCAAAATTGCTCCAATCCCCTCTCTAGAAGCATCACACTATAAAACAAAAGGAAGTGAAAAATCTGGAATAGCCAAAGCAGGACATGAACTCATTACCTCCTTGTGCTTATCAAATGCTCTCTATACAGAATCACTCCAAGAGAAGGCTTCCTTCTTTGTCAAATTAATCCGTTGACAAACTCTTGTAGTAGCTGCATAGACCAAAAAAATCTCTCAAGTGTGTTATATTTTTAGGTGGAGGCTAATCCATGATTGCCTTAATCTTCTCACCATCCACGCAAACCCCTTGGGCATGAATCTGACGCCCTAGATATAATATCTCGATCAAACCAAACTCACATTTTGATGCCTTGGCAAAGAATGACCGTTGCTCTAGAATACCTAGCACCTTATCTATGTGCCTCAAATGATCCTCCCATGACTTGTTATAAATCAAGATGTCATCAAAGAAAACTAGTACAAATTTTCTCAATTGTAAAATAAATCCCTGGTTTATGCATGACTGAAATGTGGTAGGTACGTTAGTCAACCCAAATGGCATGGCCAAGAACTCATAATGCCCATTATGACACCTAAAAATTGTTTTGTGAATATCCTTTTCTCGGACCCTTATTTGATGATACCTTGACCATAGACCAATCTTGGAGAAGTACGTGACATTGTGAAGCTCATCTATCAACTCATTGATCTTGGGAATGGGGTAGTGGTTTTTGATTATCTTCTTGTTGAGGGCTCTATAGTCAATGCACATCCTTATAGTACTATCATTTTTTTGACCAATACCACAAAAGAAACAAATGGGCTAGAGTTAGGTCGTATGTGTCCCATATCCAACAACTCCTTAATCGCTTTCTCAATCTACTTATGCCTCCTAGGATGATGCTGAGGTGTAGTGATAATTGGTTTTGCTCCTTCCTCCAACTCAATCACATGTTGAAAACCCCTATCCGGTGGCAATCGTGAAGGAATATCACTAACCACCTTTCTATGCTTATCGAAGATAGATTGGATGCCAACATGATAAGATCTCCCATCTTTTGATGAACCTGTATCTGTAATCAAACACTCTGTTGCCCAAGCCACTTTGTCTCTATGAAAATCTCTCTCCATTCTTTTTGTTGAAACAATCTTGGAAGCCCCATTGGATAGGCCTCAAAGAACCACCTCCTTCCCTCTAGATTTTAGTTTCAATTCCATAGTTTGATAGTTTTGTGTGAACTTTCCAAGTGAGTGCAACCATTGCATACCGAAAACCAAATCCGTTTCATCAACGCCAACCGCATAGAAATCATCTCACACTCTATGCTTCCCTAGGGTCATCTCAAGATGTTGAATCTTTTTGTTGCATAAAATAGTAAACCCATCAGCCATTGTAACATTGAATCCCTCAAAATCAGCTATCCCCAATTCCATCCTAGTCACCAAACCCTTGTCAATAAAGTTGAGGGTAGCTTTACAATCAATTAAGATTGTCACTCTATGTCCTTGTAAAACTCCTTTAACTTGAAAAAGATGATACCTAGTGTAAGAGACCTACCTGTCTCTACTTCTGATTTTTATACTGAATGATAAGGGTTTGTAATTTTTTCGTATTTTCTCACAGATTGCTAGTCAAAAGAATCAAATACAAGAAATGTAAACATAAACCCTACTGCAGCAATGCAATTAATTTATTGATTTCTTTTTCAAAGCTTTTACAAATATGTGCATACCCGGAAACAATCTTTTGAACTTGAAAGATGCCGAAACCCTTATTCCAAATCTCTCCTGCAAATCTGATGAAGCACAATGTTGACTTCTAGTTGAAGCCAATCCACGGCAACCCTTCAACTGATCTCTCACAACCTCAGTTATGCCAACCAATGAGAGTTGTCGTTCCCATTGATTAAAAGTTCTCAAAACCCTAGGTTTCCATCCTTAAGAGCCAAGCTCTCCAAGAGCACAAATCCAATATGTAAAATGATCCAATGATGCTTCATTTACTTTTCAATGGCATATTTATAAGCTTCTCCAATTAGGTCGATCCCCTTCTAAAAGTCTCTTTTAAATCATTTAAAATGATATTCAATATTTACCTTTCACTTTAATAAATGCTTTAATAAATGGGCGCTCATTAAATAATGTTATTTAATGTACTTTAAGTGACCTTTTTGAGGGTCATGGCCCCATCAGACATAAAGTGAATTTAAAACTTTATAATTGCACCTTATAATTAATTATTAATAAAGTAATCACTTTATTAATAATTAAATAGCATAACTCCACAAATAATCATTATTACTCAGTTTCGTCTGAACCTGGAAGTCAACCATTGTATCCTCTGTGCAACCAACTGCCTTACTAAAAATAGTAAGGGTCCCTCGCTAACATCCGCTGACTTACTATAAATAGTAAGTCCCTCAAAACTGAACTAGAGACCTCTGAATATCAATGCCTCAGAACATAAGAAGGATCTGGAGAGATAAACACTGATAATTGCCACCTGGAGAGCTCCATAACACCCAAACTGAACCCTCTAATCCACCACACTAGCCTACGAGGGTCAATTGATAGGCTAATCCTTCCAATTCTGATGCTCGCAAAAATGGGGACATTACAGTCCGCCCTCCCTGAAATTGCTTGTCCCCAAGCAATCTTCACTGCAATGAAACTCCATACTTCGGAAGGCCCAAAAGAAGAACTGTGAAATGTCCCACACATTTCTAACTGACTCCTGTAGCATCAACAAAAACACAACTGCGCAGGCTATCCCTGGATCCCAAACCCAAAATGAAAGTCTGTCGTGTCTGACATCCTCAGACTTCCGATGCGCTCTACTGCCTCCAACTTCACCATGCTGAGAGTGGTGAAGTAACCCAATGTGACCCATCCAATACTTAGTGCCAAACCTGTCACCATCTGGATCCCAATACAATCTGAACTCACATCCATCTGTCATGCAGAGACAAGAACATCTAGAAGCATCTGCACACCAAATCTCTCTTTGTCCTCTGCTAAACCCCCATGGAAGTGCTGACTTTGCAAGTAATCCCCCACAAATGACGGACTTGGGTACTTGCAGCTACTAACTCCATCTCCTGAAGATGGTGAATACCCCTCCTACAAAGGATGGTATAATCCCGGAGCCAATCCACACCTATGCATCATCAAGTCCTCCGTGTGTGGATCAAAAGAAAAGTGATGAGCACTCCTCACTATGCAATCGTGGTAAAATGCTCCAACCTCTGTCAATGGCTCATCACTAACAACACTCGAATCAGGCAACTGATCACTCTGACTCTGTAATACAAGTTGGCGTCCAAAATCAGCTGCATGGAATGAAATAACAGATTTGCTTCCAGGAGATGGAAACAAATCAACATGAGAGTCATACTCCCAACCATATGACACTCTGCGAGTCCCCTGTGAAGATGATGGAGTAATGTCGTGTACTAACACACAACTCTCTGGAGAATCCACCACAGCCACACAAGAGCTATTAGCTATCAAACTTGCATCATCTGTCATAGTACTGACCACAAGAGAACCTGATGTAACATGTGGTTCTCTGCTGCTCCCAATCAAAGTACCCAACTCAATTGAGTCCACTGTCCCTGTATCCGGAATGGATGTTACCACATCCTCACTACAACCCGTGGATGTCAAATCATGACCAACTGCCACTGTAGGAAACTGTATTGTAACTGCAGCTGGTGGAGACTATGCCAAACTCAATTCCACGGTAAGCTTCTCCAACTGTGACTATGACTCCTGAAGGGCCAACTGGGCGCTCTGCAATGAGTCCATAGTCACCTCAAGCTCATGAGTGAGCTCGTCAACCTCCTCCTCTTTCCCCTTTAGTGCATCGTGGCAAGTGCACCCCCACTCGAGAAGATAATCCCTATCAGCTAGTAACTGTAAGTAATTTTGTTCATCATCCTAATGGCTTCTCGTAATGCATGGAATTCTACAAGGGAAAGGCTACTATCACCGTGCTCATCTGACATAGGAGTACCCCATCCATACGTAGCTAACATCTGTCGAGCAACATCAAAATGCTCTAAAGCTGGAGCAATCATGTTATCATTGACCTTAAGTTGCCCAACCAAACGACGAGATCTCTGAAACTCAAGACTCCTATGCAAGTTCTCTGAAACAAAGTCTGCACTATGATAAGAGGCTGTATTAACATCACTCTCCTCACGATAAGCAACATCATGTGTGCTTCCATCCATGCACACCTCAACATCTAAGGTACTGCTGCTATGTACCTCATAGGATGGCTCAACTGGCGAGGTAGAAGCTGCTGATGTGACAATATCTTCACCCACTTCCATTTCCAATGTAACCATATCACCATCCAACTCACGATCCTGGGATTCTGTGTCAACATCTGAACCTTCTAGCTTGTTTCCTAAGGTCTGACATGGAAATTCAATTTCACTATGACATGAATCCACAACATGCAATGTATCACTAGTACCCAATTCTTGAGTACTTTCATGTGACAACCCCATTGTAGCATCTTGCACATGTGTAGTTACTGTAGTCTCATGCTGATGCAAAATTTCCATCCCGCTGTCATGAAAATCAGACTTGCTATCATGACTGATGACATCATCCTGAGTTCTAATAATGTCCACTTTCTCCTCATATTTCACCTTCTTATCCTGCATAGGCTTCTCCTCAACCAAACAAGGTTCCAACTTGTCTTTGCATTGATCAAAGACACTGCATACTAACGCATAAGCAGCTGGAGATGTCAATTTCTCTCGCTTGCGAACTGCTAGGAGAAGTGTCATAATGGGCTGAGATATGCTATCAATATTATCAACAATGTAAGTCATGATATCTTTCATGTAGTCCTGTATACACCTGTCATGCCCTGAACTAATGGACTCTACAAAGAGTCTAAATAACTGCAACACAAGATCATGCTGATCATAATCAAGCATGGCAACGCATGATCTCACCTGTGCCATCAACTCCAATAACTTAACCTTCCTTCTAAATGTAGGACTACCAATGTCATCAATCCCAACCATATTGTCAATAATCAGCTGAAACACCTCACCCATGAGGTTCGCCCCATAAGTAACTTGAGGGGCTGTGATCTCAAAAATTGACTGATGCAGAGGGCAACCATGAGCCTAACTTCACTGTTACTGTGTCTCAAGTACCTATGCCCTCTCAAAGCTTCCACTGCAGGAACCAACGCTATCTGAAGCAATTTTGAAGGTGACTGTTCTACATAACTTAAAATTTCTTCCATCTTACTCAAAATACACAATGTATCATATCTGGATTGTGATGGTTTACCAAGTTTTTCACCTTGTTTATAAAGCATTTTGGCCAACCATTTACCATCCTCTGAATCCATTATTTCTCCACTGCTGGAACTCATTTTTTGACATTGGACTGGAACTATAAAACCGAGTATATCATCAAATGATATTCAGGCTTAATGCATTGACTTTTTGTTCTTAGTTTTGCTAGAAGAGTGCTAACACTGAGAAATGTGCAACAAACTTGCTACCAGTTCAATCTGAATGATTATAAAAGACAAAACTCTATATACTGTTTGCTACAACAACTTAATCTGAACATTATGCATAGCAGAAATAATTCCCAGCATGCCCAGATTGACCTCAACAATGACTATTCAGATATCTCAATACTTAGAAATAAGTTTCAGATAGCATGACCCGATTGTTTTAAGGAAGCAATAGAAGTTTAAAATAAGAATATAGCCTCCCAGTTTTACACGGCTTTCATCAAACAGGTCATCACCTTGCAAAATGGAATCGACCTCCCAAAATTTGCATCCACGTCACACATTGACTCTTCAAACTTAGTGCTGATGACCACGTTTTGACTTTATGCCACGATGGACTCAGAAAATATGTTTGTCTTTAGTGGCAGCTTAAAAGTTGAAGTCGTTTCTTCCAAATTCGACCTTTTGTATTATCTGCAAGACAATCCCAGATTTTGTCCTTTTGTGCTTGCCACGTCCACCTCAGATAACTCCAGAAACAATACTCACTCCTCCTTCGATGAATTTCACCTTGGACGGCTTCCTTCTATAGAAGCGATCAACACATGTAAGAGTGCGATTTCCAAAGGAATGCCGCTAATAAAAATTTTATAATTTCTGAATTTTTTCTTTATGCTCCTTGATAACTGGCAACTTAATAATATTTTCAGAATTTGACAAACACCTCTCTGACAGGTCAGAATGATCTTCTTTGTTTCTAGTGACATACTCAGCTTCGAGTACAAAGTCCACGCACCAAACTCCAAATGACTAAAATGTGGATGGAATTCCTTCTAAGATGTCTCCTGGTCTTCACACGCAATCATCCAATTTCTTCGTGATGTAGCAGGCAGAAAGAGAGGTCCCGATGAATCTTACTTCACCCAATATGAAAGAATTTATTAAGTCTTCCACTTTGTCTTATTTGTAGACACGATGGTGACTCCAGTCAGCTAGTCTCTTCTCCACGTCACCATTCAAAGTCACTTAGATTCGCCTTCTCCAGAGTCGTCACTTTGTAACTGCGCCCACTTTATTAATGATCTTCTACCCACGTCAAACTTATGTGTGCTGCTTGCCTGTCTATCGGGCTTGATAAAAAAAAATAAAAATAAAAATTCGGCTCTTCGCAAATATTAATTTGTGAGACTCCCGTGATATGAAATCCGATGCGCACGATTACCTCAGACACGTCATCGGCTCTTTTTTCTAAATGCACGATTTAACATTGAGGAGCGGTGGCTTAATTTGAAAAATTGATTGGTCTCCTTGCAGAATTAGAAATCAACGCTTTTGCTTGAAATTTCAATTTCTTTAAAATACACCGAACCTTCAGATTTGTCTTTTTAGCTGAGTGAGCAACTTCAATGTTTTTTTTTTTCCTGAAGATGTATTCTATCGGCTCACTTCACGTAGCTATGCGGTGGCTGTAAGGGAAAATGTTACAATTTAATATTGAACGCCTGCCTTCAGTCTTCCAAATCCGTGACAGTTCACAAATAATTTTGACTATATAATATGACGGATTCTTCATAAAACCTGCTCTGATTTCTAAAACCCTGTCAAATTAAAATATTCTCATGATATTTCACCAAATATTCTCCAACAAAATTTCAAACCCTAAAATCTGAAATTTTCCTTTTTGAGAACAACACAGGGTGGCAGGAAACCGCTCTGATACCACTGTAAGAGACCTACCTGTCTCTACTTCTGATTTTTATACTGAATGATAAGGGTTTGTAATTTTTTCGTATTTTCTCACAGATTGCCAGTCAAAAAAATCAAATACAAGAAATGTAAACATAAACCCTACTGCAGCAATGCAATTAATTTATTGATTTCCTTTTCAAAGCTTTTACAAATATGTGCATACTCGGAAACAATCTTCTGAACTTGAAAGATGCCGAAACCCTTATTCCAAATCTCTCCTGCAAATCTGATGAAGCACAATGTTGACTTCTGGTTGAAGCCAATCCACGGCAACCCTTCAGCTGATCTCTCACAACCTCAGTTATGCCAACCAATGAGAGTTGTCGTTCCCACTGATTAAAAGTTCTGAAAACCCTAGGTTTCCATCCTTAAGAGCCAAGCTCTCCAAGAGCACAAATCCAATATGTAAAATGATCCAATGATGCTTCATTTACTTTTCAATGGCATATTTATAAGCTTCTCCAATTAGGTCGATCCCCTTCTAGAAGTCTCTGTTAAATCATTTAAAATGATATTCAATATTTACCTTTCACTTTAATAAATGCTTTAATAAATGGGCGCTCATTAAATAATATTATTTAATGTACTTTAAGTGACCTTTTTGAGGGTCATGGCCCCATCAGACATAAAGTGAATTTAAAACTTTATAATTGCACCTTATAATTAATTATTAATAAAGTAATCACTTTATTAATAATTAAATAGCATAACTCCACAAATAATCATTATTACTCAGTTTCGTCTGAACCTGGAAGTCAACCATTGTATCCTCTGTGCAACCAACTGCCTTACTAAAAATAGTAAGGGTCCCTCGCTAACATCCGCTGACTTACTATAAATAGTAAGTCCCTCAAAACTGAACTAGAGACCTCTGAATATCAATGCCTCGGAACATAAGAAGGATCTGGAGAGATAAACACTGATAACTGCCACCTGGAGAGCTCCATAACACCCAAACTGAACCCTCTAATCCACCACACTAGCCTACGAGCGTCAACTGATAGGTTAATCCTTCCAATTTTGATGCTCGCAAAAATGGGGACATTACACCTAGATGCTCTTGAAATTGTACCAAGTGTGCCTCCTAATGAATGTTCTCCCTTACTTTCATGTAGCACCTCATCAACTACTTCCTCAGGCTCAAACTCCTTTACCCTTGAATGCTCATTGGATATCACCTCTATGGAATGAACTTGCCCCTTTCTCAAGCATCTGTGACCTGGCTTCCATGGCTCATTTTTTCCTTAGAAGCTCATTTTTAGATTTTGCCACCTTGTTTGGCTTAGGAGGTAGTATCTTAGGCTGAGGAAAGAACTTATGCAAGGGTTTCTTATGCTGTCTCGATGATGCATCCTTAGTTTAGAACCTGTTCTTAGTCACTCAATCCTCCCAATTTAGTATCTCTTGATGGCATCTTGTAAGGATACGGGGTCAAAATCCTTGACCAAACCCTTGAGTGGCTCGACTAGTCCCTCTACAAATAAGATTAAGTCTCCTCTTTGTCATATTTGGAACTATAACTGACACACATTGGAATTTTGCTACATACTCATCTATTGTGCCATGTTGCCTAAATTGTGCCAGCTCCGTGAAATGTATCTTGGGGTCTTTCCTATCAAATCTATCCATAAGTCTTTGTGTAAAATCAACATAGGTGACAATGTTACTATGTCCTTGGTTGATCATCCCATGATGCTACCATTGATGGGCTATACCCTCCAAATGAAGGATTGCACATTTGATGGCTTCCTCTTCCATCATAGGGTTGAGTGGAAGATAGGTATCCATTTTTTGGACCCAAGCTTGTGCAATACTTTTTCTTGATCCATTGAAAGGGGGAAGTGTCAATTTGCTCAACTTTTGTTGCAAATCTCTGTGGGGTTGTATAGGTCTTCTATCCCCTCTTGGTCAACTCCTAGATTTGAAATTGCAATAATTTGCAAATGTAATCTGATATTTGATTTCTAGATCAAGGCCCATGTACTCATCCATGTAAGCATCGATGTCATATGTTGTTGGATTATGCCTTATACTTTAGGTGGAGCATCTTCCCTAGGTAAAAAGGTGGGCTAGAAAGGTCTAATTACTGATCTAGCTGAAGATTTGTTATGATTGTTGGGACCATCTGAGTTACTTCCTTCACCAATGAGATTTTGTGTGGGCTTGGTGGTGTTTAGAGTGGCATTCATTTGTTGTATCATTTGGATGAGTAGTTGGTTTGTCTACTCCTGTTTTGGATGAAAATATCTAGCTTGTCTACTTGATCTGCCATCTTTTTCTTACATCTACCACCTATTTTAGAGCTAATCTTTGTTTTAGCAGCCTCCAATCTCTTTCTTCTCTTTCTAGAGCACTCAGATCCCCTTGGCTCAACTGTGTGCACTCAGAAAATGTGTCCATAGGCTGCTAGGCCTATGGCTCTAATGCCAATGTAATACCCCTAGGCTATACAATCATGTTTTGGTTCCTAGCTAGTCTATTATGCCATTCCAATACCCAAGTTTCTTCATAAATAGAAAATTAGTTAGTCAAGCAAAGATTAGATTGCAATTTAATGATCTACAACTTTGATCCAAACAGTAGGGGTTGGAAATTGCACATTATATTATTGCCGTAACCTTAATTTTCAATATAAATCTCTGATATACAAATAGGTTTGAAATGACAGTGACCTTGTAGTGATATTTCCTTTCACATCGATATAAATATTTGTATGCTAGTCTAGGGTTTGTAAACATCAACAAGTTTGATGACTATGACAACAAACACTTACAAATCCAAGATCCTTGTATGCGATTCGAGTTTTGCCTTGTTGAATGTAACGGTCCTGATATGATCTACAACCTATCAATAAAGGGTCTGAGTGTGGCGTTGTAGGTGATTTGAGCTGGTTGACACCTTTCTAGATGATTACCGATTGTTTATCTGAATTGCAAACCCCTTCACTTACTTGGCTCACCCTATGATGATTCCCCTCCAGTTCCTTGGGTGTGATTACTACAAACCTTAGTCTCTCTTGTTGTGTTGTTTTGTAGATTCTTTCACCACAAACTAAAAGGTTTGACCTCCATCAGTGCACTTGGAACAAGATGGTGCTGCACCTCTTGAAGAGCAATTAGATGGCCTTCAGCCTAGTTGTTGCTTGGTTTGCTCAAGTACTCCTTCAACTCAATACAAGTCTCACCTTGTGTAGTTAAATTGGTTTTGACAAGGTTGTTTCTAGGTCAGAATGTGGAAATCATAAATATAGGCTAGGGTTTTCGTTCCAACCTTAATGTATTGCCAGGGTTTTTGTCCTTGCAAGTACTATCTCTCAAATTCAAACTATGCTTGTCAAAAAATTCATGTCATGATGATCAAATCCCTTCCCCAAATGCTAATAAATATGATTTCCCTTATAGGGCGCATGGGCCCAATCCTTAGCGCCCAAATTTGAATTTGAAAATTTGATATATATATATGTATGTATGTATGTATAGTGTTAAAAAACACTTTTATTTGCTAATGTTGAGGGTCAGGGTCGACTAGGAAAGGGACATGACATTGGACTAGTATTGATTCGGAAAAGGATCAGTTTGACTCCATGGCAACGAGGAAGAAGAGGATTTGGGACAGAGTCATATACATGTTTGTTGGAGAAAGTTTAAGATGGTATGGAACATCTCTAAGCAAGCTTTAGTAGAAAAGAAAACTGAGAAAAAAAGGTTGTTTCTGGGTTTTGCTCATAACCGCTATGGCAGTTTTGTCTAGACAAGTGGTGGTTTCTTTACATGATAGAAATTCCTTGCGTCTTTCCAATTTCCTCAATTGTTCCACATCCTTTGAATCTTGGATGTCCACTCTTGTTTGAAAAGTGAATAGGGTATCAAAAATGCATGTAATTGGAATTTATAAGGGATTTTTGTGTGATTTCTGACTGTCAAGTAGATTGTGCTTAGGCAAGAACAGAACAGTGAGTTGTTTGAGAGCTTGATAGGAATCTTAGGGGTTGAATTTACTTAGATTCAGCTTGTTAGAAGGCCCAAGAGGCTAAAGACCCGCATTGCCGTTGGAGTTGTGGATTTTAAGTGAGTTGAAGCTCACATTTTTCTGGAATTTTCTCCCATATGCTTGTTTCTCTAAGGTAAATCATTGTCTCTGCTTTGTGATGATGCTTTGCCCTCTTTTCTTTACGTATTCTGAGTTTTCATTGTTGCTTAAGAATTTCATTTGTGTACATAAAATCTGTATTTTGATGCCTAGTGTGTGGAATATCCATTCTAGTTTTTACAGATCAACTATGGAAGCACAAAAAAATGTACCTCTTTAATTTTATAAATGACCCTGTATTCAGTCAATGAAATTGAATACAACTTGACAATATGATGTTTAAGTTATTAGTGCTTAAATTTAGCCCTTGGAAAGGAAATAATCCCAAAGAAAGCTTTTTAAGTCTTTCTATACACATATTTCTATCATGGCACCTCAATCAATTTTGCATTAAATTTCACCTTTTGTTTAGTAGCAAATGGTCGTGTTTTATGTAAAGTCCCTTGTCAAATTTGCCTTAAAACTTTCAATTTAAATGGTTTGGCATTTCGTCAAACACTTGGCATGTAACTCCATTCAGCATATAAATGATCCTACTGCAGATTTTCTTTTAATGCTTTCTCATGAGTTGACGGAAGGCATGAATAAAAGACAATTTCTAATCTGAATTACTAACCAATGGAGAATGTGATTGACTGAAATGAAAATGCAATCTCAAAGCATTCATAATGAACTATGGCTGTAAGTTGGCATTTCTTCGAACAGTTGTTATACAGCCTCAATACTTTGCTATATGATGGACTGTAAATGTGAAACTCAGATTATTACAATAGCTTGCTAATGTCCATTCATAGACTGATTATTTTCCTTCACATCATGAAGCAATTTCAAGGCATGAATACCAACCAGCAATGTAAAGAAGTATGATTTATTTCAAATTGCTTGACTCAGCTATTACAAGTCGACTCCCATGACAGCAATATATTTATTTATAAATGCAGACCTAAGACATTGATACGCACAAGATATTCCCAAAGCATACAAAATGATATCAATGACAAACTGAAAATCATCCAACCTGGAATGACACCTAAACAGAGAAATAACTTCACTTGTGGCAGCGCTGGAGTTATCATGAAGCCAAGTCCTTACAGCAGAAACTTGACCTTGGCTGGAAACAAGCATGACGTCTCCCACTAGCATGAAGTCGCTCCCCTATAAGAGCTTTAATTCTGCACAAAAACCTCCACAGTCGATCTGCTAAATGCAAGAAAATGGTGTGCCTGGAGATGACAGGAAAAACTATGTCCTTCACAATGATCAGCTTCCAATGAAGAAATTCGCTGTAGCTACTTGCTGATATGAACCTCTATTTTTACTCAATCCTTTCTTCAAACAAAATCAGTACCTTGTACTCAAATTTGGTCTCTACAAAGACCATTAAATTTGCCAATGTAGCTCTTGTAGGAAATCTGAAATGATCTCCTCCACAACCTCCAGCTAGGGTTGATATTTCACAACTGAAACCGGTATCCTAGAGTCTTCAAACCCTCGGACATGAAAGCCTTCAGGCTCTCTCCAAATTGAAATGAGAGGTGAAATCCAAGACATGCTCAAATGACTAGCTCCCAGCTCCTTATAAAGAACTTTTTGATCTTCTAGAAAGATCCTCCAAGAAGCTTCTAGAATATTATAATATTTCCAAAAGTGACTTTATAATATTTTATTTTCACTTAAGTCACTTTTAAAATATTATTTAAGTGACTTTATAATTTATTATTTTATTTTAGTCACTTTTATTAAATTAATTAAAAATAAAGTTACCTTTATGATATTAGTGTATTGAGATAACTTTATAAATAATTAATTTAATATTATTCCCTTATTCCTCCTTTAGCCTTCGGGAATAATAAAGGCTAAATGATCCTCTGGAGTGGCTATTGAGAAGGGGACATTACAATCCTCCCTTCCCGAAATTGCTTGCCCACAAGCAATTGCAAACTGGATGCTGCAAAATCTGTTCTCCTTCTCAAGTGGCATCTTTTGCTGGCAAATCTCTCCATCTCACCAAAAACACCTTAACCACTCTGTTTCTCAATCTCTTCTCCCGGGTATCAATTATCTCCTCAGGGATTAGGACCAAATTCCCCCCCTCATCCAGCAGTGGCAACTCTAAAGATGAAGTAACCTGCTGACCCAGTGCCTTCTTGAGACACGAAACATGAAAAACATTATGAATCTTGTTGTTCTCCGACAGTTCCAACTCATAGGCGACGTCCCCAACATGTCTGATGATCCTATATGGTACATAAAACCGAGGCTTGAGCTTCTCTTCCTTGCTCTTCTTCAACGAAGACTGTCTGTAGGGTTGCAAGCGAAGGTAGACCAAGTCTCCGACCTCAAAGCTACGCTCAACCCTATGCCTGCCTGCATATATCTTTTGTTGATTTTGTGCCATTTGCAAATTATCCTTGAGAGCCTTCAAAATGTCCTAACTCTCATGAATCCAATCCTTAGCCTTAGGAGCTCTGCTCTCCCCAAAATCCAAGTCCATAAAAGATGGTGCATCATACCTGTACAATGCTCGAAAGGGTGACATCCCAATCGACATATGATAAGTGGTGTTGTAGCAGTATTCTCCCATGTGCAACCACTTAATCCATGCTTTGTGCTGTCTTGAGATGTAGTTGCGCAAGTAGCCCTCAATCCATTTGTTCACAATCTCAGTTTGACCATCTGTTTGTGGATGATAGCTCGTACTCGGAGTCAATTCAATACCTACCAATCTGAATAACTCCTGCCAGAAGGCACTCAGGAACCTATTGTCCTTGTCACTGACTATGTATCTCGACAACCCATGCAACCTGAAGATCTCTCTGAAAAACAATCTTGCCACTTGCGACGCCTTATACTATGAAGGTATGGCAAAGAAGTGAGTGTATTTCATCAAACGATCTAAAACCACATATATGCAATCTCTCCCATGGACCTTGGGTAGACCGGTGATGAAATCCATGGAAACGCTCTCCCACTTTTTCTTTGGAATGGGTAAGGGCTGCAGAAGACCCGCCGGATGTGAGTGTTCGGATTTGTTCTGTTGGCAAGTCGTGCACTCCCTGACATGTCTCAACACATCCTCCTTGAAGCCCTTCCAAGAGAACCTCTCTCTGACTTGTCTATATGTTTTGAAGTAGCCTTGATGGCTTGTTAACGGAGTGTCATGTGAAGCCTACAGTATCTTCTCCTTCAATTTTGATTCCGGCACCAAATAGATCCTGTCTTTATAAAAGATAACATCATCCACAACTTTGTACCTGTCATCCCGCACTTGACCATCCATCACCTCACATGCAAACTTATTCTTGGAGTACTCAACTAGTAGGTGGGATTTCCAATCTGCTGAAATCTCTGAAAGTGAACAAGCTGCAGGTTTCTTGGAAAGGGCATCGACAACAACATTATTTTTCCCTTTCACATACTCTATGTCGAAATCATAGGCTTGTAGTTTACTAAACCATTTCTACTACCTCTCGTTCAAGTCTTTTTGCTCCATGAAGTACTTGAGACTGTTGTGGTCGGTCCTCACCACAAACTTACCTCCAACCAAATATTGCTTGAATTTTGCCAATGCATGCATTATGGTGAGCATCTCTTTATCGTAGATGGAGTAAAGTCTCTCAGGTCCTCTCAACTTGTGGCTCTCAAAAGTGATAGGGTGCATGTTCTACATTGGGACTGCTCCTATGCCTTCACCCGAGGCATCAAACTCTAGAACAAATGGCTGGGTGAAGTCTGGTAGTGCCAAAGCTGGGCAACTACTATTTACCTCCTTGAGCTTGTCAAAAGCTCGTTGTGCCTCCTCAGACCAACTGAATGCTCCTTTTTTGGTAAGATCTGTCAATGGAGCCCCCAGTTGAGAAAACCCTCTGACAAAATGCTTGTAGTAGCTGCACAACCCAGAGAACCCATGCAACTCTGTAAGTGTCCTAGGCGATGGCCAATCGAGTATCGCCTGGATCTTCTCTTGGTGAACTTGCACGCCCTGTGCACTAATCACATGTCCCAAGTATAATATCTCTTTAAGGCCAAACTCACACTTCGAGGCCTTGGCATACAATGATTGCTCCTCCATGATAGTCATTACTTCATCCAATTGCTTCAAGTGATCATCCCAAGTCTTGCTATAAATGAGCAAATCATCAAGGACTACCAAAAGATACTTACGCAGCTGCTTGTTGAAAATGTGGTTCATGCAAGACTGAAATGTTGCAGGTGCATTAGTCAAACCGAAGGGCATGACTAAGAACTTGTAATGCCCGTAGTGACATCTGAAAGCCGTCTTATGGACATCCTTTCTCTGACCCTGATCTGATGGTACCTTGAATGAAGATCTATCTTAGAAAAATACATTGCACCATGTAGCTCATCCAACAGCTCATCGATCCTGGGTATCGGGTACCTATTTTTGATGGTCTTTTTGTTGAGAGCCCTATAATCTATGCACATCCTCATTGTCCCATCTTTCTTCTTCACCAGGACCACGAAAGAAGCAAAGGGACTGGAACTCGGCCGTATGTGTCCCATGTCAAGCAATTCCTTGATTGCTTTTTCTATTTCATCCTTGAACTTTTTAGGATGACGATAGGGGGTGGTGATGACGGGCTTGGCCCCCTTCTCCAACTCAGTGGTGTGCTCGAATCCTTGATCTGGTGGCCTTCCTGGAGGAATCTCCCCAAACACCTTGTCATGCTTTCCCAACAAAGTCTGAATGTCAATGTGATATGGCTGATCCCCATCTGTAGTCTCCTTAGTAGTGATCAAACATTCTGCTGCCCATGCCACATCGCCGTATCAGAAGATGCTCTCCATTCTTTTAGCTGATACTACCTTTGGTGCCCCATTTGCCATTCCTTTGAGCACAACCCTTTTGCCATCCTCTACCCTGAACTTAAGTTCCACGGTCTGAAAGTTCTGTGTATATTTGCCCAACGAATGTAACCACTGAGTACCTAGGATGGCATTTGTATCACCCAAGTTTACCGCATAGAAATCATCTATGACTGTATAATTACCCAATGGGATACACCACTGAGGAACCTTCTATGTACATGACATGTTATACCCATCTGCCACCATGACACTGAATCCCTCAAAGTCCTGTGCAGGTATTCCTTGCTTCGCCACTAAGGCTGCATCAATGAAGTTGTGGGTGGCCCCACTATCTATCAATATTGTGATACGTTGACCTTGCAAAACCCCCTTGACCCTGAAGGAATTAAACTTGGGGGTACCTGACATGGTAGCAATAGTGCCACTCTCAACCTCCTCCTGTGGCTGCTCCTCTGAGCTGCTATCCTCACTGCCTTGTGCCTGTTCAGTCTCACCATCATCCTCACCGTCCGATACAACTTCAATGAAGTGAACTTTACCTTTACCCAAGCAACAATAACCAGGCTCCTAGTGCTCCTTGCAGTGATAACATATTTGCTTTCTTCTCCACTCCTTGCGATCCTCTTCCTCTTGTTTGCTCCTCTTAGTCCATTCTTTCTGAATGGGTTTCTTGCCTTTGTCTTTCTGAGAGGACGAACTCTTAGGCAAAAACTTGTTCTTTGGTTTGCTAGCATCCATATCCCTTGCTTTCTTGATTGCTTCCTGTAATGATGTGGGATTGAGAGCTTTGACCCAACCTCTCAAAGGATCCATCAAACCATCCATGAATAGAACCAACAACCTTCTTTTTGAGATATCGGTCACCAGAACAACAAGTCTTTGGAAATCAGCAATATAATTATCCAATGACCCCCACTTTTTAACTGAGCTAACTCCGTGAAATGGAGTTCAGGGTCCTTAACATCAAACTTCTCAATCAATCTTTCAGTGAATTTTGCATAGGAGGTGATTTGGTCATGGCCCATTATGACCATTCTGTGATGCCACCATTCATGAGCAACTCCATCTAAGTGTATGGTAGCGTATTTGATTGCTTCATCTTTGGGCATAGGATTTAGCTGGAAATAAGTGTCAACTTTCTGAATCCAAGCTCGTGCTGATGTCTTCCCTGATCCATCATAATAAGACAAACTCAATTTTCCTACTTTCCTTTTGAATTCATTACGTTGCTCCCGGTTACCCATGTTGGGTTTGTGTCTCATTCTTAAATCAATGTAATCCCGGAGAGAAATATCATGTTGAAATTTTTTTGCATCAACGTTTCGGATCACACTCCGGGATCCATCATCAGGATGAGAGCTGAGAGCAACAAGAGAAAATTCGCACACAATCAAATCCAGAAATCACTCCAATAACATTATGGATTGTGGAAACTTGATATCACTAACCTGGTTCAACATCAAACCAATCCTGTTTGAGTTGCTCTTGCAGTTCAATCAATGTGAGTTCATTATCTTCCTATGGCTCAACTCTGGTTGGGAAGACTGGCATCATGGTTCTTGATCTTGCTTGAGTAGTCCGATGGTTAGGAGTCCGGTTATTAACCGAGTTATCTCCCTGACCATTGTTGCCTACATTTTGGTTGTTATTGTTGTTGAGCATAGTTCTTGTCAGAAGCTCTATCATCTGTATCATTCTCTGATTTGTTGTCCTTTGCTCATTTAGAACTGAAGTCATGAGTGCTTCCCCACTTGGTTCTTCTCTTCTTTGTTTTTCTCTCTTTTCACTCATCTCTGCCTCTGAATGAATTCCCAAAATGTCAGATACTGTTTCCCCTTCAGGAACTTGTGCTGGCTGCAACTGCTTCTTGACTTCTCTATTATAGTACCACTTTTCTCTTTCACTCATGAAACCCTACAGGCTGATAGAATTAAAGCTGTGATACCACTGTAAAGTCCATTGTCAAATTTGCCTTAAAACTTTTAATTTAAATGGTTTTGCATTTCATCAAACACTTGGCATGTAACTCCATTCAGCATATAAATGATCCTACCTCTGATTTTCTTTTAATGCTTTCTCATGAATTGACAAAAGGAATGAATAAAAGACAACTTCTAATCTGAATTAATAACCAATGGAGAATGTGATTGACTGAAATGAAAATGCAATCTCAAAGCATTCATAATGAACTATGACTGTAAGTTGGCGTTTCTTCGAATAGTGGTCATGCAGCCTCAATACTTTGCTATATGATGGACTGTAAATGTGAAACTCAGATTATTACAATAGCTTGCTAATGTCCATTCAAAGACTGATTATTTTCGTTCACATCATGAAGGGATTACAAGGCATGAATACCGACCAGCAATGTAAAGAAGTATGATTTATTTCAAATTGACTCAGCTGTTACAAGTCGACTCCCATGACAGCAATATATTTATTTATAAATGCAGACCTAAGACATTGATACGCCACTACAAGATATTCCCAAAGCATACAAAATGATATCAATGACAAACTGAAAATCGTCCAACTTGGAATGACACCTAAACAGAGAAATAACTTCACTTGTGGCAGCGACTGGAGTTATCATGAAGCCACGTCCTTACAGCAGAAACTCGACCTTGGCTGGAAACAAGCATGACATCTCCCGCTAGCATGAAGTCGTTCTCCTATAAGAGCTTTAATTCTGCACAAAAACCTCCACAGTTGATCTGCTAAATGCAAGAAAATGGTGCGCCTGGAGATGACAGGAAAAACTATGTCCTTCACGATGATCAGCTTCCAATGAAGAAATTCACTGTAGCTACTTGCTGATATGAACCTCTATTTTTACTCAATCCTTTCTTCAAATAAAATCAGAACCTTGTACTCAAATTTGGTCTCTACAAAGACCATTAAATTTGCCAATGTAGCTTTTGTAGGAAATCTGAAATGATCTCCCCTACAACCTCCAGCTAGGGTTGATATTTCACAACCGAAACTGGTATCCTAGAGTCTTCAAACCCTCGGACATGAAAACCTTCAAGCTCTCTCCAAACTGAAATGAGAAGTGAAATCCAAGACATGCTCAAATGACTAGCTCCCAACTCCTTATAAAGAACTTTTTTTTCTAGAAAGATCCTCCAAGAAGCTTCTAGAATATTGTAATATTTCCAAAAGTGACTTTATAATATTTTATTTTCACTTAAGTCACTTTTAAAATATTATTTGACTTTATAATTTATTATTTAATTTTAGTCATTTTTATTAAATTAATTAAAAATAAAGTTACCTTTATGATATTAATGTATTGAGATAACTTTATGATAATTAATTTAATATTATCCCCTTATTTCTCCTTTAGCCTTTAGGAATAATAAAGGCTAAATGATCCTCTGGAGTGGCTACTGAGAAGAGGACATTACATTTTATTTAAATTGATCAATTGAGATAAGTAGCGACTTATTCCTTTAGATGTAGAATGATACGTTTGAGGTGCAAAATTTATGATGATATGATTATTTACTACTTAGTCTTGCTGGTAATAGTTTTATTTATTTGAATGTTCTATTCTGATGCCTTCTAAATGACATCTAATTGTTTCTCTCATCCTCTTTTGTAGCTGCGATGACTTATTCTCTTTGCATGCTTCAAACTATGCTAAGCATTTTGACAATAGAACAAAGGCAGTACAAGTTCTGATTTGAGACTAATCACCATAACTCCACTTTCTAAGTCCACATCCTGTGCCCTATTTGCCTTTTTTGTTTGGAAGAATGAAACCTACTCCTAAGTGATACTCCTTATCACCACCCATGCACCTCTAGAACAATTTTTTGAGTATCATTTCCAGAATTCAATATCCTGCTATAGATGGAAAGAGGGTAAAGCCTAGAAGATGTGCTCAAATGGAGGAATCCAATCCTAGGTGGGGGATGCATTTTTATTACCATTTTCAGAAGTTTGAATATGATTTAGCAAACACCCATTTTCACTGATTAGTAGGGGAAATTGCAATGCCAAAAGGGAGAGTCAAATAGCTGATGGTTTGACCTCACTGAACAAGATTTCATCCTTGATTTAACAGTGTTGGATGGGTGCTCAATAATTGTTAAAAATAATTCTAATGAGATTTTTAAAGAGACACCTATGTTCCACGGCGTTTCGGGGATGGGGGGATGGCGGGGGACGCGTTTCTGGGACGTTTCCTAGGGGGCAATTTTTAGGGGACGGTGACATAAAATATATATATATATATATGATTTTTTTTCAAAATTTATTAATATATTATAGAGAGAGAGGGAAAGAGAGAGATATGTCAATAAATTAATAATTGATAACAACAATATCAATATGTAAATAAATCACAAGAGTAGAACTATAACAGCATAAGAAATGTCATTAAAGCATTATAAAATTTATCACAGCAGTATCAAACATCAATAAAACCATGGTCTATCAATATCCAAATGTCTCAAACATGTATCCAAAAGTCTCAAAGTTCAAACATGAAAATCAAAATATTAAATACAACAGTCTATGAAAGTAAGCCTCATTCAGGCTATGAATATCCTAATACTTAGAACTATTTGAGTCACTATCATCCTCTGGCAAGAGTGGATCATCCAATGGTAGCTTGACCAATCTTGGTTGCACCTCCTCATCAATTTTCCTAACATCCTTAGGATCAACATCCCATCGTGCTGTTGGAGTCTGCCAATACTCAGTAGTCTGTTGGTCCTAAAGTCTCAAGGCACTATGAACTGCAACTAATTTGGCATTTAGGAAAACATTTTAGGTTTGGGAGAGTTAGTGAGCCTCGCACGACCATAGAAAGGAGGGCGAAATAATAAAAAAATCAAATTTTAAAATGTTTTTTAAACCTAGGAGGCTCCCTGTCCGAGGGGGACAGCTAGCCGCCCTCGGTATGACGGGGGATGTTTCCAACATCCCTCATCTGTACTGGGCACATGGAAATGTCCCCATAGGGTAGGGGACGTTTCCTCCCGTTTCCTGCTAGTTGGGCTATTTCTGGGACGGCTGGGGGACGTCCCCTTTGCATCCCCCCCATCCCGAGGAGAGCAGGGGACGGGGACAGTGGGTTTTGGGGTAGGGGACATGTCCCGTGTAACATAGAGAGACACAAAATACTTTATATTTTAGTGTGCTGATTTTTTTGGGATTCAACTGCATAGTTTTGACTTTTGAGTCATTTACATCAGATCCATTTTTCATTAGTAGTGGAAAATTCTACTAAGCTTGCTATCCCATTGGGAAAACTTTTAGCATGTGTTGTGCCTTAGGAACCATTCATTATAGAGCTTTCTATCTCACTCATTTTTGTACAAGTGTTGTTTCTACATTGTATCAAATTATGTGATGAATTCTTGGTATTCAACAATGGAATTTTGAGTCAATCTACATTGATCCATATTTCACGAGTCTTTGATTCACAAGAACATATCTCTCACAAGGATGAGTAGTCCATTTAGCACTTATTGCATCTAAGTGATGCTCAGAAGGGAGAAGCAATGGGGCTTCTTGGGAGGTCACCCATTGTACTATTCCAGCTCAAACTTGCTTAACCATAAAGTTCTTCCATAATCAATCCTACATAGCTTGCTCTCCCATTTGCAACACCTTGAGCAAGTGTTATGCCTTGTGAATCATTCATCATAGATCTCTCCAATGCATTTGTTTTTGTATAAGTGACATTTTTGCACTTTATCAAATTACGTGTTGCTTCATGAACAATGTTTTACAAGAACCCATTGAATGGCTCACTTGGTACTCATTGCAGCTAGGTGATCCTCATAGGTGTGAAACGCTGCAACTTCACAAGAGTTCACCCATCCCAGAACCACTCTGGTTCAAGCGTGCTTAACTACCTAGTATCCCCTACAATCAAGTCCACTTAGCTTGCTATCCCATTTGCAAAACCTTCAGCAAGTGTTGTGCCTAGACAAGGGAATGTTGGTGTGAGCCAAGAATTGACTGCAAATAGGTAAGCTATCATTTATTTGATTTCCCTTAGCTGGTTCCCTGGTTAATTATCATTCTCATTGTTGCTTACTTACTTATGCCTGCTATATATTATTTCACAAACTTTGAGTTTATTGCGAACTTGGGAATTTTTATATTTATCTTATAGTGTCTTACATGTACCATACACTTTATATGCTCTTAAGTTTTTAGGAGAAAATATTTTTCAAATACATTAAGATCCATATGTTTTTTAAACTGAATTTTGCAAATATGGTTCAGTGTAGTCACAGGAAATCCTTTCTACTCTAGCTCAAACCTCGGTTCAATAATGGCTTCAAATATCATGGCGACTCTCTAATTTTATTTTTCATTTTATATGATGCATAACACTGTTATAATTATTGTCATTGTGTCAAAGATAATGAAATGTTGTCATTGATGTCAGAAGCCTAATTGATGTCCAAGAAATCGCTGCCAACACAATTATATTATTTGCTAAAACAGATTGGCATTTAGAGCAGATTACACTATGTCAAGGATGAATTCATGATGATCAAAAGGCTTCATTTTATGCTGGCTAACCTTCCTCATTTTGGCGCCTCATTGGGATTTTAAATAAATTATTTTTATTAATTTATGGGCCGACCCCCTTTATAGTGGTGCCCCATTTTGAAATTAAATTTAAATAAATTTATATTTTTATATAGGGGCCGACCCCCTTAGGAGCGCCCAAGTTTGCTATTAAACGGTGCATTGAAAGGTTGTAAAATTATGAAAAGTCACATGTTTTGTCAAGCATTGTATCCCTTCAAATGGTCGCCTATCTTGGTGAAGATATAAGAGGAGCTTGTGGAATGTGGAGAAGTGAGTGTGGAAGATAAAGAGACATATCATATATACACCGGCAGATTTTTATGAAGAGAATACAATAGAAGATTATTCAAAGGCAGATTTTTGAAGGAGAATTATCAAGAAAACACTTTGTTGAGTTAGAGGTTGGTGTCTCATATTGAGGTTGGTGCCTCATATTGGAGAGGTGGCCTCATATCGAGAGGTTAGTGCCTTGTATTAAAGAGATTGGTGTCTCTTGCTGAGTTGATGCTCAGTGGTGGGGATTGGTATCTCCAGTGGGTTGGTGCCCACAAACTTGTTGTAAAAGAATTTTATTTTGGTGATTGGATTTGGATAGTAGATCCAAGCAGTTCTATTCTCTGTGGTTTTCTCCCAAAAGGCTTTCCTCGTAAATCTTGTGTTGCATGATTGTTAGATCTTGTGTGATTTCTATTGTTGTTGTTAAGTTTTTAAATTGGTAAAATATTAGCTTATACTGATTCACCCCCTGCCGCCCCCTGCCCTCCCCCTCCTGGTCCTCTCAGTATAAGCTTGTGCTCATCAAACACTGCATACTGCTCTAGCTCACATGCTACAGGAAGGGGAAGGAGATGCTGCTAAGGCTGTAAAGGGTGGCTTTAGGACATGGTTGTTAATTTGTCTCAAGTCATTAATCTTAAAGCACTCATCCTGGGGTGTGTTATCACTAGGAATGTATGCATGCTAGTCTAACACATAGTCTTACATTATGAGGAATTTCATATTGTCATGAGTTTTTTAATGAAGCAAGTAAAGTTGGCTTTAAGAACAGCCTGTTTTCTCCATGCCTTTGATGATTTATTTGCATGGAGGACAGTTGATGATATTAGATAGTGTTCATATTATAGATTGAATGGTCAAATCTGCTGAAAATTGCTTTTCCATGTGGGTTAATTGTGAACTAAAAAATGCAACTAGTTTTTGCAAACCTATGGATGTCAATAGATAGGGTGTTAGTCTATATCCATCTATATTTGGAAACACATCAATTTTTTTGTGCCACGTCTTTTTTCAGGATTATTGTATTCTGTTTTTTAATTTTAACTTTCCTTAAAGAAAAATAGCTTTAATCTTTCAACTTATGTTTGTTGCAGGGTGCACAAGCTGTGGGGATGGGCAAAGATGCTCAGAGTGTGTCAGATGCTGCTGATTTATTTACAAGAGCCAATGAGATACTAGGGTATGCCATTTACTTCTTCAATTCAAACAAGTAAAGTTGGTTAGCTTTACCTAAGACAATGAAAAAGAACCATATAAGTCTTCCAAAAATTTGTTTTTATAGTTTATCTTGATCTGAATAAAAAGCAAGTTGGTGAACATAAATCTTGTACATGACTTTCTTTTTGCAATCAGCCAGTTGTGGATACAGCTGGCCAGGTTACACGTCTGTTCTTGCATAAGCCATTTTTTGCAACCTGGATTTGATAACAGGTATAATCTTCTAGAGCTGTGTCTCAGTGGACCTAAGGAAAAACTGGATTCAACAGTTATAAGTCAGGTAAAAGAACAGATAAGCATTTGATGAAACATGCTGCCAAGGGCTGATGCTTTTTCTTGTTCTGACTTTGATTCAAAAATTTTGTGAAATGTATGAAGCCTTTGTTTTTGAACATTTCCAACTATTGATGGTGAATAATTGAGCAGCCGTCGTATTATTGTTGAACCTTGATTTATCAATTAATTAGTTTTTTTTTTTGGGACAGCCTGCATTATATGTGACAAGTTTGGCTGCAGTTGAGGTATTGCGTGCTCGTGATGAAGGCCAGGATATTATTGATTCAATTGATGTGACATGTGGACTAAGCCTTGGCGAGTATACAGCACTTGAGTTTGCTGGTGCTCTCAGGTGTCTTCACTGAATATACTGTTGTCTCAACTCTCAATATATGGTTTGAGAATGCACATGTTGCTATGATGTGATTTTATTTTTTCTGCTTGTGTGTTGGATTTTAAAAATATGAATTTCAAAATAGTTTACTGAAATTACTGTTTGGATTATTTTCTTGCTACAGTTTTGAGGATGGACTCAAACTTGTTAAACTCAGAGGCGAGGCAATGCAAGTAAGTCATTACAATTTTTATTTAGAAGTTTCCCTACATCCCTAGGCTTTATTTATGATGTATCTTCTGACAACAATTTCTATCCATTCCTTAGGAAGCATCAGACGCTGCTCAAAGTGCCATGGTCAGTGTTATTGGACTGGATGCAGAGAAGGTTCAATTGCTTTGTGATGCAGCCAATGCAGAAGTTGACGAGAAAGAAAGAGTGCAGATTGCTAATTATCTTTGTAATGTATGTGAGATGGAATTTTTGGTGGCTATTCTGTCTTGTATGAGAGCAAGTATACATTGTTCTGATCTAGTTTCACACAGTTCTAGTGTCCTGTTGGGCTGTGGTGCTTCTGAATATCGACAATTGATGTAACAAGTGTTTTACAGGGAAACTATGCAGTTTCAGGGGGATTGAAAGGAATAGAAGTTGTGGAGTCAAAAGCTAAATCATTCAAAGCACGGATGACGGTATTGCACTATTTGCGAATCTCTATCTCAGCTGTGTTTTTTCTCCTTACAAGCATCCTTTCATTTGTAATGAATGGGATGCTCTTTTGATTAAATTATTAGAAACTCTGAGGGTTACACTTTTTTTCAGTTACTGGACAGTGTTCAACAGGTTCTAGATTACAAACCCTTAAAAGTTCTAAGTAATTGTCAGCTTTAAAAAGGATAAAAGTTGAATACTAAGTTTGAGAAACAGAAATAGATACAATTTATTACAACTTAATATCTCAAACAAAATTAAACAGTTAATTTACCACTAAAGGTTCAAATTTGAAAGGTCCAAGCTATCATAGGAATGATACACTATTATATAAATTAACTTCAAGAACTTACACTTGAAAGTTGAAAACACACACATCACAAGCAAAATTTAGAAGATGTTCTCACAGACCTCACTGTTTAATTCCTTGCAAAAAACTATACAATTAAAAAAATGTTGACCAATTTTTATTTCAGTAATGATATTGTTATATTTAACACTAATTTTTTAGAAATCTCAAATCAAGGAGCCCAATCAATCTCAGATTATACACTTTACCCTGAGATTTTGGGATTACCTCTAGAGGCTCCATTGAAGTTGATTTTAAAAAATCATGAAGTGGGAGCTATCTGTTTCACTAGATCTGTTGATTCTTGGAGTGGTTGAACCCTTTGGGACCCATTAATGGGGTTGTAAACTTTTTTATTATTGCCTTACAATTTTTTTTTTATTGCCTCACAAAATTATTATTTATCTTGTAGACTTAGAGGTAAGGTTCGGACACTATTAAATATTTAGAGAATCCTTCGATTGCCTTCTTTTTGTTAGTTTTAGGATCAGAAATGCAATAAGCAGAAAACTCAACACATAGAACAATGAACACAGTATTTTACCTTGGGAAAAATCCTCCTACTCGAGGGAGAATAACCCAGCAAAATATTCTCTTATAAATCAGAAGAATAAGTGCAGAAATTGCACACAAAATCAGGCCCTAGAAAAGGCCGAGTCTAATACAATGAATAATGACACTTCTCCTTGAAGTGAATCTTGAAGACACAAATAATGTCACTTCTTGAAACGGATCTGCTGCTGAAGAATGCGAACCTGCTGCTGAAGAATGCAAATTGGAATGGAATTGATTGATGCCAAAATGAGAGGACTCTATCCCCTTTAAATACCAAGCTAGGCGACCTCCTTTCTAGGGCCGACCTAGAAAAATACAAATTTTGTTTATAAAGCAAGGGCCGACCTGCCTTGAGTTAATTATATTTAGGAGAAAATATCTCCCGCCGCTACAAAAGACTAACACTTTTGACTCTGTTAATTTTTGCTGTTAATTTTTGTGGCCTTATCATCATGCAGGTAGCAATTTCTCCGGTTAGGACATCAGCTAGGGCATATCTTCACTTTTTATCTATTCTATTCAAACTCTGGCCTTGAGAATTACAGCTGTCAACTTAATAGCCTTCCTTTTGATAATTGCTTCTCTATTTCTTTAGAGAGTAGTCCTTTAAAATTCTTGCTATCAGTTCTGATTATGAATATTTAATTTAGTGTATATAGCTGAAAGCTTTCAATTCCTTTTTTGCTGGATAATATCTCCAT
Source organism: Sequoia sempervirens (assembly GCA_007258455.2). Lineage (NCBI taxonomy): Eukaryota > Viridiplantae > Streptophyta > Pinopsida > Cupressales > Cupressaceae > Sequoia > Sequoia sempervirens. The sequence goes on along the minus strand of VDFB02281492.1, from coordinate 80,121,722 downwards.
TTCCTTGATACGTAATATTTCTCTGACTTGCTAAATTTTCCTGATTTATATTGAAAAGTATGCTTATTATTATCATCCTTTTCTATAAACACTGGATCAAAATGCATCAGATGTGCTTGTTTGAAGAATCATCTGCACTTCACCTTTCATTTGAATGGGGGGAGATTTTGTACTCATTTTCTAGAAGCATCCAACTATCTCTGGTTGCCCTTTTCTAATATGTTTTCTGATTTTTGTTGTTGTACTAAACACATTACAGATTTATTTACCAACATAAGTGATATATTCCAAGAGTCATTGCATTTGTATTTTTATCACCAAGCACATCTGGAAATTCTGAAATTTATGTCTAACACATGACTGTATGATAATATATCCATTTTTGTTTTCTAGTCCCCAAAAACTACATATTTTAAATAACAGCACTTTCTTCTTTGATAGACAATCCATACTGTTCAACTGACAGAAAAAAATTTCTCCAATTTCCCTAAATTTTTTCTTTAAACTTCATAGGGATGTAAGAGTTGACTTTGTTGATTAGATTCTTCGGCTTCCTAATACTCAGCAAGTTATTTGGAAAGTTTTCTAAAACTAAACAAATATTCAGATAGAGCTTGATGAAACTTAGCAGTGACAAATTTAAATATGTTCAGAATCTCATAGGAAAAGATATTTTCTCATTTCATAATTAATTCACTTCATCAACATCATCCTAAAGCATAACAACACACATTTAGCAGGTAAAATACCTTTATATTGATGGTTTAAACTGTATTGCAATTATGTGTTCCTATATTGATTTCTATGAAGTGGATTTGAATGGAATGAAAAATCTTGATTCTCTTAATTTTTGAATATTTTCCTTGCACTACACGGGTCAGAGTTGGTTACATGTGTGTTTGACTTTTTACATTTTCCTTTTGGTTCTTAAGTTTTTCTAACATAAATGTGAATCCTCCCAGACAAAACCTTATATAGAGATAGGTGCCTATGAACTGAACACGATCGCTCCAAACCATGGATTTTAATGCTTCTCCACCCTTCCCCTACCCATAATCCATTTTGTTTGGAAGCAAGTTGTGTGCTTAATTTTGATGGGTGGTGGTCGTATGTTTATGGTTGACAGGTTCGTCTAGCTGTTGCTGGTGCTTTCCACACTCATTTTATGGAGCCAGCTGTCTCAAGGCTGGAAGCAGCCTTGGAAGCAACAGAGATTAAGATTCCACGAATTCCAGTCATATCAAATGTTGATGCTCAGCCACACTCAGATCCTGCTACTATTAAGAAGATTTTAGCTCGTCAGGTTGATTATTTGCCTATTATGTGTTGCTCCATTTTTTTTATTTTGAGTTAATTTTGTTAGATTATAATTTACGCATCATGCTATTGGTTGTCAGTATATATTTTTGGCTGATAAGTTAAGCAAACTATTGCTGTTGTTTTTGCACTTTGTAAATTTATGCATGTTCATAGTGTCTAAGGACATTTACTAATGCAGAATATTTCGCAAGCATTCATGAAAAAGTCTTAAGCGGTTGATAATGGTTGGTGATTTCTGATGGGATAAAATGAATTATTTTGTTTTAAACTTCAGGTTTCATCTAGATATTAGATCTTGAATTAGATGCAGTTTTTATGTGTTGTAATCCAAATTCTTGCAAATCATGTGGTTCCATCCATTGAGACTCTGATGGTGTGCTCATAACAAGATAAAATTTCCCACATTCTTTGTAGGTGCAATGCACTTAACACAGTAATTCAATATTTGCAGGTCACATCTCCAGTTCAGTGGGAAACTACATTGAAGTCTCTTCTGGGCAAGGGGTTGAAGACTAGCTATGAGCTAGGTCCTGGCAAGGTAATTATGTCATTAGAGCGATATATGAACATCTGATGCACTATGTTACATGTTAAGCTTATGCGATCCTTTTCTCTGCCACTCAGGTTATAGCAGGGATAATGAAGAGAATTGACAAAAAAGCTTTGATCGAGAATATTAGTGCGTAGAGAAGTAAGTTACTTCAGTGTTGGAATGCATCTACTCTGCACTTCAGACAGTATCTTCTGTGCTAAATGCTGACAACATTGAGGAGGAAATTTCTGAGTGCTATCATGCACTGATCAATCTTAATCACATAAATGTCTTTCCTCCCACATTTTAAACAGATCATTTTATCTCAGCTATCTGCTCGGAGAATCAATGTGAATATTAGCACTATCAGTGCATTCTTTGGATAGACACTCAATATACTATTAATTTTGATTTTTGTGTTTCCAGTTATTCTGAAAACATGTTAAGCAAACAAGCCTTTTGGTGCCTGCTTCGTTCCACAAATCCTCTTTGAATCTGCAGTGATGTTTTCTCCTGTGGTATATCATGGACTTGCCCTCAACTTTTGTTCTTTGCTAAAATCCCAAAGGAGAAGCCAATACTGTTTAGCTATGCTATCTCTTAACTTTTTTAAACTTTTCCCTCTAAGGAGGTCTCCAACTATCTCAATTTGATTATTAAGGTTATGAGAATGTCTCCTAGTTTCACCTCAACTTGATTATTAGGCTCATAAGAATGTCTCCGATATATCTCTTCAAATTGATTATTAAGGGTCATGCCTTCACTGAGAATGATTTCATTTTCCAACAGAAGAGAAGTATTGTGATGATTTATTTTAGGGTGTATATCTCAAAATACATGACAATTTTTGATCAATACTACCTTGGGCACAACTAGAACATTTTAAATTAATTGTTTCTTGTAGATCTCAATCCTTCCATCAATTTGGTTTGTTCTTTTTCATTTTTAATAAATACGTCTCTAGCTTTGTGGTTTCTGTCGATTTTGATCAGCCTGATCATCCTATGCATGGCGGTTAGCCTTTGTTAGGCTGATCAAAATCGGCTAGAATTTCAACATTCAATGATTTGATCAGCAGGGTTCTGGCAAAAGGGAAGAAGCTTACTTATGAGACTTTCAACTGTTACTGATACCAATAAATGGAGATCTTCCACTAGAACAATAGTATTGTTTTTGAGATAGAAAAAACGATGATGAAAGTTCCCCTTCATTTGGAATCACTTATCAATATCCTGCTTTGCCCAAATTTCCTTTAGCTGCCTCATGAAAATTTAACGTGGCTTCCACCTTCATTCTACTCTTTTATTAAATGTAACCTCATTATTCTTCTCTTAGAGAAAGAAAAACAAAAGCAAATGACTCTGATATGATGAACGTATAAAATATTAGATAAAATAATTCTTTTTGATGCATTCATTGTTCTATGCATACATCTTTCCTAATT